>CM053271.1:37836194-38534328 GCA_028583415.1 Protea cynaroides
GTGAATATAATAGTGGATAAAGATTTAAAGAATAGTGGTGGATGGTAAAAGATACGGTTATAGGATTATAGCCATCAAATTAGTAATGGAGAAAGAGATGGTCAATATAATTAACGCTTATGCACCCCAAGTAGGATTGGATGCAAGTAGTAAACTATAATTTTGGGAACTCATGGTTGGACTAATGCAAAGTTTTAAACAAGGAGAAAAAATTATAATAGGAGGTGATCTGAATGGACATGTAGGAGGGGATCGTAAAGGTTATGAAGGTGTACATGGAGGATATGGTTTTGGAGTGAGGAATGAGGAGGGGACTTCAATTTTAGATTTCGTTACGGCTTATGATCTATCCATTGTAAACACAAACTTTAAAAAGAGTGAGCATTATAAAAGCCAAATAGTTTTCTTTTTAACTAGAAGATCCAATAGATTGTTATGTAAGGATTGTAAAGTTATATCCGTGGAGAGCCTAACTACTCAACATAAATTATTGGTCATAGAAATGTGTCTCACTATGCCAAATCATAAGAAAGGTCACATTTTTTTTCCCTAGGATAAGGTGGTGGGACTTAAAAGGAATTACCTTGAAAGCTTTTACTAATAATGTGGTCAAACAAAGAATGTGAAACTTTGAGGGAGACACTAATACAATGTGGAACAAGATAACTGCTTGTATTAAGAAAGTTGTTAAAGATGTCCTAAGTGTATCAAAAGGCAAACGTCATTCCTCTAGAGTCTTAGAGTAGGAGAAGGGAAGAGAAGGGAATGTTAATTGAGGACGAGTGGTGGGATGATGAGGTTCAAGCAGCCATTAAAGCTAAGAAAGATAGTTTCAAAACATGACAAAAGACTAAGGATATAGAGGATCTAAAAAGGAATAGATTTGCCAGAAATGAAGCCAAAAAGATTGTGGGAAAAGTAAGACGAAAAAATATGAAGATCTTTATAACAATCTTAGCACAAAAGAATGAAAAAAAAACAATCTATAAAATAATTAAGATGAGAGAAATGATGAGTAAAGATTTAGACCATGTTCGATGTATTAAAAGTGCAGATGGTAGAATTCTAGTAAGGGATGAAGACATTAAAGAGAGATGGAACGATTATTTCTACAAACCTACTAAATGGAGACACTTCGAGTAACAGTGTTCCAGATTGCTACATTACCCACCATCATGTCACCACAGGTCATAGATATATACACAATATTACAGAGACAGAAGTGAAAGAAGCTTTAAGGATGATGAATGTAGTATAGTTCGAAATCTCGAGTCTCGAGGGTGTCTCGACCCTCTGAGAAATCGAGATCTCGGAAATCTCAGTCGAGATCTCAGCGAGACATTGTACAAAAGCCGTGAAGGCTTAAAATGTGTATTTCGACCCTAAAATGACCATTTTAAAGCTTGATACTCTGGGGGAACCCTATTTTAGTATATATAAACATATTTAAACCATAAAATTGTATAAATAATCACACATGGTGGTTGTTTGGGTTTACACCCATGTTTGGCAGTGTCGGCTTGAAATTCAAATGTAAACCTAGGGTAATATTAGCTATTCTACATAATGTAACACTACTAGAAGATCACAGAAGACCAAATGAGCCAGTAAAATGATATATTAGGAGAAGAATAAGCATAATAACACTTAATTAGTTAATTGTCATAGTAAAAAAAACCCAAAGTAGTCAAGTGGACTATACAATCATAATTCATACATTATGTCGAGACCAGTCAAGAACTAGTCGAAAAATGGTCGAGAACTGGTCGAAAATGTTGAGAAATGGTCGAAAATGTCGAGAAATGATCGAAAATGTCGAGAAATGCTCAGTCGAGACACTGTATCGAGGCGAGATCTCGTCTCGAGCTCCTTGAGATTTTCGAGATCTCGCCGAGATCTTCAAGATCTCGCCGAGATTTAAAACACTGGAATGTAGGCAAAGCATCAAGCCCAGATGAGGTCCCAATAGAAGTTTGGAAGAGCTTAGGAATGTGTGGAGTATCTTGGCTAACTAAGCTATTCAATAAAATTATGAGCTCAAAGAAAATGCCAGATGAATGGAAGAGAAGAATTGTGGTTCCAATTTATCAAAACAAATCTGATATTTAGAACTGCAATAACTACAGAGGCATAAAACAAATGTGTTATACTATGAAATTATGGGAGAGAGTTATTGAAGCTCACATGAGAAAAGAAACTACTATTAAGGAGAACATGTTTGGTTTTAGGCCAGGTAAATCTACTACAAAAGCTATAAACTTACTTAGGAGACTCATGGAAAGATGAAGAGAAGGCAAGAAGGACCTCCATATGTTCTTTATTGATCTAGAAAAAGCTTATGACAAAATTCTTAGAGAGTTAATATGCTATGTACTAGAGAAGAAAGTGTTTCAAGCAAATATGTGGACATAGTTAAGGATATGTATTATAATGTGGTGACTAGTGTGAAAACCATGGGGGTCAAGGTAGTAAATTCCCAATCACAATGGAGTTACATCAAAAATCAGCTTTAAGTCCTTATTTGTTTACCCTCATTATGGATGATTTAACCAGAGACATTCAAGATGAAATTCCTTGGTGCATGCTTTTTGCCGATGATATTATTTTGGTGGATGAGACAATAGCAAGCATAGTTGTCAAGGCGACAAGGCGATCCAAGGCGTTTGGGGCCATCCTGGGCGCCTAGGCATTCCCAATGTATTTTTTTTATTTTTAAAATATTAATGTTATATATATATATATATATATATATATATATATATATATATATATATATATATATATATGCAACATTCTACATAAATAATCAACATTTAAGACATAGCTTAATTAATATGAGAAAACCAACAAACAAACAAATAATTGAGTTAAGTAAGCAACACGTATTTATGACTAATATTTGTTTATTTCTAACAAATTTGACTGGAGCGTAACTCCTTTAGTATACTTTGGATTCAAGCAATCTCAAATTCGTTACAAAGCTAGTATAATCAGTTATCCAACAAATCCAAGATTGCTTGAATCCGAGTTATAATGAAGAAGTTACACTCCGATCAAACCTTGTTCGAAGTACGCAAATGTTATTTAAAGTCGTCTGAATGTAAATTATTTTTTGGGCATCAAAGCAATAGATTATTTTGGCACGCTCTTGGTTTTTAGTGATGCTTTACTATAAAAAGATTTATGGAATTTTATATTTGAAAAAAAGCCTAGCATTTGGAAGTTAAAAATCGCCCCCACACCCAAAAATACGGTTTTTGTTCTTGAACTAGAAGGTTGACTTTTTATCCTTCTAGAATTTAAATTTTAGACTATTTTTATTGGATTCAAATAGGGGGTATTTGCTTATTGATATTATTCATAAATAAGCACTGTCTGATAAATGTTGTTATTATCTAGCCTAATAAATCTTCTAAAGCAAATTCAGAGATCAAAGGGGGGAAAAAACACATATAAGACCCAAGGTGCCGCCCAGGCATTCTGGGCGCCCAAGGCGACGCCTAGAGAGCCTGGAAAACACTAATAAGGTGTCCAAGCGCCCAGGCCCTAGAATCACGCCTTGACAACAATAAGAGCAAGGATTAACGTCAAGTTAGAGCTATGAAGATCAACATTGGAATCAAAGGGTTTTAAAATAAGTAAAATAAAGACATAATATATGGTGTGTAACTATAATCACATAAGGACAGATAATGAGGTGGTAAACATTCATGAGGGAGATACAACAAAGTGATCATTTTAGGTATATAGGTCCAATCATAAATAAAGAAGGAGATATAGAGAATGATGTTTCACAAAGGATTAAAATAGGATGGATGAAGTGGAGAGGTGCATCCAGAGTGCTGTGTGATCGGTGTGTTCTTTTAAAACTTGAAGAAAATTTTATAGGACAATTATTCGACCGGCTATGATGTAGGGCGCGGAATGTTGGGCAGTTAAGAAACATCATATAGATAAACTAAATGCAACTAAATGAGGATGTTGAAATGGATGTATGATAAAACTAGGATGGATAAGGTAAAGAATGATCATATTAGAGTTGATTAGAGAGTAGCGTCGATACATGATAAACTACGAGAAAGCCATTTGAGATGGTATGGTCATGTTCAACAGAGGCCATTAGATGCTCTTGTATAGAGGAGTGATTTGATTCAGATTAAAGGATCTAAAAAAACTAGTGGCAGACCTAAGATGACCTTAGGGGAAGTGGTGAAGAAAGACATGCATGGCTTAGGCCTTATTTCAAGTATGACATCGAACAGAACTGATTGGAGGACAAGAATCCATGTAACTGACCTCATTTAGTTGGAATAAGGCTTTGTTGTTGTATACTGTATAGTGGTGACATTAGAAGTGGGTCCCCACACGCCTTTGGAGTAAAATGCAGAATTTTAATGGACGATTTTGCCTTGACTTAAGCTAACAATAGTGGAGGTATCCCTAAGAGTGGTCTTTTGGTGAAAAGACGAGTTTGCCCCTGTTACGGTCGAAAATCGCCCGTCAGTCTGCGATCCAAGCAACCTGCAATCACAGAGATGAGACAACAGAGTTGGGCAACTAAGACCCGGGTACACTCCGATGCCTAAGTCAGATTCCCAATGTAAACAGTCAAGAGATAGCAGGAAGCTATCTCCAATTTAGAGAAAGAGGGGAACGATGAGAGAGTTTGGGTGTACGAGAATGAATGGTGAGGTTGTGAGATTGTGAATTGAGAGAGTTTACCTTGAGGGGTCGTCCTCTACTTATAGAGATTGGGAAGAGGCATGGAGGCACCAGGACTCAGGGAAGTAGATTGCCAATAGGACTGTCAGGTGTCGCTCCGAGGGGCACCCAAGTCATAGACTCCGAGCAGGAGTGGGAGACCGTAGCCAAGGAAGCTAAGTTCAGGTCAACAGAGAGAGTGACTCGTGTCACCCTATGAGTGGTCGTAGAGCCGTGATAGTCGGCGTCGTATCACGCTAAGAGAAGGACTCCCCTACCGTGACATAGTTGCTTTAGAACTCTGACCTCCGACCAGAAACGTGATCGAGTAGGTCTATACCTCCGACCGGTATCGTGTCATAAAAGGACTGTGACTTCGAGCGGTATAAGCCGAGCACAATGCATCATACGTGGTCGGCTCCGAAGATGAGTGTTGTCACGTGTAAGATTTTAAGTGGCTGATGTTTTTCCCACATAACATATGCCCCTTGCGCTGTCGGATTCAAGGAATTCAATAGTGCAAATATACCAAACAAAAGTGCCAAGATCCGCTCAGATACCTTGAAAGTATGATCAGTCGCAAATGTTGGTCATACCAACATCCTCCGAGAATTCCCCACCACGATTGGAACTCCCATTTGAGTGGGTGGCAGTTGTCACCAACCGCCCGCACGATCAGTCGGTGCACGGAACTCGAGGCGTTAGACTCGCGAACCGTCGTTCCGCTCAACCGTAGATCTTCAAGCGATTCGAACCGCCACGCCCATCCGACGGCCACAAAACAATCGACGCGCCTCGAGACGCCTCAGGACGAAGTGCAATAAATAGTCGTTACAACGTGAACGGTCGGCTCCATCAAACGGTGGAGATTAAATCCGATCGTCTCGAGAAATGGTGCCATAAATATCTTGCATCATTACGGATGACGTCAGCCTGTCACGTCGCGCCCGGCGCGGCAGACGTTGGCCACCACTGTTCCGCCACGTGGTCGGAACCCGAAAAGCCGGTTTTCAAACTCGACGCCTATAAATACATATCAAACACTTTCATTCGATCATTTGGTTGAGCTGAGATCGGAGTCTTCTTTGCGCGGTCGGAGTTTCGACAAGCCTTCAAGTAAATCGTGCATCTCTTTCGTCATTTCCAAACAGTAAGTCTTCTCACCTTGTCCTTCCTTTCCATTTATCTTCCATTTCATGCTTAGTAGTTCCTGTTCGTCCAATAGTGTCAAACCTTTAGGAAGAGTGAAAGAGAGCGAAACCATGGGCCAGTACCGGACCTTATCTTCAGAGAGGTCGTCCGACTCTATGGAAGGGTTCTCCGTCACCCCAGAGCCTCCTAGTAGGAAGAGGAGGGCTCGAGACTCCGTTAGCCGGGAGTTTGGATCAGAGACCACCGAGTCAGCGGTCTCTGGTGGAAGGGCCATCGCCCGAAAATCTCCGGAAGTCGTCCCTTCGGCTTCCGATCCGGCATCTGAAGAGGAACTTGAGCAAAGTTCCTCTGATGCCGCCGAGCGTAGTCGCCCAGCTGGCACTTCTGCTCGACGGGCTCCTCGCCAGAGGAGTAGCCGTCCTATCATTCCTCCTCTCGACAAACTCCCTGCATGGAGGGTGCCGAGCAAGGTCGTCTCCAAGACGGCTTTGTCCCAAATCCGCAGAGCCTACCAATTGGAGGAGCCAATGACTGATGTCTCGGTCCAACTCCTATCCTCTGAAGAGAGGGCCTGCAGCCTAAACATTTCGGAGGTCTGCGTATACGAGCACGCCCTGAAGTCTGGCTTTCGCTTCCCTCTTCACCCTCTTGTTGTCGACATCTTGAAGGTGTACCGCATCTCCCCCTCCCAGTTGACTCCGAACGGGTGGCGGTGTATTTATGCCTTCATTATGTTTGTCCTCCGACTGGGAGAAACTCCGACCGTGAACCTGTTCTGGTCTCTCTTCCAGTTCTCTAGCCTGACCGAGACCCGTTCCATGAGCGGGTGGTATTACTTCAGTCAGAGGAGCGCGAAAAAGCTCCCGCTGATATCTCAGAAGCCCTCTTCCATCCACGGGTGGAAAGAGAAATTCTTCTTCGTGGGTCCTCCGACGGGTGGCCCTGCTCTGCCCTTGTCCAACATGTGGCTGGTGGTCAACGCGACAAGGTTCAACAAGGTCCCTTTCTTGACCATGGAGGAGAGACGGGCCCAACGCAAGGTGCTGAAGGGCCAGACAGTCCGGTATGCCGACCTGGCAGATCCCGTGAAGTTGGCCGAGCACGGCCTACTAGGTGAGTTTTGATTCTAACTGTTGAACTCCGATCGTCCATTTTATTATAGTTACTGATTGTTTGCTCGTCTATTTTGTCCCAGTGAACTTCTCCAATGACCAACTGGTCGCTCGGATCCTGCGCAAGCGGGCTGCCGATGCTAGTAGGGCGACTGATCGGAGAGACGATCAAACAGGCGTGGCTGCCCCGAAGGCACTTGTGACAGCGGAGGACCCCAAGGGCAAGAGACCCATGGTTGAGGGTCCGCCCAAGAAAAAAATTCGGTCGGCCCAAGAGTTGCCGGCCGACATTTACAAGTCCAGGCCAACCGTACGGGTTGGTCGGCCTGACGAAGACAAGAAGGGGGCTGCGACGAAGGAGGTCCAGCCCCTCCGGGCGACAAAGGTGGTCGATCTGACCGTGACCACCGATCCCAAGGTGCAAGGGGGGGCTGTTCCCCCAAGGAAGGGCGACTCCGAGAAGAAGGCGGAGGCGGCGATGTTCGTTCCACAGCTTGGGCTGAAGGACACTGACTCGGTGTTCAAAAGTGCGAGGGTGGCGAGGATCATGCTGACGGAGAACCGCCTCCCGAAGGACATCGTGCTCACCTCCTCATTGGAGATGTTCGATCTGCTGAAGAGGACTTTCCTTGCGTCACCCAGGTATGATGGTTAACATTTTTTCTTCCGATCATACTTTTTTTTTTTTTATGCTTGACTGTTAACTAACTGTTCCATCCTTCTGGTATGCAGGGTAGCAACCTCGTAACCGAGCTCAACCAGAAAGCTGCGGGCTTGGCGATTGACATGGATGAGAAAGCGGAGTTGGAGTCTTTTCTGAGGGAGGCTCTGAAGGCCGCCGAGGACAAGTTGAAGGACAAGACCTCCGAGGCCGAAGGCCTCGTTTTAGAGAGGACCAATCTTCGGACTTCACTGGACAAGGCTAAGCATGCCCTTACGGAGGAGCACAAGAGGGTCCATCAGGCCGAGGATGCCAAACGGACGGCTGAGGACGATGCCAAGAAGGCCAAGGAGGCATTGGCCAGGGCGGAGGAGCTTCAAGCCAAGATCCAGGACCAAGCAGTGGCTGACTACCGGTTGTCTTCGCAGTACGTGGGCGACTTGGAAGAGGCTGCCAGTGGGTTCTTCCAAAAGGGAGCTGCCTACTTCTCGTCGAGAAGGGCGCTGCCTTCAACTGGTGGGACATTCCAATCTTGGCCGAAGAAGATTTGGTGGAGCTGACCGTGCGTATGGAGGCCGAGGACGTGCAAGAGGATGACTTGCCTCCTTACGAAGTCCCCCAAACGCCGATCGTCGAGCTTCCGGACGTGCAGCTGCCGAGCGACGTCCCCATTGATCCCGCTGCCCAGGACGGGTCTGCTTGAGTGGTCTTCCGCCCGCGGGGGCTGCCTTGTAAATTTTTCTCTTTTTTTTTTTTTTTTTTTTTGTTTGTAATTGTTACGCCCCTCCGTGGGCTTTGTACTATTGCCCCTTGTGGGCTTTTATAAATAAAACTCATTTTTCCTCATTCTCTTCGTGTTGTATTCTTTTTGCACTGCTCAGACTTCGGTCCCTTGTTGTTGTCTTGCCCCTACCCCGGAAGTGTTGTCGGGTTGACGGTTGGGCAGGCCGAGAACACTAAAGTCTTTACTTAAATGGCTAAGGCATTGGAAATTAGGGATGTTCCTCTGAGTAGCCGAGCACGGGTAGGGTAAAAGTAATGCTCGCCTATCAGTGCTTCTCGAGGTTATGCTCGGGCAACCGCATGCTACTCATACCTTCTTGGGAGTGTGAGTAGGCGGTGTAGAGTGTGGTCTGCAAGCTACCTTACCTGCTTGAGGGCAGGGGTAGGCAGAAATGTCAAACACCTGCATGCTGCTCATACCGGCTTGTGGGTATGAGCAGGCGGTGTCAAGTTTGATCTGCGTGCTACCCTTGCCTACTTGTGGTCATAGGTAGGCAGAGTGATTGAGCACTTGCGTGCTGCTCACACCTGCTTGTGGATGTGAGCAGGCAGTGTCAATTGTGATCAGCATGCTACCCTTACCTGCTTGTGGGTATGGGTAGGCAGATCGAGCGATCGTCTGCGTGCTACTCATGCCTGCAGGAGGGTATGAGTAGGTAGAGTCATAGAGGGCCGGCATGCTACTCGGGCCTACTTAAGGGCGCGGGTAGGTCGGCTATACCGAAAGGAACGGTTATGTCAAGTGCTGCTAACTGTGTTCTGAATGAAAGTACTTCTTGTATTAAAATAAATTAAGCGGGTGCCCCTAGGGGGTCCGGTGTACAACTAAGACCAGTGAACTTAAAAATTGAAAACTAACATATTGGCCTGGACAGGTCGGCCGACAGTACCAAAACTTAACAGTAAGACTAATAACCATTCACTGGTAGTACTTGCGAAGGTTGGTGGCGTGCCAAGTTCTCGGTATTTCTTCGCCGCCGAGGGTCGCTAGCTTGTACGACCCTGGTCGGCCTGTTCTGAGGATGCGGTAAGGTCCTTCCCAATTTCAAGCCATCTTCCCTTGGTTGGTTGGCTCGGAAACTGTTGTTCTTCGGAGGACGAGATCTCCGACCTTGAACTGTTTTGTTCGGACTGTCTTGTCGTAGTGCCGCGCGGTCGTCTGCTGGTATGCTGCCATCCTGAATGCTGCCGACTCCAGCACATCCTCCAGATTGTCCAAGTTTGTCCGGAGATCTTCAGAGTTGGTATCCTCATTGAAGTTCAGCATCCGGAAGGTAGAATGAAATACTTCGATGGGGACAACTGCCCTCATGCCGAAGGCAAGCATGAAGGGCGTTTCGCCCATGGGTGTCCGGCTTGTCGTTCTGTATGACCAAACGATGCTCGGTAACATGTCTACCCATTTCTCCTTGTCCTCCACCATCTTCTTCAGACCAGACAATATGATTTTATTTATCGCCTCAGTCTATCCGCTTGTTTGTGGGTGGCCGACCGACCCAAATCTATGGTCAATTGAAACTCCGCGCAGAAGTCTTCGAATGACACACTGGCGAACTGAGTGCCATTGTCACGAGGACTCTGGGCACACCGAATCTGTACACAACGGAGTGCCTAAAGAACTGTTCCACTTTGGATGCGTCAATTTTGGCCACGGCCTCAACTTCAATCCATTTAGTGAAGTAGTCAATGGCTACAATGACATACTTCTGCTGATATGTCGCCTTGGGGAAGGGCCCCATGATGTCCATGCCCCAGATGACAAAGGGGATAGGACTTGTGGTCGGCTGCAACGGTGCGGCTGGAGCATGCGACACCGATGCATAGAACTGGCACTTGTTGCACCTGTGCACTAGCTTAATGCAGTCATCGTGCATTCTCGGCCAATGATAGCCCTGTCGAAGGATCTTTTGGAACAGTGATCGGCCTCCTTGGTGTCGGCCGCAGATACCTTCATGGACTTCTTTCATGACTTGCTCGGCTTCGTCTATTCGGAGGCACCAAAGCAGTGGCATGGTGTAGGATCTCCTGTACAGCACATCATTGTGAATGGTGTACTCCCTTGACTTGGCTTGGATGCGCGTCTTTCCTGTCGTCTGGAAGTACGCCTGTTTGGAGATAACGGTAGATGTCGTCGTACCAGCTGGATACAGCTCCGATTGGGGCAACTTCTTCGGCAGAGTTGCTGGCGTGCTCCAAAAATTCCACGAATACGGCAGAATCCATCGCAGAGATGTCTTCCAAGGACAACCTAGACAGCTTGTCTGCTTCGGTGTTCTCGTCCCGGCCCACGTACTGCAGTTCAACACTTCGGAAGGCCGTGATGGCCGAGTTTACCTAGTCTAGGTATTTCTGCATCCCTGGCTGTCTAGCCTCATAGTCCCCTTGTACTTGTCGGACAACCAATTGCGAGTCCCCCTGGACTATGAGTCGCCGGACGACCAAACTTTTCGTAAGTCTGAGGCCGGCCAATAAGTCCTCGTACTCGGCTTCGTTGTTAGTGGCACGGAATTCGAACCTCACTGCTGATCGGATTTTGAATCCTTCCGGGCTTGTCGATATAACACCCGTGCCTGCTCGGCCGTCTATGGAGGATCCGTCTACCTACAGTGTCCACGGGGCTTCGATTGGCTCCGGAGCCTTCCCCGCTTTGGGCTCAACAAATTCTTCCTCTGGTAGGGTGCTCTCGACAATGAATTCCGCCAGTGCCTGCGCTTTAATGGCGGTTCTGGGGACGTATTTAATCTCGAACTCGCCGAGCTCCACTGACCAGTTTATGAGCCGACCGGATATGTCGGGCTTTGATAACACCTTCTTCAAAGGTGTGTTGGTGAGCACAGAGATGGGGTATGCCTGAAAGTATGGTCTGAGTTTCCGTGCTGCTGTAACCAAGGCCAGTGCCAGCTTTTCGATTGGCTTGTATCTGGTGGGCGTCCAACAGCACTTTGCTATCGTAGTATATTGGCCGTTGTACCCTGTCTTCTTCTTTCAGCAGCACTGCACTCACCGCTTGGTTGGAGACGCCGAGGTAAAGTTGTAACTCGTCTTCGGGACTAGGTTTCACTAGAAGTGGCGGTGAAGATAAATAAGCGTTGAGGTCCACGAAAGCTTTTTGGCATTCTTCGGTCCATTCGAACTTCCCAGCTCATTTTAGTGTCTTGAAGAACGGAAGGCATCGTTCGGCCGATTTTGACATGAATCGGCTGAGGGCGGCTACGCGGCCGTTCAGCTCCTGCACCTGTTTGGGTCTGGTCGGAGCGGCCATGTTTAGGATGGCCATGATCTTCGAGGGGTTAGCTTCAATTCCCTTCTGCGAGACCATGAAACCCAAGAATTTTCCAGACGCAACTCCGAAGGTACACTTCGTTGGATTCAACTTCATGTTGTGTCTACGGAGGGCCTGGAATGCTTCGTTGAGGTCGGCTAGATGATGATCGGCTTGGTTGCTCTTCACTAGGAAGTCGTCAACGTATACCTCCATGTTTCGGCCGATCTGACTCTTGAAGATCTTGTTCACCAACCTCTGGTAAGTGGCTCCTGCATTCTTTAGGCCAAAAGGCATGACCGTATAGCAGAAGAGCCCCTGATTAGTGACGAAGGAGGTGCACTCCTCGTCCTCTTTTCTCATCTTGATTTGGTTGTATCCTGAGTACGCATCGAGGAAACTGAGCTGCTCGTGCCCAGCTGTAGCATCTATCAACTGGTCGATGCGCGGCAGTAGATAGCTATCTTTTGAACAGGCCTTATTAAGGTTCGTGAAATCTATGCAAATTCTCCACTTCCCACTTGCTTTGGGCAACATGACCACGTTCGCCAGCCAGTCTGGATAATCTACCTCCCTTATGAAGCCGGCCGCTACCAGCTTCTGGACCTCCTCGTCTATTACAGATTGTCGAGCGGGTGCGAAGCTTCTCTTCTTCTGTCTAACTGGTCGGTGTTGGGGGTCGACTGCGAGGTGATGTTTGATCACTTCTCTGGGGATTCTCAGCATCTCAGGGGCCGACAATGCAAATACGTCTAGGTTCTGCCTCAGGAACCCTATCAACTCTTCCCTCCGATTCTCAGGTAGCAGGGAGCCGACCTGGAATGTCTTTTCTGGATGGTCGTCTGCCACCGGTATTTGCAGCAACTCTTCGACGGGCTTTCCCCTACTCGGTGGGTCAACATTCGGACATTCACGATGTTCACCTGTGCTGCTTTCAGGGCTCTCTGACTATTTTTCAGCTCGGTGGCATACCATCTTCTCGATGTCACCTGGTCTGTTCGGTATTCTCCGACCCCGTTCTCTGTCAGGAACTTCATCACCAGGTAGTAGGTGGACATGCATGCCTTGAGCTTGTTCAATGATGGTCGACCGAGGATCACATTATGTGCCGACGGCTAATCTACCACCATAAATTCGACAATCACCCTCTGTTGCCTGGGTTTTTGGCCGAGTATCACTGGCAATTGGATGCCTCCTTTCACCATGACCGGGTCCCCGGAAAAGCTGATGAGATCAAATGTGACCGGCTGGAGCTGGTCATCTCCTAGCTGCATCCTTTGATACGCATAGTAGAATATGATATCTACCGAGCTCCCTGTGTCTACCAAGCACTTGGCGACATCACAGTGTCCGATCCCGGCAGTGAAGACAATGGCATCTTCGTGGGGGACCGCCATGTTGACGAGGTCTTCGTCGCTGAAGGTGATGATTTCTCCAGTCTGAGCTTTTTTGGACGGCCACTCTGTTTTCGCCACTAAACGTGAGTAAGCTTTGGCTGACCTTCCCGATGTGTTCCCGACTGCCGGTCCTCCTATGATTGTGAGGACTGTCTTTCCCTCGGCCTCGGACCCCTTCGTAATGGCATAGACGCCACTATCCCCAGGAATGCGCAGGCCCATAGATGTTCGTGGTCGGTCCTCGGGTTGAGGACTGCCAACAAATCGCCGATCGGATCATCTTCTTCTTTTTTACGCCGGGTGGGATTTTCTCCTCCTACTTCTGCCCCTTTTTTCTGGTTCAGACCAGGACGGGAGGGACCCGAACTGGATATGTTGTCTGCCTCCTAACCGTTCCTTCACCAGTATTCTGGCTGGCTCTGTTCCAGATGACCTTCCGATTATGCCAAGCTGAACGGCACCGACCCACTGTCTAGGGGCCGCAGGACCTCCCTCTGGATCTTGGTCGTCCCTTCGATCCCCGTTTTGGTCCTCACCCACATCCGCTCGGCAGTTGTTTGGCTACTGGTTCCTCGGAGGTGGAGGCGGTAGCCCGTGATCTCTCTGAGCCGGCGCTGGTCCCCTGCCAACGTCTCTGACAAAGTTGCGGTAGTAACCACACCGGATGAGATCCTCAATTTCCCCCTTGAGGTACTTGCACTCATCTGTATCATGACTGTAGTCGCGATGGAAGCGCCAGTATCTGGATCGGTCTTTATTCCTTCCTTTACCTAGAGGCTTCGGTGGGGGTCGGAGGTTCCGATCATTCCTGATTACCTCTAGGATCTCCGTCATCGAAGCAGTGAGCGGAGTGTAGTAATCGAAGGTCTTGTACGGGTGCCGGTTCACTTGTTCTTTGCCGGACCTTTGCTTCTTAGGGTCGCTAGAGTTCGGCGCCCGATCTACCAACTCGAACCTCTTTTTGTCAGCAGGCTTTTGGTCGGTCTTCAAAGTGTTGACCGCATTATTTTTCTGTGCCTTGGTCCATAGTTGTCAAGGCAACAAAGCGATCCAAGGCGTTTGGGGCCATCCTGGGCGCCTAGGCGACCAAGGAGTTCCCAGTGCATTTTTTTTATTTCTAAGATATTAATGTTTATATATATGCAACATTCTACATAAATAATCAACATTTAAGACATAACTTAATTAATATGTGGTGTGGACCTAAGTTTACTAATGTACACTAAGACCTGGGATTGTGTCTAGAGTTAAGTAAACAATTATTTATGACTAACATTGCGTACTTTTAACGAATTTGATCGGAGCGTAACTCCTTTAATAGTTCGGATTCAAGCAATCTCGAATTCGTTGCAAAGCTAGCATAATCAGCTTTCCAACAAATCCGAGATTGCTTGAATCCAAATTATAATGAAGGAATTACACTCCGGTCAAACCTTGTTCGAAATACGGGAATGCTATTTAAAATCGTCTGAATGTAAATTATTTTTTGGGCATCAAAGCAAAAGATTATTTTGGCGCACTCTTGGTTTTTAGTGATGATTTTTTATAATAAGATTTATAGAATTTTTATATTTAGAAAAAAACCTAGCATTTAAAAGTTGAAAATCGCTCTCGCACCCAAAAATATGGTTTTTGTTCTTGAACAGGGGGGTTGACTTTTTTTCCTTCTGGAATTTGAATTTTAGACTATTTTTATTGGATTCAAATAGGGGGGTATTTGCTTATTTATGAATAATATCTTAAGTAATAAATGATATTAGTCATAAATAAGTACTGCCTGATAAATGTTGTTCATGTCTGGCCTGGGCAACCGCCTTTCTCATGTACACAAGGCGCCCTGGCGCCCTGGCCTGTACAAACCGCCCGGACGCCTAGGCGACGCCTTGACAACTATGCCTTGGTCGCTTCGTCTGCTGCTGCGTACTTCTCGCATCTGGCCAGCAGATCGTCCAAGTTCTTCGGAGGCTTTTTGGCAAGGGACCAACAAAGTTGTATGTTTGTGACTCTGGCCTGCAGGCTGGACATGTGTACCGCAGGCTCAACGTCCTTGATATAGGCACTTCTGCATTGAAGCGCTTAATGAAGTGCCGCAGGGATTCACCTTTCTGTTGCTTAACCGTCGACAGATGGTAAGATGTCTTCTTGCGCACTCGGCTGGCCTGGAAGTGCGTCAAGAACTTGTTCGACAGCTGTTCAAACGAAGTAATACTCCTCGGAGGTAGGTTAATAAACCACGTGCGAGCAGCACCTCTGAGCGTCGAAGGAAATGCTCTGCAAATAAGGCTGTCGCTAAAGGGGTAGAAAAGAGTCGTAGAGACGAACGCATCCAGATGTTGTTCGGGATCGGTGCTCCCGTTGTAGGAGTCCAGGACAGGCATCTTGAAATTGTCAGGAGGGGGGCCCTCATGATCTCTTCAGAAAGTGCAGTGACTGTTGTGTAGGCCGTTCTCAGAGGAGCGACACGGCTCTGCTCTACCTACTGGAGTCGTGTAGCTAATTCCAACAACCGCCCCTCGACCTCTGACTGGGGAGTGGCCGGAGTGGTGCTGCTACCATCATCGGTGTTTCCACATTGACCCTTTGCTGGCAGAGAGCGTCGAGGAAGGACCTCGCGTCTCTCTCGGGCGGAGGGGGCAACCCCGGTGCTCTCCCTGTGCCTGATGGTGGTCGGCTGGATGATGCCGAACTTGCGACCCAGCTACACTCCATGCTGGCTGGTGAGAACCTCTGCTCCGATCACGAGGTCCCAAGGGAGGATTGCTCGGTGTGATTCTCGCTGACGTCGTCTACGCTGGTGGCTGATGGGCCCTTGACTAGGCTGTTGGTGGTGCGTTTGGCGCCGGTGCGGGCAGAGGGTTTGCTCTTGCCCCTCCGGGGATCGAATTGCTTGCTCGAGCACCCCTCAAGGCTCCAGCCAACTGGTCGATCTGTTGCCTCAGTTCGTCAAATTGCTGATGAGTCACGTATTGAGGCGGTGGTTGCGACGTTGTCGCCGTTGGTGTCGGTGCAGGTGTCGGGGTATGGTTCGTCCCCGGCATACTTCCGCTGCTGTCGACCTGAACTTGCACGGAAGGTTCAGATGGTTGGTGTGAAGCCTGGGCACGAGTTCTCCTGTGTGCCATCGAAAATAGTTCGAAGTTAAAGTCTTCGTGCATCGTTCGTCAAACTCAATCAAGGAGGCCCCACGGTGGGCGCCAAACTGTTACGGTCGAAAATCGCCCGTCGGTCTGCGATCCAAGCAACCTGCAATCACAGAGATGAGACAACAGAGTTGGGCGACTAAGCCCCGGGTACACTCCGATGCCTAAGTCAGATTCCCAATGTAAACAGTCAAGAGATAGCAGGAAGCTATCTCCAGTTTAGAGAAAGAGGGGAATGATGAGAGAGTTTGGGTGTACGAGAATGAATGGTGAGGTTGTGAGATTGTGAATTGAGAGAGTTTACCTTGAGGGGTCGTCCTCTACTTATAGAGATTGGGAAGAGGCATGGAGGCACCAGGACTCAAGGAAGTAGATCGCCAATAGGACTGCCAGGTGTCGCTCCGAGGGGCACCCAAGTCATAGACTCCGAGCAGGAGTGGGAGACCGTAGCCAAGGAAGCTAAGTTCAGGTCAACAGAGAGTGTGACTCATGTCACCCTATGAGTGGTCGTAGAGCCGTGATAGTCGACATCGTATCACGCTAGGAAAAGGACTCCCCTGCCGTGACATAGTTGCTTTAGGACTCTAACCTCCAACCAGAAACGTGATCAAGTAGGTCTATACCTCCGACCGGTATCTATCATAAAAGGACTGTGACTCCGAGCGGTATAAGCCGAGCACAATGCATCATACGTGATCGGCTCCAATGATGAGTGTTGCCACGTGTAAGATTTTAAGTGGATGATGTTTTTCCCACATAATAGCCCCTAATAGCTTAGGGGTTCTGAGGACGTCTACATGTTGTGCTCCCATTGGCTGGGGATATGCGTACCCAACAGTTGTCCCCTACTCTTTTGGATCTGTAAGATCCAATTGAGTAAAAGAGAAAATTTTATATGGTGTTTTATCCATACCTCACATCGGCCTGTAGTGTGGCCTCATCAGGCCTTTCTGGACTAAAACAAGGGGTGGGTCTTTACCAACTTCAAAATCAAAGATTGTTGAGAAGCAAGGAACGTATGCGCATGCTAAGCAATCAAACTACTGCACAAGGCGGATGCACCCCTAGAAATGTGTCTGAGGTGACAACGATTTTATCCTTGAGGTCTTGAAATTCTACTTGCAACAATCTACGTGTCGCGCTCCTATTGGCCTGGTATATACATCCCCAACAGTAGTCCCCGACATAGCTGTCAAGGTGTCGCCTAGGCGTCCGGGGGTGATTCGAGGGCCTGGGCGCCTTATTAGACCACCCAGGCTCTCTGGGTGTCGCCTAGGCGCCGCCTTAGACGCCTTGGGCACCCAGAATGCCTAGGCAGTCGCCTTGGATCTTATATGTGTGTTTTTTTTCCCTTTGATCTCTGAATTTGCTTCACAAGATTTATTAGACTAGACAGGAACAACATTTATCAGACAGTACTTATTTATGACTAATATCATTTACTTAAGATATTATTCATAAATAAACAAATACCCTCTATTTGAATCCAATAAAAATAGTCTTCCAAATGCTAAGCTTTTTTCCAAATATAAAAATTTCATAAATCTTTTTATAGTGAAGCATCACTAAAAACCAAGAGCGAGCCAAAATAATCTCTTACTTTGATGCCCAAAAAATAATTTACATTCAGACGACTTTAAACAACATTCGCGTACTCTGAACAAGGTTTGACCGGTGTGTAACTCCTTCATTATAACTCGGATTCAAGCAATCTCGGATTTGTTGGAAAGCTGATTATACTAGCTTTGCAAAGAATTCGAGATTGCTTGAATCCGAATTATATTAAAGGCGTTACGCTCCGGTCAAATTTGTTAGAAGTAAGCAAATGTTAGTCATAAATACGTATTGCCTACTTAACTCAATTATTTGTTTCTTTGTTGGTTTTCTCATATTAATTAAGCTGTCTTAAATGTTGATTATTTATGTAGAATGATGTATATATATATATATATATATATATATATATATATATATATATATATATATATATATATATATATATATATATATATATAAACATTAATATAGCATTAATATTTTAAAAATAAAAAAAATATACTTGGGAACGCCTTGGTCGCCTAAGCGCCTAAGAGCCCAGGATGGCCCCAAACGCCTTGGATCGCCTTGTCGCCTTGACAACTATGGTCCCCGACTCTTTTGAATCTGCGAAGTCTAGTTAAATAAGAAAAAACAAAAAAAAAATTCGTATTCCAGCCATGCCCATCTACCCTTAGACTTTTTAGGTCAAAGCTTGAGTTGTGATGGCACGACAGTGTTCGAATTTTGCTAATTCAACTGGTGTGAGGGAGGTCCGCATACATGCGGCCATTTGTACTGACATGTCAAGGTGTGAGATGTCCACGTGCCAAGCAGGGCTCCTCGGTTACTGCATGTTGGCCAGGCCAAGGTGAGATCCTCAATCGATGTATGTCGGCCATGCCAAGGTGCCAAGGTGCCAAGGTGAACTCCTCCGTCATTGTAGATCGACCATGCCGAGGTGTCGAGGTGAACTCCTCAATCCCTGCATGTCATCCATGCTGAGGTGCCGAGGAGGGCTCCCAATCGCTGTAGGTCAATCATGCCGAGGTGCCAGGGTGAGCTCCTCTATTGCTGTAGGTTGGTCATGCCGAGGAGCTCCCCAGTTGCTATAGGTCAGTCATGCCGAGGTACCAAGGTGAGCTACTCGGTCATCGTAGGTCAACCATGCTGAGATGCTGAGGTCAGCTCCTCAGTTGCCATAAGTCAGTCATGCCGAGGTGAAGATGTGGTGGTGAGGAATCAATAATGGGGTCTGATTTACCCTCCTCAATCCATTTAGCTCGATCATGCCGCGGTAGATGAGCCATGTCGATGAAGAATTGATGCTCAAGATTCGATTTACCCACCTCGGTCCATTTGGCTCTATCATGCCGAGGTAGAAGGGCCACACCAATGAAGAACCGATGCTCAAGGTTAGTTTACCATCCTCGGTCCGTTTGACTCGGCTATGCAAAGGAAGACCGGCCGTGCTGATGGATCGATGCTCGAGGTTAAACTTACACTCCTCGGTCCGTTTGGCTCGGTTTTGCCGAGGTGGACGAGCGTGCTGATGAAGGACTAACGCTCGAGTTCGATCTACCCTCCTCGGTTCGCTTGGCTTTGCAATGTCGAGGTAGATGGGCGATGCTAATGAAGGTCCGATGCTCGAGGCTCGATCTACCCTCCTCAATCCATTTGGCCCGGTTATGCCAAGGTAGATGGGTCGTATCTATGAAGGACCGACGCTCAAGGTTTGATCTACCCTCTTCAGTCCATTTGGCTCGGTCATGCCGAGGTAAACAGGCCATGCTAATGAAGGACCAACACTCGAGGTTCAATCTACCCTCCTTGGTCCGTTTGGCTCGGTCATGCCAAGGTAGACAGGTAGTGCTGATGAAGGACCGATGCTTGAGGTTCAATCTACCCTCCTCAGTCCATTTGGTTCGGTCTTGCCGAGCTGTAACGGCCAAGTTGTAGTGGTTGAGGTGGTTGAAAAACCAGTTGGGCTGGGTAGGCCATTGGATGATTCATTTGGGTTATCCATCGAATCGCTTGTTGGGTTGTTACTTAAACTGTCACCTTTAAGTATCAGACGGTCGGTCTTTTGGTGTTAACCGAACTGGTGCATTGAAGTCTCTGCCAAGTATTTTTCTGAGATTACGCCACATGTCCCTGGCTCGATAACCGATGCATTCTCGATAGTCAAGGCAGGGATTGGGGGTTTATAAAAACCTTTTCACTTGTTTTCATTCTTCATTCTTCACTTGGTCTGGGGAAATCTTCCTTCACTACGGATTTGCGTTTTTTACTTTGTACGTGCTTTCTACTCAATACTGCCTTTGTGCGGGAGATTTGCAACAACGCAGAGCAGGGATCAAAGATCAAGGTGCCGCATCAATCAGTAACTCTTTTCTTTTGGTATTTCTTTTATAGTTCAATCTGTCTCCGAAGAGAGAACTGTGTCTAAAGAGTTGAGGGATCTTCATGGTGAGGATTCCGCCCGAATTACAAAAGGGGATGAAGCTTCATTTCGTGGCAAAGGGAATCGGGAAGGGGAATATTATGAAGACCACCACAAGGCGGCAAAGGAGGCCAGGGTGAGCTTCGATATAAAGGCCTTGAATGAACCCTGTAGGCTTAGGAAGGAGGCATTTGCCCTTCTTAGGACGAGGTATCAGATTCCGGATGATGTAATCCTTATGATGCTGAATCCCGCGAGCGGGCCTGCCGAAGGACAACTTCCGAGTTGTCTTTATGAAGACATGTTTAAGGCTTGGTTCCGACTACTGATGCCCAAGGTGGTAGTCGAGATACTTAAGTTTTATTGTATTGCTCCTACCCAGCTGATGCAGAATGCCTGGAAGAGTATAATCGGCTTTATCATATTCTTTCATAAGGTTAAACGGAAACCGACAGCTAAGCTTTTCAGATACTGTTTCCAACTCAGAGTACGCCAACTTGGGGTGGAATTACTTCATTAAACGAGGGTTCTAACTGTTATATCGGGGAAACCCTCCTCCATCAAACATTGGAAGGGCAAGTTCTTCTTTGCATCTCGTACGGTCAGGTTCTCCATAGTCCATATACAATGAGTGGGAAGTTTATAGTACGGAGCTTTTAATACCGTTCCTACGCCGAGTCCTGAGGAGGCCTTATCTGCGAGGTACATCAGCACTAGTATACCTGTCCTAGTTAAGGAGCTTGAAGATCCGTTGTTACTCATCCGAGTCGGGATTATTGGTGAGGATATTGTACTAGGGTAGCGATGCTCCGCTTTCTTCTCCCTCATTCCTCCCTTTTCTTTTTATTTTCTTTTTTTTTTTTTCGCTGATGTGTTCTTTCTTTTTGCTATAGTGGGTCTAACCGAGGGGCAAATGATTTCCTGTAGAACAAGGTGAGGATTAAGCCTGTTGATGCTTCCCTTGCATCGGTGCTGATGTCGAGAGGTGTCGCGGAGTTTGTTCCTTCAAGGAAGAGAGGAGAAGAAGATCTAGATGAAGTCGATGCCCGTGGTGCTCGGCCATATGCATAGCCTCTTCCACCAGCTCGTAGGGAGTTAGATTTTTCTAGGATGAGTGGCCTTAGTAGTGGTGATATGATACAAAGTCTTCCTGCTATGCTTGCCTTGCCCAAGGTGTCAGATCTTACTTCTGCCGGGACCATGGATGCTGCTGGGAGTGAGTTTGAGGAGCATGTTCCCATTGATAATGCTACACGGGATATTTCACGGCCGAAACGTGTGCCGCTCTTGTGTCCCCCTGCTATGAAGAAAAGGGGTGACGAGGTTCCTTTTCCACCTGACTAGGCGGTGACGACCAAAGATACTGCTTTGGGTGATCCTCAGGTGGCCGAGGAGATTCTCTAAGGTTGTAGGTTACCGCAAGATGCACACTTTGTCTCAAAATTAACCACAGCATCTTTGAGGTCGAACATGAAAACGCTTGTGGCTTTGGCTTCTTTTGCTTTGCCTTCTCCCTAGTTGTTTGACTTTGCCAATGATGGTGCAGTTGATTTATTACACAGCCGAGGAGAGCAAGAGGGCCAAATTCCTCGCCGGCAACTTGAGTGAGCTAATAAGGCGAGGGAAGACGCCGAGGGCCTTTGCAACGTTAAGAGCACCAAGGTTGACACTTTGGCAACCAAGGTGGCATCCTTAAAGACTTCTATTTCGACCGATCTGATCTTCAAATATTTTGTTCACCAACCACTAATAAGTTGCACCAGTGTTCTTCAATCTGAAGGGCATGACGTCATAGAAAAATAGGCTTCAGTTGGTGACAAAGGCTGTCTTCGGGATGTAGGACTTGTGCATTCGAATTTGATTATAGCCCGAATAAGCATCCATAAAACTCAGTAACTCGTGCCCCATTGTCGCATTGATTAGCTGGTCGATCCGAGGTAAGGGAAAACTATCCTTTGGACATGCTTTGTTAAGATCGGAGAAATTGATGCACATTCTCCATCGTCCTCTCAGCTTAGGGACCATCATAACATTAGAAACCCATTCTGGGTAATGAACCTCGTGGATGAATCCTATCTGCAGGAGTTTCTCCACCTCCTCGTTTATGACTATTTGGCAGGCAGGAGCAAAAGTTATTTTCTTCTGCCGCACCAGACGGCATTGTTGATTCACGATGAGGCGATGCTCAGCCACACTACGTGGAATGCCTGGATTGTCGGTAGCCGACCACACAAATATCGATGTTCTTCTTGAGAAAGCAGAGCAGGTCGTCCTTCTGCTCTCCGTGTGGTGATGCACCGATCTGTACAATACGCTCTGGATCTTTTTCAACCAGGGGAACTTGGAGGAGGTCCTTCACGAGCGTGCCACGTTGCTATCTCAAGTCATCCCTAAATTCCTCTATGATAATGGGCATTGCCTCGGTGCTCTTCTTGCAAACTTATAGTTCAGCTGAGTAGCAACGCCATGAAATCAGCTGGTCAGCCCTACACTCTCCCACACCTTGTGGGGTGGGGAACTTCATCACTAGATTGATACATTGAAGGTACAGCCCTCAAAATGTTTACCCTGGGTCTGCCGAGGATGGCATTATGCGACGAGGGGAGGTCAACAACAAGAAAGTTCATGACAACACATGACTCACGAGGGTAGGTTCCGACGTAAACTGGAAACCTTATAGATCCCTTGACGTGGACGATGTCTCCCGAGAATCTAATAAACAGTGAGCTCATTAGCGTTAACTTGTCATCACTAAGGTCCATGCGCTAATAGGCCCCATAGTGTATAATGTGAGCCGAACTACCAGTATCAATGAGGATCTCTTTGACGTCACAGTCAGCAATTCTCATGGTAATCATGATGGCATCATCATAGGGTACTTCTAGTCTACGCAGATCCTAATCACTTAAGGAGATGAAATCTCCAGTTCGTGCTTTCTTGTCTGGCCATTCCGTGGATTTTACCCTGCGAGCATATGCCTTGCGGGAGTTTGATGAAGTGTTCCCTGCTGCCGACCCACCAGTGATAATGTTTACGATCTCCCCGGGTGGACTTGACATGATATGGCCTTGCCTGGTTCCATTTTCTTGGCGATCCCGTCGTCTTCTTTGGTTGTACCTTTCTCTTCTTCGGTCACATCTCTAGCACTGGGATGAGGTCGAGTATGGTTCTCAATCGCTGTTACTCAACAGTGCCGAGGTGAACTCCTTGTTCGCGTACACTTGGTCATGGCGAGGTACCGAACTGCTTTCTGATACTGATGCTTGATGTACCATATTAACCTCTCAAGGGATCCGTCGTCAATCCATCCAATGACCACTCAAGGAGGCCTAGGCTGGTATGGTCTTCTCTTCGTTGGCTTTCTTGAGGGTTTGTTCTCTAGGCAGGCCTCCCCCTGCTCTGATCACTCCTCTTTGTCCTATTGCATTGATGGGTATAAGGTGGGGGTGGACTGACATCACAGATAAATTGGCCGAAGATGGTGCTGAACATCCTCAAGGAGGGGGGGTAAGTCGGCCTTGCTCTTCCCTCTCTCTACCTTCTTCAATTTGATGATCTTGTCATCTTTCAGCGCGGTCTCGGTCATCACTGCGTGGCCTTTCTCTGCTCCAACGATCTTGTCTCCTTCGCTCTCCTCAAGCATGATTTCTTTCTCGATCTGGTTCTGGGCTCCTTTCTCTAGCTGTGGCCCTAATCTCTTCTTGACCTGCTCGGGGGAGCCTGCCGATTACGGTCGACGTATTGCCGTATTGGCCAAAAAATCCTCACCGAATCAGGTCTTAGATTTCTCCTTAAAGGTATCTACAATCATCGGTGTTGTGACCATGATCCTGATGGAAGCAACAATACTTGCTCGAATCCTTGCGCTTGGGGTCCATAAACTTGGGTGGCTTGGTGAGGTATCCATCATCGACGATTAATGTCAAAATGTCTGACTTTGGTCAGTTGAGCGGGGTGTAATAGTCAAAATGTTTGTGCACACCTCTCACGGGGACATCTTCTCTCCCTTGATGCTGATTCTTGGAGTCTCCTTGTCATCCTTAGTAGGTGTTATCAGGTCTCCTCTTGTCCGAGGTGCTTGCCTCACCCTTCCTGGCTTGGAGGGCCTCATTTTTCGTGGCATATTTTCATAGCAGGTGAGGAGTTCTTTGATGTCTGCCGATGCCTTTTTGGCGATGGAGCATTGCAACCCACGTCTGTGACTCCAGCCATGAGCGTGGTGTAGACCACCAAAGGCTCTATGTCCTTGATTTGGAGGACTTATAAGTTGAATCAAGTCAATCGACTGACGAAATCCCAAAGGGACTCGTCCTTGCGCTGCTTCATGTTCATCAGGTGCAAAGTAGTTTTCTTTTGTGCCTTACTACCTCGAAAGTGAGGAAGGAAGTTCCTGCTGATTTGCTTGAACGAATGTATTGACTTAGGCTTGAGGCTATTGAACCACATCCTAGCCGCTTTCCATAGTGTTGAGGGGAGAACCTCTCATTCTATTTCAGTGCAACCATGCAAGACGGTTTCCCATCACACGGCTCACCAACTTGGCACTTAAGCGCAACCAGTGATGCTCCACTCTTCGCAGACAATGGCATCTTGGTACCCATGGAGCAACATCATGGCCATGAAGTTGTCCCTTTGTTGCTCAAGGTCTGTGATGTCGTCGTAGAGGTCAACCAATGGCATCTTGAAGCTCTTCGGTAGGGGAGCTCTCATCATCACAGCGACAGAGCGCATTCTCCATGCTGTCCTTTTCCTCGGAAGTAACATTGATGCATCACCTTGTCCATGCATTCATGTAGTAGCAGTAGCTCGTCCGCGAACTTCTACTCTTCTCCTCGGGTAATGGGCTCTTTCCCCCCGATCTTGTCAAGATACTGCCTGTGCTCTTGGTAGATCGGCCTCTGGGTAGTGGGTTCTAAGGGCGGGGCCTTGCCCTGATCGACTCGAGATTCAGGCATGGGCCTAACCTCTCACTAACTAGTACGCGTCTATTATTCGCAACCGAGTCCATGTTGTTACCACTTGCTACGGTTGTTGAGCTGCTGGCTCGGCCATTGGGGTATATGCCTCGTGGTACACGAGCTTGGTCATACAGACACGTTGGAGCTTCTATGGGAGCCGGCGAATCAATGTTTCAGTGCAGTTCAGAGCATCCATTCTGGACGTTGCTGAGTCGAACTCGATCTATCCGAACGTCGGAGGTCGGATTTTGAGCGGGGACGGATCTACCTCCCGATGTCCATGCTCGGGGTGTGGAGGCTGAAATCCTTAAAGAAGTCATGTAAAGATCTCCCTATGGAACGCCATGACGCCAAGCTCCGTCCTAGTGACATATTCTTTTGATCGATGACCGCCATCTTCATAAATCACTTTCGGGCGGTCCATAGGGGGACCACACGAGTCACGATTACACGCGTCGCTGAGGTCCTCTTGGTTTTGTTCTGTTACTAGTTTGCGGCCTCAGTTGATATTGACAGTGAGACTTCGTGTTCAACGGCCTTCCAACATCGCAAAGATGAGCAAGACAATACTCGAGATAGGTCAACACTTCTACCACAATATTCCTTAGGGTTCCACGGTGGGCCATGTGCGTCAATCTGCTGCCGCTAGAATTCGCATAAAGATCTTCCGCTGTGGGTCCGACCTGCAAACAATAAGAAACGGGCAAAGGAGGTCCGTCTTATAGCCCTGGGGTCACTCTAATGCTTAAGTCAGGATACTAGATCACAGATAATAAGGAACTCAGTGGTAAATAATGAATGAGGGGGCAGAAGTGAATATGTGGTAGAGGAGTCAAAGCGGTAGGTGAAACAATAAAAATATGAGTAAAGAATTGATTTGACCTTGGGTTTCTGAACTATTTATAGGGTTCGTAGTGGTGACGTCAATAATGGGTCCTACGCGAGCCTTTGGAGTACGTTGCAAAATTCCAGTAGACGATTTGCCCCCGACTTAAGCTTACAATGGTAGAGGTGTCCCTAAGAGTGGTCTTCTAGTGAAAAGACGATTTTGCCCCTGATAGCTTAGGGGTTCCGAGGATGTCCACGTGCTGCGTTGCCATTAACCGGGGATATGTGTACCCAGCAGGAGTATTTGCTTATTTATGAATAATATCTTAAGTAAATGAAATATAAAATTTAATAAACATTTACTTAAATTATATTAGTCATAAATAAGTGTTGTATGTTGTGTACTGTTCCCTGAACCATTCTATGCATGTCATCAAGTCTCAATCTAGTACAAAACAAAACCAAAAAAATCAGGTTTCAGTCAAGAAAAACAGGTCTAGGTTGACCGAAACCTACTCGACAGAGAGACTATACACTTAGTGTCTAGGGTCTCCACCAAGTCAAGATTACCAAAATAAATTCTCCGAGATTTCAAATTATGACTCCCATAGCTATAAAGTTGAATTTACCATCTTGGGGGGCAACCTCTCAGTAGTCCATTGGCCTTTTGTTTTAAGGATATTAGTTAAGTCCTTATTTATCCTCCTTATATGGTATCATAGCCCTAGTGAAGTTTTGGATAGAAGAAGAAGAATTGACTAACTTGATCACTCAAGGCTTAAATTGGTATATGATAATATGTATTTGTAATTCAATATTGAAATTACTTCATTCCTTAAAATAACGATGTTTTCCAATTTGGGAATATCACAGGGAGGCTCCCTTTTTATAAGGAAGACTCTTCAGGACTGTGCATTGCTTTGATACTTCAGATATTTTTAAGGAAACCCCATTGTATGAGATTGGCCTCTCTTGGTAGAGTATGGCCTTAGATCTCCCCAATGTGACATCTCTTGTTTCCCTCACACATTCAAAATCTAGTTTAATGTTGATAGGCGAATAAATGGAGACCCTAGTTTTATTCAATATCGCCAATGCATTTAGAGACAGATTAGGAGGAGTACTATTCAGCTCCTGCTGGAATAGTTGATTCCTTCTGAATAGAAAACCTTGCCCTTCTCCGGGCCTCATGCAAAGCTGCCATTTTAATTTTCCTCTGGGTCTCGGTTGAAGGAGAATTACTGTGGTTATGAGTCGATCAATCAGGGACAGGCTCAGACAGTAGTCACACATTCACTTTGCTCTAGAACATATTTCCGAGGTAAAGTTTGACAAACTCAAATGTCTATGAGTTTTCCAAGCAGGGTGTCTTAGGCCTAGCCAAGTAATACATCATATGCAACTATGGTTTAGTATTGTATCTTTTTTTCTTTTAATAAAACCAAACATTAGATTAAGAACAAGACTTCCCTCCAGAAATTAAAACAGAGGGTTAGAGAATGGACAGCTATACAAAACGGTCACACAAAGTAGCACAAGTTCCCCCTGTGTATATATCTGTAGATCTCTCCATTCTAAATCATTACATGGGGCACTGGAAAAGGCATAGAATGAGGATGGAAAAATAAATAAATGTGCAAACAAAAACCGGATTGGAAAGAAAAAAATCTTATTTAGTTTACGGAGGGATGAATTCCTGGTCATATCAGGGTATTTGGCCCCATAAAATAGTCCCAAACATGCACTTCTATAAAATGTACACAACAAATTAACAAATTTGTGCAAACAATGCCTCTAGAATGCATAGTGAATGATCAATAAGAGTTGTATCCTGCGGCTAAAGAAATTATTAAACCTCGTAGGTTAATAAAAATCATTAGATGGCATATCATCTAGTGTAAAATTGATCATCACATGGTGTCACCTTGAATGCCATCGATTCACCAAACCACCATTCTGTCAATCGTTTCAATGGAATATGTTTCACAAAAGGTAAGCAGCTCTTAAAAGTAGAAGCACAAAAGGAAGAGAATCTACCAAACTAACATCAGAAAAAACAAGGAAGAATGAAACGGAATACCTCTTCCATTGAACGATGAGAACCTGCGAGCAGGAGCAATCCCATGATTCCTTCTACACAAATACTGTAGAAAAAATCACCGGAATTCCGATCAAACGTCCAAAAAATCCCACTAAAGATAAAATTCAAAATATCAGCATCGTTAAATACACAATCTTGCAAACAAGAGAAATAGGAAACACCTCTTCTAACCCTAAATTTCACCATAGAGACTAGGACCAAATGAAGTATCCATCCAACAACAGGAATACAAGGATCACCAAACTGTTAGGGTTTAGCGAGTTGGGGAAACGGAGAAGCACTTACAGAACTGAGTTGTCGTGTAAAGGTACGCATCATGAGAGAACGAAACGCAGGGCACCGTGGTAGATGCTTCTGAAGGCAAAGGTGTCTTCACTGCTAGTCGACTCGACAGCAAGAACGAGCTATGTTGGACTGTAATTTACCCAAAAAAAATGTTGGGTTGTATGGAAAGTCAAATTTCTGTTGTATCACACCTGCTGCATGTACTTCTTCCTTCGGGATCCCATCACTGTCGATAACTAGAGGTCCCACACCACATCACCACATCGATGATGATAAATTCTATAAAAAGTACAATATGCAAACGATCCGAAATCTTCATTTGCCTCTCCAAGGATGATATGGAAACTTTTAATTTTCAATATTTATGGAATGGTTTAGAGTGGCCACTGTCATTACAGGAATAAAACGCCCACCAAGCCACTAAAAGATGTGTCTAAATGCCTGGCCCTACCTCTCAACAAGAAAAATGGTCCGTCATGTATCACTGAACTAGGCCCCTTGGATGGCCACCTCAAAACCAAACCAATAGGCTCAATGGATCCGAATCATCTCCTCCCTGAATCTTCTCCCTGTACTTCAGGGAGGAGGGAGACGTCCCCGTCGGATGGTCGACACGTGGCTCTCGGGAAAATCCGAGCCCCACGTCCGAGCCGACACCCCATGTCGGCTCGGCTTGTCAGCTGAGTGTCGGCTCGGACGTGGGGCTCGGATTTTTCCGAGAGCCACGTGTCGGCCATCCGACGGGGGAGTCTCCCTCCTCCCTGAAGTTTAGGGAGGAGACGATTTGAATCTTAGGCTCAACTGTGTGGAAGAATATTTGATGTCTACCTAAACAGACAGAACCATAGGCCCACATGCTAGACACCTCAGCAAACAAAACCACATGGAGGCCCATGTGCCAAGCCCCACCACATAAAGCACCACTTGTGAAACCTAAATATCCCACCTCACCATGTGTTGCCATGTGGTTGAGAAAGAGAGTTTACCTTTGCATGTTCAACCATATGCACAAGCATGTTCAACATGATTGACACTACCACCTCAACATACTAAGATACGTGTAGCAGTCTAGGTCATACTTCGTCAATCTTATAAATACTCTATAGTTTGAAAGTAAACAATTGAATTTTTTCACATTCACACATTCTCTCCCAATCTCTTTGACAAAACACACACAAACGAATTTGGACTTTTCTTCTCCCAAGTTCCATACTGCTTGATTTTAGACTGACTTAGGTATCGGAATAGCCTCAAGGTTATCCAACCCACCCACATGTGTCTGTTTTCTCTTTCCTGCACATAATCGAGCTAATTAGGAAGGGACATGCGTCTTCTGACAACAACAGCCACGTGTTAATTTTAGCTTAAAATTGGATCATCTATCCTCTCATATGTGCATGCCCCTCTTCATCTTCAATTTTTCAACGGTCTATTTTGCTACATGACCAACTTTGTCTTGTCCCGTTGACAAAATTTCAAAACAATCAGACTTGCCATGTAATAGATTTATGCTGCCAACCATCTTATATGAGTGCCTAGCTAAAGTTGTAAATCGGTTCGGCTTTGATTCCAAATTTGAACCAAGGTTTCAATTAAATGATTGTGCTATTGGTTTCGGTATCAGTTGATTGTTGGTTAATCTATTTGTTATTTATTTGATATCAATTAAATGGTTTATCATCCAAAATCAAACCAAACAAATTAAAATATTTACGACAATAGCTGAAAACTGAAAACCAAACCAATTAATAATCGGTTCTTTATTTCAATTCAAAATTGAAACCCTTACATCCTTTCATCCAAAATTCCCTCAACTTAGTTTATAGTATTTTGGCTTAGGATGGTTGGTTGGTACAATTACAATGGTAAATAGATAACTTTGGGGGACAGCTTGGTCTCAAGGTTGAAAATTTGATGGTAGTTTCGTACCTAGAAGAATTTCAATATTATATATAATATCATATCAAAGTTTAAAACCTATTATAAATGTCATGTCATTTATTTAATCCAAGAAATTAAGTAGAATGTCATACCTTTTTTACGATTTGAAAGTACCTTTTGTTGAAGAATTCTAGATGATTATATAACGAAGCCACTTGTTCTTCAAAGATCTCATAAGCAATCTGGGTGCTCACCCTAATTGGACAGGTATACCATAATCTGGTATTTTGAGCTTTTTCTCCCCTTATCTGTGTGACCTTGAGATGTTTTTATAACTCCATGGTAGAGATGACTAGCTATAAAGTCCAACCCTAAGTGAGATGCTAGTCTTCTAATGCCATATTTAGATCGTCTTTTGGCATACCTTGACAATTACCAAAAATATCCCTAGATAATAAATAGGGACAAAAAAAATACAAAACTACCCTTTTTCATAAATCAAAAGATTTTATCGGTTTTGAAAATTAATTAAGAAATAAATAATATTTTATATTTATAAATAAAAATATTTGGATGCAAAACCAAATATGATAAATTTGTTCAAATTGGCAGTTTGTAAGTTGCGTACACTCTTATAATTGTCAAGTCACTGGCAATGAACATTAGACACTAATGTCACCACTCAACATACATGAGGTCTTTTCGTGAAGGACTTCACAGACCATATGTACACTGACCATTGAGATACTAGTCCCCATGTCTCCTATAGTTTGAGAAATTTTGACTTGTACCTATCAAACCCATCATGGTCCAATCAATGCCTATGTAAGCACATAGCGCATCATGATAGGTGCATCAAGTCAAGGATTACAAAGTGACTCAATTTGAATAATCGTCCACAAAAATAGTCCATTAATACAATAGACCAAAAACAAATTTACCATATAACCAATTTATAAGCCACAAAATATGCAAGCCACATGTCACATATATATACCTCAAAATAGAGATAGAAATGGCCAAAGTGAATACATAAAAACTACACAATAAATCTGTATTGGGCCACAAAATTCCAATAGTCTCCCACTTGGCCTAACACAATCCCATAGACATTACATGTGTAGTAAATACTCTAAAAGGCAATCCTTTTGTAAAGGGATCAACAAGTTTGATTGAGATGACCATTTCTCAATAAATACCTCATTCTTTTTTATAACATCACGAATGTAAAGATATCGACCTTCAATTTCTTGGCACGAGAATGTCACTTTCGGTCTTTGGTGATGGCTATTGCAAAATTGTTATTACATAAAAATGTATTGGAACCTTGGCAAAGTTGTTGGGTTGTTGTCATTGTTGGCAACACAGTCTGAGTTATCCTGGACAGTTGGTAGCATCTAAATTGGCAAGGTTGTGTCTGGGACACCTGTTATGTGCTGTGGAGGAGAGAGAGTATGTGTGGGTCCCATTAATGTGGCCTTGGGCCCTATTAAGGTCCTACAGATGATGTGGCACAACTAGGGGTGAAAGTTTTGCCTTGACGGCTCGAGCCCGCCCAAAACCGCCCTGAACCCGGTCAGGGTTTAGCCCGGCCCGTACCCTGATAGGGCCCAATCAGGGTACAGGGTAATTTTTACCCTGTCAGGTTAAGGGCGGTTAAGGTTGAGGCCTCAGTAGAGCCCGACCCGACCCTGACTTTTTTATTAACAATTTAACATTATCTTTTATGCTACTATTTTGAATTCTCATGGAATATTTTTACTTTTTATATTACTCTATATTTCTATTATGTTGTGCTTTATTTTATTTTGATCATCTCTATTAAGTTATCATTAATCTTGTTACTGTATTCTTCTTTTTGATAATCATTCATGTCTTATACTTGTAAATATTTGGCATTTATATGTTAAAATGTTGAGTTCAGGGTAAATCAGGGTAAACCCTACCCTGATTTAGGGTCAATCAGGGTAAACCCGACCTGGCCCGGCCCGATCAGGGTAAATCAGGGTAGGGTACGGTTTGGTAATACCCTGCCAGGGTAGGGTAAGGGTTGAGGTTATGTAATACCCTGACAGGGTAGGGTAGGGTTTGGGTTAGCATGAAATTTTTTTGGGTAGGGTAGGGTTTACAGATATCCAGCCCAACCCGACCCCGTTTCACCCCTAGGCACAACAGATGATGAGATAGAAATGCAGTGGTAGCAATTGTAGAAAGAGAAATGTAGTGGTAGCAGTTAAGGACAAAGAAATGCAGAGAAAGAAGAGAGAAAAGATGAGGAGAGAGAAAGAAGAAAGAGAAAGAGGAGAGAGAGTATCTATGCACCCCACTAAGGTCCCACTGACAAGGTGACTGTACATGGTGCAGTGGCGGAAGTTCAGGAGCAAAAGGAAGATGAAAAGATAGAAAGAACAAAGAGAAGGTAGAGAGAGAAAGAGGAGAGAGAGAAAGAGAAAGAGTGGGTGGGACCCATTAAGGTGGCATGCCACCATGGTAGCCAGGTGCCCGCAGTAGCAACCGAGGCTAGCAAAGAAGAGCCCCGGCCCAAGAGGCGAAAGCCGGCAGGCGGCCAGGCAAAGAGCCGCAAGCTAGCAAGTCAGTAGGCTGGTAAGCCAACAAGCCTATAGGCCAGCAGGCCCGTAATGCCATGCACGTAGGCTAAGCACAAGCCATGGGGGTGCCCCTCATGTGCTCGATCAAATGCGAGGAGAGAGAGAGAGAGAGCCCCCCGATAAGTTTTCATCTCAGAGTGTTTTAATGAAAAAAAACCGGTCACAAAGGCCATATTCTGGATTCTCAGGGGTATCTTGGTCAAGTTAAAAAGATATGGATTTGAAATCTGCAGCCAGAATGAAACCACGTCACCCAGATTTCGATCAGGTGGTCCACAATAAGGATGGTTTGGGTGCATCACAAATTTTGCATCAGATTCTCCCGCTCGAAACGTTATTGGTCAAAGGTAACATAATACCGTGCGACGCGTTGCATGGAGCTGGACAGGTGATTAGGTGTGGTGTGCATATCATGCATCGGCCGTTAGATCCTTATCTGTCGGCCAAGACCTACACCAAACTTCCCTGACGTGATGGATGCAGATACTACGACCGAGACAAAATCCTGCTTTAACCTGACGCATCCGACGATGTTTAAGTAAGAAACTTTGATCCGCCAATGGTAACTCGACAGCGGATCTGACGTGTTAGGAGACGATTGCTATGGTGCGTCACGGGTGCACAGAATGGCCCTAAAAGATTCCTTTTAGAATGATTTTACTGGTTGGACTTTGGATAGCCATATCTTGGCCATCTGATGTCCAATCGGACTGACTCAAAGTCCCCCGAACTCCATTTTCAAAGAACTATTCATCTACAACAAGAAGGAACGAGTTTGAGAAGAGTAGCTATGGATTTTTGAAGAAACAAGGGTTGTGAGCTGTCTTTGAATGTAAAGACCATCTCCACCTACCTCTCTTTGATGTTAATGGCCATATGAAGCATGAGAGAGGTAGTGTGAGCAATTAGTTGTGAGTTGTGGGTGTTTAATGTGTGTGAGGGTTGTTGGAAGAATGCCAATACTTGTGTAAGCTTGAAGATGCTCATCCACCATCACTGAAGAACTTGGGGAGACCAAATGGTGAGCACCACTCAATCTTGAGCATGCTGGGAAGGTAACCACTCACACAAGTTCATTTACATTGTAACCTATGCTATATGGGAAGGGCTTGCAATCTTTGTTTGACAAATACATTGTAACCTGTCAAGTTGGAGTTTGACAGGAGTGAGGATTGTAGCCCAAGACAGGATTGAGGGTTGTAGCCCTAGTCTGAGTTGTAGCTTGGAGTTATAGGTGTTGTAGCACCTGGATTGTCACACCCCAATTCCGACTGAACCAGAAGTGTGAGTGAACCAACTCTAAACCACGGTTCACACCAGGATCTCAATAGACCGTGTCAACCAATCATTCCCAAGCAGTCTAACAAAATCAGAGATATAATACATAGCAGCGAAAATAAATAAATGAGCCGAGATCTAATTGTAACGTAAAATAAATATCCAACTTATTCCATCATCCATCAAAATTTAAATAGTAATTATTACAATGCTTTAACGGAAAATAACCAAGTCAGTGGGAGAAAACACAAAACGAGCACTCGCATGACGCATCATGCTCATCCTCTTCTGCCTGGGTATCAATGGCAGCAATAGTACCGTATACTGGAGCAGCCACGAAGTCATCAATAGTGTACCGTGCATCCAAATCTGAAAAATAATATATATATATATATCTGGTGAGCTCACAACATAGCTCAGTAAGTACAAGACCAATGCAACAGTACAATATGCATGAGATAACATTACAATTTGGGCCAGGTATAACTTGCAAATGTGCTATGGTAAGGTTTGGCGGCCACCGCACCTCCATGCACGAGAGTGTGAGCACACCCAACAGTCAGGCACCTACCACACTACTGCTGTTGCCCCACATCACTCACTCCGGTATGGAGATAGGACTTGAGTCTGGCGGGCAGGAAGAACCACAATCCCACGTCCTCTCCCTGATACCCCATACCGTACCAATACCTAAACCCCTATTGGCAAGGGCTTGCAAGTGGGTTCCGTTTCTAACCAGTCCTAGATGTCAATACAATATCATTAGCCTTACCCCAGCACGGCTCCCTGCGACATAGAGATAGGGCTCGAGTCTGGCGGGCAGGAAGAACCACAATCCCACGTCCTCCCCCTGATACCCTATTTGCACCAAGTCCGCTAAGGTAAAGACTATACAACCCTACCCCAACACAACCCCCCTACGACATAGAGATAGGGCTCGAGTCTGGTGGGCAGGAGGAACCACAATCCCACGTCCTCCCCCTGATACCCTATTCGCACTGAGTTTGCTAAGGTAAGGGCGATACGAGAAAAGTGTTAGCTGTGGATATATCTAGGGCACATCCCCTTCACATTCCACACACTAACGAAAACATACACATGCCTATACATACAACAATCCTAGCATATGAAATGCATGATTATAATAAGATAAATGAAACGACTACATGGCATGTGAAATGCACAGACATCAAGAAATATATATTTCTAGATACAAACTATTTCACAAAGGTTTACTGTTATTTAGTTATTTAGGTTTGGGGTCTTGTTCCTTACCTGACGCGTGATACTGATCCTGCTCTGCGTCAGAGAGCTTACTCACAGTGTCTACAGGTCCTACATAATCATATCTTTAGGTTAGAATTCATTCATTAGAGTTTCAAGGGTCGGAACCAGGTTTGGCCAAGCAAACCAGGCTCGGAAACCCATACCGACTGCACATACCGGTCTCAGTCTAGTGAGACCGGTATGGTGCAACCGGTATGTATACCGGCTGCACCATACCGGTTGCACATACTGCAACCGGTATGTGCAACCGGTATATACCGGTTGCACTTACCGGTCTCATTCAGATCTCACTGAGTGAGACCTGTATGTGCCTGCGGAATATACCGCAAGGCCATACCGCTGGACTCATAGTCCATCCGGTATACCCTGCGGTTTGGATCCGAGAGCGAGATCTCGGATCTCCCCTCCTTTTCGGCTAACCGTTAGGTCTCTATAGGGTTTCCCCTACCCTTTTTCTAAGTACAAACCTTCTATTGGCCTTCGAATCTCGGCTATATTGCCGTATGAACCTAAGTTAGATTCGAATAAGGGAGAACAGTGGGAGCCATGCTCCTTTTTGGATCATTGCGCCGCTTCGCGGCTTCGATCCGACCTCCTAACAAAACTAACAATACAGAGCACTTACCGGCGTTGTCGGTTGGCGGCGTACTCTTCCTTCCTGGGCGGGGCTACCTCCTTCTTGCTCCTTCTCAGATCTTCTCCAGACAGCGAGAGGGTTTGAGAAGGAGAAATGAAATGTCTCCTTCTCTATTAATAGAGGGAGACCGTCCAAGGAAGGTTTCTCCTCAGAATGGAAATTTTCCAAGTTTCCATTCTGAGAGACAGAGCTGGAGTCAGGCATACCGGCTGGACATACCGGTTGGAGACCCCAGATTCACTCAAACCGGTATAGTTCCAACCGGTATACCATACCGGTGGCACTATAGTGCAACCGGTATGGTGAAGCCGGTATGGCATTATGGGCATTGTATGCCCATACCGGTGGCACATACCGGTTGCACTATACTGCAACCGGTATAGTGAGACCGGTATGAGTTTTTAGGCATTTTTACAGTTTTTCTTACCTGAACTTTGAGTGGTTCGTCACCCAGCTTCGCCCTCCGGTCCGGTTATAATTGGAACACCTGTCATCACATAAAACCATGGTTTAGACCCGGTTTTAGAACATGGTTCTTACAACTCTACCACCCTTAAAAGAAATTTTGTCCCCGAAATTTTCATGTAGGTCTCACAATTCCCCCACCCTTAAAAGAATTTCGTCCCCGAAATTGTACATACCTTCAGAGTAAAAAAGATGGGGATACTCTTGCCGCATGGCATCCTCCTCTTCCCAAGTAATTTCTTCTACGTCCTGACTTTTCCAAACTACCTTGACATAATGTATAGCTCGCCTTCGAAGTTGTTGTACCTTTTTACTAATGAGCTGGATTGGCACCACTTCGAAGGTTAAGTCTTCTGTCAAATCTGGGGGGTCTGTAATAAGAATGTGTGAGGGGTCTCTCACGTACTTCTTCAGTAAGGACACGTGGAAGACGTCGTGAACACTAGACATCGCTGGTGGCAATGCTATTTGATAGGCTACTTTGCCGCACCGGGACAGGATTTCATATGGTCCCACATATCTAGGACATAATTTTCCTTTTCTGCCAAACCGCTTCAAGCCTCTGACTGGTGACACCTTCAAGAACACCTTGTCACCAACCATGAATTCAAGATCCCGTCGTTTGTTATCAGCATAGTGCTTCTGACGCACCTGAGCTGTCTTTACTCGGTTCTTGACTAGATCTACTGCTTTGCAGGTTTCTTCCACGAATTCTGGTCCTATGATCCGTCTTTCTCCAACTTCGTCCCATAATAATGGTGTTCGACATTTCTTGCCATATAAGGCCTCGTATGGAGCCATCTGGATCGTAGACTGGTAACTGTTGTTGTAGGCAAACTCAATGAGTGACAGTTTCTCATCCCAAGCCCCCTTGAAGTCGATAGCACATGTACGAAGCATGTCTTCTAGGATCTGAATGGTCCTCTCCCACTGACCATCAGTTTGAGGGTGGAAAGCTGTGCTAAACTTTAGTTTCGTCCCCATTGCCTTCTGAAGTCCTTCCCAGAACTTCGATGTAAAACTTGGATCTCGATCAGACACAATACTCTCTGGAACCCCATGGAGTCTGACTATATTGTCCACGTACAACCTTGCCAACCTGTCCATAGTATATTGTGGTCTGACAGGGATAAATCTGGCTGTCTTGGTGAGACGATCTACAATTACCCATACTGCATTTACCGACCTCGGAGTCATAGGTAATCCAGTGACGAAATCCATGGTTATGCAATCCCATTTCCATGCTGGCTCAGGTAATGGTTGTAGTAATCCTGCAGGCCTTTGTCTTTTCGCTTTGACTTGTTGACAGTTTAAACATTGAAACACATGTCGGGCCACATCAGCTTTCATACCCCTCCACCAATACAACCTTTTCAAGTCATGGTACATTTTAGTACTTCCAGGGTGTACCGAATATGGGGTGGAGTGAGCCTCTAACATAATCCGATTTCGAATTTCCAGCTCTTCATCCTCAGGTATGCACATACGTCCATGGTATCTGAGTACCTTGTCTGCATCAATAGTGAAATCAGGATTGGCCCGACCCTTTTCCAAATCCTCTTGAACTGTCCTGAGGTATGGGTCCTGTAGGATTGCTGCCTTTACTTCGTCCTTCAGATCGGGCAAAATCTTCAACGCTGCAAACATTAAGGTGAACTGGTGTATCAACCCTTGTTCAATAGGATCATCTCGTCGACTCTATTAGGTGTTGTTCTTCGTCCTCTGATGTTTCGAAACAGCAGCGCCCAATGCTGCATTAGTACTTGGTCCTGCTTCAGGGTTCGATGCCCATTTTCGCTCCGTGCATCCGCTACTATGTTAGCTTTACCAGGGTGATACTGAATGTCACAGTCGTAGTCCTTGAGTAATTCGAGCCACCTCCTCTGCCTCATGTTCAGTTCTTTCTGAGTGAACAAATATGTCAAGCTCTTGTGGTCAGACTTAATCTGAAACTTCTCGCCATACAGATAGTGTCGCCAAGTCTTGATAGCATGAATGACCGCTGCCAATTCTAGGTCATGTGTAGGGTAGTTCTTCTCATGCTCTTTCAGCTGTCTTGAGGCATAAGCTATCACCCGCTCTCCTTGCATCAGGACACAACCCAATCCTAAACCCGAAGCTTCCGTATATAGTGTGAATGGGTGGTCGGGGGCTGGAATAGTCAATACGGGTGCTGATACCAGTCTTGACTTCAACGTCTGGAAGCATTTTTCACATTCGTCGGTCCATATGAACTTCTCCCCCTTCTTGGTCAATCTGGTGAGTGGAACAACAATCTTGGAATAATTCTCTACAAACCTTCTGTAGTATCCTGCTAAGCCCAGGAAACTACGAATTTCAGCCACAGTCTTCGGCGCCTCCCATCCTACTATGGCTGAAATTTTACTAGGGTCTACCTTGATTCCTTCAGCAGACACCACGTGACTAAGGAAGGCCACTTCCTTTAACCAAAATTCACACTTCTTGAATTTTGCATATAGCTTCTCTCTTCTTAGTCTTTGTAATGCTGCTCTTAGATGCACCACATGTGTCTCTTGGTCCTTAGAGTATACTAAGATATCATCGATAAACACGATAATCGACGTATCCAGCATGTCATGGAATACCCGATTCATTAACTCCATAAAGGATGCAGGTGCATTAGTCAACCCGAAGGACATCACTAGAAACTCATAGTGTCCATAACGCATCCTAAAAGCTGTTTTGGGGATGTCTGCTTCCTTAATCTTGAGCTGATGATACCCTGATCTCAGATCAATCTTCGAGAATACACTTGAACCTTGTAATTGATCGAACAAATCATCTATCCTTGGTAGTGGGTACCTGTTCTTGATAGTGAGCTTGTTCAATTTACGATAGTCCATACATAGACGTACGCTACCATCCTTTTTATTGACAAATAGCACCGGTGCTCCCCAAGGTGAGATACTAGGTCTTATAAAGCCCTTGTCTAGCAGTTCTTGTAGCTGAGTTTTTAATTCTTTCAGCTCGGTAGGAGCCATCCTGTATGGTGCTTTAGACACTGGTGCCACCCCTGGTAGTAGGTCTATCACAAACTCAGTAGCCCTATCAGGTGGCAACCTGGGTAGGTCTTCAGGAAATACATCAGGAAATTCCCGTACTACATCGATGTCTTCCATTTTTGGCAGGTCGGCGGTCACATCCACCACTGATACAAGGTATCCTACTCCCCTTTCGCTAGGAACCTCTTTGCTTTTAAGGCTGAGAGTATGAGCTTTCTTTTCCTGGGCAACTTAGCCCCTTTAAAGTTAAACTCAGTTCCTTCATTGTCTTTGAATATCAACTTCTTCTCTGCACATAGCAGGTTCGCCGAGTGTTGAGATAACCAGTCCATTCCCAGAATCACATCAAAATCTGACATCTCCAGCTGGACTAGATTAGCGTCCAATTCTCGTCCTTCAATATGCACTGGACAAGGACCATAATATTCTGCTAATACCACCTCCATTCCCATGGGAGACCGAACTAACAGACTTGGTTGTAGAGTCTTGATAGGTTGACCTAGTCCTTTCCCGAATGATACGGATACAAAAGAATGGGTGGCCCCGGAGTCAAACAGGACTCTTGCGGGTACCCCTGCTATAATTACTGTACCTGAGGTTTTAATTCAAATTCTCCCTTAGTTTCAAATGCATAAACAATTAATGCAACAATTAAGGAACAAGTATAAAATCATACCTGTAACCACATCTGGTGATGCGGCTGCCTCTTCTGTTGTAATAGCATACACCTTGCCTTGCTGTTGCTCCCTCTTTGGTTGTGGGCATGTCCTGGCATAATGCCCCACCTGTTGGCAATTGTAGCACTTCACGTTAGGGTTCGACCCTGTTGCCTGTGATTGTGCGGCAAGAGCCGGTCTGGGAGGTACGGTGCTGGCTGGTGGCCTGAATGGTCGGTATGGCCGATTGTTCCTTCCACCTTGGAGCTCAGGATTGGGTCTCTTCAGTCCCCTACTTTGTGCCATGAAACTTTCTCTCTGACTTGACTCGATGACTCGAGCCACCTGTACCGCTTCATTATAAATATTCATTCCCCGACCCAATACATGTTCCCGGATAGCACCCCGAAGACCCATGATAAATCGATGAGTCTTTGTTGCTTCCTCCTGCATGCTGGTTGGGGCAAAGAAGGATAATTCCTCATACCTCTGCTGATAGACTTCCACTGTCATCTGTGACTATTGCAGGTTAAGGTATTCTCTTTCCATCTGATCATGAAAACTCCTGGGGAAGTACTTGTCAAAGAAGGCTTCCTTGAATATGGGCCAAGTGATAATTTGATGCTTGGTTTCCAGGTACAATTTGGTAGAGCTCCACCATCCATTGGCCTCTTCCTTCAGTATATGGGTGGCATATAATACCTTGTCCCCATCTTGACAATCCAATAGTCGAATTTTTTTTTCCATTTCTGCTATCCACTGTGCTGGCCACAGTGTTTTCCCTGACTTCCCTGTAAAGGTAGGTGGTTTGAGCTTCAAGAATCCATCCACTGCTCTGGACAGGCTACTCTGAGCATATGGTGCCTGTCCATACCATTGTGACTGATATGGGTAGCCTCCCTGATTTCCTCCCTGATACCCGCCATAGTATGCACCCTGATACGGATACTGATACCCCCCTGATTCTGACTGTGCACTGGCGTCCCTGTGACTGGTTGGGGTATTGGATTGGGTTGATCCGGTTGTGGTGGTATTTCATTGGCTGGGCTAACTCCCACTGGTGCCGCTTGTACATTCTCCACATTTGTGGATGGCATGTTTGTAGGTGTCGGCACAGGCCCAGGTGGCCTAAACACTTTCAGCATTTCTTCGAAAAATTTCTTTTGTTGGGCCTCCATATTAGAGACCAAATTTGCCATCATTGTTTCTGAGCTGGTAGAAGGTTGTCCCTGTGACGGACCTTCTTCATTTTCCCTTATCCTATCATCAGTGTCATTTAGGGGGTTAAGTTCTTCCCCTCTCACTCTTTCAGCATTTTCTTCTGAATTCTCTGTCCCTGAAGTTCTATCCATAGTAGGCACCCTTGAGTGACGGCGCCTGCGATGAACTCTTCGTCCGTTTCCTCCCACCATTGAAGCAATTTAACTTTTTCTGTACGATCTAAATACCTGGAACATTTAAAACAACTTAGAAATGTATTCCAACAATTTAGTCCCACATATGCATCACAGGTATTCATTGATAGATTAAAATGACAAGCAAAAATTTTTTCCAGTTATTTTGTCGAAATTCCCACATGTTCAATATCTTATTATGCAAGCATGCGGTCTGGAATCAAGCTTCGATGGTTTATCGAGATGATTTTATATCACCTCTCTTTATAGGGTTTCCAATGGCGGTACCGGTCTCTCCTGGAGTGAGATCGGTATGGCTGTTCAGACATACCGGTTGCACCATACTGCAGAGGGGATACCGGTTGCACACCCCATAACTATGTGCAACCGGTATACCCTGTGGTAGGTACCGGTCGCACCATACCGCAGGGAGGTACCGGTCGCACTATTCAGCCCAGATGTGCGACCGGTATAGCAAAAAATGCTATAAAATCGCGATTTTTGGTTTATTTTCTCACTTTTCTCTTTTGTGTTTACTCCGGTGGCGATTTCTATCCGAGTCTCCGAGTCTCTACGGTGCATCCGGAGTCTAAAAGATTGTTTTTACTTGATTCTAGTGTGCCAATCTCGTCTCTCAGGTAAGCTCCTCCTTCTCTTCTCTCTTTCTAGAAATTTTTCATCGTCTTTTATACCAAAAATCTAGGTTTTTCTTGATTTGGAAGTTTTCAGCCATAGAAAACTTATTTCTTTGCTTGAGAAATGTGTTAGGGGCCTATTTGGGTAAAACCCCTCAACAAATATGGAGTTTTATCGATTGCTTTACTGAAAACCTAAAATTTTGACTTTTTAACCTAGGTTTCTAGGTTTTTTCGAGATTTTGACAATGTTTGGTGATTATACCTTCATTTCTTTAGTTTTACGAACTTGTTTAATCCTATATTAGCCTTGTACCACCTCCATAGATTGTTTCATTCATATTCGATATGTTGTTAGGGTTTTTCATCTCTTTTTTTTTCTATATTTGTCTCTAACTGACTATGGTTTCTTGCTTAACAGATACACAATGTCTGGCCGTCGTGGAGCAGGGAAACACTCATATATGCCTGGTATGCACATGCCACATCCCCCTCCAGTCTTATATGACGAAAGGTATTTCCGGTCAGAGGCGGCAGCTTCACGCCTTGATTGGTTTCGGGCCAAGCGCATTGAAGCAGGCCGTTTTGTCAACTTGGAGCATCTTCACCGCTTCGATGTGGAGTCTGCTTTTGGGATTGTGGGTTGGTTACCCCTTATTCAGTTTAGGGAGACTACACGTCCCAACCTGGTAAAGTTATTCTACACCAACCTGGAGGTGGAGGGTGAGTTAGATGATTGGGAGCACGCTAGAGATCTTCGCATCACCAGCTATGTGAAAGGGGTGAGGATTTCATTTAACGTCACCGAGTTAGCTACCCTTCTAGAGATTCCTGATGACGGGGAACTCATTTATTGTCCGCCTAGAGCCAAAGGGTATCTCACTGAGGACTTGCGGTTAGCCATTGCCGCACAGATCTTGTTGCCTGGTAGAGTTATGCTGGCTTCCAACCTACGTCCTCAACCTCGCCTTTTCTGTCTGATTATTCAGCATAACATTGTTCCCCAGAGTGGACATTATGGCGAGTTATCCCAGTTGACTCAGTACCTCACATATTGTGTGGATACTCGGCAACGGGTTTGTTTGCCTTATTTGATTATGCGGATTATGATCTTCTTCGCAGCCATGCCTAATGTGTCGAGCAATCTCCCATATGGTAGGTTGATCACAGCTTTGCTACAGCATTTGGGAGTGGATATGCAGGGTGAGGTGGTTGTAGAGCTTACTATGTGTTCTGATATAGATGCCGAGGCCATCTATAAGATGCAGATGGATGGTCTAGAGCTTAGTGACGAGGAGTTACAGGCTCGTCCCCTCCTACCCAGGAACCATGCAGCCCTAGCAGTAGCAGCAGCTGCAACAGCAGAGGCAGCTGAGAGGGGAGATGATGGGGATGCGCACATGGAGGACATACCAGCACATACACCCCCGCATTCTCCAGTTGCAGGACCTTCTAGGCCTTCTCCAGTGGCTGGACCATCTAGGCCTTCTCCAGTTACTAGGTCATCCAGGCCTTCTTCAGTTGCTGGACCATCCCGTCCCCCTTCGGACCCTGTGACGATCATGTTTTCGGAGATCAGAGATACCCAGAGAGTCATCATTGATACTCAGAGGAACATTCTTGATACCCAGAGGGACATTCTTGATACCCAGAGAGGACTCATGGATTCTCAGCGTGAGATGGGTCAGGAGTTAGGGCGTTTAGCTCGTAGCCTACGGGTCACACAGGACCAGGTTCATTGGCTCAGAGAGGTGTACGAGCAAGACTATGATATTGCAGACCCAGTACCATCCAGGCCTGCTACACCACCTTAGGCAGATGTAGTTTTAATTTGATTTTCATGTATTTTATTTTGTTACTAGAGTAACTGTCCGACTTGTGGACTGTACTCTGTTGTTCACTTGTACTTGAAGAAATTTTTATGAAATGACGAATTTGTTTCCTTTAAATTCTTCAATGTTTATAATTGTTTTTCCATTATATGTATATTATGCATCTTTCTTAAGTCTCAGGCATAACCATCAATCAAAGGTTATTCAAAGTGACTTTGAAAGCTTGGGAGAGGAATAACCATCAATCAAAGGTGAGGGAATAAAATCTAAACTAATTGGATAATAACAAACTGTTTTATTTTATTTGTCCAATGCCATGAAAGATTTTATGCTTGTATGCTAGTAATGTGCATCTCACATGTCATGGCTCAGTGAGTAAACAAAACAATGCAACAATACATATGCATGCAGTCAATTCATATCTTTGGTCTAGTTTAAAGTTTGCAATGCGCAATAGAAAGGTTGGGTGGTCAAAGGTTAACGTTTATTGACCCTGCCTCTATACACAGGGTGTGGAAGTTCGCCCAAAGGTTAACGTTTATTGTCGTCCCCATCCACCCTACCATAACATTGTACAACAAAGGTTAACGTTTATTGTTGTACAGTGCCATACCAACACGTAAGCCCCTGCTGGTGAGGGCTTGCAAACTGAGCTCGCAACTAACCAACCCTAATTCCAAATAGTGTATCCAAGGCCTCACCCCAGCATCCCTCAGAACGTCCATAGAGATAGAGCTAAGGCCCCCCGGTAGAGTCAGAGACTACAAGGAATGAGACCACCTCCCCTGATACTCTACGATGTAATAGTTCTGCTAAGGTAATGGCGATACGACGATGCTAATGCACAAGACTTGAGTTAGAGATAGAGCTAAACTGCTGAGACCCGCCAAAGGTTAACGTTTATTGATGTTCCCATCACACCTCCCCTGATACTCGCTCGCGTCAAGTACACCAACCACACACATACATTCACATGTCTATTCCTATCATCATCATCATCATCATCATGTTATAAATAATAAGGTAAATATGGATGAACAAATAATAGAAATATTGGATGACATGTTGTATGCACATTACAAACATATTCGCATAGGATCAAGCATGGCATTGGACTCAAGAAAAGAGAAAATAATTTGTTATTAACCAATTAATTTAGAGTTCTGTTTCATCACCTTTGCTTGTTTGTAGATCCTCTTTCAAGCCTTAAGAATCACTTTTATATCAATATTATATTGCTAGAAGACCTAACAAAGTCGATAAAATTTAATTAGAATTTATTCTAATTTTTACAGCTTGTTGTTAACTGGGGGTCGATGCCTCGGGTCGGATGTTCCATCGACCCTAGGTGCTACCCCTCCTTTCCTGAACTTCCCGAATGTTGGGGGTTGATGCTAGGGTCGGAGGTTCCATCGACCCTAGGTGCGACCCCCCATGGTTTGAGTCGAAACTATCAAATTTCATCCATTCATTCATGTTTGGGGTCCTATGGCTTGCTTCTATAGTCCATTCCATACATGTTCTATGGTTTAGAACTATTCTTTATTCACCTACATGGTTTCAATGATCTCCTCCATGGTATCCATTGAAACCTAACCATGGATGGGTGATTTGGGGTTTCTTCTAAGTCATACCCTCTTCATAAACCATCCTAAGGTCTTAAATAAATCATGGGGAATGTATTCATACCTTAGGTTTGCTGAGATTCAGAGTTTCCAGGTGAATTTCCTCCTCCTTGGTCTTCTTCTTCAATTCTCTTTCTTCTCCTTCTCTTCCTTCTCTTCTCTTTCTCTCAATCCAATTAGGGTTGTAAAAGGAGTGAAAGAGGCTTAGGGATTTCCTATTTATAGAGTAAAACCTCCCAAAATAAGTCTCATTGAGATTTGGAAGGAATCTCATCGAAATTAGGAAACTTTCCTAGTTTTTAGATTTACCAAGTACCGGGGGTCGATAGGGGGGTCGGAGATCCCGTCGACCCCTGGTTCCTGAAGTGTCCGAGCCCCCATGTAAAACTGGGGGTCTGACCCTCCCTTGCTGGGTATGCGACCCTCCCTTTAATTTAAGTGTTTTTGGGTCAGTTTAATACCTGGGATCGTGATCTCCTTCACGCACTTGGTCCATTTGGCTCATCCATGATGGGTAGACCTGGTTCAAGGTGGTAAGACTGGGTTAGTTTGATACGGGTCTTACACCATCGCGTTCCTCTCTTCATCACTGACCTGAGCATCCTGCATGCCCATCTTGCAAATAGCCTCCCAATCTAGAGGCGATGATAAGGACTTCTCCTGAATCTTCTCATCCAATAAATCAACCCCCAAGTGGGTAAGCAGAATAGTGATCATACGTCCGTAAGGAAGATTACCAGTGTGACTGGGCAACGTAGCAATGATCATGGTATGCATGATGATGTACGGAAGGCAGACAGGCTGCCTAATGCAAATACTGTATAGAAGATACTGGGTCAGCTGGGAAACCCTCTCGTAATGACCACTCTGTGGGATCAGATTATGCTGAATGATCTTGCAATATACCCATGGAGCTGGACGCATATAACATGCCCTCATCTGCCAGCGATCAGGACGAAGGAGCTGGTTATCGATCTCGGCCCTCATCTGTAGAGAGAAGAACTGGGGCTCTCCAGGAGCACAGAAAACCATGGGGCCATCATAGGAGATGCCCAGTAGGTCGGCTAGCTACCGATAGTCAAACGAGATGTTCACCCCTTTGATGTAACTCATGATGCGCAACTCGTGACCCCTCTCAACATCATTATAATCCCCCACCACCTGGAGGTTACAATAGAACTGGCGTACCAAGTCGGGGCAGGTGCACGCGTCATAAGTAATAACAGAGAGCCATCCCATATCACCAAATGCTCTCTCTACATTGAACAGGGCTAACTCAGCCAAGTTTACCTTACGACCTCCTTCTACTTTCTTGCGAGCATAGTGGGCATACTGTGCCTCAGCTTCGTTGGAACGGAAACGAAGAGGATCACGAACTCGGGGCACTTTAGTACGAGCCATAGCATCTGCAAATAAGAAAGAGAAACCAATAATGGATTAGTAGAGAGTAAAAACCAAAAATTGGGACATTATAACGACATAAGTTGGCCAAAAGCCTCACTTGTCACCCACACACGGGGGCAGGAGGACTTACGTGGGTTCTAATAGATCCTACAACACTCACACAGTAGGAAATTCTAATTAATGGAATCCAATTCGAAGAATTTGCGAGAAATCGAAAATTTTGACAAATTAGGGCAAAAAGAGCAAAAATTTAAGTTTCTCGATAACCAACTGATGAAACTCAAAAATTTTTGAGGGCTTTCGTTCCTCGAGCCACCAATAACAAAAGCCCCCAATAAAAATCGAATTTTTACGGTTGGAAAAAGTTTAATTTGAAAAATACAAGATAAATGGGCAAAAACCTAGAAATGAAAACCTAAAAACAGGTAAAAGTGATAAGACATACCTGTAGGAATGATGTGGACGTCGAAACACGGAACCGAAATGACCAATATCATGGAGTGACACTATAGCAACTCAGAGGTAGGAGACGACTCAAAATGGGGAAGGAATAATGGGAAATGGACCCAGAATCGGACCTTAAAAATCTGATTTTTGGTCCGGGGGTCGGAGAATTCGACCAGGATAATCGACCCCCACATCGACCCCCATATCGACCCCCAGCTCTCGGGAACCTGACAGAAAACCAGGGGTCGCACCTGGGGGTCGGACATCTATCGACCCCCGTATCGACCCCCAGCTCTCGGGAATCTAACAGGAAACCAGGGGTCGCACCTGGGGGTCGGACATCCATCGACCCCCGCATCGACCCCCGGCTCTCGGGAAGAATAGGTACATTCCCAGGGTCGGATACTGAGGGTTGGACATACCATCGACCCCCACCATCGACCCTGCATAAAAAAGATAGTATTTTTCACAGAATGATCTAAAATTTTTGAAATAACATCGGTTAGTGTGCCTACATGAGGTATAAATGATTGTCTCACGTATTTTAATGATTTTCAGGCATCACCATTATCAGAGGAAGATATGGCTGGACGTAGAGTAACCAGGCAAAGCCGAAACGCAGTTCCACCACCACCACCTATGGAGGAAACTAGTCAAGAAAATATATATGCACAGGGAAAACCACAGGTTGCACCACCAGTAAATCTGGGTCAGGCAAATCCTATAAACTTGCCACCTCCACCACCGGAGCTAGCAACCGTGGTTATGAACTTATCGCAACAGCTGCAACAAATGCAATACGCACAGGCTCAAATGCAAGCAGCAATGGGGATTATGTTCCAGGCAGCCCATGCTACACCAATGCCGACTGGACAAACCAGTGCAGCACCGGTGGGTAACCACCCAGCACGTCAAACGCCTCAACCACCAGCTGTACAGATCCCAGTACCAGGTCCGGAAGCAGCTCAGGTTAATTATCAGTATCCACAACCTATGTTTGGGGCATACCCCCAAAATCAGTTGGATCACTCTCGACTGGTCGAGAGATTCTTGAAGATGAAGCCCAAGGAATTTAACGGTAAACCGTCTGATCCTTTATGGCCAGCACATTGGATCGACGAGATGGAGAAAAATTTTCTTATGATGACTATTACAGAAGAAGAGAAGGTATTATGTGCCACTTTCATGCTAAAAGGTGATGCACATCATTGGTGAAAATCGACCAGGGCCTACCTATTAACCAAGCACACCCTATTGACTTGGGATATATATAAAGAAGCTTTCTTTGAGAAGTATTTTCCCCGAAGTTTCAAAGATTCTATGGAGAAGGAGTTCCTGAGTTTATATCAGGGCCAGATGTCCGTGGATGCATATCAACAACGTTATGAGGAGCTGTTTTTCTTTGCACCACTCAGTATGCAAGAAGAAGACACTTAGAGGAAGCATTAGAGAGCATGTTCTAGGCTTGGAGAAGAAGGTATATAATGAAGCTGTGAAAATTGCTCGAGTTATTGAATCAAGCCAGAAGGAAAGCTATTCTACACAGAACAGAGGCATGAAAAGGCCAGTCGGAAATGCTTATAACGGAGGAAATAACAAGACATTCAAACCCTTCCGTGCTCAAGGCTTTGTTACTGCACCCAAGACTACCCCAGTAATTCAACAGCAGCCAAAGCCAAATTCTGAAGGTCCAGAATGTTATAACTGCAATCAAGCGGGGCATATGGCAAGGGAGTGTCCTAAGCCAAAGAAGCAGCTACATCAAGGACGAGTTTATGATGTTACATCCGAGGATGCCCGCCGCATCACCCGATGTGGTCACAGGTATGACTGAAACCTTTTAAGTTGTATTACATTGTATGAGCATGTAGACTAAGTAAAATAAATCACAGGTATCGTACCTATAAATGGCATGCCCGCCAGAGTACTCTTTGATTCAGGAGCTACTCATTCCTTTATATCGGTGTCATTTGGAAAGAAGCTGAATTTACCCATCAAAACATTGGACTACAAAATACTTGTACGGTCACCAATGGGGTTAAAAGTGGAGTTAGAGAAAGGTTATGGGCCATGTCCAGTTCTCATTGGTGAGAAAACTTTAGATGCAACCTTGATCCAACTTGGGATGGCAGACTTTGACGTCATCTTGGGAATGGACTGGTTAGCTCGGCATTCGGCAAACCTATTATGCACCGAAAAGAAGCTAACATTTAGAGACAAAGAAGGAGCAGAATTCAGTTTTGCGAGAACCAAACTTCCCCATAAACGCAAGCTCATACTATCAACACTAAAGGCGAAGAAGTGCCTTGAGAAGGGAGCAGTCGGATATCTAGTATCAGTGGACGACCTTACCAAAGAAGCACCACGGATGGAAGATATTGATGTCGTGCAGGATTACCCCGACGTATTTCCTGAAGAACTACCAGGATTACCATCCGACCGAGCCATAGAGTTTGTGATAGATCTTATACCTGGAGCCGCACTAGTATCAAAAGCACCTTACCGAATGGCTCCTACTGAATTGAAAGAATTGAAAGTACAATTACAAGAACTACTGGACAAGGGTTATATTCGACCCAGTATATCACCATGGGGAGCGCCATTATTGTTTGTAAAGAAGAAGGATGGTAGCGTTCGACTCGAAAATTGAACAAACTGACAATCAAGAATCGATATCCACTACCTCGGATCGATGACTTGTTCGATCAGTTGCAAGGAGCAAAGGTATTTTCTTAGATCGATCTTCGGTCAGGCTACCATCAGTTGAAGATTAAAGATGGTGATATTCCTAAGACAGTTTTCAGGACCAGATATGGGCATTATGAATTCTTGGTCATGTCTTTTGGATTAAGAAACGCACCAGCAACTTTCATGGAACTTATGAACCGGGTTTTCCACAATATATTGGATACGTCGGTTATCGTATTTATTGATGATATATTGGTATATTCCAAGGACAAGGAAACTCATATTAAGAATCTAAACGTCACTCTACAACGTTTAAGGAGAGAGAAGCTATATGCCAAATTTACCAAATGTGAGTTTTGGCAAAGTGAAGTCGCCTTCCTAGGCCATGTAGTATCCTCTGAAGGAATCAAAGTGGACCCCAGCAAAATCGAAGCTATTGTAAAGTGGGAAGCACCAAAGAGCGTTGTAAAAATTAAAATTTTTCTGGGTCTCGCTGGTTATTATCGGAGATTTGTGGAAGACTATTCCCAGATTGTTGTACCTCTCACCAGTCTGACTAAGAAGGGTGAAAAGTTTGTGTGGATGGATAAATCCGAGAAGAACTTCTAAACCTTGAAGACAAGATTGATATTCGCTCCGATTTTGACTATTCCTGTTCCCGGACAGCCATTTACCTTATACACTGATGCGTCAGGATTGGGATTAGGATGTGTGCTTATGAAAGGAGAACAAGTAGTTGCTTATGCCTCAAGACAGTTAAAGACACATGAGAAAAATTATCCCACTCATGATTTGGAGTTAGGGGCAGTAGTACATGCTGTCAAGATATGGAGACATTACCTATACGGAGAGAAGTTTCAGTTTAAATCGGACCATAAAAGACTTACTTATGTATTTAATCAAAAGGAGTTGAATATGAGACAAAGAAGATGGCTGAAACTACTGAAAGACTATGATTGTGATATCCAGTATCATCCGGGGAAAGCTAATGTAGTAGCGGATGCGTTGAGCAGAAAGGCAGTGATAAAATCCCAGGGAGAGATTAGCACAACCGCAGCAATGTGTACTACCGAAATGGTATTCAATCACGGCAATGAGCAGTATGTGATAGACACACCAGATGGATCAGCCAACCAAGGGTTTATTCATCGGTTTGCAAATATGTTCGCTGCATTGAAGATTATACCGGATATAATTGATGAAGTGAAGATAGCTATCAAAGCAGACCCTTACCTGAGAACGGTACAAGAAGACATCGAAAAAGGTAGAACTAACCCTGAGTTCACCTTGGACGAAGAAAAGGTATTGAAGTACAAAGGAAGAATATGTGTACCTGAAATAGAAAGTGTGGACATTAGACATCAACTGATGAAAGAAGCCCGTACCACCATCTATTTGATACATCCTGAAAGTACAAAAATGTATCATGACCTAAAGAAACTATATTGGTGGAGAGGAATGAAAGCAGATGTAGCTAAGTTTGTGTCTCAATGCCTAAAGTGTCAGAAAGTAAAGGCTGAACGACAAAGACCCGCATGACTATTATAGCCGTTACCCGAACCAGCATGGAAATGAGACTGCATCACCATGGACTTCGTCACAGGGTTACCATTGACTCCTCGAGTAGTTGACGCAGTTTGGGTGATTGTAGACCGTCTGACCAAAACAGCTCGCTATATACCGATACGACCTCAGTATGCACTAGAAAGGTTAGCAAAGCTGTATGTGGATAATAATGTTCGATTACACGGTGTACCAGAGAGCATTGTGTCCGATAGAGATCCACGATTTACTTCCAAGTTTTGGGAAGGATTGCAAAAGGCTATGGGTACAACATTGAAATTTAGTACTGCATTTCATCCACAGACAGATGGACAGTCAGAGCGTACAATTCAGATTCTAGAAGATATGCTACGAGCATGTGTGATTGACTTTAAAGGATCATGGGACGAAAAGTTACCGCTGATCGAGTTCGCCTATAACAATAGTGCCTATAACAATAGCTATCAGGCTACTATACAGATGTCAACCTATGAAGCACTGTATGGCAGAAAGTGTCGAACTCCTTTATTTTGGAATGAAGTTGGGGAACGAAGTCTCGTTGGACCAGAATTTGTTGAAGAGACTTGTCGAGTGGTCGACATTATCAAGGAAAGAGTGAGAACAGCCCAGAATCGTCAGAAGCAATATGCAGATACTCGACGCAGAGATCTTGAGTTCGTTGTGGGTGATAAAGTATTCTTAAAGGTATCACCTATGCGAGGTCTGAAATGGTTTGGACAGAAAGGGAAACTAAGTCCAAGATATTCGGGCCATATGAGATTCTAGCTAAGCGTGGGAAAGTGGCTTACCAGTTAGCACTACCACCATCTATGTCAAGTGTGCATGACGTATTTCATATTTCCTTATTGAAGAAGTATGTCAAAGAGCCAACGCACATTCTGACAGTAGATCTACCTGATTTAACTGAAGATTTGACTTTTGAAGTAACACCAACGGAAATCACCAGCCGAAAGGTTCAACGACTACGCAACCAAGATATTTATTATGTCAAGGTCACTTGGAGAAGTAGAGACATGGAAGAAATTACATGGGAGGAAGAGAATGCTATGCGAAAGCAATATCCTCACTTATTCAACTCAGAAGGTATGAATAATTTCGGGGACAAAATTTTTATAAGTAGGGGGGAGTTGTAAGATCCGTATCAAACTAACCCGGTTTTACCACCTTGAACCAGGTCTACCCATCATGGATGAGCCAAATGGACCAATTGCGTGAAGGAGATCACGATCCCAGGTATTAAACTGACCCAAAAACACTTAAATTAAGGGGAGGGTCGCATACCCAGCAAGGGAGAGTCGGACCCCCCCAAGACAGAAGTCAGACCTCCAGTTTTACATGGGGGGTCGGACACTTCAGGAACCAGGGGTCGACGGGATCTCCGACCCCCCTATCGACCCCCGGTACTCGGTAAATCTGAAAATTAGGAAAGTTTCCTAATTTCGATGGGATTCCTTCCAAATCTCAATGGGACTTATTTTAGGAGTTTCTACTCTATAAATAGGACGTCCCTAAGCCTTTTTTACTCCTTTTACGACCCTAATTGAATTGAGAGAAAGAAAAGAGAAGGAAGAGAAGGAAAAGAGAAGGAAAGAAGAGAAGAAAGCAAAAGGAGAAGAGTTGCAGAGAAGGAGTATTCTTCTCAGGTATAGATACTAATTCCATGATTTGCTAAAGACCTTAGGATAGATAATGCAGAGAGTATGATCTCGGAGAAACCCAAACCATCAACCTATGGTTAGGTTTTCATGGAAAACCATGGGGAAAAATCATGAAAGCCATATGGGTGGTAGAATCATGGTTCTAGACCATAGAACATGTGTAGAATGGATTATAGGAACAAGCCATAGGACCCCAAACACGAAGAATGGATTGAAGAAAGAAAATCGACCAAAACCCACAGGGGGTCGCATGGGGGGTCGATGGCCAATTGACCCTACCAGACCCTGAGCATCGACCCCCAGTGTTCGGGAAGTCCAGAATAGGGGTGGTCGCACCCAGGGTCGATCATTACTCCGACCCTATCTCCGACCCCCAGTTAACAGAATGGTTTTTAAATTCAGAATTAATTCTAATTAAATTATATCGACTTTGTTAGGTTTTCTAGCAATATAATAACAATATAAATGTGATCTTAAAGCTTATAAGAGGATCTATTAGCAAGCTAAGGTGAGGAAACAGAACTCTAAACTAATTGGTTAATAACAAACTGTTTTCTCTTTTCTTGAGTCCAATGCTATGCTTGATCCTATGCGAATATGTTTGTAATGTGCATACAACATGTCATCCAATATTTCTATTATTTGTTTATGCATATTTATTTTATTGTTTATAACATGATGATGATGATGATGATAGAAATAGGCATGTGAATGTATGTGTGTGGTTGGTGTACTTGATGCGAGCGAGTATCAGGGGAGGTGTGATGGGAACGTTAATAAACGTTAACCTTCAGCGGGTCTTAGCACTTTAGCTCTATCTCTAACTCAAGTCTTGTGCATTAGCATCGTCGTATCGCCATTACTTTAGCAGAACTATTACGTCGTAGAGTATCAGGGGAGGTGGTCTCGGTCCTTGTAGTCTCTGACTCTACCGGGGGGCCTTAGCTCTATCTCTATGGACGTTCTGAGGGATGCTGGGGTGAGGCCTTGGATACACTATTTGGCATTAGGATTGGTTAGTTGCGAGCCCAGTTTGCAAGCCCTCGTCAGCAGGGGCTTACGTGTTGGTATGGCACTGTATAGCAATAAACATTAACCTTTGTTGTACAATGTTATGGTAGGGTGGATGGGGACGACAATAAATGTTAACCTTTGGGCGGACTTCCACATCATGTGTATAGAGGCGGGGTCAATAAACGTTAACCTTTGACCACCCAACCTTTCTATTGCGCATTGCAAACTTTAAACCAGACCAAATATATAAATTGATTGCATGCATATGTATTGTTGCATTGTTTTGTTTACTCACTGAGCCATGATGTGTGCTCACCCCCTCGACGTCGAATATTTTTAGTTGATGATGCAGGTACTACCGTCGAAGATTATGTAAATGCTCCAGTGTATGGTCACGTGGCGGCGATGGAAGTTGAAGATGAAGTGGATACACATGACTCCTCTTGTGAGTGCAACTCATGTGTATTCGATTAGATTTTTATTTTTCTTTATTTGAATTTATTATGGACATGTTTTTGATACTTATTTATGTCTTAGTTGGTACAGAATAATTTGCTATTTTAATATTTATATCACAGTAGATTCTCAGTTCATTTTACTATAAGACTTCCGCTATTGTGTATTTACTCTGATTATGAATGTGGATATATGAAGTTTAGATCAGTCGGATATCGTCTGTACGAGATCCTGGTTGAACCGTTGGTTTGCTAACAGTTCATCACACCATTCTGAAGTGTGCAGAATTGGGGTGTGACAGGGCCTCATCACTCTAGCTCTATCTCTAACTCAAGTCTTGTCCACTGACATCGTCGTATTGCCATTGCCTTAGTAGAACTATTACGTCGTAGTTTATGAAGGGAGGTGGTCTTGGACCGTGTAGTCTCTGACTCTGCCAGGGGCCCTAGCCCTATCTTTATAGACGTATTAAGGGATGCTGGGGTGAAGCCTTGGATACACTGATTGGCATTAGGATTGGTTAGTTGTGAGCCCAGTTTGTATGCCCTCGTCAGCAGGGGCTTACGTGTTGGTATGGGTAGAGTATCAGGGGAAGTGTCATAGGCCAGGCCTCAGCACTTTAGCTCTATCTCTATTCCATGGTAGGGTGCATGAGGGACGACAATAAACGTTACCTTTGGGCGGCTTCACACACTCGTGTATAGAGGTGCGGCAACCACCTATCCTTTCTATAGCACATTGCAAACTTATTTACCAGACCAAAGATATAAAATGAATGCATGCATATGTTTGTTGCATTGTTTTGTTTGCTCACTGAGCCATGATGTGTGCTCACCCTCTCGACGTCGAATATTTTTAGTTGATGATGCAGGTACCACTGTCGAAGATTATATCAGTGCTCCGGTGTACGCGCGTGTTGCTGCAATGGAAGTCGAAGACTTAGTGGATACGCATGACTCCTCATGCGAGTGCAACTCATGCGTATTCGATTAGATTTTCATTTGAATTATTAAAGGAATGTAATTGATATTTTATTATTTATGTCTCAGTTGATACAACAATAATTTGATACTTTATTTATGATTATTACAATTAGATTCCTCAGTTCATTTACTATAAGACTTCTGCTATTGTGTATTTATTCTGATTATGGTTGTGGATGTGCATGGTTTTATTTTTAATGGACATAGCCTGTTAGAGATCATGGTTGAACTGTTAGTTTATTAGCGGTTCATCACACCGTTCTGAATGGTACAGATTGGGGTGTGACAACTTGGTATCAGAGCATCTCAGGCCTTGTCTGTGAAACCCGTATACTTCCACAAAAGGTCATTAACTGAGATAGGATAAAAATTTAAAAGATATAATAATAACACACCATAAGCATCTGTGTTGTTTGAGACCAAACTAAAAGAGAATAATGCATCTATTAAATGAGAAATAAATTTTTTTAAACAACCAAAGGAAGAAGAATCATTTATATATATATGATTAAAGCAGAGTACAGTCCACAGTCTGGACAGTTACTTAGAAGTACAAAAAGAAAGATAAAAGAAATACATCAAGAAGCTGGAGGTGATGGGGGAAGCGGTGCCTCGCGGTCTCTATCATAGTCCTCAGCGTAGACTCTAGTCAACCAAGCTATCTGAGTCTAGGTCGTCTGGAGACTAGCTGTGAGATCAGCCACCCGCTGGTCAGTCACACGCTGAGCATCCCTAAGCTCTCCCACCCGCTGATCCGACATGTGCTGAGCAGCTAGAAGCTCTCCCACCCGCTGATCGGACAAGCGCTAAGCCTCTAGAAGCTCTCCCATCCTCAAGTTAGACATACGCTGAGCCTCTCGAATCTCGTGTAAGATCCCCATCATGTCACCAGAAGGAGCATACGAAGGACCAGCCGCATGCAAAGGACCAGCTGAAGAAGATGGACCAGCTCCTGTAGTATGAGTAGGTGATGGAGGAGGTATGGCATCTACATCCATATATAGCCAATCGTCATCATCCCCATGAACCCCTGCTCCAGCGGTGGCTGTTGCTGCTGCCTCAGCGTCAGCCATCTCCACTCGAGTGCGAGGGCGCACCATCGTGTTCCTCTCCTCATCGCTGACCTGGGCATCCCGCATGCCCATCTTGCAAATAGCCTCCCAATCTAGAGGCGATGAGAAGGATTTCTCCTGAATCTTCTCATCCAACAAATCAGCCCCAGGCGGGTAAGCAAGGTAGTGATCATGCGTCCATAAGAAAGGTTGCTAGTGTGACTGGGCAACGTGGCACTGATCATCGTCCGCATGATGATGTAGGGAAGGCAAACGGACTGCCTAGTGCATATGCAGTACAACAGATATTGGGTCAACTGGGAGACCCTCTCGTAATGACCACTCTGCGGTATCAGATTATGCTGAATGATCTTGCAGTATACCCATGGATCTGAACGCAGATAACTCGCTTTCATCTCCCAGCGATCAGGTCTAATGAGCTGACGATCTATCTCAGCCCTCATCTGTAAAGAAAAGAACTAGGGCTCTCCAGGAGTACATAACACCAAGGGTCCATCATAGGAAATGCCCAACAAGTCGGCCAGCTGCCGATGATCGAATGAAACATCAACCCCCTTGACGTAGCTGGTGATCCGAAGCTCACCACCTCTCTCAACATCATTGTAATCTCCCACCACCTGGAGATTATAGTAGAACTGGCGTACCAAGTCAGGACGGGTACAGGCATCATAGGTGATGATAGGGAGTCATCCCATATCGCTAAAGGCCCCCTCCGCATTGAAGAAGGCCAAGCTAGCCAAGTCCACTTTGCGGCCTCCCTCTACTTTCTTGCGAGCGTAGTGGGCATACTACGTCTCGGTTTCATTGGAACGGAAGCGAAGACGGTTGCGAAGCCCAGGTACCTAGGTACGAGCCATAGTATCTGCAAATAACAAAGAAAAACAAATAATGGCTTAGTAGAGATGAAAAACCCAAAATTTTGACATAATAACAACGTAAATTGGTCAAAAGCCTCACTATTCACCCATACACGTGGGCAGGAGGACTTACATAGATCCTAAACTAACCTGTGAGACTCATACAGTCAAAAATTTCAACTAATGAGATTGAATTGGGAGAAATTTCAAGAAATTCAAAATCTCGACAAAATTAGGGCAAAAAGAGTAAATTTCGAGTTTCTCGATAACCAACCGATGAAACTCAAATATTTTTTAGGGCTTTCGTTCCTCGGGTCACTAACAACAAAAGCCCCCAATAAAAATCAAATTTTTACAGTTGGAAAAAGTTTAATTTGAAAAATACGAGATATACGAGAAAAAAAAACCTAGGTAAGGAAACCTAAAAACATGAAAATGTAGAAGACATACCTGTAGCGGAGGTGTAGACGATGAAACAAGAAGTGCAAACCACCAACGGATCGGAGTTGTCACTGTAGCAACTCAGAGGGACGAGACAAGTCGAAGCGGAGAAGAAAGAATGGGAAATGGACTTTAAATCGGAGCTTAAAAATCTGATTTTTAGTCAAGGGGTCGGAAAATTCGATTAAAATAATCGACCCCCGCATCGACCCTCGGCTCTCGGGAATCTGACAGAGAACTAGGGGTCGCACCTTGGGTCGGACATCCTCCGACCCCCCCATCGACCCCCGGCTCTCGGGAAGAATGGGTGATTTCCCAGGGTCGCATACTGAGGGTCGGACACCCATCGACCCCCACCATCGACCCTGCAGTGAAAACACAGCATTTTCGACAAAATGATCTGAAAAATTTGAAATTTGTAATTGTTAATGGTTTTAAAATATGAGAATGAAGTATTTAATGATTGTCTCTCGTGTTCAATGATTTTTAGGCAATCCCACTATCAGATTAATTAATGGCGGGACGCAGAGTAACCAGACAGAGCCGAAACTCTATTCCACCACCACCACCTGTGGGGGAGAATAGCCAGACACACCCGAAAACACAGGGAACACGAACACAACACCGTTCGTCATAAATGGGTAGACAAATCCTACAAATCTGTCAGTTCCACCTACAGACTTGGCCACTGTCGTAATGAACTTGGCCCAACAGCTGCAGCAAAAGCAACAGGCACAAGCCACTATACAAGCTGCCATAGGCATAACTCCTCCAGCTACCCAGACACCTCCAATGCCAGCAGGACAGGCAAGCACAGCACCAGGGGGAAGTAACACAGTACCCCATGCACCTCAGACTCCGATCATGCAGGCTCAAGTACAAAATCTTGAGATAACTCAAGGTGGATATCAATACCAACCACCTATGTATGGAGCGTATGTCCCGCAGCCACTAGACCATTCTAGACTGGTAGAGCGTTTTCTGAAACTGAAGCCTAGAGAATTTAATGGCAAGCCAGCAGACCCTTTATGGCCGGCATACTGGGTTGACGAAATGGAAAGAAATTTTATGATGATGACACTAAATGAAGAAGAAAAAGTGTTGTGTGCCACCTTTATGCTGAAAGGAGATGCACACCATTGGTGGAGGTCTACCAGGACTTATTTATTAACAAAGCACGCCCAACTGACTTGGGATATCTATAAGGAGGCGTTCTTTGAGAAGTACTTTCCGAGAAGTTTTAGAGATTCTATGGAAAGAGAATTCCTGAGTTTATATCAGGGGCAGATGACCGTGGATGCATATCAACAGCGTTATTAAGAGCTGTTCTTCTTTGCACCCACCAGTATACAAGTGGAAAACACCAAGACCCGAAGGTTCGTCATGGGACTTAGGGGAAGCATCCGCGAGCATGTTCTGGGACATGAAAAGAAAATCTATAATGAAGCGGCACAAATTGCTCGAGTTATAGAATCAAGCCAGAAGGAGAGTTATTTCATGCCAAACAGAGGTATAAAAAGGCCAGCTGGAAATTCTTATAACGGAGGGAATAACAAGACATTCAAACCCTTTTGTGCTCAAGGCTTTACCGCTGCAACCAAGACTACTCCAGTAGCTCAACAGCAACAAAAGCCAATTACTGAAGGGATAAAATGTTTTAACTGCAACCAAGTGGGACATATGGCAAGGGAATGTCCTAAACCCAAGAAGCAGCTACATCAAGGACGAGTTTACGCGGTTACATCTGAGGATGCTGCCGCATCGCCTGATGTGGTCACAGGTATGACTTAAATTTTTAGTTAGTTGTATTACATTGTATGAGCATGTAGACTAAACCAAAACAAATCACAGGTATCGTACCTATTAATGGCATTCCCGTCAGAGTACTCTTTGATTCAAGAGCTACTCATTCCTTTATATCTGTGATATTTGAAAAGAAATTAAATCTACCCCTTAAATCCTTAGACTGTAAACTACTTGTGCGATCACCTATGGAATTAGAAGTGGAGTTAGAAAAAGGTTATGGACCATGTGCAGTTCTTATTAATGAAAAGACCTTGGATGCAACCTTGATCCAAATTGAGATGGCAGACTTTGACATCATCTCGGGAATGGACTGGTTAGTTCGACATTCTGCAAATCTATTGTGTGCCGAAAAGAAGCTGACATTTAAAGACAAGGAAGGAGTAGAGTTCAATTTTTCGGGAACCAAACTTCCCCGTAAATGAAAGCTCATACTCTCTGCGCTAAAGGCTAAGAAGTGCCTTGAGAAAGGAGCAGTCGGGTATTTAGTATATGTGGTCGACCTTACCAAAGAAGCACCACGGATGGAGGATATTGATGTCGTGCGTGACTTTCCAGACATATTTCCTGAATAACTACCAGGATTACCACCCGACCGAGCCACAGAGTTTGTTATAGATCTTATACCTGGAGCCGCACCAGTATCGAAAGCACCTTATCGAATGGCTCCTACTGAACTGAAGGAATTGAAAGTACAACTACAAGAACTGCTGGACAAGGGTTACACTCGCCCTAGTATATCACCATGGAGAGCGCCAGTATTATTCGTGAAGAAGAAGGACGGTAGCGTTCTCTTGTGTATAGACTACTGAGAACTGAATAAACTGACAATCAAGAATCGGTATCCATTGCCTCGGATCGATAACCTATTCGATCAGTTGCAAGGTGCCAAAGTGTTCTCCAAGATCGATCTTCGGTCAGGCTACCATCAGCTGAAGATTAAGGACGGTGATATTCCCAAGACAGCATTCAGGATCAGATATGGACATTATGAATTCTTGGTTATGTCTTTTGGATTGACAAATGCACCAGCAACTTTTATGGAACTTATGAATCGGGTATTCCACGATATGTTGGACACGTCGGTTATTGTATTCATTGATGATATATTGGTCTACTCCAAAGACGAGGAAACTCAAATTAAGAATCTAAACGCCGCTCTGCAGCGACTATGGATGTCACACCCCAATTCAGGATGAACCAGAAGTGTGAGTGAACCGGCTCTAAACCACGGTTCACACCAGGATCTCAATAGACTGTGTCAACCAATCATTCCCAAGCAGTCTAACAAAAATCAGAGATATAATACATAGCAACGGAAATAAATAAATGAGCCGAGATCTAAATTGTAATTTAAATAAATACCCAATTTATTCCATCATCCATCAAAATTAAATAATATTTATTACAAAGCTTAACGGAAAATAACCCAAGTCACTGAGAGTAGACACAGAACGAGCACTCGCATGACGCATCATGCTCGTCCTCTTCTGCCTGAGCATCAATGGCAGCAACAGTACCGTATGCTGGAGCAGCCACGAAGTCATCAATAGTGTACCCTGCATCCAAATCTGAAAAAGAATATATATATATATATATATATATCTGGTGAGCTCACAACATAGCTCAGTAAGTACAAAACCAATGCAACAGTACAATATGCATGAGATAACATTACAATTTGGGCCAGGTATAACTTGCAAATGTGCTATGGTAAGGTTTGGCGGCCACCGCACCTCCATGCACGAGAGTGTGAGCGCACCCAACAGTCAGGCGCCTACCACTCTACTGTTGTTGCCCCACATCACTCACTCCGGTATGGAGATAGGACTCGAGTCTGGCGGGCAGGAAGAACCACAATCCCATGTCCTCCCCCTGATACCCCATACCGTACCAATATCTAAACCCCTATTGGCAAAGGCTTGCAAGTGGGTTCCGTTTCTAACCAGTCTTAGATGTCAATACGGTATCAATGGCCCTACCCCAGCATGGCTCCCTGCGACATAGAGATAGGACTCGAGTCTGGCGGGCAGGAAGAACCAAAATCCCACATCCTCCCCCTGATACCCTATTCGCACCAAGTTTGCTAAGGTAAAGACTATATAACCCTACCCCAGCACAACCCCCCTACGACATAGAGATAGGGCTCAAGTCTGGTGGGCAGGAAGAACCACAATCCCACGTCCTTCCCCTGATACCCTATTCGCACTGAGTTTGCTAAGGTAAAAGGCGATACGAGAAAAGTGTTAGCTGTGGATATATCCAGGGCACATCCCCTTCACATTCCACACACTAACTAAAACATACACATGCCTAACATCCATCAGACCTAGCATATGAAATGCATGAATATATAATAAATAAAAGAACAACTACATGGCATGTGAGATGCACAATCATCAAGCAATATTTCCAGATAAACATAAAAATATTCAGAGAGGTTTACTGTTGATTAGTTATTTAGGTTTGGGGTCTTGTTCCTGACCTGACGCGAGATAATGATCTCGTTCTGCGTCAGAGAGCTTACTCACAGTGTCTACAGGTCCTACATAATCACATATTTATGTTAGAATTCTCTTATTAAAGTTTCAGGGGTCGGAACCAGGTTTGGCCAAACAAACCAGGCTTGGAAACCCATACCAGTTGCAGGTACCGGTCTCAGGATAGTGAGACCGGTATGAGCAACCGGTATGAATACCGATGGCACTATACCGGTTGCACATACTGTAACCGGTATGTGCGACCGGTATATACTGGTTGCACTTACCGGTCTCACTCAGATCTCACTGAGTGAGACCTGTATGTGCCTACGGTATATACCGCAAGGCCATACCGCTGGACCTATAGTCCATCCGGTATACCCCGCGGTTTGGATCCGAGAACGAGATCTTGGATCTCCCCTCCTTGTCGGCTAACAGTTAGGTCTCTAGGGTTTCCCCTACCCTTTACTAAGGTCCAAACCCTCTAGTGGCCTTCAGATCTCGGCTATAATGCTGTACCAAACCTAGGTTAGATTCGAATAAGGAAGAACAATGGCAACTATAATCTTTTTGGATCATTGTGCTGCTTCGCGGCTCCGATCCCACATCCTAACATTACTAACAGTATAGAGCACTTACCGGCGGTTGTCGGTTGGCAGCGTGCTCTCCTTCCTGGGCGGCTACTTCCTCCTTGCTCCTTCTCAGTTCTTCTCTAGACGGCTAGGGTGTTTGAGAAGGAGCAATGGAGTGTCTCCTTCTCTATTAATAGAGGGAGACCATCCATGGAAGGTTTTCCCTCAGAATGGAAACTAGAAAAAGCTCACTGGAGTCTATCTACAGCCGGAAATGGGTATACCGGTCACACATACCGGTTGGAGACCCCGCAACCGGTATAGTGCAGCCGGTATACATACCGGTTGCACTATACTGCAACTGGTATAGTGAGACCGGTATGGAGTTTTAGGCATTTTTATTCTTTTTCTTACCTGAAATTTGAGTGGCTCGTCACTCGGCTTCGCCCTCCGGTCCGGTTATAATTGGGACACCTGTCATCATATAAAACCATGGTTTAGACCCGGTTTTAGAATACAATTCTTACAACTCTACCACCCTTAAAAAAATTTCGTCCCCAAAATTTGCATGTAGGTCTCACAATTCCCCCACCTATAAAAGAAATTTCGTCCCCGAAATTGCACGTACCTTCAGAGTCGAAAAGATGGGGATACTCTTGTCGCATGGCATCCTCCTCTTCCCAAGTAATTTCTTCTACGTCTTGACTTTTCCAAACTACCTTGACATAATGGATTGCTCGCCTTCGAAGTTGTTGTACCTTTTTACTTATGAGCTGGATTGGCACCACCTCAAAGGTTAAGTCTTCTGTCAAATCTGGGGGGTCTGCAACAAGAATGTGTGAGGGGTCTCTCACGTACTTCTTCAGTAAGGACACGTGGAAGACATCGTGGACACTAGACATTGCTGGTGGCAATGCAAGTTGATAGGCTACTTTGCCGCATCGGGATAGAATTTCATATGGTCCCACATATCTAGGATACAATTTTCCTTTTCTGCCGAACCGCTTCAAGCCTCTTACTGGTGACACCTTCAAGAACACCTTGTCCCCAACCATGAATTCAAGATCCCGTCGTCTATTATCAACATAGTGCTTCTGACGCACCTGAGCTGTTTTTACTCGGTTCTTGATTAGATCTACTGCCTTGTAGGTTTCTTCCACAAATTCTAGTCCTACGATCCGTCTTTCTCCAACTTCATCCCATAATAAAGGTGTCCAACATTTCTTGCCATATAAGGCCTCGTATGGGGCCATCTGGATCGTAGACTGGTAGTTGTTGTTGTAGGCAAACTCAATGAGTGAAAGCTTCTCATCCCAAGCCCCCCTTGATGTCGATAGCATATGCCCGAAGCATGTCTTCTAGAATCTGAATGGTCCTCTCCGACTGACCATCAGTTTGAGGGTGGAAAGCTGTGCTAAACTTTATTTTTGTCCCCATTTCCTTCTGAAGTCCTTCCCAGAACTTAGATGTGAAGCGTGGATCTCGATCAGACACAATACTCTCTGGAACCCCGTGGAGCCTGACTATATTGTCCACGTACAATCTTGCCAACCTGTCCATAGTATATTGTGGTCTGACAAGGATAAATCTGGCTGTCTTGGTGAGGCGATCTACAATTACCCATACTGCATTCACTGACCTCGGAGTCATAGGTAGGCCAGTGATGAAATCCATGGTTATGCAATCCCATTTCCATGCTAGCTCAGGTAATGGTTGTAGTAATCCTGCAGGCCTCTGTCTTTCTGCTTTGACTTGTTGACAGTTTAAACGTTGAAATACATGTCGGGCTACATCAGCTTTCATACCCCTCCACCAGTACAACCTTTTCAAGTCGTGGTACATTTTCGTGCTTCTAGGGTGTACTGAATATGGGGTGGAGTGAGCTTCCAACATAATCCGATTTTGGATTTCTAGATCTTCATCCTCAGGTATGCACAAACGCCCACGATATCTGAGTACCTTGTCTGCATCTAGAGTAAAATCAAGATTGGCTCGACCCTTTTCTAAATCCTCTTGAACTGTCCTGAGGTATGGGTCATGTAAGATTGCTGCCTTTAATTCTTCCTTCAGGTCGGGCAAAATCTTCAATGCTGCAAACATTATGGTAAACTGGTGTATCAACCCTTGCTCAATAGGATCATCTGCTGACTTTATTAAGAGTTGTTCTTCATCATCTGATGAACCAGAAACAGCAGTGCTCAATGTTGCATTTGCACTTGGTCCTGCTTCAGGGTTCGATGCCCATTTCCTGCTCAGTGCATTAGCTACAATGTTAGCTTTGCCAGGGTGATACTGAATGTCACAGTCGTAGTCCTTGAGTAGTTCAAGCCACCTCCTCTGCCTCATGTTCAGGCCTTTCTGGGTGAACAGATATGTCAGGCTTTTGTGGTCAGACTTAATCTGGAATTTCTCGCCATACAGGTAGTGCCTCCAAGTCTTGATAGCATGAATGACCGCTGCCAATTCTAGGTCATGTGTAGGGTAGTTCTTCTCATGCTCTTTCAACTGTCTTGAGGCATAGGCTATCACCTGTTCTCCTTGCATCAGCACACAACCCAGTCCTAGACCTGAAGCATCTGTATATAATGTAAATGGATGGTCTGGGGCTGGAATAGTCAATATAGGTGCTGATACCAGTTTTGACTTCAACGTCTGGAAGCATTTCTCACATTCATCGGTCCATATGAACTTATCCCCCTTTTTGGTCAATCTGGTGAGTGGAACAGTAATCTTGGAATAATTTTTCACAAACCTTCTGTAGTATCCAGCTAAGCCCAGGAAACTACGAATTTCAGCAACTGTCTTCGGCGCCTCCCATCCTACAATGGCTGAAATTTTACTGGGGTCTACCTTAATTCCTTCGGCGAGAACCACGTGACCAAGGAAGGCCACTTCCTTTAACCAAAATTCACATTTCTTGAATTTTGCATATAGTTTTTCTCCTTCTCGGTCTTTGTAACGCTGCTCTTAGATGCACCTTGCATGCGTCTCCGGTCCTTAGAGTATACTAAAATATCATCGATGAATACGATAACCGACGTATCAAGCATGTCATGGAATACCCGGTTCATTAACTCCATAAAGGATGCAGGTGCATTAGTCAACCCAAAGGACATTACTAGGAACTCATAGTGTCCATAACGCGTCCTGAAAGCTGTTTTGGGGATGTCTGTTTCCTTAATCTTGAGCTGATGATACCCTGATCTCAGATCAATCTTCGAGAATACACTTGAACCTTGTAATTGATCGAACAAATCATCTATCCTTGGTAGTGGGTACTTGTTCTTGATAGTGAGCTTGTTCAATTCACGATAGTCCATACAGAGACGTATGCTACCATCTTTTTTCTTGACAAAGAGCACAGGTGCTCCCCAAGGTGAGATACTAGGCCTTATAAATCCCTTGTCTAGCAGTTCTTGCAGCTGAGTTTTTAATTCTTTCAACTCGGTAGGAGCCATCCTGTACGGTGCTTTAGACACAGGTGCCACCCCTGGTAGTAGGTCTATCACAAACTCAGTAGCCCTATCTGGTGGCAACCCGGGTAGGTCTTCGGGAAATACATCAGGAAATTCCCGTACTACATCGATGTCCTCTATTTTTGGCAGGTCAGCGGTCACATCCACCACTGACATAAGGTATCCTACTCCCCCTTTCTCTAGGCACTTCTTTGCTTTTAAGACTGAGAGTATGAGCTTTCTCTTCCTGGGCAACTTAGCCCCTTTAAAGTTAAACTCAATCCCTTTATTGTCTTTGAATATTAAATTCTTCTCGGCACATAGCAGATTCGTCGAGTGTTTAGATAACCAGTCCATTCCCAGAATCACATCAAAATCTGACATCTCCAGCTGGACTAGATTGGCTTCCAATTCTCGTCCTTCAATATGCACTGGACAAGGACCAGAATATTCTGCTAATACCACCTCCATTCCCATGGGAGACCGAACTAACAGACTTGGTTGTAGAGTCTTGATGGGTTGTCCTAGTCCTTTTTCGAATGACACGGATACAAAAGAATGGGTTGCCCCAGAGTCAAACAGGACTCTTGCGGGTACCCCTGCTATAATTACTGTACCTGAGGTTTTAGTTCAAATTCTCCCTTAGTTTCAAATGCATAAATAATTAATGCAACAATTAAGAAACAAGTACAAAATCATACCTGTAACCACATCTGGTAATGCGGCTGCCTCTTCTGTGGTAACAACATACACCTTGCCTTGCTGTTGCTCTCTCTTTGGTTGTGGGCATGTTCTGGCATAATGCCCCACCTGTTGGCAATTGAAGCATTTTACATTAGGGTTAGGCCCCGTGACCTGTGGTGGCATTGCAAGAGCCGGTCTGGGAGTCATTGTACTAGTAGGCGGCCTGAAAGGACGGTATGGCATGTTGTTTCTTCCGCCTTGGATCTCAGGATTAGGTCTCTTTAGACCCCGACTTTGTGCTATGAAACTTTCTCTCTGACTTGACTCGATAACTCGAGCCACTTGTATAGCTTCATTGTAAATGTTCAACCCTGAACCCAACACATGTTCTCGGATAGTACCCCGAAGACCCATAGTAAAACGATGAGTCTTTGTTGCTTCCTCCTGCATACTAGTTGGAGCAAAGAAGAATAACTCCTCATAACTTTGCTAATAGACTTCTACTGTCATCTGTGACTGTTGCAGGTTAAGATATTCTCTTTCCATCTGATCACGAAAACTCCTGGGGAAGTACTTGTCAAAGAAGGCTTCCTTGAATATGGGCCAAGTGATGATTTGGTGCTTGGTTTCCAGGTACGGCTTAGTAGAGTTCCACCACCCATTGGCCTCTTCCTTCAGCATATGAGTGATATATAACACTTTGTCCCCATCCTGACAATCCAGTAGCTGAAAGTTTTTCTCCATTTCAGCTATCCACTGTGCTGGCCAAAGTGTTTTCCCTGACTTCTCTGTAAAAGTAGGTGGTTTGAGCTTTAAGAATCCATCCACTGCCCTGGATAGGCTACTCTGAGCATAAGGGACTTGCCCATATGGTGCCTGTCCATACCATTGTGGCTGATATGGGTAGCCTCCCTGATTTCCTCCCTGATACCCACCATAGTATGCACCCTGATTCTGATACTGATACCCCCCCCTGATATTGGTTGTGAACTGGCGTCCCTGTAATTGGTTGGGGTACTGTGTTGGGTTGATCCTGTTGTGGTGGTACTTCATTAGTTGTGCTAACCCCTACTGGTGCTGCTTGAACATTCTCAACATTTGTGGATGGCATGTTTGTAGGTGTCGACATAGGCCCAGATGGCCAAAACATTTTTAGCATTTCCTCGAAAAACTTCTTCTGCTGGGCCTCCATATTAGTGACCAAATTTGCCATCATTGTCTCAGAGCTAGAAGAAGGTTGTCCCTGTGACGGACCTTCTTCATTTTCCTTTATCATATTTTCCGTGTCATTTAGGGGGTTGAGTTCTTCCCCTCTCACCCTTTCGGCATTTTCTTCTGAGTTTTCTGTTCCTGAACTCCTATCCATGGTAGGCGCCTTTGAGTGTCGGCGCCTGCGATGAACTCTACATCCATTTCCTCCCACCATTGAAGCAATTTAATTTTTCCTGTACGATATCTGAATACATGGAAACATATAGCACAACTTAGAAAGTTATTCCAATAATTTAGTCTCAACATATGCAGCACAGGTATTCATTGACAGGTTAAAATAACAAACAAAATTTTCAGTTATTCTGTCAAAATTTTCCACACATACAATGTCTTATTATGCAAGCGTGAGGTCTAGGATCAAGTTTCGACAAACTATCGGCATGGTTTTGTATTGCCCTTCTCTGTAGGGTTCCAGCGGCAGTACCGGTCTCCCCTGGAGTGAGACCGGTGTAGCTGACCACACATACCGGTTGCACTATACCGCAGGGGGGGTACCAGTCGCACACCCCATAACTATGTGCAACCGGTATACCCTGAGGTTTGGTACCGGTTGCACTATACCGCAGGGGAGATACCGGTCGCACACCCCATATCTATGTGCAACCGGTATACCCTGCGGTTTGGTACCGGTCGCACTCTCCAGCACAGATGCGCAACCGGTATAGCCAAAATACCTTTAAAATCGTGATTTTTGGCTTTATTTATCACTTTTCCTTTTTGAGTTTACTCCGGTGGCGATTCCTCTCTGAGTCTCCGAGTCTTTACAGTACATCCGGTGCTCCTAAGATAGTTTCCACCTCATTCTAGTGTGCCAATCTCGTCTCTTAGGTAAGCTCATACATCTCTTCTCTCTTTTTTAGAAATTTTTCATCGTCTTTTATACCAAAATCTAGGTTTTTCTTGATTTGGAAGTTTCTACCCATAGAAAAATTCTTTCTTTGCTTGAAAAGTGTTTTAGGGGTCTAAATGTGCAAAACCCCTCAACCAATTCGAAATTTTATCGGTTGGTTTAAAGGAAACCTATAAATTTCGACTTTTTAACCTAGGTTTCTAGGTTTTTTCGAGATTTTTGACAAATTTTGTTTTTATACCTCCATTTCTTTGTTTTGATGAAATTGTTTGACCTATGCTAGCATTGTACTATCACAATAAGTTATCCCATTCATATTGGGCGTGTTTTTAGGCTTTTTCACCATTTTCTATTGTTATACTGTTGAAATTTTTTTTTTCTTCTGAATTTGTCTCTAACTGACTCTTGTTCTTTGTTTAACAGATACTTTATGTTTAATCAGCGTAGAGCGGGTAAACGATCATATATGCCCGGTATGCACAGGCCACATCTCCCTCCTGTCTTATATGATGAGAGGTTTTTCCGGTCGGAGGCGGCCTTTTTACGCTCGGCATGGTTTCGAGGAAAACATATCGAATCCGTCCGTTTTGTCAACTTGGAGCATCTTCACCGCTTTGATGTGGAGTTTGCTTTTGGGATAGTAGGTTGGTTACCCCTCATCCAGTATAGGGAGACTACTCGTCCCAACCTGGAAAAATTGTTTTTCACCAACCTGGAGGTGGAGGGTGATTTAGATGATTGGGAGCACGCTAGAGATCTTCGCATCACCAGCTATGTGAAAGGGGTGATGATTTCATTTAACGTCGCCGAGTTAGCTGCCCTTCTAGAGATTCCTGATAACGGGGAACTCATTTATTGTCTGCCCAGAGCCAAAGGGTATCTCACTGAGGACTTGCAGGCAGCCATTGCCGCACAGATCTTGTTGCCTGGTAGAGTTATGCTGGATTCCAACCTACGTCCTCAACCTCGCCTTTTCTGTCGGATTATTCAGCATAACATTGTTCCCCAGAGTGGACATTATGGCGAGTTATCCCAATTGACTCAGTAGCTCACCTATTGTGTGGATACTCGGCAACGGGTTTGTTTTCCTTATTTGATTATGTAGATTATGATCTTCGCAGCCATGCCTAATGTGTCGGGCAATCTCCCATATGGTAGGTTGATCACAGCTTTGCTACAGCGTCTGGGTGTGGACATGCGGGGTGAGTTGGCTGGGGAGATCACCATGAGTTCTGATATAGATGCCAAGGCCATCTATAAGATGCAGATGGATGATCTAGAGCTCAGTGACGAGGAGTTACAGGCTCATCCCCTCCTACCCAGGAACCATGCAGCCCTTGCAGTAGCAGCAGCTGCAGCAGCAGCAGAGGCAGCCGAGATGGGAGATGATGGGGATGCACACATGGAGGACATCCCAGCACCTACACCCCAGCATTCTCTAGTTGCAGGACCTTCTAGGCCTTCTCCAGTGGCTGGACCATCTAGGCCTTCTCTAGTTACTAGGTCATCCAGGCCTTCTTCAGTTGCTGGACCATCCCGTCCCCTTTCGGACCCTGTGACGAGCATGTTTTCGGAGATCAGAGATACCCAGAGAGTCATCATTGATACTCAGAGGAACATTCTTGATACCCAGAGGGACATTCTTGATACCCAGAGAGGACTCATGGATTCTCAGCGTGAGATGGGTCAGGAGTTAGGGCGTTTAGCTCGTAGCCTACGGGTCACACAGGACCAGGTTCATTGGCTCAGAGAGGTGTACGAGCAAGACTATGATATTGCAGACCCAGTACCATCCAGGCCTGCTACACCACCTTAGGCAGATGTAGTTTTAATTTGATTTTCATGTATTTTATTTTGTTACTAGAGTAACTGTCCGACTTGTGGACTATACTCTGTTGTTCACTTGTACTTGAAGAAATTTTTATGAAATGACGAATTTGTTTCCTTTAAATTCTTCAATGTTTATAATTGTTCTTCCATTATATGTATATTATGCATCTTTCTTAAGTCTCAGGCATAACCATCAATCAAAGGTTATTCAAAGTGACTTTGAAAGCTTGGGAGAGGAATAACCATCAATCAAAGGTGAGGGAATAAAATCTAAACTAATTGGATAATAACAAACTGTTTTATTTTATTTGTCCAATGCCATGAAAGATTTTATGCTTGTATGCTATGCCTGAGACTTAAGAAAGATGCATAATATACATATAATGGAAGAACAATTATAAACATTGAAGAATTTAAAGGAAACAAATTCGTCATTTCATAAAAATTTCTTCAAGTACAAGTGAACAACAGAGTATAGTCCACAAGTCGGACAGTTACTCTAGTAACAAAATAAAATACATGAAAATCAAATTAAAACTACATCTGCCTAAGGTGGTGTAGCAGGCCTGGGATGGTACTGGGTCTGCAATATCATAGTCTTGCTCGTACACCTCTCTGAGCCAATGAACCTGGTCCTGTGTGACCCGTAGGCTACGAGCTAAACGCCCTAACTCCTGACCCATCTCACGCTGAGAATCCATGAGTCCTCTCTGGGTATCAAGAATGTCCCTCTGGGTATCAAGAATGTTCCTCTGAGTATCAATGATGACTCTCTGGGTATCTCTGATCTCCGAAAACATGCTCGTCACAGGGTCCGAAGGGGGATGGGATGGTGTGATGAACTGCTATCAAACCAACGGTTCAACCAGAATCTCGTACAGACGGTATCCGGCTGATCTAAACTTCATATATCCACATTTATAATCAGATTAAATACACAATAGCGGAAGTCTTATAGTAAAATGAACTGAGAATCTACTGTGATATTAATATTAAAATAGCAAATTATTCTGTATCAACTAAGACATAAATAAGTATCAAATACATGTCCTTAATAAATCCAAATAAAGAAAACTAAAAATTTAATCGAATACACATGAGTTGCACTCGCAAGAGGAGTCATGTGTATCCACTTCATCTTCAACTTCCATCGTCACCACGTAACCATACACTGGAGCATTTACATAATCTTCGACGGTAGTACCTGTTTCATCAACTAAAAATATTCGACGTCGAGGGGGTGAGCACACATCATGGCTCAGTGAGTAAACAAAACAATGCAATAATACATATGCATGCAATCAATTCATATCTTTGGTCTGGTTTAAAGTTCGCAATGCGCAATAGAAAGGTTGGGTGGTCAAAGGTTAACGTTTTTTGACCCCGCCTCTATACATAGGGTGTGGAAGTCCGCCCAAAAGTTAACGTTTATTGTCGTCCCCATCCACCCTTCCATAACATTGTACAACAAAGGTTAACGTTTATTGCTGTACACTGCCATACCAACACGTAAGCCCCTGCTGGCGAGGGCTTGCAAACTGGGCTCGCAACTAACCAATCCTAATGCCAAACAGTGTATCCAAGGCCTCACCCCAGCATCCTTCAGAACATCCATAGAGATAGAGCTAAGGCCCCCCGGTAGAGTCAGAGACTACAAGGACCGAGACCACCTCCCCTGATACTCTACGACGTAATAGTTCTACTAAAGTAATGGCGATACAACGATGCTAATGCACAAGACTTGAGTTAGAGATAGAGCTAAAGTGCTGAGACCCACCAAATGTTAACGTTTATTGACGTTCCCATCACACCTCCCCTGATACTCGCTCGCATCAAGTACACCAACCACATACATACATTCACATGCCTATTCCTATCATCATCATCATCATCACGTTATAAACAATAAAGTAAATATGCATGAACAAATAATAGAAATATTGGATGACATGTTGTATGCACATTACAAACATATTCGCATAGGATCAAGCATGGCATTGGACTCAAGAAAAGAGAAAACAGTTTGTGCAATTAGTTTAGAGTTCTGTTTCCTCACCTTAGCTTGCTAATAGATCCTCTTACAAGTTTTAAGATCACCTTTATATTGTTATTATATTACTAGAAGACCTAACAAAGTTGATAGAATTTAATTAGAATTAATTCTGAATTTAAAAACCATTCTGTTAACTGGGGGTCGGAGATAGGGTCGGAGTAATGATCGACCCTGGGTGCGACCACCCTTATTCTGGACTTTCCGAACACTGGGGGTCGATGCTCAGGGTCTGGTAGGGTCGATTGGCCATCGACCCCCCATGCGACCCCCTGTGGGTTTTGGTTGATTTTTATCCTACAGTCCATTCCTTCGTGTTTGGGGTCCTATGGCTTGCTTCTACAATCCATTCCACACATGTTCTATGGTCTAGAATCGTAGTTCATTCACCTATATGGTTTTTATGATCTCTCCCATGGTTTTCCATGAAAACCTAATTATGGATGGATGATTTGGGTTTCTCCTAGATCATTCCCTCTTCACTATCTATTCTAAGGTCTGTAGAATTACATGGAGATAATATCCATACCTGAGAATTAGACTAGTTTCTCTGAAGTCTTTTCTTTGATCCTCTTCTCCACTTTCCTTCTCTTCTCTTTCTCTTCTCCTTCTCTTCTCTTTCTCTCAATCCAATTAGGGTTCTAAAAGGAGTGAAAGGGGCTTAGGGACGTCCTATTTATAGAGTAGAAACTCCCAAAATAAGTTCCATTGAGATTAAGAAAGAATCCCATTGAAATTCGTAAAGTTCCTAATTCATGGTTTCTGTCGGTAGACTGGGGGTCGATGAGGGGGTCGGAGATCCCGTCGACCCCTGGTTCTAAAATGTCTGACCCCCGGTTAAAAACTCAGGGTCTAATTTTTATACTGGGGGGTCCGACCCTGCCTTGCTGGGTATGCGACCCTCTCCCTTATTTTAGTGTTTTTAGGTCAGTTTAATACCTGGGATCGCGATCTCGCTCACGTACTTGATCCATTTGGCTCGACCATGATGGGTAGACTTGGTTCAAGGTGGTAAGACCGGGTTAGTTTGATATGGGTCTTACTGTTTGAGGAGCTCTTGGCATGTTATCTAACTTTGAATTCTGATGAATACCATAATCTCATTATCAAGGTCTTCAAGCAGGTATGGTTTGAATTGAAGGTGCTTTCTTTTTGCCTTGATTTATAGAAAGATAAATCTCCTAATTATCAGTAATTGTATTTTGCCCATTAAAAAGAAAAAAAAACTGCAACTCTTGAAATAAATGATTATTGAACTAGCTAAGCTTATTCTTCTCAATTTTATGGAATGAGATGTTCTATTTTTACCCATGAGTCATAATTAGACAGCATTCTCTAAAATTTATAATGGGTTCCTATTTGTGTAGTATCGGATTGCTGGGTGGGTTCAAAGCTTCTCTGAACAAGAGCTCTATGCAGGTGTTTCTTCCCAGATGAAATCAAATAAGTGTAAGGTGCTTTGAATGATTATAAAAACAGAAAGTTGAATTCCCATCATATCTAAAAATGAGAAAATGACAGATAGAAATTGAGTGGTACTTCAAGAACCCTTTTTAGACATTTTGGAATCAAATTGATCCATCTATTTTCTTAACCTTTATCGTGATTTTCTCTCTGATCGAAATGCAACATCAGTTATTATCTTTGCCAATTGTTTTCTGAATTCTATTGGGATCATTGTAATTGTTAAGAGTAGAAGATGGGGTTTACCGGCTTATAAGGGCATTGTGGGTTGTTCAAAAATTATTTTTAGACATAGGCATACCAAATTTATTTTTCATTCTACAATCTATTTTTGATTGTAGTTACCAAACAACTTTTTTATTTTTGATCAAAAATAATTTTTAAAAATACTTTTTGAAAAAATAATAAAAATCAAAAATAAAAATGAGACCAAATACAGCCTAAGTATCACTCCATCCTCAGGATCATATGACTTGTATCATTTGGAATGATGAGGATACCTAACCTTAAATATTTTATTTTAATATCTGCCTTTGTTCATTTTTGATAGGCAACCTTAGTAAATTTGGTAAAATACACATCACACATAGAAGGATATTTTTCTTTAATACGAAGAGAATAATTATGAAAATCAATGAATAAGTCAATTCTATGTTTCCATTCAGCATAATTGGGTCTAATCAAGATGTAATTTTTCATAATATCAGACATGTTCAAAGAGCTAGAAGATCATGTCATCTATCATAAGCATGCAACATGCATAATAAAGTTGGAGACTTAAACCCATTTCATTTGCACAAAAATAATGCAACATTGGATATTTTGTGGTAAAACAATAAAGAGACCTATGGTTTTTTAAATCCCTCCTGTATCCGATGGGCATAGGAAATAATCTAATCTATCAAGGCTCATTCAAAATTAATTAATATTCATTACAAGGATATGTTAAACTCGTCCCGTATCCGATGTGTGTACAAAAGAATTTAATCTATCATTGTATCTAATAGTGACACGAGAGGTTTACTAGTCTATCCACAGTCTTATCTTGTCCATGTGATTAATCGATGAGTGTCATCATGTCTAAGCATCGAAATAATGAATGAAACAATCCCAAAGTCAATTCACATAAAATATTCAAACTAACTCCCATTGAAATTGAGATTAGATAAAATAAATATATAGTATAGTATATGTGAATGGAGTTTAAAAATAAAATTCCAATTATTAGGCCCAAAATAAATTGAAAACAAACATGGTTTAGCCACATGTACCATAGCTAAGTATTTGACTTGATGGTTTGATGATTTAATAGCTTGATGGCTAAGTGACTGGATGGCTAAATAATGATGAGTTTGTGTCTTCTTAAAACTTTCATCTTTTAACGTCCCAAACTCTTATCATTTTCAAAAGTTAGTATTAATTCTCCATCCCTCCATTATGACAAGTTAAATCAAAAGATAAATCTTTTTAAATTCCAAGATGGTTTGTATTCTAGCATGAGTTGTTAACTTACAAGAAAACCCTTTCATCTTCATATGTTTCTTTTTATTTTAAAACACTTTTTAAATCCCAAATAAGACTCATTCATTTCCAATTCATCTGACATTATTGATAATCATAAATGATATCATAAATGATGGTGGCATCATCATAGTCTTCATAACAAATGTTGTCATGTTTATATTCCCTTTCTGTAACTTTGGAAGAAGCTTTAGGAAAAACACCGAGTCATTAATACAATCAACTAGAATTTTCTTTAAAGATATAATGATTTATCATAAAGAGAAAAACAAAAAAGAAAAATAAATACTAGTCTCTGATACAATAAATATTCATATATAAAAATACATATATGAGAAACAAAACCACTTCTAGGATATGAACCTTAGACAATGAGAATTTTAGCAAAATCATCATGCTTGTGCTATTGGAAAAAAATATCCTAGAAGAATTACAATATTGTATATAATATCATATCAAAGCTTAAAACCTATTACAAATGTCTGTTTAATCTAAGAAATTAGTAGAATGTTATGCCTTTTTGATGATTTGAAAGTACCTTTTATTGAAGAATTCTGAATGATTATATAATGAAACCACTTATTCTTCAAGGATCTCACAAGCAATCTGAGTGCTTACCCCAACTGGATAGGTATACCATAATTTAGTATTTTAAGCTTTTCCTCCCCTTGCTTATATGACCTTGAGATGTTTTTATATCTTTAGGGTGGAGATGACTAGTCATAAGGTCCAACCCTAAGTGAGATGCTAGTCTCCTAATGCCATATCTAGATTGTTTTTTGGCATACCTTGACAATTACCAAAAGTGTTCCTAAATAATAAATAGAGAAAAAAATGCAAAACTGTCATTTTTCATAAAATTAAAAATTTTTATCAGTTTTGCAAATTAATTAAACAATAAATAATATTTTATATTTATAAATGAAAACATTTGGATGCAAAACCAAACACGATAAATTTGTTCAAATTGGTAGTTTGTAAATACATGTACACTCTTATAATTGGCTAATCATTGGCAATGAACATTAGGCACTGAGGTCATCACTCAATGTACACGAGGTCTTTTCATCAAGGACTTCACAAACCATACGTACACTGACCATTGAGAGACTAGTCCCATGTCTCCCATAGTCTAAGCAATTTTGACTTACACCCATCAAACCCATCATGGTCTAAACAATGCCTATGTAAGCACATAGCACATCATGATAGGTGCGGTCAAGCCGAGGACTACAAAGTGACTCATTTGAATAATCATCCACAAAAGTAGTTAATTAATATAATAAACAAAAAATAAAGGTACCATATAATCAATTTATAAGCCACAAAATACGCAAACCACATACTACATATATATACCTCAAAATAGAGATAGAAATAACTAAAGAGAATAGATAAAAACAATACAATAAATCTGTGTTGGGCCATACAATTCCAACATTTCAAACATTCTTTTTATAGGAGTCAGGAATAAGAAGTAATGATTAATGGGTAACTGTTGTCTAAAAAGATTCAATTTTACACCTCTGATAAGCGAACTTTTCTCCTTTTACCTTTTTTCTGGTTTTACAAGTATATTGAGATATGATTGAATAGGGAAAATAATCAAATAAGAAGAAAGAGTTTATATCCCCATGTATTTTTTTTAGTAGCATATTTGACCTACATTATACCAATACTTTTGGAAAATAACAATTAAATATAAAATGGAAGTATTAGAGTGCAGGAAAATAATTTTTTAAGTTATTTAAGCATTTAAGACTATAGTTCGTCACTTTAGGATAGGGTCTTGAATAATTTTGTCATATGAAGGGTACATACAGACGCACGACCACCCCAAAGACTCAAATAAGAGATTCTATGAAAGCATTATCACTATAATTGATTAATTGAGGATAGGACATCAATGGAAAGGAAACTAAACTGAACTTCAAGATGAAATTGAGATTATGGGATGCAATTTGTTTTGGATGCATTTTGTCGTAACCAAAGTGGTGAATTGTAAGGTTGTAATTTCATTTTATTTTTTCTTGTTTTAATTCCGAAAGTTCTGTAAGTCGGGGGTTAAAAAAGGATTTTCAAGATATTTTTAAAAGTGATTTACCATGAGCCATTTTCAAGAGCTATCATTATCTTTATACATTATCAAATATACATGTGAAATGACCGGATTTGTCTCATTGGAAGAAGAAGTGTGTAATGCTAAAAATAAAAGTTAAGATTACAAATTATTTTTCCCTACATTGGTTACATCAAGATTTTCCCTTCTGTTTGTTCACGTTCCAACAAAATTAGACTTATTCATGAACTTATCATATGTACAAGTTAGGGGCATTTCGGGCACTTTGTATAAGGGGGAGAGTAATTATGCTTACATGGTGTAGCGTATCAAGGAGACTAATTCCCTAGCCCATGCTTGTTTTTAGGAAAGAGAATGGAGTGGGTTATTGAGAATAGTTTATCTGCATGTACTCGTATCCTCCTTGGGATCTTATCACTGTCCATATCTAGTGGATCCCACACTCTAGATGTGGGTCCCACACCACATCAACGGTGATGGGATCCCATGGAGAGTATATGTACATGCAGGCGATCCGAACTCGGGGTTGTTGTCAAAGTAGGACCCACGTGTAGTGGGATAAAATTACATGATAGTAAAGGGATACAATAAGTATTATAAGAATCCCACCCTAATGTGTTTCGTGAGAATAGTTCACTTGCATGTATGTGGATCCTCCATGAGATCCCATCACCATCCATATCTAATGGGTCCTACACCTCATGAATGATGATGAGGTCATGTGTAGAGTACATGTAGTGTAAGTGAACTGAACTCATGTCTGGTCGGATGTGGGAACATTCCAAATAAAGAAAAGTAAAGAAATTGCAGAAGAAATGACGAGGAGAGAGGGTGAGGGTGGAGCGGAAGGAAATCATAGATATTTTATTGGCAGAGCCAATTCCAACAGATTGAGAGGAAAACAAAATGAAGAGTGAAGAAAATTGTACAGAGTGTGAAGAAATTGCAGAGAAGAACCGTACGGAGTGAGGAGAGAGGATGAAGTTGATTCCAACTGAAGGAAATCGTAAAGCTCTTCCATTGGCTGCACGAGTTCCAACCAATCAAGGCAAACGAAATAAAGGATTTACTCATTTTAACCAAAAAAAAAACCCCACAGGTTAGTAGCTCTCTCTCTCTGTCTCTATTTCTCTCTCTTTCTCTCTCTCTCTCTCTCTCCACATGGTTCCAAATTTGCAAGTGCCATGGTTATTGCACTAATTTACTATGATCTCCCTTGTGTTTAGGCTATATTACAGTACACACCCCTCATTTCGAAACAATGGCTCAATCCTCCCCATTAGTTTACAAGTTGTTACACTCAGCTCCCCTCCATTAGTTGTCGTTCGATAAAATACGACATACATGCTACCATAGTTTTTAAATGTCAAAACTATCCTTTACTAAGAGTGAAGTTATGTTTTTTCCTTTACATACATTTTACCCTGCTTGATAAACCTTCAAACCACAATCTCCATTGTTCCACACATTTGCAAGAAACTCCATCTCTTTTGAAGTCTCAAAATCTTTGGATTTGTCTCCATTACTCTCATAAAAGACACTACTAAATCTGCTATGACATGAGCATGACAAACTCATCTCTGGAACAACCTTGTTCGCCTCCAAAATCTCCATTTTTTCCGAGTCTTGCTACCTCTCCATTACAAATGCTTTGCGTTCATCAGACGAATCCTAACTTAAAATATCTTTTAGCGAAACCTTTCTCGTTCCCTTTGATTTGTGGCTTTGGATTCCTCTTGCGTAGGTTTATTCTCTTCACTATAGATCTGAGTAACCTAGAACCTAGGATCTTTATATAACGGACAAGCATGCAACAAAAGTTGAGTTGACAATTGAGTCAAGCTCAACTTCTACTAAACCGCATGATAAAGTCCCATGCTAAATTCTCTCATGTTAGTTATCTTATCTCTCTCATTGTATTTCAAGTGTTTAGTATTCAAATAACTATTGTAACAACTTTATGATTATATAATGATACGAATCATTCTCAAGAGATTATTGAGGAATTTCAAAACTCATTCAAGTTTTCATTATATCAAAGCTTTACTATTCACCAATGTCTTCATTTACTTGCCGGATGGCCTCCACTACCTCCTCTGCCATTGCATCGGCTATAGAGTCTTCTACTGCCATCATTTCTCCCTATAACATCATTCAATTCCTAGCAATTAAACTCGATCGTACAAACCATAACTTGTGGAAGTCACAATTTCTTCCAATCCTCTGAGCACACTTCATGGATATTTTATAGGTACATTTCCCTCTTTTAACTAGTTTCTTCCTCCAACTGATCCTGCTGCTACTGTCCCTCCTCCACCAACTTTGAATACTACATATGGTCTTTGGCACAAGCAAGACCAAATTATTCTCAGATGGATCATATCCTCCCTGAGTGAGCACGCACTATCTCAAGTTGTCAGAATTTCCAATCACATGTTGTCTGGTCCACACTAGAACATGTTTATGCCTCTCATTCTCAAGCACAAATTATGAAACTTAAATATCACATCTTCAGATCAAGAAAGGCATCCTATCAATGGTAGATTATTTGCACAAAGTAAAGGGAGTTACAGACAATCTCAATGCAACTGCTTGCCCAATTTTAGATTCGGATAATATTCTTAGTCATCACCGGGGGCTTGGTCTGGGTTATGAGTCGTTTGCAACCTCCACAACTCGACTCGATTTGATTGCCATAGATGACTTATTAGGTATGCTTGTAAGACCCGTATCAAACTAACCGGTCTTACCACCTTGTACCAGGTCTACCTATCATGGTCGAGCCAAGTGGACCAAGTGCGTGAAGAAATCACAAGACCAGGTATGAGTCTAACCCAAAAACAATAAATGTGAGGGTAGGGCTGTAGGGTCGACGGATCCTACGACCCTACGCCCGACCCTACGATGACAGACAGAAATCAGAAATTAGGAAACTTTCCTAATTCTAAGGGGATCTTTCCTAAACTCATTGGGACTTATTATGGAGGGTTTTCCTCTATAAATAGGACGTCCCTTAGCCACTTTCACTCCTTTACAACCCTAATTGAAAGAGAGAGAAAGAGAAAGAGAAAGAAGAGAAGAAGAGAAGGAACTTGAAGAAAAGACTAAGGAAGAGGAGGAAGTTCAGAGAAACCTTTGAATAAAGGTATGAACCTAATTCCTTACCTGAATAAGAGATCATAGAATAGTTATGAAGAACATAGGGTTAGGGGAAACCCAAATCATCCATCCATGGACAAGTTTCAAGAGATTCCATGGATGAGTAAGGGAACAAGACCTAAACTAATTGGCTAATAATAAACTATTTTCATTTATTGAGTCCAATACCATGTATGATTCTATGATTGTATGATTGTAATGTGCATATCACATGTCATCTACTATTCCTGTTATTACTGTTCATGCATATTTAATTCATTTAATTTATAACATGATGATGATTATGATGCTAGAAATAGGCAAGTGAATGTATGTGTGTGGTTAGTGTGCTTGATGAGAGTGGAGCATCAGGGAGAAGACGTGACATTATGATTTATCCTGGTCACTAGACTCTAGCTCTATCTCTACTCAAGTCTTGTTCACTGACATCGTCATATCGCCAATACCTTAGCATAACTATTATGTCATAGGGCATCAGGGGAGGTGGTCTCAGACCGTGTAGTCTTTGACTCTACCAGGGGGCCTTAGCTCTATCTTTATGGACGTATTGAGGGATGCTGGGGTGAGGCCTTGGATACACTGTTTGACATTAGGATTGGTTAGTTGCGAGCCTAGTTTGGAAGCCCTCGCCAACAAGGGCTTATGTGTTGGTATGGGTAGAGCATCAGGGGAAGTGTGATGCGGTGCGATCCTCAGCACTTTAGCTCTATCTCTATTCTATGGTGGGGTGGATGTGGACGACAATGGTGTTTGACCCATTGGGTGGGCTTACACACCTTGTGTATAGAGGTGAGGCGGCCACCGAACCTTTCTATAGCACATTGCAAACTTATGAACCAGACCAAAGATATGAATTGAATGCATGCATATGTTTGTTACATTGTTTTGTTTGCTCACTGAGCCGTGATCTGTGTTCACCCTTTCGACGTCGAATATTTTTAGTTGATGATGCATGTACCACAATAGAAGATTATATAAATGCTTCGATGTATGGACATGCGGTGGCGATGGACGCTGAAGTTATGATAGAGTCGTGTGATTCGTCATGCGAGTGCAAATCTTGTATTTTCGATTAGATTTGGTTTAAATTATACAGACAATATAATTGATTTAATTATTTTAATTTATATCTTAGTCCTTGTGGAGATAAATGGATAATTTATTTACTCTATCACAATTAGACTCTCAGTTCATTTAATATATAAGACTTCCGCTATTGCTTATTTACTCTGATTATGGTTGTAGATGTGTATGGTTTAAGCAAACGGATACAGTCTATTTGAGATCCTGGTTGAACTGTTGGTTTATTTATGGTTTATCACACCATTCTGAATAGTGCAAAATTAGTGTGTGACAACTTGGTATTAGAGCTCTCAGGCCCTGTCTATTAAACTAGTATACTTTCACAAAAGTTCGTGAACTGAGTTAGGATAAAATTTAAAACCTCTAATAAGAACACACTGTAAGCACCTGTGTTGTTTGAGACAAAATTAAGAAAGAGAATAATGCATATATAAAAGGTTTCATATACATCAAATAAAAAGCACGTTTATACATATCCAAAGTAGAGTACAGTCCACAACCCGGACAGTTACTCTGTAGTACAAAAAAAAAAAATATAAGAAAAAATATACATCATGGAGCTGGAGGTGATGGAGGAGGAGGTGCCTCGCGATCTCTGTCGTAGTCCTCAGCATACACTCTAGTCAACCAGGCTACCTGAGTCTGGGTTGTCTGGAGACTAGCTGTCAACTCGACCATCCACTGATCAGACGCATGCTGAGCATCTAGAAGCTCACCTACTCTCCCATCAGTCACACGCTGAGCATCTAGAAGCTCTCCTACTCTCCTATCTGTCATGCACTGAGCATCTAGAAGCTCTTCCACTCTCAAGTCTATCGCGTGCTGAGCCTCTCTGATCTCACGCAGTAATCCCATCATATCATCAGATGGTGGGTGTGAAGGACCAGCCATGTGTGAAGGAGTCCGAGATGGACCAGATCTAGTAGAATGTAGAGGTGATGGAGGAGGTATGGCATCTACATCCATAAACATACGATCATCATCCTCAGCATCACCCCCAAGGACCCCTGCTCCTGCTCCTGCTGCTGCCGCCGTGGTATCTGCTACCTCTACTCGAGTACGAGGATGCACCAGAGCGTTCCTCTCATCATCACTGACCTGAGCATCCCATATACCCATCTTACAGATGGCTTCCCAGTTAAGATCCGATGAGAAGGTCTTCTCCTGAATCCGCTCATCCACTAAGTCAACGCATAGGCGTGTGAGCAATGTGGTGGTCAGTCGTCCGTAGGGTAGGTTGTCCAACTGTCCAGGCAGCGTAGCACAGATCATCGTCTGGATAATGATATAAGGAAGGCAGACAGGCTGCCTGGTGCAAATACAGTAGAGAACATACTGAGTCAACTAGGAGATCCTCTCATAATGTCCACTCTGGGGTATCAGGTTGTGCTGGATAATTTTTGTAGTACACCCGAGGCTCTAGACGTAGGTTGATCACTTTCATCTCCCAGTGATCATCTCTGATGAGCTGACTGTCAATCTCAGCACACATCTCCAAGGATAGGAACTGTGGCTCCTTGTGAGCACAGTACACCAAAGGGCCGTCATTTGATATACCCAAAAGATCAGCCAACTGTTGGTAGTCAAATGAAACCTCTACCCCTTTGACGTTGCTCGTGATCCTGAGCTCCCTACCTCTCTCTGTGTCATTGCGATCCCCCACTACCTAGAGATTGCAATAGAACTGTCTCACCAGATCAGGATGGGTACAAGCCTCGTAAGTGATCACAGGGAGCCAACCCATGTCACCAAAAGCACCCTCCACGTTGAACAAGGCTAAACTAGCCAAGTTCACACAACGACCCCCTCTACTTTCTTACGCTCATAGCGAGCATACTGAGCTTCGGCCTCATTGGAGCGGAAACGAACTGGGTCATGAGCCCTAGGCACCTTGGTACGAGCCATACTATCTGTCAAGACACAGAAAAACAAATAAGATATTAGTAATGGCGAAAAACTCAAAATTTTGGCATTATAATGGCATGATTTGGCCAAAAGCCTCACTTTTCATCCAAACAACTGGGCAAGAGGACTTACATAGGTTCCAAACCATCCTGCAAAGCTCATACGGTTGGAAATTTAATCTAGAAAGATCGAATTTGATGAAATTTTAATAAATTTGAAAAATTTCAAAAATTAGTTCAAAAATGGAAAAACTCAAGTTTCTCAATAACCAACCGATGAAACTCAAATATTTTTGAGGGCTTTCGTCCATTGGGTGACCAATAGCAAAAGCCCCCAATAAAAATTTAATTTTTACGATTGGAAAAAGTTTAATTTGAAGAAAATGATGTAATGGGTGAAAAACCTAGTTTGGAGAGTTTAAAAATGTGAAACAGTAGAGAGCATATCTGAAGAGAAGGAGCGAAAGTCATGAACGGAAGGAATGATCACCAAACACTAGGGGTCGATACTGTAGCAACTCAGGGAAACGAGTTAAGTTGGAAGAAAGGAGAAAGAATGGGAAATGAATCCAAAATCGGGTTTAAAAACCTAATTTTGGATCGTAGGGTCGCAGAATTCGACCAAAATGTGCGATCCTATGTCAGACCCCTACCATCGACCCTAGGCTCTCGGTGATCTGACAGAGAACCATGGGTCGGACATATACCGACCCTAAAATCGACCCTAGGCTCTCGGTAAGCTGACAGGGTTTATTAGGGTCGCATACCCTAGGGTCGCATAAGGATCAACCCTACCATCGACCCTACGATGGAAAATACAGTATTTTGTCAGAATGAGCTGAAAAATTGGAAATTTATAGTGATTAGTTGGATTTTTACTTGAGAACAACTTATATTGATTGCCTCACATGTGCTATGATTGTTTTTAGACACTACCACCACCAGAATAGGAAATGGCTGGGCGAAGGGTGACCAGACGAGACCGTAACCCAATTCTACCACCACCACCTGTGGAGGAAGACAACCATGTAAATCATGGAGCACAAGAGAATCGAAATATGGCACCGCCAGTGGCTAGTGGCCAGGCAAATCTTACAAACTTGCCAGCCCCACCTACAGATCTGGTCACCGCGGTAATGAACTTGGCACAACAGCTGCAATAAATACAGCAGGTGCAAGCCAATATGCAGGCTGCTATAGGCATGGCTTTTCCAACTGCACATACGACACCTATGCCAGCAGGACAAGCTAGCACAGTACCAGGGGGAAGCAACACAGTACCCCACGCACCTCAAACATCACTTATGCCAGTTCAAGTACAGAATCCTGAGGTAGCTCAAGGCAGTTACTAGTACCAACCACCTATGTATGGGGCTTATGCTCCGTATCAGTTAGACCACTCCCGACTGATCGAGCATTTTCTGAAGATGAAGCCCAAAGAATATAATGGTAAGCCAGCAGATCCTTTGTGGCCAGCACACTGGGTTGATGAAATGGAAAGAAATTTTATGATGATGATAGTGAATGAGGAGGAGAATGTGTTGTGTGCAACCTTCATGCTAAAAGGCAATGCACACCACTGGTGGAAGTCCACATGGACTTATCTATTAACAAAGCACGCCCAATTGACCTGGGCTATATATAAAGAGACATTCTTTGAGAAGTACTTCCCCAGAAGTTTTAGAGATTCTATGGAGAGAGAGTTCCTGAGTCTATATCAGGGCCAGATGATTGTGGATGCATACCAACAACGTTATGAGGAGCTGTTTTTCTTTGCACCCGCTAGCATGCAAGAGGAAAATACAAAGACCCAAAGGTTCGTCATGGGACTTAGGGGAAGTATTCGCGAGCATGTTCTGAGACTGGAGAAGAAAGTCTACAATGAAGCAGTACAAATTGCTCGAGTAATAGGGTCGAGCCAGAAGGAGAGCTACTTTGCTCAAAATAGAGGTATAAAAAGGCCAAACGGAAATTCATACAACGGAGGGAATACATGGACATTTAAACCCTTCCATACACAAGGCTTCAATGCTGCAGCCAAGACTACTCCAGCAGCTCAATCGCAACAAAAGCAAACCATCGAAGGAGTAAAATGCTATAACTGCAATCAAGTAGGACATTAGCCAAGGGAGTGTCCTAAACCCAGAAAGCAGCTACAACAAGGAAAGGTTTATGCTGTTACATCTGAGGATGCTGCCGCATCACCTGATGTGGTCACAGGTATGACCTGAACCTTTCATTTGTGTTACATTGTGTGATCATGTAGACTAAAACTAAAACAAATCACAGGTATTGTACCTATTAATGGCATACCCGTTAGAGTACTCATTGATTCTGGAGCTACTCATTCTTTTATATCTGTGTCATTTGAAAAGAAGCTGAATCTACCCCTTAGGTCGTTAGACTACAAATTGCTTGTATGATCGCTGATGGGATTAGAAGTGGAATTATAAAAGGATTATGGACCATGTCCAATTCTTATTGACGAGAAGACTTTGGATGCAACCTTGATTCAACTTGAGATGGCAGACTTTGACGTCATCTTGGGAATGGACTGGTTAGCTTGGCATTCTGCAAACCTATTATGTGCAGAAAAGAAACTGACATTTAAAGACAAAGAAGGAGCAGAGTTTAGTTTTGCGGGAACCAAACTTCCCCGTAAATGGAAACTCATCCTCTCTGCATTAAAAGCTAGAAAATGGCTAGAGAAAGGAGGAGTTGGGTATCTAGTATCAGTGGTTGACCTCACCAAGGAAGCACCACAAATGAAGAATATTAATGTTGTGCGTGACTTTCCAGATATATTTCCTGAAAAACTACCAGGACTACCACCCGACCGAGCGACAGAGTTTGTTATAGATCTGATACCCAGAGTCGCACCAGTATCTAAAGCACCTTATAGAATGGCTCCTACTGAATTGAAGGAATTAAAAGTACAGTTACAGGAATTACTGGACAAGGGTTATATCAGACCTAGCATATCACCATGGGGAGGGCCAGTATTGTTTGTAAAGAAGAAGGATGGAAACGTTCGACTGTGTATAGACTATCGAGAACTGAATAAGCTTACAATCAAGAATCGATACCCGTTGCCTCGGATCGATGACTTGTTCGATCAATTGCAAGGTGCCAAGGTGTTCTCCAAGATTGATTTTCGATTAGGATATCATCAGTTGAAGATTAAGGAAGGAGATATTCCAAAGATAGCATTCATAACAAGATATGGACATTATAAATTCTTAGTCATGTCTTTTGGATTGACTAACGCACCCGCAACTTTTGTGGAACTCATGAATCGAGTATTCCATGATATGTTGGATACGTCAATCATTGTGTTTATTAATGATATATTGGTCTACTCCAAGGACAAGGAAACTCATGTCATGGATCTAAGAGCCGCTCTGCAGCGACTAAGGACTTTACGCCAAATTTATAAATTGTGAGTTTTGACTAAATGAGGTCGCTTTCTTAGGCCATGTTGTATCCGCTGAAGAAATTAAAGTGGATCCTAGTAAGATTGAAGCCATTGTGAAGTGGGAAGCACCGAAGAGCGTTGCAAAAATTAGTAGTTTCCTAGGTCTAGCTGGGTATTATTGATAATTCATGGAAAACTATTCCAGAATTGCCGTACCTCTGACCAGTTTGACCAAGAAAGGAGAAAAGTTTGTTTGGACTGATAAATGTGAGAAGAGTTTCCAAACATTGAAGGCTAGATTGATATCTGCTCTGATCTTGATTATTCCTATTCCAGGACAGCCATTTACCTTGTACACTGATGCGTCTGGATTGGGTTTAAGATGTGTACTTACGCAAGGAGAACAAGTAATTGCGTATGCCTCAAGACAACTGAAGACACATGAGAAGAACTATCCCACTCATGACTTGGAACTAGCAGCAGTAGTACATGTTGTCAAGATATGGAGACATTATTTGTATGGAGAGAAATTTTAGATTAAATCAGATCATAAGAGTCTTACTTATCTATTTAATTAGAAGGAGATGACTGGAATTATTGAAGGATTATGATTGTGATATCCAGTATCATCCAAGAAAGGCTAATGTAGTTGCTAATGAGCTAAGCAGAAAAGCAATGATAAAATCTCAAGGAGAGGTTAACACGACTGCAACAATGTGTACTACAGGAAAAGTGTTCAATTACGGTAATGAGCAGTTCGTGATAGATGCATCGGGTGAATCAAGCAACCAAGGGTTTATTCATCGGTTTTCAAATATGTTTGCAACATTGAAGATTGTACTTGATATAATTGATGAAGTGAAAGCCGCTCTTAAATCAGACCCTTATTTGAGGACAGTACAAGAAGACATCGAAAAAGGTAGGACAATTCCTGAGTTCACCTTGGATGATGAAAAGGTACTGAAGTACAAATGAAGAGTATGTGTTCTTGAAACAGAAAATTTGGACATTAGACACCGACTAATGAAGGAAGCTCACATCACCGCTTATTCGGTACATCTTGGAAGTACAAAGATGTATCATGATTTGAAGAAATTATATTGGTGGAGAGGAATGAAAGCAAATGTAGCTAAATTCATGTCTCAATGCCTAAATTGTCAGAGGGTGAAGGCTGAACGGCAAAGACCTGTAGGACTGTTGCAGTCGCTGCCAGAAACAGCATGGAAATGAGACTGCATCACTATGGACTTCGTCATTGGGTTACCATTGACTCCTCAAGTAGTTGACGCGGTCTGGGTGATTATAGATCGTCTGACTAAGACAGCTCACTTTATAGCTATACGACCACAGTATACCCTGAAGAGGTTAGCCAAGCTATATGTGGATAACATTGTCAGATTACATGGTGTACCTGAAAGCATTGTGTCCGTTAGAGACCCACGCTTTACTTCAAAGTTTTGGGAAGGATTGTAAAAGGTTATGGGTACAACGTTTAAGTTTTGTACTGCATTTCATCCTCAGACAGACGGACAGTCGGAGCATACCATTCAGATTTTAGAAGACATGCTTCGAGCCTGTGTTATTGATTTCAAGGGATCATGGGATGAGAAACTATCATTGATCGAGTTCGCCTATAACAACAGCTATCTGGCTACTATACAGATGTCACCCTATGAAGCACTGTATGGAAGGAAGTGCCAAACTTCTTTGTTTTGGAATGAAGTTGGAGAACGTAGCATCGTTGGACCAGAGTTTGTTGAAGAGACTTGTCGAGTAGTCGACATCATCAAAGAAAGAGTTAGAATGGCTCAGAATCATCAAAAACAGTATGTAGATACTCGACGCCGAGACCTTGAATTTGCCATAGGTGATAAGGTATTCTTGAAAGTATCACCTATGCGAGGTTTAAAATGATTCAGACAGAAAGGAAAACTAAGTCCGAGATATGTCGGGCCATATGAGATTTTAGCCAAACATGGAAACGTGGCTTATCAGTTAGCACTACCACCATCCATGTCAAGTGTGCATGATGTATTTCATATCTCATTATTAAAGAAGTACGTCAGAGATCCAACACACGTTTTGACAGTAGATCCACCAGATTTAACTATTGATTTGACATTCGAAGTAGCACCAACTAAGATCACAAGCTGAAAGGTTCAACGACTATGCAACCGTGATATACTATGTTAAGGTCACCTGGAGGAGCCGAGACATAGAAGAGGTCACCTGGGAAGAAGAGAATGCTATGCGAAAGCAATATCCTCATCTTTTTGACTCGGAAGGTATGTACAAATTTCGAAGACAAAATTTTAATAAGAGGGGGGGGGGGAGTTGTAAGACCCGTATCGAACTAACCGGTCTTACCACCTTGTACCAGGTCTACCTATCATGGTCGAGCCAAGTGGACCAAGTGCATGAAGAAATCACAAGACCAGGTATGAGTCTAATCCAAAAACAGTAAATGTGAGGGTAGGGTCGCATGCTTAAACAGGTAGGGTCAACCCCACCTCAATAGAAGTCCAACCCATGACTTTTAGTCGTAAGGTTGGATGACTAAGAAGGTGTAGGGTCGACGGATCCTGCGACCCTATGTCCGACCCTACGATGACAGACATAAACTGAAAATTAAGAAACTTTCCTAATTCTAAGGGGATCTTTCCTAAACTCATTGGGACTTATTATGTGGAGGGTTTTCCTTTATAAATGGGATGTCCCTTAGCCTCTTTCACTCCTTTACAACCCTAATTAAAAGTAAGAGAAAGAGAAAGAGAAGGAAGAGAAGAAGAAAAGGAACTTAAAGAAAAGACTAAGGAAGAGGAGGAAGTTCAGATAAACCTCTGAATAAAGGTATGAACCTAATTCCTTACCTGAATAAGAGATCGTAGAATAGTTATGAAGAACATAGGGTTAGGAGAAACCCAAATCATCCATCCATGGACAAGTTTCAAGAGATTCCATGGAGGAAATCATTATAGGCTATGAATAGTGTATAACTTGTAGTTTTGAGCCATAAAACAATCATAGAATAGACCATGAAAGTAAGCCAAAGGATCCAAACATGAAAGAATGGACTTTAGAATGAAAGGTCGACTCAGAATACGTGTGGTCGCACGTAGGGTTGAATGATATCCGACCCTACAAGACCACAGGATCGACTACATGCCCTCGGGAAGTTCCAGGGAGGGTGTGGTCGCACGTAGGGTCGAGTGGTATCCGACCCCACATCCAACCCTATACCCTAGGGTCACAAAAACTGCTACGAGGTGCGACGCTACCCTGCGACCCTACCCTTGTGGTCGTAGAAACTGCTACCCTAGGTGCTACCCTACCTGCGACCCTACGATTTCAGTTAGTCTAAATTTAACGGAATTAATTCTAATTAAAATCTATCGACTTGTTAGGTCTTTCTAGTGATTTGAAAGTGATTCATAAAGCTTGAACGAGGATTTACGCTTAATCAAAGGTGAGGGAACAAGACCTAAACTAATTGGCTAATAATAAACTATTTTCGTTTATTGAGTCCAATACCATGTATGATTCTATGATTGTATGATTGTAATGTGCATATCACATGTCATCTACTATTCCTGTTATTACTGTTCATGCATATTTAATTTAGTTTATTTATAACATGATGATGATTATGATGCTAGGAATAGGAATGTGAATGTATGTGTGTGGTTAGTCTGCTTGATGTAAGTGGAGCATCAGGGGGAGAACGTGACACTGTGGTTCATCCTGGTCACTAGACTCTAACTCTATCTCTACTCAAGTCTTGTCTACTAACATCTTTGTATTGTCATTACCTTAGCAGAACTATTACGTCGTAGGGCATCAGGGGAGGTGGTCTCGAACCGTGTAGTTTCTGACTTTGCCAGGGGGCCTTAACTTTATCTCTATGGACGTATTGAGGGATGCTGAGGTGAGGCCTTGGATATACTATTTGACATTAGGATTGGTTAGTTGCGCCCAGTTTGCAAGCCCTCGCCAACAGGGGCTTACGTGTTGGTATGGGTAGAGCATCAGGGAAAGTGTGATGCGTTGTGGTCCTAAGCACTTTAGCTCTATCTCTATTCCGTGGTGGGGTGGATGTGGACGACAATGGTGTTTGATCCATTGGGTGGGCTTACGCACCCTGTGCATAGAGGTGAGGCGGCCACCGAACCTTTCTATAGCACATTGCAAACTTATGAACCAGACCAAATATATGAATTGAATGCATGCATATGTTTGTTGCATTGTTTTGTTTGCTCACTGAGCCATGATGTGTGCTCACCCTTTTGACGTCGAATATTTTTAGTTGATGATGCAGGTACCATAGTAGAAGATTATATAAATGCTCCGATGTATGGACATGCGGCGGTGATGGACGCTGAAGTTAAGATGGAGTCGCATGATTCGTCATGCGAGTGCAACTCTTGTGTTTTTGATTAGATTTGGTTTAAATTATACAGACAATGTAATTGATTTAATTATTTTAATTTATGTATTAGTCCTTGTGGAGATAATTAGATAATTTATTTAGTCTATCACAGTTAGACTCTCAGTTCATTTAATATATAAGACTTCTGCTATTGTTTATTTACTCTGATTATGGTTGTGGATGTGTATTGTTTAAACAAACGGACACAACCTATTTGAGATCCTGGTTGAATCGTTGGTTTATTTGTGGTTCATCACACAATTCTGAATAGTGCGAAATTGGGGTGTGACAATGCTGTTAAACTAAGAACTTCCTAAGGAGTCCCATGCCACTTCTTTTGATGCTTCCAAACCAGAGGTAAATCTCTTAAGTTGGGCGATGGTCTTCTCCCAAATCCCAATACCCCCTCTCATTCCAGGACCTCTCCTACCGTTGGCATTCCTAGAAACACTAATCAACGTCATGAGAGGGGCTATGGCCGAAGTTATTCTCAAACTCCATCTCAAAGAGGTCCTTGTCAAATATGTAATCAGACCAATCATATAGCAGCTTAGTGTTATCATTGGTGTCCCAATCAATCCCTACAAGAAAAGCTTATTCCTGCTACTTATATGAGAAGTCCATCTTGCTGATCACAGATTGACATTGAGGAGGGGGGTGAATCAGTGTCTTCAAAATTATTTTCAAATAATCCTTTGAAGACAGACACTGCCTTGAGCTGATGCTTCACTCACTAACCACAACCTCACAATCATTGAAACACTACCACACATATAGTCTTATGCACAACCACCTCGCTACCATAGAGTGGCCAGGTCTACCATGTTGTGCACATCCATCTTGCAGGCCATTCCACACACTTCACAAAATATAGAATATAAATAATTTACACAACATCCACAACACAGATATACGTGGTTCACCACCATAGTGTGTGATGGCTAGTCCACGAAGTAATGCCCTACAGGCTCTGTATATTGTCACACCCCAATTCTAGACGAACCAAAAATGTGAATGAATCGTCTTATGAACCAACGGTTCACACCAGGATCACATAGAACCATGCCAACCATCAAACCATACTTATCCACATCACAATCAGAGATAATAAATAACAATAGTGGAAGTCTTTATTAATATGAACTGAGTATTTAACATGATAATTAAATATTAAACGGATTATCTTCAAGTAATTCAAGACATAAATAAATATCCCATTACTCAAAATAGAAAGTAAAATTAAGCATAAATACAATGGAAGCACTTTCATGAAGAATCATGCCCGTCCTCTACCACTTGTATGTCCAAAACCGCCACGTGTCTATACGACGGGACATTCACATAGTCTTCTACAGTAATACCTGCATCATTAACTAAAAATATTCGACAGTGAGGGGTGAGCACACAACATAGCTCAGTGAGTAAACAAAACAATGCACAAACATATGTGTAAGCATCCCATTTTTTCCATCCCCATCATGCAGAAGTCTAAGTGAACCCAAAGGGCATGTTTGTGAGTCCTGATTCAAAGTTGGGATTTGGTTACAACTTCAAGGCAATTTTTGGTGGGCCCATAGTAAGGTCATGGGATGTAACCTACATGGATGCGTAGGTCTCGAAATTACCTTCAAAATGAGACTAGAATCGCTTAATTCTGATGTCAAATGAAGAAGATATGGCGATTTTAGTTTAGAGATATAAGGAAATTTTTGGAAAATAATAATAAATGTGTAAGGGCCTGCATGCAAATTATCATAAGTTTGATAATTCAAACTTAATCTCCTCATATCTTGCTCATCCAACGTCCAAATTAGATGATACAAGCGCTGTTATTCCTCATTTTTGGTGCTTTACAAAGTGGATGTGGAATATTTGGGATAGGGGTCTCTGAAGGGCCCCATGCAAAATTGCAAGCTAAAATGACCATTTAATCTTCAAAAATTTATATTTTGGTCATCCCACATCCAAATAAGTTGATTCCAGTTCTAGTGTGTTCCATTTTTTATTCTTTATAGTGTAGATGTGGAATATTTGAGACAGGGATCGTCGAAGAATTTCGTGTGGAATTGCAACCAGGATGGGCTCATAAAATTATAGAGAGAGAAGAGTTGGTCTTAGCCAAACCCAGTCAACCCATGTCAGTCAGGCCCAGTCAACCTCGATTAGTGTAATACCCGTATCGAACTAACCGGTCTTACTACCTTGTATCAGGTCTTTCTATCATGGTCGAGCCAAGTGGACCAAGTGCGTAAAGAAACCACAAAACCAGGTATGAAATCAATCAAAAAACAGTCAATTATGAGCGTGTGGTCGCATACCTAAACAGGTGTGACTGACCACACCTCAAAATAGTCCTACCACATGAATTTTGGTCATGTGGTCGGACATTTCAAAAGGTGTGGTCGACGGATTCTGTGACCCCACCTCCGACCACACGAACCCAGTCAGAAACCAAAATTAGGAAACCTTCCTAATCCGAAGGGGGGTCTTTCCTAAACTCATTAGGGCATATTATGGAGGGTTTTTCTCTATAAATAGGACATCCCTTAGCCTCTTTCACTCCTTTAGAACTCTAGTTGAAAGTGAGAAAAAGAGAAGACAGGAAGAGAAGGAGAATTGAAGATGAAGACTAAGGAGGAAGAAAATTCAGAGAAACCTCTGAATCTTCAACAAGTTTAAGGTATGGAACATTCCCCATGTCAATTGAGAGAGTAGAATAGTTCATGAAAGAGATAGGATTTAGGTGAAACCCAAATCATTAATCCATGGACAAATTCCAAGAGAATCCATGGAGGAAATTTATTTGGATGTGGATTCATTATAAAAATACTAGTTCTGAGTCATAGAACAATCATAGGAAGGACCATAATGATAAGCCAAGGAATCTAAACATGGAGGATTGAAATTGAGAGTGAAAGGTCGACCATAAAACTTGTGGTCGCACGTGAGGTCGCATGATGTCCGACCACACGAGACACACATGTCCGACCACATGCCCTCGGGAAGTTTCCAGGGAGGGTGTGGTCGCACGTGTGGTCGGAGTATGTCCGACCACACCCTGCAACCCCACGCCCTGTGGTCGCACGTGTGGTCGGAGTATGTCCGACCACACCTTGCAACCCCACGCCCTATGGTCGCAGAAACTGAGATCACAAGTGTTGCCACACCCACGACCCCTCAGTTTTTGTTAGTCTAAATATATGGGAAATAATTCTAATTAAAAATCAATGAACTTGTTAGGTTTCCAAGTGGTTTAAAAGTGAATTACAAAGCTTGAACGAGGATCTACTATCAACCAAAGGTGAGGGAACACGACCTAAATTAATTGGCTAATAATAAATTGTTTCTATTTATTGAGTCCAATGCCATGAATGATTCTATGCTTGTATGCGTGTATTGTGCATTTCACATGTCATCCAATATTTCTGCTATTAATGTTCATGCATATTTAGTTTCGTTTATTTATAACATGATGATGATGATGATGCTAGGAATAGGCATGTGAATGTTTGTGTGTGGTTAATGTACTTGATGCGAGTGGGGCATCAGGGGGAGGATGTGACACTGTGGTTCATCCTGGTCACCAGACTCTAGTTCTATCTCTATTCAAGTCTTGTCTACTAACATCATTGTATCGCCATTACCTTAGCAGAACTATTACGTCGTAAGGCATCAGGGGAGGTGGTCTCGGACCGTGTAGTCTCTAACTCTGCCGGGGGGCCTTAACTCTATCTCTATGGACGTATTGAGGGATGCTGGGGTGAGGCCTTGGATACACTGTTTGACATTAGGATTGGTTAGTTGCGAGTCCATTTTGCAAGCCCTCGCCAATAGGGGCTTACGTGTTGGTATGGGTAAGGCATCAGAGGAAGTGTCATGCAGTGTTTGATCCGGGCACTTTAGCTCTATCTCTATTCCATGATGGGTGCATGTGGGATGGCGTTGGTGTTTGATCCATTGGGTGGCTTCACACACTCTGTATAGAGGTGCGATGGCCACCTATCCTTTCTATTGTACATTGCAAACTTATGAACCAGACCAAAGATATGAATTGAATATATGCATGTATGTTGCATTATTTTGTTTGCTCATTGAGCCATGATGTGTGATCACCCCTTCGACATCGAATATTTTTAGTTGATGATGCAGGTCCTACAGTAGAAGATTTAATGAATGCTCCAATGTACATGTACGTTGCGGCGATGGATGCAGAAGCTATGATGGAGTCACATGATTCATCGTGCGAGTGCAACTCATGCGTCTTGGATTAGATTTATTTTGTTGGATTATTAAGAACATGTAATTGATTAATTTATTTTATTTTATGTCTTAGTCATTTGAAGATAATTGAATAATTTATTTATATTATCACTATTAGATTCCCAGTTCATTAATATTAAAGACTTCCACTATTGTTTATTTACTCTGATTATGGTTGTGGGTGTGTATGGTTTAAGTAAAAGGACACAGCCTATTAGAGTTTTTGGTTGAACCGTTGGATCATAGACGGTTCATCACACCATTCTAGTTGGTGCAAAATTGGGGTGTGACAATCAGTCCAGCTCAAACCCGTCCAGACTAAATAGGTTCAACCCATGTGCATGGATAATGCGTATATTATATATATAAATATACTATATTATGGATATTATGTATTGCATATATAGTATTATTATATAGAAAAAATTTCATCAAGACCCCATCAAAGATCGTTAACATCATCTACACCCACAAAAATGCAAAAACATCATCTACACCCCAAAACTTTGGCTGTGGTAATCAAAGAAATCCACTCCGTTAGTTGATTCCCGTTAGATGCTGACGTCAGATGGATTGGAATATTTCAAAGACGATAATACCCTTCTGACCTATTGAAAAGACTATTATACCATTTTATGTGTTTTGTTACCCTACCCCCAAATCCTCTTCTGGACGACGACGACAACCATAAAGAGTCGACGACGACCGACGACATCCCATCTCCGGCATCCTAGCTTCTGCAACGTATCTGCCGATCGTTTTCCGATCAAATACGAAGTGATTGCAATAAAATCCCCAAGATCAAGGAGGGAAAAAGGGGGAAAAAAACTCTCGGATCCAGGCAACATTGTGGTCCTCATCTTCTATTTCATCGGCAGCTTGTAAGATCACCTCAACCTTTGTAGTCCTTCCAAGAGACGGAGGAACAACACCAGCAAGCCCACTGCTGACTCTCCCACGACCTTGACCGGCATTACAAAGCTGCTCTCTCTATAAGGTTGCACGAACCAGTCGCTCCAATTATCGTTAACTCTCGCCATATCTTAAAACCTCACAACACCAAGTTTATTTGAAACTGGAATTACAGGCAAGGATAAACCCAAAACATGAAAAAAATCGAAGCCCAAGAACCCTAGATTCTCTTGAAACTGGGCTTTGAACAAATACTAGAAAAATATTTAGGCCAACGTTTCCGTTCTTTGCAAAAAGGTTTCAATGATATTGGAATCGTGGAGTTATGAATCCATAACCAGACTTTGTAGTGCCCAGGCCAAAATTGACCCCATATGATCGTTCTATCTGATCTGGTGCAGAGCTTTGGATTGATGAAAAAAATGATTTTCATCATTTAATTGGGTACCTGAGATCAAGGAGTTAATAAAGGAATTTTAGCCACTATGCTTGAGGTTAGACATCAGACATCATTCAAGATTGATCAAATTGGAAAATCTAATGGACTGTATATACTTGGAAGTGCACACACAAGTACATAATCAAGTTCCAACCAACATATAGGCTTGCGTTTTCTGCAACAATCTCCCAGATCCAAAACGCCCAATAAGTTTCATCTTCGTTTTTATTAAGTAAAAAGTATATGATGGAGAAAAAGCAAATAACGAGAGGGAAAGAGAATAAATGTTAAGGATTGTCCTCCATTATATTTTGCCTTCATCTATGCAACTCATAATCAACTCTTGATTCTCTGAATCGAAAGAAGTTAATTTTTTTTAGTTGCAGCAAAATGGAAGATAAGGGAAAAAGAGGGGTGAGGGCAAAAAATTGGAGACTCAGAAGGTGGGGAAAAAAGGAGGTGGTGACGGAGACTGCGATGACACGGTAAAAGGAGGTGGTGACGGAGACAGCGATAGTGGGGTCGCTGTTGGTGGCCTGGTAAGTGGTTGCAGTGGTAGTGTCACAAAAGGAAAGAAAATAGTGACAATGAAAGGGTTTAATAGAAGGTTAAACTAGTAATTCTAATTAATTTTTAAAATTTTCAATTTACAATATGAGGGGTAAAACTATATTTCAACAATTTTAGTGATTTTCGTCAGTTAAGTGGACCTAGGTGATGTTTTTGGAATCTTGTGGGTGTAGATGATGTTAACAATCCTTGATGGGGTGTAGATGAAATTTTTTCTATTATATATATAATATATTACAACAAAAAAAAGAGGAAAAAACTGGTCACTCGGTGGGTTGATTTTGGAAAGGAAAAAATAGATGAAATAGAAAGAAAGCAGGAGGGTTCGGTGGATCTGGTTTTAAAGAAAGGAAATAATAAAAAAATAGAAGGTTGGGTCAGTGGGTATCGAATTAAGGAAAGAATGAGAGGGGGAGATTTGGTGCTGGTTGATATTAGGAAAGAAAAGTTAAGGAGTCCGACTGGGTTTCATGGAAACAAAGAGGCCAGCTGGAAAGAGAAAGGAAAAAAGAATCAGTAGAATCATCAAAAGAGAAAGAGGGAGTAAGAGAAGGGAGGAGACTAGGAGATAGAAAAGAAGAAAGAGGAATGAAATCCGAGATTGGAGAGAGAAAATGAAATTGGAAGCAAGAGAAAGATTCTGGCTGTAGCTATATCGGGAAGAAGGGAGTTCAAATAAAAGGAATGTGAAGAAGTAAAAAAAAAGACCAAAAAAGAAAAAAAGAAATGAGAAGAGAATATCAGATTGGAGAGGACAGAGAGAGATCAGACTGAAGGGAGAAAGGGAGAGAACATAATATGAAGAAGAAGAAGAAGAAGAAGAAGGGGAAGATGTAGAAGAAGAAGAAGAAGAAGAAGAAAGAGAGACCCGAGGAAGGACGAACTTACCTGCTACACTGAACCTGCAGTCACTTATCGGATCAGGTATGTCATTCCCCAATTCTGAACCAACCAGAATGGTGTGATGAACCGTCTATGAACCAACGGTTCAATCAGGATCTCGTATAGATCGTGTTTATTTGATTAAATCAGATACAACCACAACCATAATCAGAGTAAATAAACAATAGCGAAAGTCTTTAATATTAATGAACTGAGTATCTAACAATGATAACGTAATTAATTACCCAATTATCTCCAAATGACTAAAGACATAAAATAAAATAAAGTAATCAATTACATGTTCTGATAATCTAACAACTAAATCTAATCGAAAACACATGAGTTGCACTCACACGATGAATCATGCGACTCCACCATAGCTTCCACATCCATCACAGCAACATGTCCATACATTGGTGCATTCATATAATCTTCCATGGTAGGACCTGCATCATCAACAAAAATATTCGACGTTGAAAGGGTAAGCACACATCATGGCTCATTAAGCAAACAAAACAATGCAACAAAACATATGCATGCATTCAATTTATATCTTTGGTCTGGTTTATAAGTTTGCAATGTGCTATAGAAAGGATTGGTGGCCGCCGCACCTCTATACACAAGTGTGTGAAGCTGCCCAATGGATCAAACACCATTGCCGTCCCACATGCACCCATCATGGAATAGAGATAGAGCTAAAGTGCCTGGATCAAACACCGCATAACACTTCCCCTGATGCCCTACCACGTAAGCCCCTATTGGCGAGGGCTTGCAAACTGGACTCACAACTAACCAATCCTAATGTCAAACAGTGTATCCAAGGCCTCACCCCAGCATCCCTCAATAAGTCCATAGAGATAGAGCTAAGGCCCCCCGGTAGAGTCAGAGACTACACGGTCCGAGACCACCTCCCCTGATGCCTTATGACGTAATAGTTTTGCTAAGGTAATGGCGATATGACAATGTTAGTGGACAAGACTTGAGTAGAGATAGAGCTAGAGTTTGATGACCAGGATGAACCACAATGTCACATCCTCCCCTGATACACTCGCATAAGCACACTAACCACACACATACATTCACATGCCTATTCCTAGCATCATCATCATCATCATATTGTTATAAATAAACAGAATTAAATATGCATGAGCAGTAATAGCAGGAATATTGGATGATATGTGAAATGCACATTACAAGCATACAGGCATAGAATCATTCATCGCATTGGACTCAATAAGTAAAACAGTTTATTATTAGACAATTAATTTAGGTCTTGTTCCCTCACCTTTGGTCAATGGTTGTTCCTCGTTCAAGCTTTGTAAATCACTTTTAGACCACTTGAAAACCTAACAAATTTATAGATTTTAAATTATAGTTTATTTTCAGCAATTCAGACTTCCAGAAACTAAGTGGTCGCAGGTATGGCTGCACCTGTGGTTTCAGTTTCTGCGACCACAGGGTGTGTGGTCGCAAGGTGTGGTCGCATATCATGCGACCACACATGCGATCACAACCTCCTTGGAACTTCCTGAGGGCACGTGGTCAATCATGTGTATCTCGTGTGGGCGCATATCATGCGACCACACATGTGATGGTCGACTTTTCCACTCCCAACTCAATTCCTTCATGTTTTGATTCCTTGACTTATCATCATGATCCTTCCTATGATTGTTCTATGGCTTTAAATTCATATTTTACACAATCCATCATCCTAATAGATTCCCTCTATAGATCTCTTAGAATTTTTCTATGGTTTGATGATTGGGGTCTCACTTTGAATCACTATCTCCTCCATGATCTATTATGGGTATTCAACTTATGTGGGAAATGTTTTCATACCTTAAACTTGTTGAAGATTCAGAGTTCTCTCTGAAATTCCTCCTCTTAGTCTTCCTCTTCAATTCTCCTTCTCTTCCTCCTCTTCTCTTTCTCTCTCTTTCAGTTTGTGTTCTAAAAGGATGAAAGAGGCTAAGGGACGTCCTATATATAGAGAAAAACCCTCCATATAGAGTCCTACTTAGATTAGGAAAGAACCCCCTTCAGATTGGGAAGGTTTCCTAATCACGAAGTCTGTTTGATTTCATGTGGTCGCATGTGGGGTCACAGAACCCGTCAATCACATAGTCAAAAACTGCGACCACACGTCCCAGACTCCTGTGGTCGCATTATTCTGAGATGTGGTCGACCACACCTGTTTAGGTATGTGACCACACGCTCCTAATTAGCTGATTTTGGGTTCAATTTCATACCTAGCCTTGTGGTTTCTTCACGCACTTGGTCTGCTTGGCCCGACCATGATAGGAAGACCTGATACAAGATGGTAAGACCGATTAGTATGATACGGGTCTTACAAGGTAAGCCTTTGCACCTCCATTAACCTACTGCTGCCATTATCGATCCCTGCAATCACCTTCACAGATTGTCTTCCTCATTTTGTCTACAACCTTACACAAGCACCATCCCTTCACACCTGTCCAAATCCCATACCTTGATGCATCTCCACCCCTGATCCGCCATCAACTCATCCCATGCACCTGCGATAATCCCTACCCGTATGCTACCTAGATTACATCGACCATCACTTTTGTAACCCAGTCCCTCGTGACACCTATCATCTGCACACCAAGCCGCCCTCTCACACCACCATGCCACTTGTCAATCCCTTGCTAATCCACCTATCAACCCAAACCCAATCTGTTTACCTGAATCCATTTGCTGCTCATTACCCTACCACCATATGCACCTCCATTATAGCACAATACTCACCTCATCATGCACCTCCATTGTAGTCAATACCTCTACCGAATGCACCTTTATATGCTACCTTCATTCCCACTGCTATATCCATCTCACTGTACCAACATCTCACCAGATCGATAACCAACCCAAAATCCCATGGCATACCTGAACCGATATCACCATTCAATCCCACCACCTGTCCATCTCCCCTCTATCAGATTGTCATGCACATCAACACCAAAACCCATTAGCCATTGAACCTTGCTATTGTCCTACCTCCATACCTCAACCATTACCGCAGCCACTATAACTTCATCTCACCCAGCCACCGACTAAGCCTAAGCCCACCATCACTACCATCTGTCCACAATCACTAAAAGTTTCTCCTACTTGAACCAATCTCCCACACCACGAGAACTTGATCATACATTAGTCTAGCCGAATGTGTTTGAATTTCATATGATAAAATTGATTTGATGTGTTTGAATTTCCTGTGATAAAATTGATCCGAATATGCTCAAATTTCATGTGATCAAATTGATCTGTGCTTGAATTTAATGCGATAAAATTGATTCGATGTGCTTGGGATTTTATGTGATAAAATTAAATCATATGATTGAAAATTTAATATGCTTGATCCAACCATGGCTTGAAATTCAATGTGATTGATCTGACCATGTTTGAAATTTATGATTGATCCGATCATGAATGGAATTTTATGTGACGAAATCGAACCATTGATCTGGAATTTTTAATGATTAAATATGAACAATCGATCTTGGATGTTGATTTTGATCTAAACCATTGGATTTTGATCATGTCTGATTTAAGCAATTTGAACAATTAAATTATGATTTTGAGTGATCCGAACCATTGGATTTTTATTAGGATTGATTTTAAATAAATCTAAATGGTTAGATTATGTTTTTGAGTAATTTTAACCTTTGGATCTTGATCATATGTGTTTTTGAGTGATTTTAACCATTGGATCTTGATCATATTTGTTTTTGAGTGATTTTAACCGTTAGATCTTGATCATATGTGTTTTTGAGTGATTTTAACCATTGGATCTTGATTATAGGTGTTTTTAAGCCATCTGAACCGTTGGATCTTTATTGTGAGTGATTTTAAGTGATCTGAACGGTTGGATTACCATCTTAAGGGATTTAAACTATTGGATTACGTTTTTGAGTGATTTAATTGAATTTGAATGGTTTGATTGACCTCATGAATGTTTTAAGTGAATCTGAACCATTGATCAAATATGATATTGATCACATTGATGATGATCGATTACATCAAGTTTAAGTAGTTGATCAAATATGATATTGGTCACATTGTTGATGATCGATGCTTGATTAATGCTCTTACATGCTTACTGTTATGTTTGGGTACTCACTGTTATGTTTGGATGATCACTACTATGTTTGGATGCTCACTGCTATGTTTGGATGATCATTGCTATGTTTAGATGCTCACTGCCATGTTTGGATGATCACTGCTATGTTTGGATGCTTACTTACCGTGTTTGTATTGATTCACATGCTCACATGCCATCTTTGACTGATTTGTTGCTAAATTTGGATATATCTCTCACATGCTACATTGATGCACACTCTAACTACTATATTTGGAATGCTTTCACATGCCATATTGGATGTACACTTTGATTGTTATATTTGGAATGCTATCACTGCTATATTTGGAATGCTTTCACCTGTCATATTTGATCTTAGAAAGAGATAAATTGGAAAGAACAATAATTAGGGTAGATAAACCCTTGAATGGAAAGAACAATTAGGGTAAGATAAACCTTAGAATAAAAGAATTGAATAGATAGGGCAAGATAAACCCTAGAATGAATTGAACAATAGGGCAAGATACACCTTAGAATGAAAGAAATGAACAGATAGGGCAAGATAAACCTTAAAAATTAAAGAATTAAACAATTAGAGCAAGATAAACCCTAAAATGGAAAGAATGATAGGGCAAGATAAAACCTAGAATGGACAAAACAGATAGGGCAAGATAAACCCTAGAATGAATTAAATAGATTAGGGCAATATAAACCCTAGAAGAAATAAACAATTAGGCAAGGAACCCCTTAGAAACCTTAACAGGGCAAGGAACGCCTCATAAACCTTGATAGGGCAAGGATACCCTTAGAAATCTTAGTACACAAATTTCACAATTCGAATTACGTTTTAGACTTGATTTCTAGGATTGGAATACGTAGGCAGTTTGAGATGGACGTCTCAGATTCAGTTCAAGACCAAACCCTCATTTGGTTTGTTTCAGTGTATAGTACTGTACTCATTGCTTGTTTATTTGCTTTAAGACATGTTTGGCAGAACCCTAGGTTAGCAGAACTTAGCAACTTGGTTTATGACTCGCCCATTGAATCCTAGTCATCTAGTTGACCAAGCATAGTCAAAATTAGAGTCTAAGAAAAGTTTAGGAGGTTGATCTTGATCGGACGGTTTGGGTGCCTAACACCTTCCCAAAACCATACCTCGAATACTTATTTGATCTCTTGTAAACCAAAGAACTGATACATTGGGTCATGAGTCAATAGAAGTCTTACCTTAGGGTGAGATTATATTTTTTAGAGGTCCTAGACCTTAATCTAGGTGACGACTCCAACAAAACATTGATCTTCATTGATACCTTTTATCCCGAGGAGTATCGTCCCTCATTGTCCTCACAATATGCATGTAGTCAATTCATATCTTTGGTCTAGTATAAGTTTGCAATGTATTATGGAAAGGGTAGGCGTCCACCACACCTCCATATATGAGAGTGTGAACATGCTCAATGGATCACACATCGCTGTCGCCTTACATCACCCACTATGGAATAGAAATAGAGCTAGAGCCTAACAGGTTACACACCGCTAGCACTCCCCCTGATACTCTATCCCATACCAGTACGTATGCCCCGACTAGCGAGGGCTTGTAAACAGGGTTCTTGACTAACCAATCCTAGATGTCATCCAGATGTATCCAAGGCCTTACCCCAGCATTCCTCAATACGTCCATAGAGATAGAGCTAAGGTCTGTCGACAGAGCTTATAGCCTGCCACACACTATGATCACCTCCCCTGATACCCTATGACGTACTAGTTTCGCTAAGGTAATAACAATACGACGTTGTTAGTATGATGAATGGTTCGATGCTATAACCTCTTCCCACCCAATAAATTGACCACACACACAAACACATGCCTATTCCTATCATCATCATCATAACATAATAAGAACAATAATTAAATATGCATGAACAGTAATAGCAGTTATTGGATGACATGTGAGTTGCACAAATAATCATACAAGCATGACATCATATGAGTTTGATAGAAAATAAAAGTAGCTTGTTATTAACCAATTAGTTTAGGTCTTGTTTCCTCCCCTATGAGTGATGATGGTTCCTCTTCTAAGCCTTGGAAATTATCTTGAATTAATAGAGAGCCTAAAGAATTAATGAACTTAGGTTAGGGTTTCGTTCCATCAAGTTTTTGGTACTCGGACTCGCTGTTCGATCTCTTATTTATGTCCTTCGGACATTGTCCAGTCGCCTCACTGGTCTTGTATTGGTCGACCGATGACTCCACCGGATAAAACCCTGTAGACATCTCGAGAGTCATTGGTCGCCTCATCGGTCTCCTATATAGTTGACCGGTCAAGGGACCAGGCAACTCCTGAGTTAAATCCCAGGTTTGTCTTTCAGTCCGAATTCATCTTGAGTCGATTTTTCGGCTCAATAATGGGATTCCTCCTAAGGTCATTCTATGACTATTAGCATTAACATAAATTGATGTTTCAGTCCTTCAAAACTGAATTATAGTATCTGATTTGGTCTAACACAGTAGGATTTCAAGTCCTAACCTAGACTAATCTTCTACAGAGATAAAGGGACTTACCATTGGCTTCTTAATGCAATTGGTTGGGATCCGACAATAATTCCTCCTTCTGTAGAACCTCTTCTCCTTTTTCTAAGCTTTTTTCCTCTACAAGTCTTCTTCTCCTTCTTCTCTTCTCTTTCTCTCAGTTCTAGGGTTTGAGAATGAGCAAAAGGAGTGAGAGAGAGTAGAGGGACGTTCTCTATATAGAGAGAAAATCTCCATGTAGAGTCCACTCTCAATCAGGAGAGTGATCTGCATAAATTAGAAAACTTTCCTAATCACAGAGTCATAATTGGGCTTGACCTGTCAACTCACCGATCTCAAAACATGAGGACCGGACAACTACATTTAACTGGTTTGTTTACTTAGCTTTTTGTTTTCCTCATACTGTTAGTTCGTTTGAGCTAGTTATGATGGGAAGACTTGGCACGATACGATTAAACCGGGTTAATGGAGTGCGGGTCTTACAACTTCCCCTAAAATAAATTTTATCCTCGAAATTTGTGCATACATTCCGAGTCAAATATGTGAGGATATTGTTTCCGCATAACATTTTTTTCCCACGTTATTTCTTCCATATCTTGGCTTTTCCAGGTGACCATAACATAGTAAATATCTAGGTTGCGAAGATGCTGAACCTTCCGACTAGTGATCTCAAATGGCACCACTATAAACGTAAGATCTTCTGTTAAATTCGATGGATCAGCAGTCAAAATGTATATTGGTTCTTTGATGTATGTCTTCAATAGTGAAATGTAGAATACATCATGTACACCAGACAGATGGCGGTAGCGCAAGCTGATAAGCCACTTTCCCACGTCTTGCCAAAATTTCATGGGGTCCAATATACTTAGGACATAATTTACCCTTCTTACCGAACCGTTTCAAACCACGCATAGGTGATATATTCAAGAATATCTTGTCACCTACAGCGAATTCAAGGTCTCGACTTCGATTATCTGCATACTGCTTCTGATGATTTTGAGCCATCCTAACCCTTTCTTTGATTATGTCTACTACTTGACAGGTTTCTTCGATAAACTCAGGTTCTACAATTCTTCATTCTCCGACTTCATTCCAAAACAAAGGGGTTCGACATTTTCTACCATACAATGCCTCATAAGGTGACATCTGTATAGTAGCTTGGTAACTATTGTTGTAGGCGAACTCAATCAATGACAAATTCTCATCCTAAGCTCCTTTGAAATCAACCGTACAAGCTCAAAGCATATCCTCAAGGATCTGAATGGTCCACTCCGATTGTCCATCAGTCTGAGGTTGAAAGGCTGTACTGAACTTCAACTTCGTTTCCATAGCCTGCTGTAGTTCCTCCCAGAATTTTAAAGTAAAGCGTGGGTCTTGATTTGACACAATGCTCTCAGGTACACCATGTAATTAGATAATATTATCCACATATAACTGGGCTAGCAGCACCTAAGTAGATTGAGGTTGTATAGCAATAAAATGAGCTGTCTTGGTAAGACGATCGATAACCACCCAAATTGTGTCAACTGATCTGGGAGTTAGTGGCAAACCGGTGACGATGTCCATAGTGATATAGTCCCACTTCCATGCTGGCTCAGGTAATGGTTGTAGTAAGCCTACAAGTCTTTGTCTTTCTACCTTTACTTGTTGCCAATTCAGACACTGAAACATGTGCCTAGCCATATTAGCTATCACACCCCAATTCTGGACCAACCAGAATGGTGTGATGAACCTTCAATAAATCAATGGTTCAACCAGAATTTCGTATAGGCTATGCCAACCATTTAAACCGAAACACATTCCACATTAATCAGAGATAATAAAGTAAATTACGAAAGTATTATTAATAATGAACTGAGGTCTAATCATGATAAATAATTAATATTTCAGTTATCTCTAAGTAACCAAAACATAATTTAATACATATTATAAATATCCAAATACGAAAGTTAAACACTAAGCGCATCCATAGTTGAAACGATCGCTTAACGAATCATAATAGTCCTCCACAGCTTGCTCATCCATAGCCGCAACCTGTTCATATATTGGCGTGTCGACATAATCTTCAACCATAATACCTGCAACATCAGAAACTAAAAAGAATTGCACGCGCGAGGGTCAACTCTCCAACTTGAGCTCAGTGAGAAAACAAAACAATGCAATAAACATATGCATGCATTCCATTCATATCTTTGGTCTGGTTTATAAGTTTACAATGTGTTATAGAATTGTTTGGTGGCCGCCACACCTCAATACACGAGCCACATGCACCCATCATGGAATAGAGATAGAGCTAAAGTGCCCGGATCAAACACCGCATAATACTTCCCCTGATGCCCTACCCATACCAACACGTAAGCCCCTATTGGCGAGGGCTTACAAACTGGGCTCGTTACTAACCAATCCTAATGTCAAACAGTATATCCAAGGCCTCACCCCAACATCCCTCAATACATCCATAGAGATAGAGCTAAGGCTCCCCGACAGAGTCAGAGACTACACGGTCTGAGACCACCTCCCCTGATGCCCTATGACGTAATAGTTCTACTAAGGTAAGGGGAAAGACTTGAGTAGAGATAGAGCTAGAGTCTAGTGACCAGGATGAACCAAAATGTCACGTCCTCCCCCTAATGCTCAATCGCATCAAGCACACTAACCACACACATACATTCACATGCCTATTCCTAGCATCATCATCATCATCATGTTATTAATAAACAGAATTAAATATGCATGAGCAGTAATAACAGAAATATTGGATGACATGTGAGATGCACATTACAAGCATACAAGTATAGAATCAATCATGGCATTGGACTCAATAAGTAAAACAGTTTGTTATTAGCCAATTAGTTTAGGTCTTGTTCTCTCACCTTTGATCGATGTTTGTTCTACTCCCAGGCTTTGGAAGTCACTTGGAATCTATTAGGAACCTAAAAAATTAATGTAAGTAAGTTAAGGTTCAAGCTTACTAAGTTACAGTAGTCAAAAACCTTGTTTGGTCTCAAAATATGCTTGCTATTATCGTGTGGTTGCACGTGTGGTTGAACCTGTGGTCACAATATATGAGACCACACACTGTGTGGTTGAACCCAGTGGTTGCATTTTATGCAACCACACCATGGGACCACACCTTTCCTGGGAACTTCCCGAATAGCTGTGGTCGATCCTCTGGTCACCCCGTGGTCGACCATAGGCTGCGACCACATGATGTTTAGTCAAATTTTCATCTTTAATCCGAATTCTTCCTGAGTCGATTCCTTGGCTCATCACTTGGGTTCATTCTATGATTATCCTATGACCATTATTTACAGTTTCTCATTAACCATTATCCCTTATCTATTGTCTCATGGTTATCCTTGAGATTTACTCAAAGGATCACATTGATCATATTGGTTTGACATCCCCAATCTACAATAGAAACCTTATTCAATAGAATCTACATCTACAAAGATAAGTTCCATACCTCACTTGTTGTAGGAAGCTAGAACCTTCTCTTGTAAAACCATTATCTCAGCCTTCTTCTCCAAATCTCCTTATTTGTCTTCTCTTCCTTTCTCTTTCTCTCCTAGGTTTAGGGTTTCAATTTGAGTTCTAAAAGAGTAAGAGAGGCTAAGGAACATCCCTTATATAGAGGGAAAACCTCCATATAGAGTCCCACTTTAATTAGGAAAAAGTCCCCCTCAAATTAGAAAAGTTTTCTAAACACGGAGTTAGTCTGACTTCGTGTGGTCGCACGTGGGGTCGCAGAACCCGTCGACCACACAGCCAAAAACTGCGACCACACGTCTCAGACTTCTGTGGTCGCATTATTCTAAGGTGTGGTCAACCACACCTGTTTAGGTATGCGACCACACACTCCTAAATAGATGATTTTGGGTTCAATTTCATACCTAGTCTTGTGGTTTCTTCATGCACTTGGTCCGTGGTCCGACCATGATAGGAAGATCTGTCACGACACGAGAACGTAAGGTTAGACCGGGTTCGTGGTATGCGGGTCTTACAACTCCACCACCCTTAAAAGAAATTTCGTCCTTGAAATTTGAATTTACTTCGGAGTCAATAAGTGGGAATACTATTTTCGCATTGCATCTTCTTCTTCCCATGCAATCTTCTTCCCATCTTGGCTTCGCCAAGTTACCTTCATATAATAATTATACCAGTTTTGGAGATATTGTACCTTCCAACCAGTTAACTAGGCTGGTACCACTTCAAAAGTTAAGTCTTCTATCTAATCCAGTGGATCAGTGGTCAATACCTTTGATATGGATCTCTAATGTACTTCTTCAATAGAGACACGCAAAATACGTCATGCACACTAGACATGTACAGTGGTAACGCTAGTTGATATGCAACTTTTCTACGTCTCTCTAAAATTTTATGAGGTCCAAAACATATATAGGATATAACTTTCTTTTTTTGTTGAATCGTTTTAAACCATGCATAAGTGATATCTCCAAAAACACTTTGTCACTTATGGCGAATTCGAGGTCTTAACATCTTGTCTGCTACTCGATAGGGTTCTTCAATAGACTCAGGTCTTATAATTCCTTATTCTCCGACTTCATTCCAAAACAAAAGAATCAACATTTCTACCGTACCATGCTTCATAGGTGATATCTACATAGTAGCTTGGTAGCAAATTCAATCCACATATAGCTTAGTTAGCCACTTCAAAGGATACCGAGGTCGTATAGCAATGGAATGAGCTATCTTCATAAGGTGATCAATAATCATCCAAACTGCATCAACCGATCTAGGAGTCAGTGGCAAATCGGTGACATAGTTCATTGCAAGGCAGTTTCACTGCTAGACTAGCTCTGATAGTGGTTGTAGTAAGCCATGTTGGTCTTTATCTTTCAGCCTTTACTTGCTGATAATCCAGTTACTGAAACATGCATCTAGCCACAACTACTTTCATTCCCTTTCACCAAAATAATCTTCATGTTTCGGTATATTTTGTACTTCTAGGTTGTACCCAATACAGAATAGAATGGGCTTTTAGCATTATCTTGTATCTTATGATCAGTGTTTTTCACTTCAGGTATGCATAATCATCCTCTGTATCGCAGGACCTTTTTCGCATCCGAAGTATGTCAAGGTTAGGTTTTTTTTTCTTTCTCTAAATCTCCTTGCACCATTCTCATATACGGATCTAACAAAATTACTACTTTTACTTCATCCATCAATTCAGAGATGATCTTTAATGCCACAAGCGCAGCCGATGAACTATTGCTCCATAAGTTTATCCATAAGTTCTCACTCAATTGCATCATCATGAGTTTCTATTATATGTTACTCTTCTTCCAATCTGAATTTATTGCTATGAAACATAAGGCAGCATTTATACTGGGTCCTTCCTCGGACTTTATAATTCCCTTTTTGCTTAAGGCCTCAGCTACTACATTAGCCTTGCTCGAGTGACACTGAATATCGCAGTCTTAATCCTTCAAGTATTTTAACCATCTTCTCTGTCTCATGTTCAACTCTTTCTGGTGAAGAGATAAATAAAACTCTTGTGTTCTCATTTAATCTAAAATTTTTCTCCGTATAGATAATGTCTCCAAGTCTTGATTGCATAATTCATCACCGGTAATTCCAAGTCTTGAGTAGGGTAACTCTTCTCATGCTTTTTCAATTTTCTTGAAGCATATGCAATTTCTTATTTACCTTGCATCAACCCGCATCCTAGATCCAATCCGAAAGCATCGATGTATAGGGTAAAAGGTTCCCTTGGTACCAGAACGATCAAGATGGGAGCTGATATCAACCATGTTTTTTAGAGTTTGTAAATATTCTTCACACTTGTCAGTCCAAATAAACTCTTCTGCCTTCCTGGTTAGCTTGGTGAGAGGTATTGCGATTCTAGAGTGGTCCTCCACAAATCGTCTGTAATAACCAGCTAAACCCAAGAAACTTCTGATCTTCGTACTATTCTTTAGGTGTTTCTCACCATATGATTACTTCTATCTTAATAGGGTCCACTTTAATCTTTTTTTTATGATGCTACATGATCTAAGAAGATCACTTTGTTTAATCAGGCCTCATATTTCTTGGACTTGGAATAAAGCTTCTCCCTTCTCAACTGTTGTAAGGCTGCTCTAAGATCCATCGTATGAGTTGCTTCATTCTTAGAATAAATCAAAATATTATCTATGAAAACTATGATCGACGTGTCCAACATGTCATGAAACATCCAGTTCATAAGTTCTATAAAAGATGTAAGGGCATTGGTTAATCCAAATGGCATAATCAGGAACTCATAATGCCCAATCCCGATCCTAAAAGCTGTCTTCAAGATATCGCTGTCCAAATTCTTCAGCTGATGATATCTTGACTGAAGGCCAATCTTAGAGAATACTTTTGCACCTTGCAACTGATTAAATAAGTCATCGATCTGAAGTAGTGGATATTGATTCTTGATCATTAGTTTGTTCAATTCTTAATAATCTATACACAATCGAATACTATTGTCCTTCTTCTTCACGAATTGCATTGGCGCTCCCCGTGATGCAATACTTGGCTGACTAGAAACTTTATCTAATTACTTTTGTAGTTGAGTCATCAATTCCTTCAACTCTGTAGGAGCTATTTTATAGGGTGCCTTAGACATAGGTGTCGTCCCTGGTAACAAGTTAATAATGAACTCGGTCATACGATCAGGTAACAACCGAAGTAAGTCTCCTGGAAACAAAGCATGGAATTTATGCATCACATCAATATCTTCCTTCTGTGGTGCTTCTTTAGTAATGTCCACCACAAATACCATATATCCAAATCCTTTCTCTTTAAAGCATCTCTTTACCTTTAGCATAGAGAGGATCAACTTTCACTTCTTAGGCAACATGCTTCCAACAAAACTAAATTATATTCTGTCTTTATTCTTGAATGATAACCTCTTCTATGCACATAATAACTTTGTAGAGTGTTGAGACAATCAGTCTATTCCCAAGATGACGTCAAAGTCTGCCATCCCAAGTCGATTTAGGTTACAACCAACTTCTGTCCATCCATACAATTCAGACATTGCTCATAACACTCATCTAATGCAACATTTAGTCCAAAAGAGCTTGAACTAGCAAAATTTGGTTTAGAGGTCTTAAGAACTTGTCTAGTTCCTTTATCTCTTAGTTTTTCAAAGACTATCGCTAATAATCTCATATATTGAAAAACTCATTAGCTTATATTTCTTCTATCCTTGCTGTTCTACCCTGATCTCTCTTTCATATACCTCAAAAAATATCTTATGATTGTTACTTCATATCCCAAGTCTACCTCTAGGCATTAGGGTATATGCTTATAAATTCATTAATTCAGCCAAACTCTTTTGGTCTTTTCTTAATCATCTCACTCGACATTGGGCATAACTCAGTATTACTTATATTAATCTGAATACTATCAATGCCACGATTTTTGACTTTATCCTTGTATCCACTCTTAGATTTGCCTTTAGGAATCTTCTGCCTTGTCAAAATTCATACTGATATAGCCATCTTTAACTCTACTTGAGTGCTATCTATTTCTTTACTGGCTACTCTTGATAGTTCTCACTTTTTGCTCATACATTCTTTTATAGACATGACTCATATCCATCCATTCAGCAATCTCGAAACAGATCCTCCATTACTTCATCTGAGGTTCCTTGGCTATAAAATCTAATCTGAATTTAATCATCTTCTTTCCCATAATTTTTTATTAACTAAACATCTTAGCAATGGATGTGAAGAAATGTAAGAATCAGAATGTTTATCCAAAAGTAATTCATTTTCTTCTTTCAATTTAGCATAATGATGAACACTTGCTTTATCTAGTGAACTTAGGTTTAAAGGATTAGGAGTAAATCTATGGTAATCCAACCGGCATCAAAAGGTCGTTAAGTTGCATAGTGGTTCAAATACATGGAAATAGAGGTTTTACAGTTCATAACCTCATGGTTACAGGTTCTATCGAGTATATAATGCCATTGGTCAAGGTACTACATGCAAGACCCGTATCGTACTAATCGGTCTTACCACCTTGTATTAGGTCTTCCTATCATGGTCGGGCCAAGCGGACCAAGTACGTGAAGAAACCACAAGGCCAGGTATGAAATTGAACCCAAAATTAGCTAATAAGGAGCGTGTGGTCGCATACCTAAATAGGTGTGGTTGACCACACCATAGAATAAAGCGACCATAGGAGTCTGGGATGTGTGGTCGCAGTTTTTGACTGTGTGGTCGACAGGTTCTGCGACCCCACGTGCGACCACACAAAGTCAAACAGACTCCGTGATTAGGAAACCTTCCTAATCCGAAGGGGGTTCTTTTCTAATCTAAGTAGGACTCTATATAGGGTTTTCCTTTATATATAGGACGTCCCTTAGCCTCTTTCATCCTTTTAGAACTCAAAATGAAAGAGAGAGAAAGAGAAGAGGAGGAAGAGAAGGAGAATTAAAGAGGAAAACTAAGAGGAGGAATTTCAGAGAGAACTCTGAATCTTCAATAAGTTTAAGATATGAAAATGATTACCACATAAGTTGAATACCAAGAATAGATTATGGAGGAGATAGTGATTCAATATGAGACCCCAATCATCAAACCATGGACAAATTCTAAGAGATCTATGGAGGGAATCTATTAGGATGATGGATTGTGTAAAAATATGAATTTTAAGCCATAGAACAATCATAGGAAGCTCATGATGATAAGCCAAGGAATCAAAACATGAAGGAATTGAGTTGGGAGTGGAAAATTCGACCATCACATGTGTGGTCGCATGATATGCGACAACACAAGACACACATGAATGACCACATGCCCTCAGAAAGTTCCAAGGAGGGTGTGATTGCATGTGTGGTCGCATTCACCTTGCGACCACACACCCTGTGGTCGCAGAATCTGAGACCATAGGTGCAGCCACACCTATGACCACTTAGTTTTTGGAAGTCTAAATTATTGGAAATAAACTCTAATTTAAAATCTATAAATTTGTTAGGTTTCCAACTGGTCTAAAAGTGATTTACAAAGCTTGAATGAGGAACTACCATCGATCAAAGATGAGGGAACAAGACCTAAATTAATTGACTAATAATAAACTATTTTACTTATTGAGTCCAATGCCATGAATGATTCTATGCTTGTATGCTTGTAATGTACATTTCACATGTCATCCAATATTCCTGTTATTACTGCTCATGTATATTTAATTATGTATATTTATAACATGATGATGATGATGATGCTAAGAATAGACATGTGAATGAATGTGTGTGGTTAGTGTGCTTGATGCTAGTGGAGCATTAGGGGGAGGATGTGACATTGTGGTGCATCCTAGTCACCAGACTCTAGCTCTATCTCTACTCAAGTCTTGTCCACTAAATTCGTCGTATCGCCATTACCTTAGCAGAACTATTACGTCGTAGGGCATTAGGGGAGGTGATCTCGAATTGTGTAGTCTCTGACTCTATCGGGGGGACTTAGCTCTATCTTTATGGACGTATTGAGGGATGTTGGGGTGAGGCCTTGGATACACTGTTTGACATTAGGATTGGTTAGTTGCGAGCCCAGTTTGCAAGCCCTCGCCAATAAGGGCTTACGTGTTGGTATGGGTAGGGCATCAGGGGAAGTGTTATGCGGTATTTGATCCGGACACTTTAGCTCTATCTCTATTCTATGATGGGTGCATGTGGGACGGCAATGGTGTTTGATCCATTAGGTGGCTTCACACATTAATGTATAGAGGTGCGACGGCTATCAATCTTTTCTATTGCACATTGCAAACTTATGAACTAGACCAAAGATATGAATTGAATGCATGCATATGTTTGTTGCATTGTTTTGTTTACTCACTGAGCCATGATGTGTGCTCACCCTTTGGATATCAAATATTTTTAGTTGATGATGCAGGTCCTACTGTGGAAGATTATATGAATGCACCAATGTACGGACATGTTGTTGCGATGGATGTAGAAGCTATGGTGGAGTCGCATGATTCATTGTGCAAGTGCAACTCATGTGCTTTCGATTAGATTTAGTTGTTGGATTATTAGAACATGTAATTGATTATTTTATTTTATTTTATGTCTTTAGTCATTTGGAGATAATTGGATAATTAATTACGTTATCACTGTTAGATACTCAGTTCATTAATATTAAAGACTTTCGCTATTGTTTATTTACTCTGATTATGGTTGTGGTTGTATCTGGTATAATCAAATGGACATGGCCTATATGAGATCCTGGTTGAACCGTTGCTTCATAGATGGTTCATCACACCATTCTGGTTGGTTCAGAATTGGGGTGTGACAACTTTGTATCAGAGTCCTCGGGCTCTGTCTATTAAACCTGTATACTTCTACAAGAGTTCGTGAACTGAGTTAGGATAAAATTTAAAAGCTTTAATAAAAACACAACATAAACACCTGTGTTGTATGAGACAATAACTAAGAAAGAGAATAATGCACATATGAAAAGGAGAAACAAGTTCTATGTAAATATCAAATGAGAATAAAACTAACATATATTCGAATTAGAGTACGGTCCATAATCTGGACAGTTACTCTGTAGTATAAAGTAAAAAGAAATAAAGGCATCATGGAGTTGGGGGTGCTGAAGGAGGAGGTGCCTCACAATCTCGATCATAATCCTCAGCATATACCCTTGTAAACCAGGCTATCTGAGTCTGGGTCACCTAGAGACTAGCTGCTAGATCTACCACCCGCTGATTAGTAGCACGCTGGGCCTCCCGAATCTCATGCAGTAACCCCATCACGTCATCTGGTGGTGGGTGCGAAGGACCAGCTGAGTGGGAAGGAACCCAAGAAGGTCCAGCTCCAGTGGAATGCTGTGGTGATGGAGGAGGTATGGCATCCACGCCCATAAACATCCTATCATCATCTTCCTCATCATCACCCTCGTGGACCTCTGTTGCTGCTGCTGCTACCGCCTCCGTGTCTGCTATCTCTACTCAAGTACGGGGACGCACCGTAGCGTTTCTCTCCTTGTCACTGACCTGCGCATCTCGCATTCCCATCCTGCAGATGGCCTACCAGTCAAGGTCAGTCAAAAAAGTGTCCTCGTGAATCCTCTCATCGACCAAGTTGACCTGCAGGCGAGTGAGCAGAGTGGTGATCAAACGCCCATAGGGTAGGTTACCCACCAAACCAGGCATCGTGGCACGGTGCACGGTCCTGATTATGATATAAGGAAGGCAGACAGGTTGCCTAGTGCAGATGCAGTACAGAAGGTACTGGGTCAACTGTGAAACCTTCTCATAGTGTCCACTCTGAGCAATCAGGTTGTGCTGAATGATCTTGCAATATACTCGGGGTTCCGACCGTAGGTTGATTGCCTTCATCTGCCAGCGATCATCCCTAAGAATCTGACTGTCAATCTTTACGTGCATTCTTACTGACAGGAACTGGGGTCCCTTGGGTGCGTAGTATACCAAAGGACCATCATTTGAGATACCCAGGAGATCACCCAACTCCTAGCAGTTAAAGGAGATCTCCACCCCTTTAACTAAACTGGTGATCCTGAGCTCTCTACCCTTATCTATGTCCTCTAGGTCACCCTCCACCTGTAAATTACAGTAAAACTGTTTCACCAACTCAGGATAGGTCCAACCCTCATATAGAATTATAGGAAGCCAAACCATATCACTGAATGTGCCCTCCACATCAAATAGGGCTTGGTTGGCCAAGTTGACACAACGACCCCCTTCCACCTTCTTATGCTCATACCGGGCATACTGTGCCTCTGTTTCGATAGACTGGAAGCGACGGGAATCATGAACTTTGGGGACTTTAGTGCGAGCCATGTTATCTGCAAGGGAATATAGACCAACAAGCAATATATTAGATATAGAGGAAAACTCAAAATTTTGGCATTATAACGGCGTGATTTGGCCAAAAGCCTTACTTTTCACTTAAACATTTGGGCAGGAGGACTTACATAGGTCCCAAACCATCCTGCAAGGCTCACACAATCAGAAATTCAAACTAGGTAGGTCGAATTTGAAGAAATTTTGACATTTGGGAAAAACCCCAAAATCTAGGTCAAAAATGGAAATTTTCAAGTTTCTATTAAACTAACTGATGAAACTCAAATTTTCTTGAGGGCTTTCATCCATTGGGTGGCCAATAGCAAAAGCCCCCAATAAATATCAAATTTTTATGGTCAGAAAAATAGTAATTTGAAGAAAACCCTATAAATGGAGAAAAATCTAGGTATGAAAGCTTAAAAATGAGAAAGAGTAGGGAACATACCTGGAAGAATGGAACGTAGGTCGTGGATCGATGAAAGAATCACCAAATTTATGCGGTCGACACTATAACAACTCAGTGGAGGCGAGTTAAGTTGAAGACAAAGAGAAATATGGAGAATGGCTCCAAAAATCAGGTTTAAAAACCTGATTTGGGGTCCTGTGGTCGTAGAATTCGACCAAAAATGCGACCACACGATCTACCACAGGCTCTCGGTGAGTTGACAGGGTTTGTGTGGTCGCAACCCTGTGGTCTCATATAGTACGACCACACGATCGACCATAGGCTCTCAGTGAGCTAAAAGGGTTTGTGTGGTCACATACCCTGTGGTCGCATATACTGTGACCCCACCATCGACCCCACAATGAAAAATGCCCTGTTTTTATTAAATGACTTTAAAGATTGAAATTTTGCCTTATTTATTTAGATTTTAACATGAGAATGACGTATATTATGATTGCCTCATATGTTCTTTAACTTTCAGACACTACCACCGTCGAAAACAGGAAATGGATGGGCAAAGAATAACCAGGAGAGGACGTAACCCAATTCCACCACCACCACCTGTGGAGGAAAATAGCCATGAAAACCCTGAGAAACAAGAGAATCAGAATATGGTACCATCAGGAGTCAACGACCAGGCCAACCCCACAAACTTTCCAGCCCCACCTACAGATTTGGTTATTACGGTAATGAATTTAGCACAACAGTTGCAGCAAATACAGCAAGTGCAAGCCAACATGTAAGCTGCTATGGGAATGGCTTTCCCAGCTGCAAACACTACACCTTTACCGGCGAGACAAGCTAGTACCATACCAGGGGGTAGCAATACCATGCCCCAAGCGTCGGCTATGAACAACACGGTACCTTAAGCACCTCAAACGCCATTTGTGCAAGCTCAAGTACAAAACCCTGAAGTAGCTCAAGGCATATACAACCAAGGCAATTACTAGTATCAACTGCCTATATATGGAGCATATGCTCAGTATCAATTAGACCATTCTTGACTGATCGAGCGTTTCCTGAAGATGAAGCCTAAGGAGTTTAATGGCAAGCCAGCGGATCTTTTGTGGCCAGCTCACTGGATCGACGAGATGGAAAGGAACTTCATGATGATGACTGTAAATGAAGAGGAAAAAGTGCTATGTGCCACATTTATGCTGAAGGGCGATGCACACCATCGGTAGAAGTCTACTCGAAGTTATCTGTTAATAAAGCATGCCCAATTGACCTGGGCTATCCATAAAGAAGCATTCTTCGAGAAGTATTTTCCCAGAAGTTTCAGAGATGCGATGGAAAGAGAGTTTCTGAGTCTGTATCAGGGACAGATGACTGTGGATGCGTATCAGCAGCATTACGAAGAGCTATTTTTCTTTGCTCCCTCTAGCATGCAGGAGGAAAATACCAAAACCTGAAGGTTCATTATGGGACTTAGGGGAAGCATCCGTAAGCATGTATTGGGATTGGAAAGAAGATTTATAATGAAGCGGTACAGTATGCTCGAGTACTGGAATCGAGCCAGAGGGAAAGTTATTTTGCTTAGAACAGAGGTATCAAAGGCTTAATGGAAATTCATATAACGGAGGGAATACAAAGACATTTAAACCCTTCTGTACTCAAGGCTTCAGTGCTGCAGCCAAGACTACTTCGACAGTCCAACCTCAACAGAAGAAAAGTAGTGAAGGAGTAAAATGCTTTAACTGTAATCAAATAGGACATTATTCAAGGGAGTGTCTTAAGCCTAGGAAGCAGCTACAACAAGGAAAGGTTTATGCAGTTACATCTGAAGATGCTGTCGCATCGCCTAATGTGCAGGTATGACCTGAACCTTTCATTTTGATTTACCTTATGTGAGCATGTAGACTACATTAAACCAAATCACAGGTATCGTACCTATTAATGGCATACCCGCCAGAGTACTCTTTGATTCTGGAGCTACTCATTCTTTTATATCTGTGTCATTTGGAAAGAAGCTAAATCTATCCCTCAGACCTTTAGACTATAAATTGCTTGTACGTTCACCTATGAGATTAGAAGTAGAACTAGAAAAAGGTTATAGACCATGTCCAGTTCTTATCAGCGAAAAGATTTTGGATGCAACCTTAATTCAACTCGAGATGACAGACTTTGACGTTATCTTAGGAATGGATTGGTTAGCTTAGCACTCTGCAAACCTATTATGTGTAGAAAAGAAATTGACATTTAAAGACAAGGAAGGAGCAGAGTTTAGTTTTGTGGGAACCAAACTTCCCCGTAAATAAAAACTCATTCTCTCTGCATTAAAGGCTAGAAAATGCATCGAGAAAGGAGGAATTGGGTATCTAGTATCCGTGGTCGACCTCACCAAGGAAGCACCACGAATGGAGGATATTGATGCTGTGCATGACTTTTCGGATGTATTTCCTAAGGAACTTCTAGGACTACTACCCTATCGAGTGACAGAGTTTGTTATAGATCTTATACCTGGAGCCGCACTAGTATCTAAAGCACCCTATCGAATGGCTCCTACTGAACTGAAGGAACTAAAGGTACAATTAGAGGAACTATTGGACAAGGGTTATATCAGACCCAACATATCACCATGAGGAGCGCCGGTATTGTTTGTGAAAAAGAAGGATAGTAGCGTTCGACCGTGTATAGACTATCGAGAATTGAATAAGCTTACAATCAAGAATCGGCACCAGTTGCCTTGGATTAATGACTTATTCGATCAATTGCAAGGTGCCAAAGTGTTCTCCAAAATTGATCTTCGGTCAGGATACCATCAGCTAAAGATTAAGGAAGGTGATATTATGAAGACAGTGTTCAGAACAAGATATGGACATTATGAATTTTTAGTCATGTCTTTTGGATTAACTAATGCACCCATAATTTTTATGGAACTCATGAATCGGGTATTCCATGATATATTGGATACGTCAGTCATTGTGTTTATTGACGACATACTAGTCTACTCCAAGGACAAAGAAACTCATGTCACAAATCTAAGAGCCGCCCTACAGTGACTAAGAAAAGAAAAGCTTTATGCCAAATTTACAAAGTGTGAGTTTTGGCTAAATGAAGTCGCTTTCTTAGGCCATGTTGTATCCACTGAGGGAATGAAAGTGGATCCTAGCAAGATTAAAGTCATTGTAAAATGGGAAGCACCTAAGAATGTTACAGAAATCAGAAGTTTCTTAGGTCTAGCTAGGTATTACCGACGATTCATGGAAGATTACTCTAGAATCATCGTACCTCTCACCAGTTTGACTAAGAAAGGAGAAAAGTTTGTTTGGACTGACAAATGTGAGGAGAGTTTTGAAACATTGAAAGCTAGATTGATATCTGCTCCCATCTTGACTATTCCTATCCCAGGACAACCATTTACCTTGTACACTGATGGGTCTGGGTTGGGTTTAGGATGTGTGCTTATGCAAGGAGAACAAGTAGTTACGTATGCCTCAAGACAACTGAAGGCACATGAGAAGAACTATCCCACTCATGACTTGGAATTAGCAGCAGTAGTACATGCTGTCAAGATATGGAGACATTATTTGTATAGTGAGAAATTTTAGATTAAATCAGATCATAAGAGTCTCTCTTATCTTTTTAATCAGAAGGAGTTGAACATGAGACAAAGAAGATGGCTGGAATTATTGAAGGATTATGATTGTGATATCCAGTATCATCTAGGAAAGGCTAATGTAGTTGTTGATGCGCTAAGCAGAAAAACAATGATAAAATCCCAAGGAGAAGTTAACACGACTGCGGCAATGTGTGTTACAGGAAATGTATTCAATTATGGTAATGAGTAGTTCGTGATAGATACGCCAGATGGATCAACCAACTAAGGGTTTATTCATCGGTTTTCAAATATGTTTGCTACATTGAAGATTGTACCTGACCTGATAGACGAAGTAAAAATAGCTATTAAATCAAACCCTTATCTGAGAAAGGTGCAAGAAGATTTTGAAAAAGGTAGGACTATTCCTGAGTTCACCTTGGACGTTGAAAAGGTACTAAAATACAAAGGAAGAGTATGTGTTCCTGAAAATGAAGACTTGGATATTAGACACAGACTAATGAAGGAAGCTCACACCACCGCTTATTCGGTACATCCTGGAACTACGAAGATGTATCATGATCTAAAGAAACTATATTGGTGGAGAGGAATAAAAGCGGATGTAGCTAAATTTATGTCTCAATGCCTAAATTATCAGAGGATAAAGGCTGAAAGGCAAAGACCTGCATGATCATTGTAGCCACTGCCAGAACCAGCATGGAAATGGGACTGCATCATTATGGTCTTTGTCACCGGGTTACCATTGACTCCCCGAGTAGTTGACGCGGTCTGGGTGATTGTAGATCGTTTTATTAAGATAACTCATTTTATAGCTATACGACCTCAGTATACCCTAGAGAGGTTGGCCAAGCTATATGTGGATAATATTGTCAGATTGCATGATGTACTTGAAAGCATTGTGTTCGACAGAGACCCACGCTTTACCTCAAAGTTTTGAAAAGGATTACAGAAGGCTATGGGTACAACTTTGAAGTTCAATACTGCATTCCATCCTCAGATAAATGGACAGTCGGAGCGTACCATTCAGATTTTAGAAGACATGCTTCGAGCCTGTGTTATTGATTTCAAAGGATCATGGGATGAGAAACTATCGTTGATCGAGTTCACTTATAACAATAGTTATCAGGGTACTATACAGATGTCACCCTATGAAGCACTATATGGTAGGAAGTGTCGAACTCCTTTGTTTTGGAATGAAGTTAGAGAACGGAGTATTGTTAGACCAGAGTTTGTTGAAGAGACTTGTCGAGTAGTCAACATTATCAAGGAAAGAGTTAGAATAGCTCAGAACCATCAGAAACAGTATGCAGATAATCGACGTCGAGACCTTGAGTTCATCGTAGGTGATAAGGTATTCCTGAAAATATCACCTATGCGAGGCTTAAAACGATTCAGACAGTTAGGGAAGCTAAGTCTGAGATATGTCGGGCCATATGAGATTCTAGGTAAACGTGGAAAAGTGGCGTATCAGTTAGCACTACCCCCATCTATGTCAAGTGTGCATGATGTATTTCATATCTCATTACTGAAGAAGTACGTCAGAGATCCAACATACGTGATAGCAGTGGATCCACCGGGTCTAACTGATGATTTGACATTCGAAGTAACACCAACTGAAATTACCAGTCGGAAGGTTCACTGTTTACGCAAGATCTATCTAAGCTACTACGTCAATTTGTGATTCAATCGATGCTAATTCGGCTATTAAGGTTGGCCTGGAGCCGGGTATAGTTTATGGCCTTTTTTTGCCCGGTCTTTCATCTGCCTTGAGGCCAGGTGTGGGATTTAAATTTAGTCTACGATTGCCGGGTCCTCCCTTGCTTCTTACCTTTATCTACTCCAGTCTCTCTAAGTGCGTATTCCATTCTAGCCTAAGCCAAAGCCATCGGAGGAAAGTCGCCCCGGCTAACCTTTTTTTCTTAACTACCTCATTCATGAACCTTTTACCCTTAAACAACGGGAGTTATGTCCTAATCCCCGCGGTTATGCCCGATAGCACATGGGGAGAATGAGAATGCTATGCGAAAGTAATATCTTCACCTTTTCGACTCGGAAGGTATGTGCAAATTTCGAAGACAAAATTTATAATAAAAGGGGGGGAGAGTTGTAAGACCCGTATCGTACTAGCCGATTTTACCACCTTGTATCAGGTCTTCCTATCATGGTCGGGCTAAGCGGACCAAGTGCGTGAAGAAACCACAAGGCTAGGTATGAAATTGAACCCAAAATCAGCTATTTAAGAGTGTATAGTCGCAACCTAAACAGGTGTGGTCAACCATACCTCAGAATAAAGCGACCACAGGAGTCTGAGACGTGTGGTCGTAGTTTTTTACTGTGTGGTCGACGGGTTCTGCAACCTCATGTGCGACCACACGCAGTCAAACAGACTCCGTGATTTGGAAACCTTCCTAAAACTTTCCTAATCTGAAGGGGGTTCTTTTCTAATCTAAGTAGGACTCTATATGGAGGGTTTTCCTCTATATATAGGACGTTCCTTAGCCTCTTTCATCCTTTTAGAACTCAAACTGAAAGAGAGAGAAAGAGAAGAGGAGGAAGAGAAGGACAATTGAAGAGGAAGACTAAGAGGAGGAATTTTAGAGAGAACTCTGAATCTTCAACAAGTTTAAGGTATGAAAACGTTCCCCACATAAGTTGAATACCTATAATAGATTATGGAGGAGATAGTGATTCAAAGTGAGACCCCAATCATTAAACCATGGACAAATTCTAAGAGATCCATGGAGATAATCTGTTAGGATGATGTATTGTGTAAAAATATGAATTTTAAGCCATAGAACAATCATAGGAAGGCTCATGATGATAAGCTAAGGAATCAAAACATGAAGGAATTGAGTTGGGAGTGGAAAAGTTGACCATCACATGTGTGGTCGCATGATATGCGACCACATGAGACACACATGATCGACCACATGCCCTTGGGAAGTTCCAGGGAGGGTGTGGTCGCATGTGTGGTCGCATGATATGCAACCACACCTTGCGACCACACACCCTGTGGTCACAGAAACTGAGACCACAGGTACAACCACACCTGCGACCACTCAGTTTTTGGAAGTCTGAATTGCTGTAAATAAACTTTAATTTAAAATCTATAAATTTGTTAGGTTTCCAAGTGGTCTAAAAGTGATTTACAAAGCTTGAACGAGGAACTACCATCGACCAAAGGTGAGGGAACAAGACCTAAATTAATTGGCTAATAATAAACTGTTTTACTTATTGAGTCCAATGCCATGAATGATTCTATGCTTGTATGCTTATAATGTGCATTTCACATGTCATCCAATATTCCTATTATTACTGCTCATGCATATTTAATTCTGTAATATTTATAACATGATGATGATGATGATGCTAGGAATAAGCATGTGAATGTATGTATGTGGTTAGTGTGCTTGATGCGAGTGGAGTATTAGGGGGAGGATGAGACATTATGGTTCATCCTGGTCACCAGACTCTAGCTCTATCTCTACTCAAGTCTTGTCCATAACATTGTCGTATTGCCATTATCTTAGCAGAACTATTACATCATAGGACATCAGGGGAGGTGGTCTTGGACCGTGTGGTCTCCAACTCTACTGGGGGGCCTTATCTCTATCTCTATGGACATATTATGGGTTGTTGGGGTGAGGCCTTGGATACACTGTTTGACATTAAGATGGTTAGTTGCTAGCCCAGTTTGCAAGCCTTCGCCAATAGGGGCTTACGTGTTGGTATGGATAGGGCATCAGGGAAAGTGTTATGCGGTGTTTTCTCTGGGCACTTTAGCTCTATCTCTATTCCATGATAGGTGCATATGGGACGAAAATGGTGTTTGATCCATTGGGCGGCTTTACACACTGGTGTACAGAGGTGCGACGACCACCAATCCTTTCTATTGCACATTGCAAACTTATAAACCAGACCAAAGATATGAATTAAATGCATACATATGTTTGTTGCATTGTTTTGTTTGCTCACTGAGCCATGATGTGTGCTCACCCTTTCGACGTCGAATATTTTTAGTTGATGATGCAGGTCCTACTGTGGAAGATTATATGAATGCACCAATCTACGGACATGTTGCTGCGATGGATGTGGAAGCTATGGTGGAGTCGCATGATTCATCGTGAGAGTGCAACTCATATGTTTTCGATTAGATTTAGTTGTTGGATTATCAGAACATGTAATTGATTACTTTATTTTATTTTATGTCTTTAATCATTTGGAGATAATTAGATAATTAATTATGTTATCACTATTAGATACTCAGTTCATTAATATTAAAGACTTCGCTATTTTTTATTTACTCTGATTATGGTTGTGGTTGTATCTGGTTTAATCAAATGGACACGGCCTATACGAGATCCTGGTTGAACCGTTGCTTTAATGACAGTTCATCACACCATTCTGGTTGGTTCAGAATTGGGGTGTGACACTATAGGAGTAAATCTAGAGAAAGTTTTGATACATCAATAATTCAGGTATAAATCGAAAAGATGTACGCTCAACATGATTAAACATTTAACTGTTCATTTAGTTCATATCTCTGTTCATGTTATCGATCATGAGAGTGACTCAGATTGGTATAATCCGGACTAATACTAAAGAACAATAACTATAACTCCAATTGATAGGTTGAATTGAGAAGGTATCCTGTCAAGACACGAGAATTTAAAATCAGGTATGGGCATCCTCTATAATCATAAGAGTAAGTCAATAATGCACTGCATCCTATAAAAACCTATCTAGTTATATGGCCACAATAGATTTGATCCTTTGCTGAAAATGTTTGAGGCTTCATCTTCAAAAAATATTCCTCAACCCTTGTTGGATCATTCTGCCATGATGCAGCTATCCCATACATCGATAACTGATAAGGGTAACCACCTTGATACACTGCTTGTTGTGCACCAAGCTTCTGCACTGGGGTGTACATTACTGGGACTTACTGTATGGTAGGCATTGTGTTATAGCTAACAGGTGCATGGGGTATAGTGTTGCTACCAATCGGTACCATACTTGGTTTGACCCGGAGGTATTGATGTAGAGCATTGGCAACTTAGATAGTGATTTTCATGGAAACTTACATAACCGGTATCATTTATTGTTGTTTTTGTATTTTTTCAGGTCAAGTTTATTACAACCGTAGCCAAGGCACTTGGTAGTCCAGGTAGATTGGCTGGAGTGGCCTGGTTATTCACTTCCTTTGATTTGCTCCAATCTGATTATCATTATTCAGCATCTGCTCAGATGAGTTTTTACTACCCGTTCTCAACCCAAATAGTGGTGGGGTCAGCTTACAACCACTTCTTAATACTCAGCAGGCAATGGATCAGTGTGTGGCGGATCTCACTTAGAGTCTCCACGTCACCCAGGAGTATAGCTTTATCTTCTTGCAGTTACTCTTATTCTTAGTGTATGACCATTGTTCTCCTATCTCTGTTGGATTTAGTCAGAGATCTGTCCCTTTACCTCTACAGGGATTTAGGCGTTACTAGCCATTTTTCTTCTTCCTTTGTTATACATCGAGTTTTACATCTTGTGAGTATCAACTCGGTATTTCAATTTTCTGCTTTATACATGCTCCCTTCTTGCTACTATACTATATCCTTTGTATACTTAGACAGTTGCCCGACTTATAGATTGTACCCTATATTATTTGTTTATCAGGATACATTTAGATTTTCTATTTCTGTTTGTGTATATATATGGTTCACATTTTATATGTACATTATTGTCTTGCTTAAGTTCTGTCTCAACCAATACAGGTGCTTATGGTGTGTTTGTTTTAAAGCTTTTAAATTTAACCTAACTCAGTTTATGACTCTTGTGGAAGTATTTAGGTTTGATGGACAAAGCCATAGAGCTCTGATACCAAGTTGTCACACCCCAATTCTAGACCAACCGGAATGGTGTGATGAACCGTCATTAAACCAATGGTTCAATCAGGATCTCGTATAGGCTATGCCAACCATGTTAAACCAAAACAGATTCCACATTAATTAGAGATAATAAATTAAATAACGGAAGTTTTATTAATAATGAACTGAGGTCTAATCATGATAAATAATTAATATTCCAGTTATCTCCAAGTAACCAAAACATAATTTAATACATATTATAAATATCCAAATATGAAAGTTAAACACTAAGCGCATCCATAGTTGAAACGCTAGCTTAACAAATCATAATAGTCCTCCACAACTTGCTCATCCATAGCCGCCACCTATTCATATATTGGCGTGTCGACATAATTTTTAATCGTAATACCTGCAACATCAGAAGCTAAAAAGAATTACGCGCGCGAGGGTCAGCTCTCTAACTTGAGCTCAGTGAGAAAACAAAACAATGCAACAAACATATGTATGCATTCAATTCATATCTTTGGTTTAGTTTATAAGTTAGCAATGTGCTATAGAAAGGTTTGGTGGCCGCCGCACCTCTATACACGAGTGTGTAAAGCCACCCAATAGATCAAACACTATTGCCATCCCACATGCACCCATCATGGAATAAAGATAGAGCTAAAGTGCCCAGATCAAACACCACAAAACACTTCCCCTGATGCCCTACCTATACCAACACGTAAGCCCCTATTGGCGAGGGCTTGCAAACTGGGCTCGCAACTAACCAATCCTAATGTCAAACAGTGTATCCAAGGCCTCACCCCAGCATCCCTTAATACGTCTATAGAGATAAAGCTAAGGCCCCCTGGCAGAGTCAGAGATTACATGGTCCAAGACCACCTCCCCTGATGCCCTATGATGTAATAGTTCTGCTATGCTAATGACGATACGACGATGTAAGTGGACAAGACTTGAGTAGAGATAGAGCTAGAGTTTGGTGACCAGGATGAACCATAATATCACATCCTCCCCCTGATGCTCCACTCGCATCAAGCACACTAAACACACACATACATTCACATGCCTATTCCTAGCATCATCATCATCATCATCATCATGTTATAAATAAACATAATTAAATATGCATGAGTAGTAATAGCAAAAATATTGGTTGACATGTGAGATGCACATTACAAGCATACAAGTATAGAATCAATCATGGCATTAGACTCAATAAGTAAAACAGCTTTTTATTAGCTAATTAGTTTAGGTCTTGTTCCCTCACCTTTGATTGATGTTTGTTCCTCTCCCAGGCTTTGGAAGTCACTTTGAATCTATTAGGAACCTAAACAATTAATGTATGTAAGTTAAGGTTCAAGTTTACTAAGTTACAGTAGTCAAAAACCTTGTTTGGTCTCAAAATATGCTTGCTATTATCGTGTGGTTGCACGTGTGGTCGAACCTGTGGTCGCAATATATGAGACCACACACTGTGTGGTCGAACCCTGTGGTTGCATTTTATGCGACCACACCATGTGACCACACCTTTCCTGGGAACTTCTCGAATAGATGTGGTCGATCCTCTGGTCACCCCGTGGTCGACCACAGGCTACAACCACATGATGTTTGGTCAATTTTTTATCTTCAATCCGAATTCTTCCTGAGTCGATTCCTTGGCTCATCACTTGGGTTCATCCTATGATTATTCTATGGCCATTATTTATAGTTTCTCATTAACCATTATCCCTAATCTATTTTCTCATGGTTATCCTTGAGATTTACTTAAAGGATCACATTGATCATATTGGTTTGACATCCCCAATCCACATTAGAAACCTTATTCAATAGAATCTGCATCTATAGAGATAAGTTCCATACCTCACTTGTTGTAGGAAGCTAGAACCTTCTCTTGTAAAATCATTCTCTCAGCCTTCTTCTCCAAATCTCCTTCTTCCCCTTCTCTTCCTTTCTCTTTCTCTCCTAGGTTTAGGGTTTTAATTTGAGTTCTAAAAGAGTAAGAGAGGCTAAGGAACGTCCCTTATATAGAGGAAAAACCTCCATATAGAGTCCCACTTTAATTAGGAAAGAGTCCCCCTCAAATTAGGAAAGTTTCCTAAACACGGAGTCAGTCTGACTTCATGTGGTCGCAGAACCTGTCGACCACACAGCCAAAAACTGCGACCACATGTCCCATACTTCTGTGGTCGCATTATTCTGAGGTGTGGTTGACCACACCTGTTTAGGTATGCGACCACACTCCTAAATAGATGATTTTGGGTTCAATTTCATACCTAGCCTTGTGGTTTCTTCACGCACTTGGTCCTCTTGGCCCGACCATGATAGGAAGACTTGTCACGACATGAGAACATAAGATTAGACCAGGTTTGTGGCGTGCGGGTCTTACATTAGCCTTCATTCCTTTCCACCAATATAACCACTTCAGGTCGTGACACATTTTTCTACTTTCAGGATGTACCGAATACGGTGTAGAATGTACTTCTAACATTATTCTGTCTCTAAGGTCTAAGTTTTCACTTTCAGGTATACATAATCGTCCTCTGTATCTTAGGACCTTATCTATGTCTAATGTAAAGTTAGGATTTGGCTTGCCCTTCTCCAAATCTTTTTGTACCATCTTCAAGTGTGGATCCAATAGAATTGTTGCTTTTACTTCGTTTATTAGGTCTGGGATGATCTTTAATGCTGCAAACATCAGCGAAAACTTATGGATCAGTCCTTGCTCTATAGGGTCCTCATGAGTTTCTATTATATGTTTCTCTTCATCCTAATTCAAGGCTGTTACTATAAAACACAAGGCGACATTGGTACTCGGTCCTCCTTCAGGCTTTATTATTCCCTTTCTACTTAAAGTGTTAGCTACTACATTAGCCTTGCCTGGGTGATACTGAATATCACCGTCATAATCCTTCAGGAGTTCCAACCACTTTCTTCATCTCATGTTTAGCTCTTTCTACGTAAAGAGATAAGTAGGAGTCTTGTAATCCGATTTAATCTGAAACTTTTCCCTGTACAAGTAATGTTTCAAAGTTTTAATTGCATGAATCACCATCGCTAGCTCCAAATCATGAGTAGGATAATTCTTCTCATTTTCTTTCAGCTATCTTAAAGCATAGGCAATTACTTGCTCACCTTGCATTAGCATGCATCCTAGACCTAATCGGAGGCATCAGTGTATAAGGTAAACCCTGGTACTGGAATAGTCAAGATGGGAGCCGATATTAGCCTTGCTTTTAATGTTTGGAAACATTCTTCACAATTTTTGATCCAAATGAACTTCTCACCTTTTCTGGTTAGCTTGGTAAGAGGTACGGTGATCCTAGAGTAATTCTCTATGAATCGTCTGTAATAGCCAGCTAACCCCAAGAAACTTCTTATCTCTGCAACATTCTTAGGTGCTTCCCACCCTACAATTGCTTAAATCTTAATGGGGTCCACTTTAATCCCTTCTGACGATACTACGTGACCCAAGAGAGTCACCTCATTCAACCAAAATTCACATTTCTTGAATTTGGCATAAAGCTCTCCTTTCTTAGCCATTGTAAGGCTGCTCTAAGATCCATCGAATGACTCTCTTTGTCTTTATAATACACCAGAATATCATCTATGAAAACTATGATCAAGGTAGCCAACATGTCACATCCCAATTCCATACTATTCAGAACAGTGTGATGAACCGCTAATAAACCAACGGTTCAACCAGGATCTTTAATAGGCTGTGTCCTTTAACTTAAACCATACACATCCACAACCATAATCAGAATAAATACACAATAGCGGAAGTCTTAATATTAAATGAACTGAGAATCTAACTGTGATAATCATAAATAAAATATCCAATTATGTTGTATCAACCGAGACATAAATAAATAAAATATCAAATTATATTTCTTTAATAGTTCAAATAAAAATCTAATCGAAAACGCATGAGTTGCACTCGTATGATGATCGTCTCCACTATATCTTCAACATCCATTATAGCAACGTGCCTGTAGGCAGGAGCATTCATGTAATCTTCCATAGTAGTACCTGCATCATCAACTAAAATATTCGAATTCGAAAAGGGTGAGCACACATCACGGCTCAGTGAGCAAACAAAACAATGCAACAAACATATGCATGCATTCAATTCATAACTGTGGTCTGGTATATAAGTTTGCAATGTGCTATAGAAAGGTTCGGAGGCCGCCTCACCTCTATACATGAGTGTGTGGAGCCACCCAATGAAAACGGCACTATCGACCCCACATGCACCCACTATGGTACAATATACCCAATGAAAATGGTATTGCAGTACCGGTTGCACCATACCAACACGTAAGCCCCTATTGGCGAGGGCTTGCAAACTGGGCTCGCAACTAACCAATCCTAATGGCAAACAGTGTATCTAAGGCCTCATCCTAGCATCCCTCAATACGTCCATAGAGATAGAGCTAAGGCCCCCCGGCAGAGTCGAAGACTACACGGTCCGAGACCACCTCCCCTGATGCCCTACGACATAATAGTTCTGCTAAGGTAATGGCGATACGACGATGTCAGTGGACAAGACTTGAATAGAGCTATGGTACAATATACCCAATGAAAACGGCATTGAAGTACCGGTTGTACCATCCCCTACCCGCATCAAGTACACTAACCAAACACAAACATTTAATTGCCTATTCCTATCATCATCATCATCCTCATGTTATAAACAGCGAAGTAAATATGCATGAATAGTAATAATAGAAATATTGGATGACATGTTAAATGCACATTACACGCATACAAGCATGGAATCATACACAGTGATGGACTCAATAAAATAAAATAGTTTATTATTATCCAATTAATTTAGGTCTTGTTCCCTCACCTTTGCTTGAGTGTAAACCCTCTTTCAAGCTTTAAAAATCACCTTTATATCAATAGGAAAACCTAACAAGTCGATAGATTTTAATTAGAATTCATTCCGACAGTTTTAAGCTTGCTGTATTGCTAGGGTCGCAGGATGGGTCGCAGGTTGGGTCGCAGGTTTCTACGACCCCAGGGTATAGGGTCGATGCTAGGGTCGCTTGTCCCATCGACCCTAGGTGCGACCGCAGCTTCCCTGGACTTCCTGAGAGCTTGGGGTCGATCCTGTGGTCTGGTAGGGTCGGTTCCCAATCGACCCTACGTGCGACCGCACGTGGTTTAAGTTGACCTTTCATTCTACAGTTTCTTCTTTCATGTTTGGGTCCTTTGGCTTACTTCCATAGTCCATTCTATGCTTGTTCTATGGCTTAAAACTTTAGGTTAAACACTTACTTTGTTTACCATGATTCCCTCCATGGATTCCATTGAAATTTTCCCATGGATGGATGATTTGGGTTTCTCCTAGATCATATTCTCTTTATATACTATTCTAGGGTCTTACATAATTTATGGAGAATGTAATCATACCTTAAGCTTGCTGAGATTCAGAGATTTCTCTGAATTTCTTCTCCTTAGTTTTCTTTTCCGACTCTCCTTCTCTTCTCTTTCTCTTCTCCTTCTCTCACTTTCAATTAGGGTTTCAAAGGAGTGAAAGAGGCTAAGGGACATCCTATTTATAGAGTAAAACCTCCCAAAATAAGTCCCATTAAGATTAGGAAAGAATCCCCTTGAAATTAGGAAAGTTTCTTATTTACGGTTTCTGTCGGTATTCCTAGGGTCGATGCTAGGGTCGCAGATCCCGTCGACCCTAAGGTTTCAGTTGTCCGACCCTAGGACTAAAAGTCATGGGTCTGTCTTTCTGATGAGGTGGGGTCGGCCTTACCTGTGTAGGTATGCGACCCTACCCTCTATTTTACTGTTTTTGGGTCAATTTCATACCTGGTCTTGCGATTTCCTTCACGCACTTGGTTCACTTGGCTCGACCATGATAGGTAGACCTGGTACAAGGTGGTAAGACCGGTTAGTTCGATACGGGTCTTACACAACATGTCATGGAACACAGAGTTCGTAAGCTCCATGAAAGATGCTAATGCATTGGTCAACCCAAGACATAACCAAGAACTCATTAATATCCATACCTGGTTTTGAAAGTTATCTTTGGAATATCGCTGTATTTAATCTTCAACTGATGATATCTTGACTGAAGATCAATTTTAGAGAATACCTTTACACCTTGTAATTGATCAAACAAGTTATCAATCCTAGGTAGTGGATATCGATTCTTGATTGTGAGCTTGTTCAGTTATAGGTAGTCTATGCACAGTCGAACACTACCATCCTTCTTCTTCATGAATAACACTCCCCATGCTGATATACTTGGCCGAATAAAACCCTTGTATAATAACTCCTATAGTTAAACCTTTAGTTCCTTCAATTTCATAGGAGCTATCCGATAAGGTGCCTTAGACATAGGTGCCAACCCTAGCAACAAGTCTATGACGAACTTGGTTATTCGATCAGGTGACAACCTAGGTAAGTCTTCAGGAAACACATCTAGAAATTCTTGTACAACACCAATATCTTCCATCCGAAGTGCTTCTTTGGTAATGTCCACCACAGATACCAGATATTTGACTCCACCCTTCTCAAGGTATCTCTTTGCCTTAAGTGCAGAGAGAATAAGCTTCCGCTTACGAGGAAGTTTGTATCCCATAAAGTTGAATTCTACACCGTCCTTGCCTTTGAATGACAACTTCTTTTCAGCGTAAAGCAGACTCGTAGAATGTTGAGATAACCAGTCCATTCCCAAGATGACGTCAAAGTTTACCATCTCGATCTGCACTGAATTTGTATCCAAACTCCGTCAATTTATAAGAACTGGGCACGACCCATAACATTCATCTAACACAATCTCTAGTCCCAATGGTGATCTAACTGACAGCTTGAGGTCTAAAGGTCTAAGAGACACGTTCAACTTCTTTCCAAAAGAGACGGATACAAAAGAATGGATAGCCCCATAGTTAAAGAGAACTTTGGCGGGTACACCAATTATGGTTACAATACCTGTAGTTTTTACCTAGGTTTAGTCTACATGTTCATACAATGTATTGTAAATGATAAGGTCAGGTCATATCTGTGACCACATCAGATGATGTAGCTGCGTCTTCAGAAGTTATGGCATACACCTTTCCTTGTTGCAACTATTTTTTGGGCTTAGGATAGTTCTTTGCATAATGTCCCATTTGATCACAATTTAAGCACATGATGTTAGTAGTCGCTTGCCCTGGTTCAGGTAGAACAGTTTGGGTAGTCTTGGCTACCCCATTAGAATTCTACGGGCGGAATGGTTTGAAGGTCTTTAAGTTTCCTCCATTAAACGAATTTCCATTTGGACTCTTCAAACCACGATTTTGAGCAAGCTAGCTCTCTTTTTGGCTTGACTCCAGTACGTGAACAATCTGCATGACCTCATTATAAATCTTCTTTTCCAATCCTAGCACATGTTCAAGAATACTTCCCCTTAGTCCCAATAATGAACCTTCGGGTCTTAGTATCCTGCTCTTGCATACTAGTGGGAGAAAAGAAGAATAACTCTTAATAACACTGCTGATAAGCGTCAACAGACATCTGGCTTTGGTACAAACTCAAGAATTCTTTCTCCATCTAGTCTGTGAAGCTTCTAAGGAAATACTTCTCAAAGAAAGCTTCCCTAAATATATCCCAATTCAGATGAGGATACTTGGTCAGTAAGTAGGCTTGAGTAGACTTCTACCAATGATTTGCATCCTCCCTTAACATGAAAGTTACACACAAAACTTTCTCTTCTTCAGTAATGGTCATCATCAGAAAATTCTTCTCCATCTCGTCAATCCAGTGAGCCAACCACAATGGATTTGACATCTTCCCTGAGAACCTCTGAGGTTTCATTTTCAAGAAACGTTCTACTAGTTTAAAATGATCCTGCTGTCCATACACTCCATACGTCGGTGGTGGATATTGGTAACCTCCCTGGTATACGCCCTATTGTGCTCGTAGATTCTACACTGGTGTGTGCACCACTGGGGTATACTGTGCTGTAGGCACCGTGTTATTGACACGGGTGCTGGAGGCATAGTGTTGCTACTAACCGATACCGTACTGGTCTGTCCTGGGGGTATTGGTGTAGCATTAGTAGTTGGAGTAGCGATTCCCATGGCCCCTTGCATAGCCAGTAACATTTCCTATTATTCTTACTCCTGTCATGCCAAATTTGTCATAACTGTGGCCAATTCAGGTGGTGGTCCTAGTAAGATGGTTGGATTGGCCTGATTGTTGACTCCTTGTGGTGTAACATTCTGATTTCCATTATTTCCAGCTTGCTCTTCAGGGTTTTCATTCACATTTCCCATTGCAGGTGGTGGTGGGTTGGGCTCCCACCTTTTCCACTGTTTCTATGAGTACGATGTGCATTTCAGACTATCGACTGTGGTAGTTTCTACATAATCAATAGATGTGAGACGAGTACAACATGTAATACTTTATAGGTTAGTCCTACTGTATAAGAAAATCCCCAATAAATCGTACCAAACAGGAAATATATAGGTCAAAGAAACTTTGTCTGGTCGGCCTTGACCGGTCATGTATGGAGCAACCAGTGAGTCCATCGGACATACCCTAAGAACATTCCCAAGAGTCTACATTCAACTCATCGATCAACTTTTACGTTGAATTCCTCGACCGGTCAATCAAAAATCAGTTTTTAAACCTGTTCCGAGTCCTTTTTCCTTTACTTTCTCTTTTGTCTTCTTCTGGACTCCAACTCAACTCACTGTCGGTGAGTTGCTACAGTACCCACTAGTCAAAATCCAAGCTTTCCCTACCGGTCAACGACTTTCAATCCTCTCTAAAGGTAAGTTCTCAATCTCTTCGTTCTCTTTGGATTGTTTTCCTAGGTTTTTATCGTGTTTTCTTGTTTTCTTTAAATTAAATTTTATTCAACCATAGGAAATCTATTTTGATTGCTTAGGAATGATGTTGGGCATGCTATGAGCAAAATCCCTCAATCAATTTAAGTTTTTATTAGTTGGTTTGTTTAAAACCTCAAGAATTCAAGTTTTGACCTAAAAATTAGGAATTTTGCCCAATTTCAAAAATTTACTTAATTTCTTGCAATATGTTAAATCCTTGGATTCTCTAAATGTTGTTTGGCATGTTTGAATGTATTTCCCATTGACGTAAGTCCTCTAGTCCAAGAAATTGGGCAAAATGAGGCTTTTGACCAAATTACGCCGTTATGTTGGCGAAATTTCTAAAATTTTTGACTAACTCATTTTATTTATTTATTTTTCTTTCATTCTTGCAGTTAATATTCCTTGAACTAAGAACATATGTGGTTGCAATGACCCCCTCCTAGACAGTTTGATGCATTGCACTTTTGTTCAGCCGAAGCCGAAGTACAAGACCCGTGGTATTATAACAAGAAGGTGAAAGTTGGCCGCCGGTTCATGAAACTACCAGATCTTGCTAGGTTTGACATGGAGAGAGCATTTAATGAGATGGGCTGGCTACCTCTTACCCAATGTGAGGGGTCAACACACTCAGACCTAGTCAAGAAATTTTACTGCAACCTACAACTAGAGGGTGATCCAGAAGACCTAGACAGGGGTAGAGAGATGAGGATCACCAGTAGGGTGAAAAGGGTACCAATTTTCTTTGATACTCAATAGCTGGCTAGGATACTAAATATTACAAATGATGGTGAGTTGGTTTATTATGCACCAAAAGAGCACAAATTTTTAAGAGAAGACTTGCGCGCAGAGGTGAGGAACCATATTATACAGGATAGCCCCTGGGAGATGGAGACGATTAACCTTTGTCCTGAACCTTAAGTGTAGTGCAAGGTTATACAGCACAACCTCATAGCGCAGAGTGGGCACTACAATGAGGTATCAGCTCACCTAGTACCTCCTTTACTGTATTTTCATCAGGCAGCCCGTTTGCCTTCCCTACATTATCATCTGCATTATGCATCTAGCCACGATGCCCAACCTAAAGGGTAATCTACCTTATGATCATCTGATCACTATCCTCCTCTCTTGCCTTCATGTAAACATGGAGGGTGAGTAAATGTACGAAGATATGGTATCAGCAGACTTTGACTGGGACGCCATCTGTTTGATGGAGAAGCAGAATGTAGAGGTCAACAACAAGGAGCGGAATGCTCTGGTCGTCCTCTGGGTTGAGTCATAGTGGCGGCAACAACAGATGCAGCAGCAGCAACAACATCATTCGAGGTCGCCGTAGCAGAGGGTGATGGGGACGATGATCGTATATATATGGATGTAGAGGACATCTCCCTTCGCCACAACATATTACTGCAGCTGGTCCTTCTTGGACTACTCCCTTGCTGGCCCTTCGTGCCCTCCACCAGATGTCATGATGGCACTCCTCTAAGAGATCTAAGATGCTCAGCGTGCTACAGATCAGTTGGTGGCGGAGTCTTCAAGTTATTCGAGAGGAGGTTCACTGGCTCAAGACCACCTATACTGAGGACTATGATAGAGATATAGAGTCACCACCTCATCCACCAGCACAGGGATAGGTTTTTATTTTCATATACAAATATATTTATTAATTTGGTTTATTATTTTGCAGAGTAACTGTCCAGATTATAGACCGTACGCTGTATTGATGATGGATACACTATGGTTTGTTTTTCTTTTCTGTCGATATATATGATTCTATAGTTCCACCTCCTATTATGTGCATTATGGTCTTGCTTCAAATTTTCTGTTTCAATCAACAATGTGCTTATGGTGTGTTTGTATTAAGACTTTTATGTTTAATCCTAACTCAGTTCATGGACATGAGTGAAGGGTTTCAGGTTTGATCGGTAAAGCCGAGAGCTCTGATACACACCCCAATTCTGGACGAATCTAAAGTGTAAATGAACCATCATATGAACCAACAATTCACACCAGAATCAAATAGGATCGTGCTAACCATCAAACCATACTTACCCACATCACAATCAAAGATAATAAATAACAATAGTGGAAGTCTTTATTAATATAAACTGAGTATCTAACATGATAATTAAATAGTAAATGGATTATCTTCAAGTAATTCAAGACATAAATAAATATCTATTACAAGTTCCCATAACTCAAAATAGAAAGTAAAACTAAGCATAAATACACTGGAAGCACTCGCATGAAGAATCATGCTCATCCTCCACGGCTTGCACATCCAAATCTGTCACGTGTCCATACAATGGCATGTTCACATAGTCTTCTATAGTAATAGCTGCATCATCAACTAAAAATATTCAATGTCAAGGGATGAGCAAACAACATAGCTCAGTGAGTAAACAAAATAATGCACAAACATATGCATGTAGTCAATTCATAACTTTGGTTTGGTATAAGTTTGTAATATGCTATGGAAAGGATAGGCGGCCACCACACCTCCATACATGAGAGTGTAAGCACGCCCAATGGATCACATAAATTTTTTGCCCTACATCACCACTATGGAATAGAGATAGAGCTAGAGCCTAACGGATCACACACTGCCAGCACTTTCCTTGATACTCTACCCCATACCAGTACGTATGGCCTTACTAGCGAGGGCTTGTAAACTAGGTTCGTGACTAATTAATCCTAAATGTCCTCTAGATGTATCCAAGGCCTTACCCCAGCATCCCTTAATACGCCCATAGAGATAAAGTTAAGGTTCGTCGACAGAGCTTACAGCTACACACCGCGATCACCTTCCTTAATATCCTATGACGTACTAGTTCTACTAAGGTAACAGCGATATGATGATGTTAGTGTGATGAATGGTTCGATGCTACAACCTCTCCCTACACAACACATTGATCACATACACAAACACATGTCTATTCCTATCTTCATCATCATAACAGAATAAAAACAATAATTAAATATGCATGAATAGGAATAGTAATTATTGGATGACATGTGAGATGCATAAATAATTATATAAGCATGGCATCATATGAATTTGATAGAAAATAAAAGTAGCTTGTTATTAACCAATTAGTTTAGGTCTTGTTTCCTTACTAGTGACTGATGTTTGTTTCTCTTCCAAGCCTTGGAAATTATCTTGAATTAACAGAGAGCCTAAACAATTAATGAACTTAGGTTAGGGTTCCATTCCATTAAGTTTTTGATACTCAAACTCACTGTTCGGTCTCCTATTTATGTCCTCTGGACACTGTCCGATCGCTTCACTGGTCTTGTTTTGGTTGACTGATGAGTCTACCGGACAAAACCCTGTAGTCTTTTCGAGAGTCTTCGATTGCTTTACTAGTCTCCTATATAGTCGACCAGTCAAGGGACTGGATAACTCCTGAGTTAGACCCCAGGTTTACCTTTCAGTCCAAATTCATCCTGAGTCGATTCTTTAGCTTAATAATGGGATTCCTCCTAAGGTCATTCTATGGCCATTACACATTAAGATTAACCCTTCAAATAATCCTAACACCTAGTGTAAGACCCATATAAAACTAACCTGGTCTTACCACCTTGAACCAGGTTTACCCATCAAGGTTGAGCAAAATGGACCAAGGGCATGAAGGAGATCGTGATCCCAGGTATTAAATCGAGCCAAAAATACTTAAATTAAGGGGAGGGTCGCATACCCAGCAAGAGAGGGTCGGACCCCCTAAGACAGAAAGTCAGACCCCCTGTTTTATAGAGGGGGTCAAACACTTTAGGAGTTAGGGGTCGATGGGATCATCGACCCCCTCATCGACCCACAGTAGCTGCCAGAAACAGAAATTAGGAATGTTTCCTAATTTCGGTTGGACTCATTCCTAAACTCAATGGGACCTATTTTGGGAGGTTTTACTCCATAAATAGGACGTCCCTAAGTCCCTTTCACTCCTTTTACAACCCTAATTGGATTGAGAGAAAGAGAAGAGAAGGAAGAGAAGAAGAAGAGAAACAAGGAATAGAAGAAAGCAAAAAGGAGAAGAGTTGCAGAGAAGGAGTATTCTTTTCAGGTATGGATACTAATTCCATGAGTCTCTATAGACCTTAGAATAGATAATGAAGAGAGTATGATCTCGGAGAGTCTCAAACCATCAACCCATGGTTAGGTTTTCATGAAAAACCATGGGGAAGTCATGAAAGCCATATAGGTGAATGAATCATGGTTCTAGACCATAGAACATGTGTAATATGGACTGTAGTAGCAAGCCATAGGACCCCAAACATGAAGAATGGACTGAAAGCAGAAAAATCAATAAAACCCATAGGGGGTTGCACAGGGGGTCGATGGCCAATCGACCCTAACAGACCCTACCTCCGACCCCCAGTTAAAAACATGGTTTGTAAATTCAGAAATTAATTCTAATTAAATTCTATCGACTTGATAGGTCTTCTAGCAATATAATAACATTATCAAGGTGATTCTAAAGCTTGGAAGAGGATTTATTAACAAGCTAAGGTGAAGGAACAAGACCTAAACTAACTGGTTAATAATAAACTGTTTTATTTCTTGAGTCCAATGCCATATTGATTCTATGCGTGTATGCTTGTATGTGCATTCAACATGTCATCCAATATTTCTATTATTTGTTCATGCATATTTACTTTAATGTTATAACATGATGATGATGATGATGATGATGATAGGAATAGGCATGTGAATGTTTGTGTTTGGCCAGTGTATATGGTGCGGGTAGGGATGGTATCAATCGGTACAGCCATGACCGTTCTTCATGGGGTGTATATTGTGCCATGGTCTACTCAAGTCATGTCCACTGACGTCGTCGTATCGCCATTACCTTAGCAGAACTATTATGTCGTAGAGTATCAGGGGAGGTGGTCTCGATCTTTGTAGTCTCTGACTCTATCGGGGGGCCTTAGCTCTATCTCTATGGATGTTCTGAGGGATGCTAGGGTGAGGCCTTGGATACACTGTTTGGCATTAGGATTGGTTAGTTGCGAGCCCAGTTTACAACCCTAGCCAGCAGGGGTTTATTTGGTATGGTATCAACCGGTACAGCCATGATCGTTTTTCATGGGGTGTATATTGTGCCATTTTGGGTGCTTGGGGGGCGACGGTGCCGTTTTCATTGGGCGTTTCCACACATTCGTGCATAGAGGTGCGGCGGCCACCTATCCTTTCTATAGCACAATGCAAACTTTAAACCGGACCAAAGATATGATTTGACTGCATGCATATGTATTGTTGCATTGTTTTGTTTGCTCACTGAGCCGTGTTGTGTGCTCACCCTTTCGACGTCGAATATTTTTAGTTGATGATATAGGTACGACTGTTGAAGATTATGTAAGTGCTCCAATGTACGAAAACGTGGCGGCGATGGAAGTGGAAGAGGAAGTAGATACACATGACTCCTCTTGCGAGTGCAACTCGTGTGTATTCGATTAGTTATTTTTCTAGTTTTCTTTATTTGGATTTATTAAGGACATGTATTTGATATTTATTTATGTCTTAGTTGATACAAAATAATTTGCTATTTAGATATTAATATCACAGTAGATTCTCAGTTCATTTTATTATAAGACTTCCGCTATTGTGTATTTATTCTGATTGTGAATATGGATGTATGGGGTTTAGATAAAATGGATATATCCTACTCGAGATCCTGGTTGAACCGTTGGTTTGTTAGCGGTTCATCACACCATTCTGAATAGTACAAAATTGGGGTGTGACAACTTGGTATCAGAGCATCTCAGGCCTTGTCCGTTGAACTAGCACACATTCATGACAAATTGTGAACTGAGATAGGATAAAAAGTAAAAACAGTAATACTAACTCATTATAAGCACACGTGATGTTTGAGACCAAATTTAAAAAGAGAATAATGCATCTATTAAAGGAAGAATAAATTTAAATATAATGTGAAAGAAACAAACGTACATACATAGTTAAAACAGAGTACAGTCCACAACCCGGACAGTTACTCTATAGTACAAAGGAAGAGAAAAGATACAATCATGAAGCTGGAGGCGAAGGAGGAGGCGACACCTCATGATCTCTGTCATAGTCCTCAGCATAGACTCTAGTCAACCAGGCTATCTGAGTCTGGGTCGTCTGTAGACTAGCTGTAAGATCGGCTACCCGTTGATCACTCTGGTGCTGAGCCTCCATGAGCTCTCCCATCCTCATGGCTGATGTCCGTTGGGAGTCTAGTAGCTCATCCACTCTCACCAGCTGAGCGTCTAGTAACTCTCCCATCCTCATGTCTGATGTACACTGGGCGTCTATGAGCTCATCCACTCTCACACGCTGAGCATCTAGTAACTCCTCCATCCTCAGATCAGATCTACGCTGAGCCTCTCTGATCTCATGCAACATCTCCATCATATCAGAAGGGGGTTTTAAAGGCCCAGTCGGATGAGAAGGACCAACCTCATGAGACGGACCAGCCGCATATGAAGTACCAGCTCCAGCCGCATGCGTAGGTGAAGGTGGTGGTATCGAGTCTACATCCATGTACATACGGTCATCATCATCAGTAGGCTCCGCATGAACTCCAGCAGCGGCGGTAGCTGCCTCAGCATTAGCTATCTCTACGCGAGTATGAGGGCGCACCATCGCGTTCCTCTCCTCATCACTGACCTGAGCATCCTGCATGCCCATCTTGCAAATAGCCTCCCAATCTAGAGGTGATAAGAAGGACTTCTCTGAATCTTTTCATCTAATAAATCAACCCCCAGGCGGGTAAGCAGAACAGTGATCATACGTCCGTACGGAAGGTTGCCAGTGTGACTGGGCAACGTAGCAGTGATCATACTACGCATAATGATGTATGGAAGGCAGACGGGTTGTCTAGTTCAAATGCAGTACAGCAGATACTGGGTCAGCTGGGAAACCCTCTCGTAATGGCCACTCTGCGGGATCAGGTTATGCTGAATGATCTTGCAGTATACCCGTGGAGCTGGACGCATATAGCATGCCCTCATCTGCCAACGGTCAGGTCGTAGAAGCTGACTATCAATCTCATCCCTCATCACGGTGGAGAAGAACTGGTGCTCACCAGGAGCACAGTAAACCATGGGGCCATCATAGGAAATTCCCAGTAGGTCGGCCAGCTGTCGAAAATCGAATGAAATGTTCACCCCTTTGACATAGCTGGTGATGCACAGCTCATGACCCCTCTCGACATCATTGTAATCCCCCACCACCTGGAGGTTACAATAGAACTGTCGTACCAAATCCGGATAGGTGCAAGCGTCGTAAGTAATGACAGGGAGCCATCCCATATCACCAAACGCCCTCTCTACATTGAACAGGGCTAACTCAGCCAAGTTCACCTTACGACCACCCTCTACTTTCTTGCGAGCGTAGTGAGCATACTTTGTCTCAACTTCGTTGGAACAAAAATGAAGAGGATCACGAACTCTGGGTACTTTGGTACGAGCCATGATGTCTGCAAATAAGAAAGAAAAACAGATAATACGTTAGTAGGGTAGAAAAGCCAAAATTTGGACATTATAACAACGTAAGTTGGCCAAAAGCCTCACTTGTCACCCATACATGTGGGCAGGAGGACTTACGTAGGTTCTAACATATCCTACAACACTCACACAGTAGGAAATCCTAACTAATGGGATCCAATTTGAAGAAATTGCGAGAAATCAAAAATTTCGACAAATTAGGACAAAAAGAGCAAAAATTCAAGTTTCTCGATAACCAACCGATGAAACTCAAAAATTTTTGAGGGCTATCGTTCCTCGAGACACCAATAACAAAAGCCCCCAATAAAAATCAAATTTTTACGGTTGGAAAAAGTTTAATTCAAAAAATACAAGTTAAATGGGCAAAAATCTAGAAATGGAAACCTAAAAACAGGTAAAAATGAGAAAACATACCTGTAGGAGTGATGTGGACATCAAAACACGGAACCAAAATGATCAATACAGCAGAGTGGCACTGTAGCAACTCAGAGGTGAGAGACGAGTCAAAACGGGAAAGAAATGAGGGGAAATGAACCCATAATCGGATCTTAAAAGTCTGATTTTTGGTCTGGTGGTCGAACAATTCGACCAGGATCATCGACCCCCATATCGACCCCCAGCTCTCGGGAATCTGACAGAAAACTAGGGGTCGGACACCCATCGACCCCCATATCGACCCCCAGCTCTCGAAAATCTGATAGAAAACTAGGGTCGGACCAGGGGGTCGGACACCCGTCGACCCCCATATCGACCCCCAGCTCTCGAGAATCTGACAGAAAACTAGGGGTCGGACCAGGGGGTCGGACACCCATCGACCCCATATCGACCCCCAGCTCTCGGGAAGAACAGGTTATTACCAGGGTCGAATATTGTGGATCGGACATATCATCAACCCCCACCATCGACCCTGTATAGAAAAGATAGTATTTTTCATAGAATGAGCTGAAAATTTTGAAATTTTATATCGGTTAGCGTGCCTATATGAAGTATAAATGATTGTCTCACATACTTGATGATTTTCAGGCATCCCATTCTCAAGAGAAAATATGTCTGGGCGTAGAGTAACCAGGCAGAGCTGAAATGCAGTTCCACCACCACCTGTGGAGGAAACTAGTCAAGAAAATATATATGCACAGAAAAATCCGCAAGGTGCACCACCAGAAAATCCGGTTTAGGCGAATCCTACAAACTTGCCACCCCCACCACCAGAATTAGCAACCGTTGTGGTGAACTTAGCACAGCAGCTGCAACAAATGCAACACACACAGGTTCAAATGAAAGTTGCAATGGGGATTATGTTCCAGGCCACCCATGCTACACCCATGCAGACTGGACAAGCCAGTGCAGCACCGGTGGGCCACCACCCAGCACCTCAAACACCTCAACCACCAACTGCACAGTTCCAGTACCAGGTCTGGAAGCAGCTCAGGTTCATTATCAGTATCCACAACCTATGTTTGGGGCAGACCCCCAAAATCAGATGGATCACTCTCGACTGGTTGAGAGATTTTTGAAGATGAAGCCCAGGTAATTTAACGGTCAACCGTCTGATCCGTTATGGCCAGCACACTGGATCAACAAGATGGAGAGAAACTTTCTTATGATGACTATTACAGAAGAAGAAAAGGTACTATGTGCTACCTTTATGCTAAAAGGCGATGCACATCATTGGTGGAAATCTACTAGGTCCTATCTATTGACCAAGCACGCCCTATTGACTTGGGCTATTTATAAAGAAGCTTTCTTTGAGAATTATTTTCCCCGAAGCTTCAGAGATTCTATGGAGAAGGAGTTCCTGAGTTTATATCAGGGCCAGATGTCCGTGGATGCATACCAACAGCGTTATGAGGAGCTGTTTTTCTTTGCACCACTTAGTATGCAAGAAGAAGAAACTAAGACCCGTAGGTTTGTCACGGGGCTTAGAGGAAGCATCAGAGAGCACGTTCTGGGTTTGGAAAAGAAGATATATAATGAAGCTGTCCAAATTGCTCGAGTTATAGAATCAAGCCAGAAGGAACGTTACTTTACACAGAACAGAGGCATAAAAAGGCCAGACGTAAATGCTTATAACAGAGGGCACAATAAGACATTTAAACCCTTCCGTGCTCAAGGCTTTACTGCTGCATCCAAGACTACCCCGGTAACTCAACAGCAACCAAAGCCAAATTTTAAAGGTCCGAGATGTTATAACTGCAGCCAAACGAGACATATGGTAAGGGAGTGTCCTAAGCCCAAGAAGCACTTACATCAAGGACGAGTATATGTTGTTACATCCGAGGATGCTGTCGCATCACCCGATGTGGTCACAGGTATGACCGAATCCTTTAAAGTTGTATTACATTGTATGAGCATGTAGACTAAGTTAAATAAATCACAGGTATCGTACCTATAAATGGCATACCCGCCAGAGTAATTTTTGATTCGGGAGCTACTCATTCCTTTATATATGTGTCGTTTGAAAAGAAGCTGAACTTACCCATCAAAACATTGGACTACAAACTACTTGTACGGTCACCGATGGGGTTAGAAGTGGAGTTAGAAAAAGGTTATGGGCCATGCCCAGTTCTCATTGGCGAGAAAACTTTAGATGCAACCTTGATCCAACTTGGGATGGCAGACTTTGACGTCATCTTAGGAATGGACTGGTTAGCTCGGCATTCTGTGAACCTACTATGCGCCGAAAAAAATTAACATTTAAAGACAAAGAAGGAGCATAATTCAGTTTTGCGGGAACCAAACTTCCCCGTAAACGCAAGCTCGTACTCTTAGCACTAAAGGTTAAGAAGTGCCTTAAGAAGGGGGCAGTCGGGTATCTAGTATCAGTGGTTGATCTAACCAAGGAGGCACCACAAATGGAAGATATTGATGTCGTGCGGGACTATCCCGACGTATTTCCAGAGGAACTACCAGGATTACCACCCGACAGAGCAACAGAGTTTGTGATAGACCTTACACCTGGAGCCACACCAGTATAAAAAACACCTTATAGAATGGCTCCTACTGAACTGAAGGAATTGAAAGTGCAACTACAGGAACTGCTGGACAAGGGTTATATTCGACCCAGTATATCACCATGGGGAGCGCTAGTGTTGTTCGTAAAGAAGAAGGACGGTAGCATTGGATTATGTATCGACTATCGGGAGTTGAACAAGCTGACAGTCAAGAATCGATATCCACTACCTAGGATCGATGACTTGTTCGATCAGTTACAAGGGGCAAAAGTATTTTCTAAGATTGATCTTCGGTCAGGCTACCATCAGTTGAAGATCAAAGAGGGTGATATTCCTAAGACGGCTTTCAGGACCAGATATGGACATTATGAATTCTTGGTCATGTCTTTTGGATTAACAAACGCACCAGCAACTTTCATGGAACTTATGAACTGGGTTTTCCATGATATGTTGGATACGTCGGTTATTGTATTTATTGATGATATATTGGTATATTCCAAGGACAAAGAAACCCATATTAAGAACCTAAACGCAGCCCTACAGCGTTTAAGGAAAGAGAAGCTATATGCCAAATTTACCAAGTGTGAGTTTTGGCTAAGTGAAGTCGCCTTCCTAGGCCATGTAGTATCCGCTGAAGGAATCATAGTGGACCCCAGCAAGATCGAGGCTATTGTTAAGTGGGAAGCACCAAAGAACGTTGCAAAAATTAGAAGTTTTCTAGGTCTCGCTGGTTATTATCGGAGATTTATGGAAGACTATTCCTGGATTGCCGTACCTCTCACCAGTTTGACTAAGAAAGGTGAAAAGTTTGTGTGGACGGATGAATGTGAGAAGAGCTTCCAGACATTGAAGACCAGGTTGATATCCGCTCCGATTTTGACTATTCCTGTCCCAGGACAGCCATTTACCCTGTACACTGATGCGTCACGATTGGGATTAGGATGTGTGCTTATGAAAGGAGAACAAGTAATTGCTTATGCCTCAAGACAGTTGAAGACACATGAGAAAAGCTATCCCACTCATGATTTGGAGTTAGCAGCAGTTGTATATGCTGTTAAGATATGGAGACATTACCTATACGGAGAGAAGTTTCAGATTAAGTCGGACCATAAAAGTTTTACTTATTTGTTTAACCAGAAGGAGTTGAATATGAGACAAAGAAGATGGCTGAAACTACTGAAAGACTATGACTGTGATATCCAGTATCATCCGGGGAAAGCTAATGTAGTAGCAGACGCGTTGAGCAGAAAGGCAATGATAAAATCTCAAGGAGAGGTTATCACAACTGCAGCAATGTGTACTACCAGAATGGTATTCAATCACGGCAACGAGCAATATGTGATAGATACAGCGGATGGGTCAGCCAACCAAGGGTTTATTCATCAGTTTTCAAATATGTTCGCTGCATTGAAGATTATACCAGACATAATTGATGAAGTGAAGACAGCTATCAAATCAGACCCTTACCTAGAACGGTGCAAGAAGAGATCGAAAAAGGTAGAACTAACCTTGAGTTCACCTTGGACGAAGAGAAGGTACTGAAGTACAAAGGAAGGATATGTGTACCCGAAACAGAAAGTGTGGACATTAGACACCGACTGATGAAAGAAGCCCATACCACCATCTATTCGATACATCCTGGAAGTAAAAAAATGTATCATGATCTAAAGAAACTATATTGGTGGAGAGGGATGAAAGCAGATGTAGCTAAGTTCGTGTCTCAATGCCTAAATTGTCAGAAAGTAAAGGCTGAACGACAAAGACCCGCAGGACTGTTACATTCGTTACCGGAGTCAGCATGGAAATGGGACTGCATCACTATGGACTTTGTCACGGGATTACCACTGACTCCTCGAGTGGTTGACGCAGTTTGGGTGATTGTAGACCGTCTGACTAAGACAGCTCGCTTTATACCGATACGACCTCAGTATATACTAGAAAGGTTAGCAAAGTTGTATGTGGATAATATTGTTCGATTACACGGTGTACCAGAGAGCATTGTGTCCGATAGAGATCCACAATTTACTTCCAAGTATTGGGAAGGATTGCAAAAGGCTATGGGTACAACATTGAAGTTTAGTACTACATTCCATCCACAGACAGATGGACAGTCAGAGCGTATAATTCAAATTCTAGAAGATATGCTACGAGCATGTGTAATTGATTTCAAAGGATCATGGGATGAAAAGTTACCACTGATCGAGTTCGCTTACAACAATAGCTACCAGGCTACTATACAGATGTCACCCTACGAAGCGCTGTATGGCAGAAAGTGTCGAACCCCTTTATTTTGGAATGAAGTTGGAGAACGTAGTATTGTTGGGCCTAAATTTGTCGAAGAGACTTGTCACGTGGTCGCATTATCAAGGAACAGGTAAGAATAGCTCAGAACCGTCAGAAGCAATATGCAGATACTCGACGCAAAGATCTTGAGTTCACCGTAGGTGATAAAGTATTCTTGAAGGTATCGCCTATGCGAGGATTGAAACGGTTCGAACAAAAAGGGAAACTAAGTCCAAGGTATGTCGGGCCATATGAGATTTTAGCCAAGCGTGGAAAAGTGGCTTACCAGTTAGCACTACCACCATCTATGTCAAGTGTGCATGACGTATTTCATATTTCCCTAATGAAGAAGTATGTCAAGGACCCAACGCACGTCTTGACAGTAGATCTATCGGAATTGACTGATGAATTGACATTTGAAGTAACACCAACTGAAATCACCAGCCAAAAGGTTCAACGACTACGCAACCGAGATATCTATTATGTTAAGGTCACTTGGAGAAGTTGAGACATGGAAGAAATTACATGGGAAGAAGAGAATGCTATGTGGAAGCAATACCCTCACTTATTTGATTCAGAAGGTACATACAATTTCGAGGACAAAATTTTTTATAAGTAGGGGGAGTTGTAAGACCCGTATCAAACTAACCCGGTCTTACCACCTTGAACTAGGTTTACCCATCATGGTTGAGCAAAATGGACCAAGGGCGTAAAGGAGATCGTGATCCCAGGTATTAAATCGACCCAAAAACACTTAAATTAAGGGGAGGGTCGCATACCCAGCAAGAGAGGGTCAGACCCCCTAAGACAAAAAGTTAGGCCCCCTGTTTTACAGAGGGGGTCGGGCACTTTAGGAGTTAGGGATCGACGGGATCATCGACCCCCTCATCGACCCCCAGTTGCCGCCAGAAATAGAAATTAGGAATGTTTCCTAATTTCGGTTGGACTCTTTCCTAAACTCAATGGGAATTATTTTGGGAGGTTTTACTCTATAAATAGGACGTCTCTAAGCCCCTTTCACTCCTTTTACAACCCTAATTGGATTGAGAGAAAGAGAAGAGAAGGAAGAGAAGAAGAAGGGAAACAAGGAATATAAGAAAGCAAAAAGGAGAAGAGTTGAAGAGAAGGAGTATTCTTCTCAGGTATGGATACTAATTCCATTAGTCTCTACAGACCTTAGGATAGGTAATGAAGAGAGTATGATCTCGGAGAGTCCCAAACCATCAACCCATGGTTAGGTTTTCATGGAAAACCATGGGGAAGTCATGAAAGCCATATAGGTGAATGAATCATGGTGCTAGACCATATAACATGTGTAATATGGACTGTAGTAGCAAGCCATAGGACCCCAAACATGAAGAATGGACTGAAAGCAGAAAAATCAACAAAACCCACAGGGGGTCGATGGCCAATCGACCCTAACAGACCCTACCTCCGACCCCCAGTTAAAAACATGGTTTGTAAATTTGGAAATTAATTCTAATTAAATTCTATCGACTTGCTAGGTCTTCTAACAATATAATAACGTTATCAAGGTGATTCTAAAGCTTGGAAGAGGATTTATTAACAAGCTAAGGTGAGGGAACAAGACCTAAACTAACTGGTTAATAATAAACTGTTTTATTTCTTGAGTCCAATGCCATATTGATTCTATGCGTGTATGCTTGTATGTGCATTCAACATGTCATCCAATATTTCTATTATTTGTTCATGCATATTTAGTTTACTGTTATAACATGATGATGATGATGATGATGATGATGATAGGAATAGGCATGTGAATGTTTGTGTTTGGCCAATGTATATGGTGCGGGTAGGGATGGTATCAACCGGTACAGCCATGACCGTTCTTCATGGGGTGTATATTGTGCCATAGTCTACTCAAGTTATGTCCACTGACGTTGTCGTATCAGCATTACCTTAGCAGAACTATTATGTCGTAGAGTATCAGGGGAGGTGGTCTCGGTCCTTGTAGTCTCTGACTCTACTGGGGGGCCTTAGCTCTATCTCTATGGATGTTCTGAGGGATGTTGGGGTGAGGCCATGGATACACTGTTTGGCATTAGGATTGGTTAATTACGAGCCCAGTTTGCAACCCTAGCCAGCAGGGGTTTATTTGTTGGTATGGTATCAACCGGTACATCCATGACCGTTTTTCATGGGGTGTATATTGTGCCATTTTGGGTGCTTGGGGGGCGACGGTGCCGTTTTCATTGGGCGTTTCCACACATTCGTGCATAGAGGTGCGGTGGCCACCTATCCTTTCTATAGCATAGTGTAAACTTTAAACCGGACCAAAGATATGATTTGACTGCATGCATATGTATTGTTGCATTGTTTTGTTTGCTCACTGAGCCGTGTTGTGTGCTCACCCTTTCGACGTCGAATATTTTTAGTTGATGATGCAGGTACGACTGTTGAAGATTATGTAAGTGCTCCAATGTACGGGAACGTGGCGGCGATGGAAGTGGAAGAGGAAGTGGATACACATGACTCCTCTTGCGAGTGCAACTCATGTGTATTCGATTAGTTATTTTTCTAGTTTTCTTTATTTGGATTTATTAAGGACATGTATTTGATATTTATTTATGTCTCAGTTGTTACAGAATAATTTGCTATTTAGATATTAATATCACAGTAGATTCTCAGTTCATTTTATTATAAGACTTTCGCTATTGTGTATTTATTCTGATTGTGAATATGGATGTATGGGGTTTAGATAAAACGGATATAGCCTACTCGAGATCCTGGTTGAACCGTTGGTTTGTTAGCAGTTCATCACACCATTCTGAATAGTGCGTAGGGAGCTGTGCTGGATAGGGCCTACTGTGATGACATATAGGATTGGTTATTTTCGAGCCCAGTTTGCAAGCCCTTGCAAACAGAGACTTACGTGTTGGTATGGGTGGAGCATCAGGGGAGGTGTTGGAAGCCTTAGCTCTATCTCTATTCCATGGTGGGGGCATGTGGGTCGGCAGCGGTGTGATCTACTGGGCAATTCTACACACTCGTGTATAGAGGTGCGGTGGCCGCCAATCCTTTCTATAGCACATTGCAAACTTAAACCAGACCATGATATAATATGATTGTTACTCATGCATATGAATGTTACACTGTCTGATTGTCTTACTAAGCTAAGTTGTGAGCTCACCCTTGTATATATACATGTTTTTAGATGTTGATACAGGTTATACGGTGGATGATTACGTGAACACTTCGGCGTATGGAGGTGTTGCTGCTCTGGACGTGCAGGCAGGAGAGGACGAGCATGACGCTTCATGCAAGTGCCCTTTCTGCGTGTATCTCTAGGATTTTATTTTATTTGTTTCAGTTATTCTCGGTTGACATTAAAGTAATGTAAAGATATTTATTTATGTTTTGAGAATTTGGATAATGAAATATTTTATTAAATTTATCAGTAGATACTTAGTTCATTTTATTTAAAGACTTCCGTTGTATTCTATTATATTCTGATTGTGATTTTGTGCAATGGTTTGTCTAAGTGGACACGGTCTTATCAAGATCTTAGTGTGAGCCGTTGGTTCAGTGAAGGTTCACTCACACCATTCTGGTTGGTTCTGAATTGGGATGTGACAATTTGGTATCAGAGCTCTCAGGCCTTCCCATGAAACCTGAATACTTCCATTGGAGCCCATGAACTAAGTTAGGATAACTAAAAGCTTTAATACAAACCCACATAAGCACATGTGTTGGTTGAGACCGAATTTAAACAAGACAATAATGTACATATAAAAGGTGAAACCATATATATACACTGAAACAGAAAGAGAAGACGGACTGGCAGAGTCGAAGACTACTTGGTCTGAGACCACCTCCCCTGATACCCTATGACGTAATAGTTCTGCTAAAGTAATGGCGATACGACGATGTCAGTGGACAAGACTTGAGTAGAGATAGAACTAGAGTCTGGTGACCAGACTGAGCCACAATGTCACGTCCTCCCCCCTGATGCTCCACTCGCATCAAGCACATTAACTACACACATACATTCACATGTCTATTCCTAGCATCATCATCATCATGTTATAAATAGAATTAAATATGCATGAACATTAATAGCATGAATAGTGGATGACATGTTGAATGCACATTACAAGCATACACGGATAGAATTAGTCATGGCAATAGACTCAAGAAAATAAAAACAGTTTATTATTAGCCAATTAGTTTAGGTTTTGTTCCCTCACATTTGCTTGAGTGTAGATCCTCTTTCAAGCTTTAAGAATCACTTTTATATTAATAGGAAAACCTAACAAGTCGATAGATTTTAATTAGAATTTATTCTGATAATTTTAGGCTTGCTGTTAAGCGAGGGTCGCAGGTAGGGTCGCAGGTTTCTGTGACCCCCAGGGGTAGGGTCGATGCCAGGGTCGGATGTTCCATCGACCCTAGGTGCGACCACCGCATCCCTGGACTTCCCGAATGCTGGGGGTCGATCCTGTGGTCTGGTAGGGTCGATTCCCAATCGACCCCACGTGCGACCCCCCATGGTTTGAGTCGAGAATTTCATTCTACAGTCCATTCTTTCATGTTTGGGTCCTATGGCTTACTTTCACAATCCATTCTATGCTTGTTCTATGGCTCAAAACTCCAAGTTACTCACTTTTCATAGTTTTCCATGATTTCCATTGGAAATCATCCATGGATGGATGGTATTAGGGTTTCTCCCACCAGCTGATCTGACATGCACTGAGCAACCAGAAGCTCTCCCACCCACTGATCGGACATGCGCTGAGCATCTAGAAGCTCTCCCATCCTCAAATCAGACATGCGCTGAGCCTCTCGGATCTCATGCAATATCACCATCATGTCATCAGAAGGTGCATACGAAGGACCAGCTGCATGTGAAGGACCAGCCGCATAAGAAGGACCAGCTCTTGTAGCATGAGTAGGTGATGGAGGAGGTATGGCTTCCACATCTATGTACAAACGATCATCATCACCCACATGAACCCCTGCTCCAGCTGCTGCCTCAGCGTCGGCCATCTCCACTCGAGTACGTGGACGCACCAGAGCATTTCTCTTCTCATTGCTGACCTGGGGATCCCGCATGCCCATCTTACAGATGGCCTCCCAATCCAGAGGTGATGAGAAGGATTTCTCCTGAATCCTCTCATCCACCATGTCAACACCCAGGCGGGAAAGCAGTATAGAGATCATGCGTCCATAGGGCAGGTTGCCAGTATGACCGGGCAACGTAGCACTGATCATCGTCCGCATGATGATGTAAGGAAGGCAGACAGACTGCCTCGTGCAGATACAGAACAATAGATACTGGGTCAACTGGGAGATCCTCTCGTAGTGCCCACTCTGAGGTATCTGGTTGTGCTGAATAATCTTGCAGTACACCCGAGGCTCTGAACGAAGGTAGATCGCTTTCATCTCCCAGCGATCCTCTCTGATGATCTGACGGTCAATCTCAGCTCTCATCTCCAATGAAAAGAACTGGGGCTCTCTAGGAGCATAGAACACCAAGGGGCCGTCATATGAAATTCCCAACAAGTCGGCTAGCTGCAGATAATCAAATGAAATCTCAACCCCCTTGACGTAGCTGGTGATCCGAAGCTCTCTACCCCTCTCGGTATCATTGTAATCTCCCACCACCTGGAGATTACAGTAGAACTGTCTCACCAAATCCGGCCGAGTGCAGGCGTCATAGGTGATCACAAGAAGCCAACCCATGTCACCAAAACCCTCTCCACATCGAACAAGGCCAAGCTAGCCAAGTCCACCCGACGACCTCCCTCTACCTTCTTACGAGAGTAGTGGGCATACTATGTCTCCGCCTCATTAGAACGGAAATGGATTGGGTCATGTACCCTGGGTACTTTGGTACAAGCCATAGTATCTGCAAAAACAAAGAAAAATAGATATTGGTTTAGTAAGGATGAAAAACCCAAAAATTTCGGCAGTATAACGACGTAAATTGGTCAAAAGCCTCACTTTTCACCCATACACGTGGGCAGAAGGACTTATAAAGGTTTTAAACAATCCTGCAAGACTCATACAGTTGGAAATTTCATTAAAAGAGATTGAATTTGAAGAAATTTTAAGAAATTCAAAAATTTCGACAAATTAGGGCAAAAATGGGAAATTTCAAGTTTCTCGATAACCAACCGATGAAACTCAAATATTTTTGAGGGATTTCGTCCATTGAGTCACCAACAACAAAAGCCCCCAATAAAAACCGAATTTTTATGGTTGGAAAAAGTTTAATTTGAAGAAAACGATATAAATGAGTAAAAACCTAGTTAAGAAACCCTAAAAACATGAAAATATAGAGAACATACCTGTAGACGAGGAGTAGATGTCGAAATGAGAAGCAAATAGAACCAATGAGTCCGAGTTGTCACTGTAGCAACTCAGAGGGACGAGCCGAGTCAGAAAGGAGGAGGAAGAATGAGAAATTGATTCAAAATCGGGATTAAAAACCTGATTTTTAGTCCGAGGGTCGAAAAATTCGACCAAAATATCCGACCCCCCTCCGACCCCCTCATCGACCCACGGCTCTCGATAGTCTGACTGAGAACCAGGGGTAGAACCCTGGGTCGGACATCCATCGACCCCCTCATCGACCCCCGGCTCTCGGTAAGAATCAGTGATTTTCAGGGTCGCATACTGAGGGTCGGACATCCATCGACCCCCGGCTCTCGGTAAGAATCAGTGATTCTCAAGGTCGCATACTGAGGGTCGGACATCCATCAACCCCACCATCGACCTTGCAGTGAAAAATATAGTATTTTCGACAGAATGATCTGAAAAATTTGAAATTTTCATTGGTTAGTGGATTTAAACTATGAGAATGAAGTATATAATGATTGCCTCACGTATTCTATGATTTTCAGGCATTCCCACTACTAGAACAGATAATGGTTGGACGCAGAGTAACCAGACAAAGCCGTAACTCTATCCCACCACCACCACCTGTGGGGGAAGACAGCCAGATACACCCGAAAATACAGGAAAATACGAACACGGCACCGTCCGTAATTAATGGGTAGGAAAATTCTATAAATTTTCCAGCTTCACCTATAGACCTGGCTACAGTAGTAATGAATTTGGCCCAACAGCTGCAGCAAATACAACAGGCACAAGCTACTATGCAAGCTGCCATAGGCATGACCTTTCCCGCTGCATAGATGACACCGATGCCAGCAGGACAGGCAAGCACTGTACTAGGGGGAAGTAACACAGTACCCCACGCACCTCCGACCCCCATTATGCAGGCTCAAGTACAAAACCCTGAAGTAGCTCCAGGTGGATATCAATACCCACCACCTATGTATGGAGCTTATGTTCCGCATCAACTGGACCACTCTAGACTGGTGGAGCATTTTCTGAGATGAAGCCCAAGGAGTATAGTGGTAAGCTAGCTGACCCATTGTGACCAGCACATTAGATCGATGAGATGGAGAGAAATTTCATGATGATGACAGTGAATGAGGAAGAAAAGGTATTGTGTGCAACGTTTATACTGAAAGGCAATGCACACCACTGGTGAAAGTCCACACGAACATATCTGATGACAAAGCACACCCAATTGACTTGGGATATATATAGGGAGGCATTCTTTGAGAAGTATTTTCCTAGGAGTTTCAGAGATTCCATAGAGAAGGAGTTCCTGAGTATATATCAGAGACAGATGACTGACGATGCATACCAACAGTGTTATGAGGAGCTGTTTTTCTTTGCATCAGTCAGTATGCAGGTAGAAGATACAAAGACCCGAAGGATCGTCATGGGACTTAGGGGAAGCATACGCGAACATGTTCTTGGACTTGAAAAGAAAATCTACAATGAAACTGTACAAATTGCTCGAGTGATAGAGTCGAGCCAGAAAGAGAGCTACTTTGCTCAAAATAGAGGAATCAAAAGGCCAAATGGAAATTCTTACAACGGAGGGAACACCAAGGTATTCAAACCCTTCCGTACTCAAGGTTTCAATGCTGCAGCCAAGACTACTTCAGCAGCTCAACAGCAACAAAATCCAAATAATGAAGGGTAAAAATGCTATAACTGCAATCAATTGGGACATATGGCAAGGGAGTATCCTAAGCCCAAAAAGCAACTACATCAAGGAAGAGTTTACGCTGTTACATCTGAGGATACTGCCGCATCGTCTGATGTGGTCACAGGTATGACCTAAATCTTATCATTTTGTGTTACAATTATGTGAGCATGTAGACTAAATCAAAACAAATCACAGGTATCATACCTATTAATGGCATTCCTGCCAGAGTACTCTTTGATTCAGGAGCTACTCATTCTTTTATATCTGTGTCATTTGGAAAGAAGTTAAATCTACCCCTCAAATCCTTAGACAACAAACTGCTTGTACGATCGCCTATGGGATTAGAAGTGGAATTAGAAAAAGATTATGGACCATGTCCAGTTCTTATTGACAAGAAAACTTTGGATGCAACCTTGATCCAACTTGAAATGGCAGACTTTGACATCATCTTGGGAATGGACTGGTTAGCTAGGCATTCTGTAAACCTATTATGTGCCGAAAAGAAGCTGACATTTAAAGACAAGGAGGAGCAGAGTTCAGTTTAACGGGAACCAAACTTTCCCATAAACGAAAGCTCATACTCTCTGCATTAAAGGCTAGGAAGTGCTTGGAGAAAGGAGCAGTTGGGTATCTAGTATCTGTGGTCGATCTTACCAAAGAAGCACCACAAATGGAGGATATTGATGTCGTGCATGACTATCCAGATGTATTTCCTATAAAATTACCAGGACTATAACCCGACCGCGCTACAGAGTTTGTTATAGATCTGATACCCGGAGCCGCACCAGTATCTAAAGTACCTTATCGAATGGCTCTTACTGAACTGAAGGAATTAAAAGTACAACTACAAGAACTACTGGACAAGGGTTACATCCGACCTAGCATATCACCATGGGGAGCGCCAGTATTATTCGTGAAGAAGAAGGACGGTAGCGTTCGATTGTGTATAGACTACTGAGAACTGTATAAACTGACAATCAAGAATCGATACCCATTGCCTCAGATCGATGACCTGTTCGATCAGTTGCAAGGTGCCAAAGTGTTCTCCAAGATTGATCTTCGGTTAGGCTACCACCAGTTGAAGATTAAGGATGGTGATATCCCCAAGACAGCATTCAGGACCAGATATGGACATTATGAATTCTTAGTCATGTCTTTTGGATTGACGAATGCACCAGCAACCTTTATGGAACTTATGAATCGGGTATTCCACGATATGTTGGATAAGTCAGTTATTGTATTCAACGATCATATATTGGTCTACTCCAAGGACAAGAAAACTCATATTAAGAATCTAAACGCTACTCTGCAGTGATTATGGAAGGAGAAGCTTTACGTCAAATTTACAAAGTGTGAGTTTTGGCTAAAGGAAGTCGCTTTTCTAGGCCATGTTGTATCCGCTAAAGGAATTAAAGTTGATCCTAGCAAGATCGAAGCTATTGTGAAGTGGGAAGCACTGAAGAGCGTTGCATAAATTAGAAGTTTCTTAGGTCTAGCTGGGTATTATCGATGATTTGTGGAAGACTATTCCCGAATCGTCGTACCTCTCACCAGTTTGACTAAGAAGGGCAAGAAGTTTGTTTGGACTGATAAATGCGAGAAGAGTTTCCAAACATTGAAGGCTAGATTGATATCTGCTCCGATCTTGACCATTCCTATTCCAGGACAGCCATTTACCTTGTACACTGATGCGTCTGGATTGGGTTTAGGATGTGTACTTATGCAAGGAGAACAAGTAATTGCTTATGCTTCAAGACAACTGAAGACACATGAGAAGAACTATCCCACTCATGACTTGGAACTAGCAGCAGTAGTACATGCTGTCAAGATATGGAGACATTATTTATATGGAGAGAAATTTTAGATTAAATCAGATCATAAGAGTCTTACTTACCTCTTTAATAAAAAGGAGTTGAATATGAGACAAAAAAGATGGATGGAACTATTAAAATACTATGATTGTGATATCCAGTATCATCCGGGGAAAGCTAATGTGGTTGCTGACGCACTGAGTAGAAAGGCAATGATAAAATCTCAAGGGGAGGTTAGCACAACTGCCGCAATGTGTACTACCGGAAGAGTGTTCAATTACGGCAACGAGAAGTTTGTGATAGATGTACCGGGTGAATCAATCAACCAAGAGTTTATTCATCAGTTTTAAAATATGTTTGTCACATTGAAGATTGTACCCAATATACTTGATAAAGTGAAAACAACGATTAAATCAGACCCTTATCTAAGAACAGTACAAGAAGACATCGAAAAAGGTAGAACTATTCCTGAGTTCACCTTAGATGATGAAGGGGTACTGAAGTACAAAGGAAGAATATGTGTACCTGAAATAGAAAATTTGGACATTAGACACCGACTAATGAAGGAAGCCCATACCACCGCCTATTCGATACACCTTGGAAGTACAAAATTGTATAATGACCTAAAGAAATTATATTAGTGGAGAGGAATGAAAGTAGATATAGCCAAGTTCGTGTCTCAATGCCTAAATTGTCAGAAGGTGAAAGCTGAACAACAAAGACCAGCAGGACTGTTACAGTCGTTACCAGAACCAGCATGGAAATGGGACTGCATCACTCTGGACTTCGTCATAGGGTTACCATTGACTCCCTGAGTAGTTGACGCAGTTTGGGTGATTGTAGACCGACTGACTAAAACGACCTGATTTATAGCTATACGACCTCAGTATACACTGGAGAGGTTAGCTAAGTTGTATGTGGATAATACTGTCAGATTACACGATGTACCTGAAAGCATTGTGTCCTACAGATATCTACGATTTACTTCAAAATTTTGGGAAGGATTGCAGAAGGCTATGGGTACAACATTAAAGTTCAGTACTGCATTCCATCCTCAGACAGACAGACAATCGGGGCGTACCATTCAGATTCTAGAAGACATGCTCCGAGCTTGTGTAATTGATTTTAAAGGATCATGGGATAAAAAGTTACCACTGATTGAGTTCGCTTACAACAATAGCTATCAGGCTACTATATAGATGTCACCCTATGAAGCGCTATATGGCAGAAAGTGTCGAACTCCTTTGTTTTGGAATGAAGTTGGAGAACGTAGTATTGTTGGACCAGAATTTGTTGAAGAGACATGTTGAGTAGTCGACATTATCAAAGAAAGAGTAAGAATGACTCAGAATCGTCAGAAGCAATATGCAGATACTAGACGCCGAGACCTTGAATTCGCCGTAGGTGATAAGGTATTCCTCAAAGTGTCACCTATGCGAGGTTTAAAACGGTTCGGACAGAAAGGGAAACTAAGTCCGAGATATGTTGGATCATATGAGATTCTAGCTAAACGTAGGAAAATGGCTTATCAGTTAGCACTACCACCATCTATGTCAAGTGTGCATGATGTATTTCATATCTCCTTATTAAAGAAGTATGTCAGAGATCCAATGCATGTTTTGACAGTAGATCTACCTGATTTGACTGATGATTTGACATTTGAAGTAGCACCAACTGAAATCACCAGCCGAAAGGTGCAATGACTACGCAACCATGACATTTATTATGTTAAGGTCACCTGGAGAAGCAAAGATATAGAAGAAATCACATGGGAAGAAGAGAATGCTATGCGAAAGCAATACCCTCATCTATTCGACTCGGAAGGTATGTACAATTTTGAGGATAAAATTTTTATAAGTAGGGGGAGTTGTAAGACCCGTATCGAACTAACCGGTCTTATCACCTTGTACCAGGTCTACCTATCATGGTCGAGCCAAATGGACCAATTATGTGAAGGAAATAGCGAAATCAGGTACTAAACTGATCCAAAAATAGTTAATTGGATGGCAGGGTCGCATACCTAGATAGGCAGGGTCGACCCCCCTCACTAAGAAGTCAGACCCCTGATATTTTAACTGAGGGTCAGACAACTTAGAACTGGGGGTCGACGGGACCTCCGACCCCCTCATCGACCCCCTGTTTTCCAACAGAAACCGCAAATAGGAAACTTTCTAAATTTCAATGGGATTCCTTCCTAATCTCAATGGGACTTATTTTGGGAGATTCTACTCTATAAATAGGACGTCCCTAAGCCTCTTTCACTCCTTTTGAAACCCTAATTGAAAGTGAGAGAAAGAGAAGAGAAGAAGAAGAGAAGGAAAGTTGGAGAAGAAGACCTAAGTGAAGAATTCAGAGAAACCTCTGAATCTCAGCAAAACCTAAGGTATGGGTACGTTTCCATTGATGATCTAAGACCTTAGAATAGTTCATGAAGAGGTTATGGTCTAGAAGAAACCTAAATTATATATCCATGGGAAGATTTCAATGAAATCCATGGAAAGATCATGGTAGGCAAAGTAAGGAAGAAACCAAGAGTTCTAAGCCATAGAACAAGCATAGAAGGGATTGTGGAAGTAAGCTATAGGACCCAAACATGAAAGAAGGGACTGTAGAATGATATTTTTGACTCAACCCACGGGGGGTCGCTCGTGGGGTCGATTGGTAATCGACCCTACCAGACCATAGGATCGACCCCCAGTATTCAGGAAGTCCAGGAAAGGGGTGGTCGCACCCATGGTCGATGGAACATCCGACCCTGGCATCGACCCTACCCTGGGGATCGCAGTAAACTACTACCCTACCTGCGACCCACCATGCGACCCGTGCTTAAAAACAAGCCTAAAAGTGCCAGAATGACTTCTAACCAAAATCTATCAACTTGTTAGGTTTTCCTATTGATATAAAAGTGGTTTTTAAAACTTGAAGAGGATCTACATTCAAGTAAAGGTGAGGGAACAAGACCTAAAATAATTGGCTAATAATAAACTGTTTCTACTTTTCTTGAGTCCAATGTCATGACTGATTCTATGTGTGTATGCTTGTAATGTGCATTCAACATGTCATCCAATATTCCTTCTATTAATGTTCATGCATATTTAATTCTATTTTGTTTATAACATGATGATGATGATGATGATAAGAATAAACATGTGAATGTATGTGTGTGGTTAGTGTGCTTGATGCGAGTGGAGTATCAGGGGGGAAATGTGACATTGTGGTTCAGCCTGGTTACTAGACTCTAGCTCTATCACAACTCAAGTCTTGTCCACTGACATCATCGTATCGCCATTACCTTAGCAGAACTATTACGTCGTAGGGTATCAGGGGAGGTGGTCTCGGACCGTGTAGTCTTCGACTCTGCCGGGGGGCCTTAGCTCTATCTCTATGGACGTATTGAGGGATGCTGGGGTGAGGCCATAGGTACACTGTTTGACATTAGGAATGATTAGTTGCGAGCCCAGTTTGCAAGCCCTCGCCAGCAGGGGCTTACGTGTTGGTATGGGTAGAGTATCAGGGGAAGTGTGATGCGGTGTGGTCCTAAGCACTTTAACTCTATCTCTATTCCATAGTGAGTGCATGTGGGACGATAATAAATGTTAACCTTTGGACAGATTCACACACTCGTGTGTAGAGGTGAGGCGGCCATCGAACCTTTCTATAGCACCTTGCAAACTTATATACCAGACCACCGATATGAATTGAATGCATGCATATGTTTGTTGCATTGTTTTGTTTTCTCACTGGGCCGTGATGTGTGCTCGAATGCTTCTGCGTACGGGCACGTTGCTGCGATGGAAGCTAAAGACTTAGTGGAAACGCATGACTCCTCATGCGAGTTCAACTCATGCGTTTTCGATTAGATTTTCATTTGAATTATTAAGGAAATGTAATTGATATTTTATTTACTTATGTCTCGGTTGATATAACATAACTTGATATTTTATTATTGATTATCACAGTTAGATTCCTCAGTTCATTTAATATTAAGACTTCTGCTATTGTATATTTATTTTGATTATGGTTGTGGATGTGTATGGTTTAATTTCAACAGACACAGCCTATTAGAGATCCTGGTTGAACCGTTGGTTTATTAGCGGTTCATCACACCATTCTGAATAGTGCAGAATTGGGGTGTGACAACTTGGCGTAGAAATGCTTGACAAGGTTGGGGCGGGTGGTTACAGTGTAGGTGATGACAGGAAACCAACCAAGCCTGCCAAAAGCAGCTTCAACGTCAAACCGCTGTAACTGCTCTAGATTTTCCCGTCACCCTGACTCGATGTTCTTCTCCTCAAACCAAGGAAAGCGGGCTTGCGCCGCCTCGAAACGGAACCACCGCTCATCAAGCTGTGGAACAGGGGGATGTAGATGGTGCATGCCAAGACCATAGGAGCGTTTTCCGACACCTCTGCACTGAGTCATTGAAGTTGCAAAACAAAGACAAAAAAAATGAAAAAGTTGTTAGAATTTTCAAAATTTTGGCAGCATAACGACAGTAATTTAATCAAAAGCCTCGAACTCACCCAAAACCTGGGTAGGAGGACTTACGTAACCCCCAAACACTTCATGGAATCCAAACATTTATCAATTAAGCAAGAAATTTAGGAGTTTCAGGGAAAAAATTCGATTTTTGTCAAAACCTAGGTCAAAACTAGAAAATTTTGATTTTTCCTAAAAACCTTTCGGTGGAACCTCAAATTGGTTGAGGGCTTTTGCTCATAGAGGTCCCTAAACCCATTCTAAGCTGAAGGAAAAGAGTTCCTACGGTTAGAATTTCCTAAACAAAGAAAAACCCCCATTTTGGGCTTAGAACCATAGAGAAACGATATGAAAATGATGAATGGAAGGAAGGAACTTACTTTGAGGCGATGTTCTAGGTCCGGATCGGAAGGAAATGGCTTCTAAGATCACCGGTCAGACTGTAGCAACTCAATGAGTCAGAGAGGAATCGCCACCGGAGAAGAAGAAGAAGAGAAAAGTGAGAAAAATCTCACTTTTCGCGACTTTAAAGGAGTTATGGGCATACCGGTCGACGGTTTTGCCCATACCGGTCGATCGGTACCCTTTGTGTACTGCGACCGCTATCTCTCGGTCAAAGAGATGGTGCCGACCGGTCGATTATACCGGTCGCACCATACTCTACAGAGTAGCGATCGGTATGTTGCGACCGGTCAGCTATGTGCAACCCAGAAAAATTTTGGAAAAATTTTTAAATTTCAATTTTTAGTTTCCATTTCGATTATTCGCCTTACAATTGTTAAAGACTAACAACTATTATGATTATTCGACTGTACCTCATGTGTTATGTCTTCATCTCAGATCCAAATTGACTAGTTTGGGATGGTAGGCGGAAATGGTCGAAGAGGTTCACGGAAGCGTCACCACTCTAGGGTGCGCCAAACTGAGGAAAATGTGGAAACTGGTTATGTTGAAGAGCAAAATCAGAACCCAGAAAGTGGAGAAGGGCAGATCCCTAGGGCACCGACAAACTTGCCAGGCCCTCTTCACACTAACTCGGAGACGATTGTCACAAATTTGGTGTATCAGATGGAAGCTCAGCAGAAAACGTTCCTGGATGAGATGTTGAAGATGTTCAGGCCACCAGGATATAACCCCACAGAAGGCACACCTGAACATAGGGGAAATAACACCACATGGCCAATGGATGGTAGCTCTGGGCCAATGGGCCAAGGACAGAATCTACAACCACCACACCAATTTCCATCGTCTTCTGCCTATTACGGAGTCTACCCGTACCCACCACCATGGTACAGAATGAATGCACAGGGGCAGAACGACCTAAGCTGAGCGGTGGATAGGTTCTTGAAGCTGAAACCCCCTACCTTCACAGGGAAATCAGGAAAACCACTGTGGCCTGCACAGTGGGTTGCTGAGATGGAGAAGAATTTTCGTTTGTACTGAGGATGAGAAGGTTTTGTTTGCTACGCACATGCTAAAGGAAGATGCAATGCCTGGTGGAATTCTACCCGGTCATACTTAGAGGTAAAGCACACCTAGATCGATTGGGCAATATTCAAGGGAGCTTTCTTCGATAAATATTTTCCAAAGAGCTTAAGAGATCAAATGGAGAAAGAATTCCTTAACCTGCAGCAATCTCAATTGAATGTTGATGCTTACCAGCAAAGGTATGAAGAGCTATTTTTCTTTGCACCGGCAAGCATGCAAGAAGAAGAAACCAAGACTCGTAGGTTCACCATGGGATTACGAGGAAGCATTAAAGAGCATGTCTTGGGTCTGGAGAAGAAAGTTTATAATGAGGCTGTGCAGATTGCCAGAGTAATTGAATCCAGTCAAAGAGACAACTTCTTTGCTCAGAACAGAGGACTGAAGAGGCTTGCTACTGAGACTTCAGGTGGAGGTACTCATAGACCATTCCGCCCATACAGGGCTCAGTCCACTGTGGTGCCTGCAAGGAACACTACTGCACCACCACCGACACAGTTTACTGGATAGAACCAGAACGTTAAATGTTTCAACTGTCAGCAACTGGGTCATATTGCAAGGACTTGCACTCTACCTAGGAAGCAACCTCCACAGCAAGGAAAGGTATTCGCAGTCACCACTGAAGAGGCAGCCGCATCACCTGATGTGGTTACTGGTATGATTCTATCCCTTCCTATTTGTTTTACTGTTGTTATGTTTGAGCATGTAGAACTAAGGGATAACTAAATTTCAGGGACTGTAAATATAGCTGGTATACCTGCCAGAGTACTCTTTGACTCTGGGGCCATGCACTCCTTCGTTTCTATTTTTTTTGGGAAGCGAATGAAATTACCTGTCAAGTGTTTGAACCCAAGCTTGATAGTTCACTCTCCATTGGGAGTCGAAGTGGCGATGACTAATTATTATGGGCCGTGTACAATGAGTATTGAGGGCCGAAACCTAGAAGCAAATCTGGTTCAACTCGAGATGGCAGACTTTGATGTCATCTTGGGAATGGATGGCTAGGCCATCATTCAGCTAGCTTATTATGTGGTGAAAGGAAACTTGTGCTTAAAGATGAGAATGGCAAGGAGTTTAGCTTCACTAGGACCAAGTTACCTAGGAAGCGGAAGCTGATCCTCTCCGCCCTAAAAGCTAAGAGATGCTTAGAAAAGGGAGGAGTGGGGTATTTAGTGTCTGTGGTCGACGTAACTGCCGAGGTGCCAAAGATGGAAGATCTAGATGTGGTACGAGAGTTTCCAGATATATTTCCAAAATATCTTCCGGGTCTACCTGCAGACAGGGCTACAGAGTTCGTGATAAACCTTATGTCAGGGTCGGCGCCGGTGTCTAAAGCACCATACAGGATGGCCCCTACCGAATTAAAGGAGTTGAAGACCCAATTACAAGAACTACTAGATAAGAGTTTCATACGACCAAGCATATCGCCATGGGGAGCACCTGTATTGTTCGTCAAGAAGAAGGACGGTAGTGTACGGCTATGTATTGACTACCGAGAGCTGAACAAGTTAACCATCAAGAATTGATATCCTTTGCCTAGGATCGATGATCTATTCGATCAGTTACAGGGTGCAAAGGTTTTCTCGAAGATTGATCTCAGGTCAGGGTATCACCAATTGAAGATCGAGGCCGTAGATATTCCGAAGACTGCTTTTAGGACAAGGTATGGGCATTATGAGTTCCTTGTAATGTCATTCGGGTTGACTAATGCTCCAGCGTCGTTCATGGAACTGATGAACCGAGTGTTTCATGACATGTTGGACACTTCGGTCATCGTATTCATTGACGACATATTGGTTTATTCAAAGGATAGGGAGGCTCATGCAACACATTTGAGAGCAGCCCTACAACGGTTGAGAAGGGAGAAACTTTATGCCAAGTTCAAGAAGTGTCAATTTTGGCTGAAGGAGGTGGCTTTCTTGGGCCACGTAGTATCTGAAGATGGTATCAAGGTAGATCCAAGTAAGATAGCTGCTATAGTAGGATGGGAGGCACCAAAATCAATTGTGGAGATTCGTAGTTTTCTTGGATTGGCTGGTTACTATAGAAGATTCGTGGAAGACTACTCAAGGATCGCCGTTCCACTTACCAGACTAACCAAGAAAGGAGAAAAATTTATATGGTCAGAAGAGTGCGAGAAATGCTTTCAGACTTTGAAGTCAAGACTAGTCTTTGCACCTATCTTGATCATCCCAGCACCAGGTTTACCATTTACCCTATATACGGATGCCTCAGGGTTGGGTCTTGGATGTGTATTGATGCAAGGAGAGCAGGTGATTGCCTACGCATTAAGACAATTGAAAGAGCATGAGAAGAATTATCCTACACATGATTTAGAGTTAGCAGCAGTTATACATGCAATCAAGACTTGGAGACACTACCTTTACGGTGAAAAGTTTCAGATTAAGTCAGATCACAAGAGCTTAACTTACCTTTTTACTCAGAAGGACCTGAATATGAGACAGACGAGAGGGCTGGAATTATTAAAAGATTATGATTGTGACATTCAGTACCATCCGGGTAAGGCAAATGTTGTGGCTGATGCCTTAAGCAGAAAGTGGGTATTGAAACCTAAGGCAGGACCAAATACAGATGCTGCATTATGTGCTGCAGCCTCGAGCTCAATAGAGAATGATGAAGAGTATATAATAGAGACTGTAAGAGATCTAGTGGAACAAGGCTTAATTCATAAGTTCACATTGATGTTCGCAGCTTTAAAGATCTCATCGGATCTCATAGATGAGGTCAAAGTAGCAATCCTACAAGATCCACACCTCAAGACTATACAAGAAGATTTAGAGAAGGGTAACAGCAATCTTGACTTTACCTTGGATTCAGACAAGGTACTCAGGTATCGTGGACGATTATGTATACCTGAGAGTGAGAACTCAAATATTAGAGATCGAGTTATGACAGAAGCTCATTACACTCCATACTCAGTACATCCAGGAAGCACCAAAATGTACCATGATTTAAGAAGATTATATTGGTGGAGGGGTATGAAAGCGGATATAGATCATTTCGTATTCCAATGTCTGAATTGCCAGCAAGTTAAAGTAGAAAGGCAAAGACCCACATGTTTACTACAACCACTATCGGAACCTGCATGGAAGTGGGATTGCATCACAATGGATTTCGTCATTGGCCTACCCTTGACACCAAGGTCGGTGGATGTAGTTTGGATTGTAGTCGATCGACTTACCAAGACAGCTCGATTCATTGCGGTCAGACCTCAGTATACCATGGAGAAGCTGACCAAGCTATATATAGATAATATAGTCAGACTTCATGGCGTTCCAAAGAGTATAGTATCTGATAGAGATCTCTGTTTTACATCAAAGTTCTGGGAAGGATTACAGAAAGCTATGGGAACCAAGTTGAAGTTTAGTACAGCTTTTCACCCTCAGACGGATGGGCAGTCAGAACGAACTATTCAAATTTTAGAAGAAATGCTCCGAGCTTGTGCCCTAGATTTCAAAGGAGCTTGGGACGAGAAGCTATCGCTCATTGAGTTCGCTTCTAACAATAGCTACCAGGCTACAATTCAGATGGCTCCATATGAAGCACTCTATGGGAAGAAATGTCGTACACCTCTGTTATGGAATGAGGTGGGAGAGAGAAGAATTGTAGGACCGGAGTCTGTCGAAGAAACTTGTCGAGTGATTGATCAGATCAAGGAAAGAGTGAAGACAGCTCAAGTTCGACAGAAGCACTATGCGGATAATCGACGTCGAGATCTGGAGTTTGCAGTAGGTGACAAGGTATTCTTGAAGATATCACCTATGCGAGGGCCGAAACGGTTTCGTAAGAAGGGGAAGTTATGCCTCAGGTACGTGGGACCATACGAGATTTTGACCAGGCGTGGTAATGTGGCATATCAATTGGCTTTGCCACCATCCATGTCAAGCGTTCATGACGTGTACCATGTATCTTTATTGAAGAAGTATGTCAGGGATCCATCGCACATCTTGACAGTAGACCCACCAGACTTGATAGAGGACTTAACATTTGAAGTAATATCTGTGATGCTCACAAGCCGAAAGGTACAACACCTTCGAAGCAAGGATATCCACTATGTGAAAGTGCATTGGAAGAGCCAAGATGTAGAAGAAATTACTTGGGAGGAAGAAAACGCAATGAGAAAAGAGTACCCTAACCTTTTCGATGGCCAAGGTACGTTCAAATTTCGAGGTCAAAATTTCTTTAAGGGTGGGGGAGTTGTGAAATTTACATGCAAATTTTAGGGACGAAATTTCTTTTAAGGGTGGGGGAGTTGTAAGACCCGCACTCCATGAACCCGATCTAAACCTTGATTTCATATCGTAACAGGTCTTCCAATCATCACCGGGCCAGACGGGACGAGCGGATGACAACCAGGTATGAAATTGGACCAAACGGACCAAATTAGGTATGAATTTAGTCATACCGGTCGATGGTACCGGTTTTAGCATTGGTACCGGTCGACCGGTATAGTCAGCAAATTACCAAGATCTAGAATCGGATCTCTACGGGTCCTACTTTCCAAATTCCGAACCCTAGGATTTTCCTAATCCTAGAAGGCTTTCTAAACCTAAACCTAACCTATATAAACACCTCTAAACCTCCTAGAATCCCTTCCATTGATCCTCACAAACCCTAAAAAGGAGAAAGAGGCTGAAGAAGGAGGAGAAGCTAGGAAGAGTCGATATTACCGTTCGACGAAGAATAACTCACCGCAAGTCAACGGTAAGTGCTTGAATCTTCCTTTACTTTATGAACTCTTATAGGGTTGATTATTGTTGAATCAATACCATGCAAAGCATGTATTGATCTAAAACCCTATCTTGCCAATAAACCCTACTTTGCCATCAAACCCTAATTTAATCGATAAACCCTAGATTCGAGTTCTAGGATGAATACCATCAAATTAGGACTTGAATGGAGTTGGAAACAATTCTAACTCAATGCTCAGACCTAGAATGGGTAGGAGAAACCCTGGAATCAATAGGGGGTGACCGACGAAAGTCGAGAATCGGACGTATGGTCTTCCGGCGACATACCGATCGACTATACCAGTTGCACCCTGTGCGACCGGTACCTTCCGGGAGCTGGTCTTTGGGGACTGACTGACCATACCGTTCGTAGGTTTCCTCACAGTGCTGCGATCGATACTGTGACCGGTCAGCTCTGTGAGATATATTTTGTAATCTCATTGGTTTTTCGACCAACGTAAAACCTAAGAAAATCTATTTTAACTAAACCCTAATATTGTATAGGACTTTGTGATAGCACATTTGGATCTTGCGACGTTGAGCAAGTTATCAAACGAGCGTCAGATAAGGGAATCAGACCTAAACCCTAATAATCTAATGGACAGTAAACCGTTGTTAATAACTATGACTCTGTGGATTGATGTTTGTGCATACGCGCATGTCATCCTTTATTTTCAGTTATTATTATTATTCATGCATACTCGCTATGCTAGGATGTGATTGTTAGGCATGTGATTATTTTCGTTGGTGTGTGGAATGGAAAGGGCCTGGGGTCTGGGATCATTCCTTACACTAGCACCTTTTTGTAGTATTCTATCTTAGCATGCTTGGTGTGGGTAGGGCATCAGGGGGAGGACGTGGCACCGTGGTCTCCGGCCTGGCCACCAGACTCTAGCTCTATCTCTATGCCGTAGGGAGCTATGTTGGGATAGGGTCTACCTTGCGTATTGTTCTGTCTTAGTATGCTTGGTGCGGGTAGGGCATCAGGGGGAGGACGTGGCACTGTGGTCTCCGGCCTAGCCACCAGACTCTAGCTCTATCTCTATGCTGTAGGGAGCTGTGTTGGATAGGGCCTACTGTGATGACATATAGGATTGTAGTTGCGAGCCCAGTTTGCAAGCCCTCGCCAACAGGGGCTTACGTGTTGGTATGGGTGGAGCATCAGGGGAGGTGTTGGAAGCCTTAGCTCTATCTCTATTCCATGGTGGGTGCATGTGGGTCGACAGCGGTGTGATCTACTGGGCGATTCTACACATTCGTGTGTAGAGGTGCGGTGGCCGCCAATCCTTTCTATAGCACATTGCAAACTTAAACCAGACCATGATATAATATGATTGTTACTCATGCATATGAATGTTACACTGTCTGATTATCTTACTGAGCTAAGTTGTGAGCTCACCCTTGTATATATACATGTTTTTAGATGTTGATGCAGGTTATACAGTGAATGATTACGTGAACACTTCGGCATATGGAGGTGTTGCTACTCTGGACGTGCAGGTAGGAGAGGACGAGCATGACGCTTCATGCGAGTGCTCTTTCTCCGTGTATCTCTAGGATTTTATTTTATTTGTTTCAGTTATTCTCGGTTGACATTAAAGTAATGTAAAGATATTTATTTATGTTTTGAGAATTTAGATAATGGAATATTTTATTAAATTTATCAGTAGATACTCAGTTCATTTTATTTAAAGACTTCCGCTGTATTCTATTATATTCTGATTGTGGTTTTGTGCAATGGTTTGTCTAAGTGGACACGGTCTTATCGAGATCCTGGTGTGAGCCGTTGGTTCAGTGACGGTTCACTTACACCATTCTGGTTGGTTCAGAATTGGGATGTGACACCCTATAAAGTTCCCTGATGGTGTCTAAGCGAGACTGAGTCATTCGATTCTCGATCCTATTGGAAGCAAAGCTAGTACCAGGAGGAACTCTAGAAGATGGTGGAGGTTCAGGATTCATTGCTCGTATTTGGGCAGCTTGGATAGCCCTAGCCCTCCTAACTTTGTTTTTCCAACCTATTCCTATCTCGTGAATGACAAGGGGGATGGAAGTGGTGGAAGTGTAAATCTAGCCACGTCGCCAAGCGACGCCCAAGCCCTAGGCTTCCTCTTCAGGGTTAGTTTCTACCCTATTGCTTGGTTTCTTAGACCTACTATACTTACTTAGATGTGACGAAGATCGACGAAGAGCTGTGCAGAGAATACGAAGAAGGAATAGTGAAAAACCAGAGAAATCAGAGAAGAAAGTAGAAAGAAGAAGGTAGAGGAGGTGAACAATTTATAAAGACCATACGTTCGGATAAAAATCTGAACGTAGGTCATAATGGGCTACAAACCTCTGAAACGGCTGTAACAGTCGCGTTGTAAAACAAAAGTACACGTGGACACACCCTACTTGCTCCCCGTCGGACATGTTTATGACAGGATAGTAAGATAGGCATAAAACAAGGTAAGTGGCAGGACCCACAATACCTCGACTTAAAATTTGAAAATTCCGCTCAAAAAGTAACCGTTACAGTTTCTCAAGAAGCAACCTCATAGGCCTTGGACAAGGAATGGAAGGACATATTGCCCTCCCGAGCAAGGGGCATTTGATATGGGAGAATGTGTCTCCCCCAATCAAGTTTCAACACATGTACATTAGGGCCCAAGCCCCCGTGGGAAGGCCCCGTTCTCATAACTAACCTTAAAAGAATGAGACAAAAGCAGCTCCTGATGAACTGGAACCACCAATGAAAATAGCGAAGAGCTTCGAAGCCTCGCTATCATAAGGGCTTCGGAGCCTCGCCACCACAAGGGCCTCAAATTCTCGCCATCGTGAGGGCCTCAACACCTTACCACAATGGAAGCTCTGATGCCCTACCAATAAGGAGGCCTTGGTGCCTCGGCAATATGAAGGCCTCGGCGCCTCAGGCACATCATGGCCTCGACACCTCTCCGGTGTATTAACCTCTGCACCTCTTCGAAAACAGGGCTTGCCGTACAAGTTCACATGCATTCTGTCAGCTGTATGGTAAGGTATGAGTGGGGGCCCACTAGAAAGACTTAAGTGCAAAGAGCAAGATCTCCCAGATATCCACCATGGAGCAATCAACGGAACCCTGGAATAAAGGTCCCACCATCCGATGACTCAGCATAAGATTACCTAATCTCCAAATCAATGGGCATAAATCACGTTCTGGGGGAGGACATTCTGCCACGACAGCAGACATGCCCAACTCCCATATTCAGGTCACTCCCGACCTATAAATGGACAAAGCATACACAGGTAAAGACAGACACAATCTCAAGCATCCAAACTCAGAGCAAGTGAGTTACCCGAATCCTCTTAATTCAAAGGGACAGTCCTCCTTACCTGTCCCATACTGCTTGTCCTTCAGACTAACTTAGGCATCAGAGTGGCCAAAGAGTGTCTTCACCGAACCATCACTACGGTGTCCTCTCTTCCTTTTACAGGAAATCTAAATGAGCTAAGGACCAACACGGTTTGAGGCGACAAGTTCTATAAAAAATCATTGAATTTCAGCAACATGTTAAAGTTCTTTTTGATGCTAGCATTCAAATTTTCAATACAATGGTGTTAGTGAATATATTAAATTTTCTTCTTATTTGACTAAGCATGGAATCACTCACATACATTTGTGTCCACACACTCCACAACAGAATGGGCGAGTTGAGCACAAGCATCACCACAGTGGATATGGAACTTACCTTGCTTGCTCATGCTAATATTCCCAGCTCATTCTGGGACTCTGCCTTTGGTACCGTTGTATATGTTATTAATCAGTTACCCATGGCCTTGCTTGGTATGTGCTCTACCTTTAAAAATATTTGGTACTCACCCTGAGCATCACTTGTTATGCGCTTTTGATTGTGTGCGTTACCCCTATCTAAGGCTTTACACTAAACACAAACTTGAGTTTCAATCCCAACAATGTGTTTCTTGCGTTATAGCACTCGTCACAAAGGCTATCGATGCTTTAACCCCACTACTGGTCGCCACTACATGTCTCGCCAAGTAGTGTTTTGATGAAACACTAAACTCATACCTCCAATTGGTTTAGCGGCCTTCTAAACCAAATCCACACACTTCCCAGCAGATTTTTATTCAATCACTTGAGGTGATTTCTCTTTGCATGTAGGGGCCCACCTCATCCAACTCAACCGACACCTATACCTTCTTATCCAAAACCTAAAGCGTCTCCACCCCGCACTACCATCTATTCCCGATCACCTGGAGCCTTACCTGAACCCTTACCACCAACCACTTACTCTAGCACAGAACTTGAGCCTATTGTGTAAGACTTATTCCCTAAAGCTCAAATTAATTTAGATTTCGATAGGTAGCAGATCTTCCCACCATAGGTGAGAGCGGAGCGACGCTGGCGTAGACAGCAAACGGGAAAGGTAAGATGGGAAGTAAATTATCCATAGCATTGGAGAGGTAAACAATCAAACTGACCATCTCCAGTTACAAGGGTCCGATCACAAAACCCAACAGCATGTGCAGCCGGACCCTACTGCCGGACAGTATCCAAATTGGATAAAAACCCAAAATCCGAGAATTACTCAAAGTGGATTACTGTGGGGGACACCCCACATTAACCTCTTCCACTAAAGGAGGGAGAGGGGACTCCTTATGCGTGTCCAACCTAACACATGTCACATGGGACTCATTCCCCCAAAGAGTTAAAAGATACAACTAGGATGGAAGACTCTAGTCTCTCTTCCTCCCAAAAAAAATTAAATTTTAAATTATCCATGACCAAGGGTGCATGGTGTGCTAGTGGTTGACAGAATCCTTCCCCTTATTTTTGATAGATGAATAGGATATACTCAATGTGTACGAGGATGCCCCACATATGTATTGTCTTTTAGTTGTTAACATAGGACTGGGCCATGGCCTGTTTGGGGTCCAATTGTGGGCATGTTGTCAAGTAAGAAATTGCAACTTGAATATTAATACATGCATAGCTGAACATGAAGCTTTTAACTATGTACATTTCAGTTCTAAATAAAATGAACAGATGCATCCCATCTACAAATCACAGATTGTACAATGATGGAAAATAAGATAATTAAATATTAAGATTTTTGGTTTAAAAAGACAAATGACACAATAATGGATGCATCCTTTAGTCAACTTTCAAACTTTGAAAAGGAAGGCATGGGAGAGCACTTCCACAGCAAACCTATTTCAAATTTATTAAAGAGATTCAAATCCTAGAAGATATTTGAAACCAACTCAAATTTCTTTTAAAGCGTTGCTAATAATGTGAACCATGTTTTAATAAGATCTACTTTCCATGCATCGTGTTTTAGTGTTCTTTGTCATGTTAATATTCTAGTTCCTCTCCCCACACCTTTGGGAGCCATCCATGATCCCGGTGTGGGTCTACATTTCAAAGGTGGGTTCTACACCAATAAAAGGTTCTCATGGAGTGATTACAGGTGAGGAGAGGATCCAAGTCTAACATATACATCCGTTACTAATGACATTAAGATGCTAAACCCACGATTTTGAGAGAATACGGAAGAATGAAATTTCTAATTTTGTTTTTAATGCTATGAACCTGTTAGATGTCATGTATAAGTCATTTGACTAAATCTTCGGCATTGATTTTTTTATATAAAAATCATGATTAACAGCTGCTACGGGTTACAGAGATATCATTAATTTAATGACATAATTAATAAGGAAATAAGAAAGTAGTGAATGATAATTCCAACTCTTACACCCACCGCCACACAGAGACTCTTCATGTGAACTGAAATGTGTATATCTTGTCAGACTCCATTGAAAGGTAGACTTTAGGAGCACAATTTAATTATAATATTACATGAAAAAATATTAAAAAAAAAATATGAGAGAGAGAGAGTGTGTGTGATGAAACCAGAGTTTTGAATACCAAAGAACCATTTAACAAGTGATACCACTTGGCTTGAGTCGTACACAATGAGTTGGAGAAACATGGGAGAGCTTGTGACATTGGGTAAAGAAATGGAACAAGTGACACCACTTGGCTTGAGTCAACACAATGAATTGGAGAAACATGGGTGAGTTTATGATATTGCGTAAAGAATTGGAACATATATATATATATATATATATATATATATATATATATATATATATATATATATATATATATATATATATGTTAAAATCTATGAATCAATAAATATGGACTTCCACTAAGAAACATTCAAAAATTTCCCACTAGGGAATTTGGAGTTTTGGACAGCCGTATTGAGGGATTATTATTGGCCTATGTATTGTAATTGTTGGCAAAGGTTGATGAGAGATGTGATATGGCGGATCCTACAGGTGATATGGCGGATCCTACAGGTGTTATAGATACTGTGAAGCATGGAAGAGGAGTAAGAATTAGAGGAGAGAGAAAGAGGAGAGAGAAAGTGGGACCCAGGAGAGAGAAGGTGGGACCCACCACGGAAGCATGCCACCTAGACAGCCAACCTGGCCGAGCACTAAGGCAACCAGCCAGCACGCCAGCCGCATGGCACCACAGCAAGGCAGGCCCGAAGAGGCCAGCCGCATGGCACCGGCAAGGCGGCCCAAGAGGCCAGCCGCATGGCACCATCGCAGGCGGGCCAAGCGGGCCAGCCCGCATGGCACCATCGAGCACAGCCCGCAAGGCTTGCCGCGCGCTGGTCCTTTCTCCGCGCGTTGGCTTCCCCCTCTCCCGCACGCCCACCAACTATTTGGTGGATTTCCAGGAGAGAGAAAAGCTCTCTGGAAATCCACCCTGCAGCGAACTTAACACATGAAGAAAAGGTTACAGAGGCCATTTGATTTTTATTCAGGGGTTTTTTGGGGAATTCAAATAGAAGAATATGCAAAATCGGTGGCCAAGAGTGAGCCACATATGAGAAATTCCAATCGGACGGCTTAGAAGAAGGGGGGCTCAGGTGTGGCGCAGGGGTTGCGTCGAGATTCTTGCGCACGTGATCTGATTGGATCGGCGCAACTTAAAATTGTGCTCCGCAATGCATGATGGCGAAATGTTGATTCTGTGTGGTGCGCGTTCGGTGCAACGGTGGCCTTGATCTCAATCCTACGGCTCAAAGAAAAGCCGAACGGATCTGACGCGATCCGACCCGGATCCGTCGGCCGGTGGCTAATCCCGCTTTTTCCAGATATCCAACGGCCGGATTTTGTAGATTCTGTATCCGCCAATCGCGGATCGACAGCGCCTCAGCGAAGGCGGCGATACGGTGTAGCGGCAGTGCATTATCAGTTGTGAAATGATTCCATTTGTTATGATTTGGTTGGCCGATCTTGTTTTGGCCATATCTTGGCCATCCGATATCCAAATCGGATGGTTCAAGTTGCACACGACTCAGTTTCGATTAACCTATCTATTGGGGATGGTTTGAAGGTCGAAGGTGGTTCTAAAAAATTGAAAAACGAGGAAGAGAAGGAAAAAGGGGTTTCTTTGGTTTTGTTGGAGCTCACAATGCCTATCCAACCTCTCCATTCTTGATTTATTGTATTCCTAATGCTAATGAGAGGTTGGTAGAATAGTTTGTTGCGCAAGAATGATGAGTGCTCGATTTTGAGAGGGAGAACGATGCCCGTATGCAAAGAAATGCTTGATGCATCAAGTCTAGCCAATGGTGGAAGTTGATGAAGCTTCTTGAGAGCACTGTGGAGCTCTAATGGTCTTTGTCGACCATTTGGATGCCTCGGTTGTGAGATTCTCTTAACTCCGTGTTATTTATTGCGTGTGCTAGAGTAGGTTAAAAATGTTTAAATGCCTACTTAGTATGGGAGTTTCTTGTATGCTAGCTTAGGCAAAAAAAGGAATGTTGAATGCCTTGCTGGTCTGGGTTTTATTGTAGGGCATCTCTATAAGCCCCAAAATATATCATTTTGATTTGTGTTCAGTGGGTCTTGGACAACGGCTGGTACAGCCTGAACCCCGGCGATGTTTGCCCTATCGGGTTTATGTTGGGAAAAACACGGGGTGAGTATCCTTGTCCTATGAAGGACTAAAATTGAGTATTGAGTAAATACAGAGCCCATTGGGCATTACTCCGTGGATTAGCCATCACACACTGTGGTGGTGAACCACGTAACCCTTCTGAGTTGTGGAATGCTTTATTTTTATATGTTGTGAAGTGCGTGGAATGAACTGCAGGATGGGTGTGCAAATCTGGTAGACCTGGCCACTGAGTGGTGCGAGGTAGATTTGCATACGCTTGTATGTTTGTAACAGTCTAGATCATTATCAATCTTTGGGCAACAAAGGAAAATTCAGGGAAAAGTTTTCACACTGATTCACCCCCCCTCTCAGTGTCATCCAAGGTACATCAATTGGTATCAGAGCACCAGGCTCAGTGACAGCTAAATCAGCATCTGAGAGATCAAAGGGCAGTTATGGCACCAGGGGAAGGTTCTCATAAACCTCCATTGTTTGATGGTACTGACTTCGTGTTTTGGAAGAGGAGAATGGAGATTTATGTGGGATCACTTGGATTCGATGTTTGGGCTGCAGTTGAACTGGGTTATACTCCACATGATACACTTACTCCCAGTATTACAGACAAGAAGAATTTTGAGAACAACAGAAAGGCACTCAATGCCATTCAAGGTGGTTTGACCAACAGTGAGTTGTCCAAAGTCATGGATTGCAAGACTGCAAAGGAGGTCTGGGACAGACTAATTAACATCTATGAAGGTGACAAGAAAATCAAGAAAGTGAAGCTGCAAACATTTAGGGCTCAGTTTGAAAATTTAAAAATGAATGAAGATGAAACTGTTGATCAGTATATGAACAGGGTCAATGAAGTGGTCAACTCTATTAGAGGACTTGGTGAAGACTTAAAAGGATCCATTGTTTGTCAAAAGATTTTGAGGTTTCTCTCACACCCAAGTTTGAATCAAAAGTCTCAGCTCTCGAAGAGACTAAGGATTTGGATGAAGTCAACATAGATGAGATACATGGAGCATTGACAGCTTTTGAAATGAGAATAGACCCTGGAACTACTGTTGACAAGCAAGTAGCCTTCAAGGCAATGAAGAAACTCAAGATTTCCGAAAAACCAACTGAGGAAGGAAGTGAAGATGAAGCCACAGCTCATTTCACCAGAAAATTAAAGAAGGGTACAGGAAGATAAAAAAACAAACTCCCTTTCAAATGTTTCAATTGTGACAAGGTTGGACATTTTGCTGCAAAATGCCAAAGGAAAAGTAAAATTGACAGCGATGATGAAGATGAAGGCAATTACAAGTTCAAGACAAAGAAAAATTACAGCTTCAAAAAGAACAAGTCAAACAAAAAAAGTTTCATTTCCAAGAGAGTCAGTGAAACCTCAAATGATGACTCAGATGATGTCTCAGATGATGAGCCTAGTGAGGCCTTGTTCATGGTTTTCATTGAAGAGCATGAAGGAAACAAAGGTGAAGAATCTACTTCAGAAATTTATGAAGAAGGTAAAATTGTGGACTCCATCTCAAGTGGTGATGAAGAAAGAAACAATGAAGATACATGTTCAACCAGTGATGAAGAAGCTGAGATAAACTCTGAGGAAGAATTTATTGCAGCTATGAAGGAACTCAAGAAGGAAAGAAAGAATAACAAGTTTGCCTCACAAGAAGCCAAAAAGCAAAAACAAGTGATTCAAGAATTGAGAACTCAAGATGAAGAGTCCAAGAAAGCTGTTGAAAATCTCAATGCTCAACTTAAACAGGCATCCGTAGATTACTCCGGGGGTATTGAATGAGAATGCAAGGTTGAAAGTTCAACTTGAAGAACAACTCCCTATGGTTAATCGATTTGAAGAAATTGACAATGAGTTTACACTTCTGAAGAAAAAAGTGGCTGAGTATGAAAAGGAAGAGCTTGAGAGACAACAAAAATTATCTCAACATGAGAAATCAAGTAATTCTACTCCAGTGCATCCCAGTAGCAGCAGGCTTGACAGGATCATCAATGCTCAAAGACCTTCCCACATTAAGTTTGGCCTTGGTTTTGATAAAGGAGAGACATCGAAGAATGCCAACTCAAAGGGAAAAGGTCCCATATCCTTTGTGAAGGAAAATGGAAAGGGTAAGGACCCTATAGTTCATTGTCAAGGAGGAATCAAAACCTCTCTCCCTAAGACTAACTATGCAAGGCCAAGACAAAATGCATGGCAAGGCAGGAGAGTGGAGCGTGACAACTACTATAAAGAAAACTATCCCAGTGCATCACAGAGACAAATGAGGTACATGGCAACTGCAAGGCCAAGACCTCATTTTCAGGGATACTGCTATAGATGCAACAACTTTGGACACAAGATTGCTACCTGCAAATTCAACATGAGAGATGTCAAATTTGAGGATAGAAACCAATTTCCTCCCCTTGAAGAGAATTTCATTGAGTGCTACAACTGTCACAACTTTGGGCATGTAGCAAGGAACTGTAGAACCATCTTTCCCCCTATGCCACCTTTACAGAGACAGCACAGCAAAACAAGAAGAGAGACTCCAAAGCAGAAACATGTTGAGAAGACACCAACACAGAAGAGAGTTTGGGTTCAGAGAGACAAAGCAAACAGGAATAGCTCTTTGGTTGTGCAGATAGCTTTTAAGGCACAAGACAGCTCTACACCATGGATTCTTGACAGTGGGTGTTCAAGTCACATGACTGGAGATAGTAAAAGACTTCTAAAGCTTCAGCACTATGAAGGAGGTTCAGTTAAGTTTGGCAACAATGATGGTGCCAAAATAGTTGGAAAGGGAAGCATCAGTCTCAATAATGGGAATATAACATCTCATGATGTTCTCTATGTTTCAGGTTTGAAACATAACTTATTGAGTGTCAGTCAGATTTGTGATAGGGGTCACAAAGTTATTTTTAATGATCAAGGATGTGAGATCCGAAGGTATGACAGTGGAAAGTTGATGGCATCAGAAAAGAGAACTCATAGAAATCTTTATATTTTGTCTGAAGACTTTGAAGAAAATTGTATGATGAGTCAAGAAGAGGAAACATGGCTATGGCATAGAAGACTGGGACATATTGGTTTTGAAAATCTGTCAAAAATATCTAACAAGAATGTTGTTAGAGACATTCCTCCATTGAAGAAACCCTCCAATGATATCTGTGCTTCTTGTCAGAAGGGGAAGCAAACAAGAACATCATTCAAACCTAAGGAGTACCACACTTCTCAACCATTGGAGATAGTTCATACAGATCTATGTGGGCCAATGAGGACACAGAGCATTACAGGGAGAGGTACTTCATTCGTTATAGATGACTGAAAGAAAGAACAGAACTGTTCAAGAGATGGCCAGGACTATGTTAACTGAAAATGACATGGGGAATAAATTCTAGAGAGAAGCAGTGCATACAGCAATATATGTTCAGAATAGGTGTATGTTGAGGCCACATGAAGACAAGAATCCCTATGAATTATGGTTTGGCAAGAAGGCCACAGCAAAGCACTTCAAGGTGTTTGGAAGCAAGTGTTATATCAAAAACACTAGCCATAATCTAGGAAAGTTTGATGATAGAGCCAATGAAGGAATATTTCTTGGCTATTCTACCTCCAGCAAAGCTTACAAATGTTACAACAAGAGACTCGGAAAAATTATTGAAAGTGCAGATGTGAGAGTTGATGAGCACAAGAATTCTCCTACAAGGTCATATAATGAGGTTCCAATCCTTGAAGATCTGGACAGTGAGCAGAATGACAATGAAACAGAAAAGGAACAGGATGCTACAAATGTGCCAAGACAGAGAGCTGTGGTTGAGACAGAAGAAAGAGAAGAGCAGTCAGATTCTATGGCAGACAGGCAGAATGGAAGTGGCTCAAGCAGAGTAAGAAAGAACCATCCAGAAAAGTTAATTCTTGGTAATCCCTCAGCTGGAATGCAAACAAGGAAGGTGAGAAAAGCAAAACAAATGTTCTCTCTCTTATCTCATATTGAACCCAAATCAGTTGCAGAAGCATGTGAAGATGCTAGTTGGCTCAAGGCAATGAATGAGGAGTTGAACCAGATAGAGAAAAATCAAACTTGGGAATTAGTGCCAAAGCCTGCAGATAAGAATGTCATAGGCACCAAATGGGTCTATAGAAACAAACTCAATGAAGATGGTGAAGTTGTAAGAAACAAGGCCAGATTGGTTTGCAAAGGATATGCTCAAGTTGAGGGCATTGACTTTGAAGAAACATTTGCACCTGTTGCTAGGATGGAAGCAATCAGAATGTTTCTTGCATTTGCTGTACACAAAAACTTCAAGGTTTATCAGATGGATGTCAAGTCAGCCTTCTTGAATGGTGACTTGGAAGAAGAGGTGTATATAGAGCAACCAGAAGGATTCCAACTGAGTGAAGACCCTACACTTGTTTGTAGACTGAAAAAGGCATTGTATGGGTTGAAGCAAGCACCAAGAGCGTGGTATTCAAGGCTGGACACTTATCTCTGTCAGTTGGGTTTCAAGAAGGGTCTGGTAGATAGCAACATGTATGTGAAATCTGTTGATGGTAATCAGACTGTTGTGGTAGTGTATGTAGACGACATCATTTTTGCTGGCCACAATGATGAGGCATGTAAGGATTTTGCTCAGAGAATGCAGGATGAGTTTCAAATGTCCATGATTGGTGAACTTTCTTATTTCTTGGGTTTGCAGATCAGTCAGTTAAAGGATGGATTCTTTTTATCTCAGACCAAATATGTGAAAGAGATGTTGAAAAAGTTCACAATGGAGGATTGCACACCAGTAAGCACACCTATGATGACTAGTTGCAAGTTGAGCAAAGATGATGACTCTCCACCAGTTGACCACACTATGTATAGGTCAATGATTGGAAGTCTACTCTACTTGACTGCTACAAGGCCAGATATTCTACAGTCTGTGTGCATGGTAGCTAGATTTCAAGCTGACCCAAAGGAGACACATGTGGTAGCTGTGAAGAGGATCTTCAGATACCTGAAGGGGACAATGGAGTATGGTCTCTGGTATGCAAAAAGCAAGGATTTGGTGTTGTCATCCTACTCAGATGCAGATTGGGCAGGTTGTGTTGATGATAGGAAGAGCACTAGTGGAGGTGCCTTCTATCTTGGCAAAAATTTGGTGGCTTGGCACAGTAAAAAGCAAGAGTCAGTCTCATTGTCTATAGCGGAGGCAGAATATATAGCAGCCACCTCTTGTTGCACACAAGTTTTGTGGATGAAGCAAATGTTGAAGGATTTAGGCATTGAGTCAGACAAGTCTATTTCCATGTTCTGTGACAACACTAGTGCTATAAATATCTCCAAGAACCCAGTTATGCACTCTAGGACGAAGCACATAGCCATTCGGTACCATTTCTTGAAAGAGAAGGTGACAGAAGGAGAAGTTCAGTTGGAGTTTATTCCTACATCAGAGCAGACGGCAGATATCTTCACAAAACCACTTCCCAGGGAACAATTTGTGCATTTGAGACAGAAGTTGGGAGTGGTTATCCCCCCCAAGCACTGAGGAGCTTGGTGTGAGGGGGAGCAGTGTGTAATTGATATATTCTTCTTGCTCCCTATGTTGGACTCAGGGGGAGTCTGTTGGTATTTTTTTATTTTTTCTGCTATGGTGACAAGCTTATGTTTTGGAGCACCCATAGGATTGGAAAGATGCGGTGGGCACTCCTATGTGGGAAATCCCTTTGTTCTTGTTGTCAAAGGGGGAGAAATGTCTGTGGATTGAACAGTTGCCAACAATTCCAAAGGGGGAGATTGTTGGCCTATGTATTGTAATTGTTGGCAAAGGTTGATGAGAGAGAGTGTCTGCGGATCCTACAGGTGATATGGCGGATCCTACAGGTGATATGGCGGATCCTACAGGTGTTATAGATATTGTGAAGCATGGAAGACGAGCAAGAATTAGAGGAGAGAGAAAGAGGAGAGAGAAAGTGGGACCCAGGAGAGAGAAGGTGGGACCCACCACGGAGGCATGCCACCTAGACAGCCAACCTGGCCGAGCACCAAGGCAGCCAGCCAGCAGGCTAGCCGCATGGCACCACAGCAAGGCAGGCCCAGCAGGCCAGCCGCATGGCACCAGCAAGGCATGCCCAGCAGGCCAGCCGCATGGCACCATCGCAGGCAGGCCAAGCAGGCCAGCCCGCATGGCACCATCGCGCACAGCCCGCAAGGCTTGCCGCGCGCGCTGGTCCTTTCTCCGCGCGCGTTGGCTTCCCCTCTCCCGCACGCCCACCAACTATTCGGTGGATTTCCAGGAGAGAGAAAAGCTCTCTGGAAATCCACCCTGCAGCGAACTTAACACATGAAGAAAAGGTTACAGAGGCCATTTGATTTTTATTCAGGGGTTTTTTGGGGAATTCAAAAAGAAGAATATGTAAAATCGGTGGCCAAGAGTGAGCCACATATGAGAAATTCCAATCGGACGGCTTAGAAGAAGGCGGGCTCAGGTGTGGCGCAGGGGTTGCGTCGAGATTCTTGCGCGTGTGATCTGATTGGATCGGCGCAACTTAAAATTGTGCTCCGCAATGCATGAAGGAGAAATGTTGATTCTGTGTGGCGCGCGTTCGGTGCAACGGCGGCCTTGATCTCAATCCTACGGCTCAAAGAAAAGCCGAACGGATCTGACGCGATCTGACCAGATCCGTCGGCTGGTGGCTAATCCCGCTTTTTTCCAGATATCCAACGGCCGGATTTTGTAGATTCTGTATCCGCCAATCGCGGATCGACAACGCCTCAGCGAAGGCGGCGATACGGTGTAGCGGCAGTGCATTATCAGTTGTGAAATGATTCCATTTGTTATGATTTGGTTGGCCGATCTTGTTTTGGCCATATCTTGGCCATCCGATATCCAAATCGGATGGTTCAAGTTGCACACGACTCAGTTTCGAATAACCTATCTATTGGGGATGGTTTGAAGGTCGAAGGTGGTTCTGAAAAATTGAAAAACGAGGAAGAGAAGGAAAAAGGGGTTTCTTTGGTTTTGTTGGAGCTCACAATGCCTATCCAACCTCTCCATTCTTGATTTATTGTGTTCCTAATGCTAATGAGAGGTTGGTAGAACAGTTTGTTGCGCAAGAATGATGAGTGCTCGATTTTGAGAGGGAGAACGATGCCTGTATGCAAAGAAATGCTTGATGCATCAAGTCTAGCCAATGGTGGAAGTTGATGAAGCTTCTTGAGAGCACTGTGGAGCTCTAATGGTGCTGTCAGCCATTTGGATGCCTCGGTTGTGAGATTCTCTTAACTCCTGTGTTATTTATTGATTCATGTCATGTATGCTAGAGTAGGTTAAAAATGTTTAAATGCCTACTTAGTATGGGAGTTTCTTGTATGCTAGCTTAGGCAAAAAAAAGGAATGTTGAATGCCTTGCTGGTCTGGGTTTTATTGTAGGGCATCTCTATAAGCCCCAAAATATATCATTTTGATTTGTGTTCAGTGGGTCTTTGGACACCGGCTGGTACAGCCTCGAACCCCGGCAGTGTTTGCCCTCTCGGTTTATCTTGGGAAAAACACAGGGTGAGTATCATTGTCCTATGAAGGACTAAAATTGAGTATTGAGTAAATACAGAGCCCATTGGGCATTACTCCGTTGATTAGCCATCACACACTGTGGTGGTGAACCACGTAACCCTTCTGAGTTGTGGAATGCTTTATTTTTATATGTTGTGAAGTGCGTGGAATGAACTGCAGGATGGGTGTGCAAATCTGGTAGACCTGGCCACTGAGTGGTGCGAGGTAGATTTGCATACGCTTGTATGTTTGTAACAGTCTAGATCATTATCAATGCTGGGCAGCAAAGGAAAATTCAGGGAAAAGTTTTTACACTGATTCACCCCCCCCCCTCTCAGTGTCATCCAAGGTTCATCAATTATCTTGATGTAATGGTAGCTACTTTTTATACCTAATAATCACGGTATAGGATCATAGTGGAAGGATACTTTATTCACTTATGATAAAGCATTAGTTATAGATAATTGCTAGGGTCAAAATTAAATTGTTGTAATGTTTTTTGAGAGAATATTTGTATTCAATTTTTGTAGAAATATATAGGTAAAATATTTGCTTTGATCCTATATATTTGTATTAAATTTTGAGATAAAGGTAGAAATATTTGTATCAAATTTTGGGAGATATCTGTGAGCTAGTTTGCATGATTGTTGACTACTTTGTTAACTTATGTTGACATTAAGGCTTTGGTTGTTGTTGCTGTTAGATCTCACCCGAAGTGGTGACACTTGTAAAAGGAAACAGATGAGACACTGAAGGTGGGTTTAGAAATCTTGTGGCCACTCTTTTCCCTAAGTTAGAATTGGTAACAAGCAGTTGGAGCTCCGTATCAAAGAAATACGAGCTCCTATACACAGGGCTTTAGTAGAATGAGAGGAAGAGAGAGACTAAGTTTGCCAAAAGTTAGATCAAGTTACTTTCAGAATGGCCTCCTATATATAGAGGCATGGAGTGACGTGGATTTAGGCATGATTTGAGTGATTGTCGACAATCTTACGTACGTTTCGAATCTTATGCCACCAACTATGAGCTGTCGTAGCAACTGGTTAAAAAAGGTAGGTGTAGCCATGATCCAATCCCTTAGAAATAGGGATCAGACATGGGTAGGAGAGCTTCACATCCGTCGGATGATGATCCTTCAATGAATCGTCCTTAAGTGATCCCGAGATTCCATCTCGCATAATCTCAAGGGCTGGCAAGTGGCTGAGATTAGAGGGATCGTCCATGATTGGAATAAATCTGCAATTATCCTCTGAAATCATGGGGATGGTCCTTCCATATAACTAACCTATGAGGTGGTGTATGCAATGAGTTTACACGTAGATTGGTTTGGTTTTGGATGTGTGTCCTCCTCTAATTGGCGGGTTCATAATTGCCATATTAGTTGCCCCTTGATCTTTCGGGTATACAAGGGTCGAAGGAACAATGGTGCTTTAAACTTTGATTTAGCTAAGCCGAGGGCTTCTTTGCCGAGCTGGGTAGATCGAAATCGTCCAATTGACTGTGCATTTGATCGAGCCGAGCTAAGTAGAGCTATGGATGATTTAGGTCGGCCTTCATGTAATGTGAAGCCGCCCTTGGGACTATCTTGGTTCACTCGTGAACCATCTATGGGTCATAAAATATCTGGCAGAATCTTCAACATATCCACAAAATATCCTGAGGTGATTTATATCCTAGATATTCTACCTTCATTAAACGAGGTAGGGCTACCGACAGAAGACGTCGAAGCGTCAGAAGATATGAGGCATATAAACAGTCGCCATGTGGTACTGTTAGAGATGAGATCCAAGGCGTTGTTGGTTGATCATTATTGCAACTTTATTCTAATGGGATTTGCAACCCATCGGGTGTCTCCACGTGGCAACCTAGGGGTATGGCTCGAGTTGAGCAACGACTGCAATCATAATGGTTCTGAACTGTCTTGACTTGTGGCCTCTTTGGTCATGCCAATTTTACGAGTTGGGATGATTTTTATGCAATGAACCTTTTGAATTTTCAAGACTCTGAGCTAGCGTGAGATGTGGCCTCTTGGATGTTGCCACGTGTTAGAGGCTAGGGATGAGTTGAAGCGTCCTACCCATTGGGGAAGGAGTTGAGGGGTTATAAATACCCCTTCTTCATTTACTAATGCTACTTTGCTGGAGTCTCTCTGCAACCCATATTTTCTTGCAGGCATGTCAAGTGTCCTCACCAGCTTTCATCAGCCTCCTTTGATCATTTTTTTGCTCAGTAAGTCTTCCTTTCATTCCACCATGAGCGAGTTGTTTAAGAAAGTTGAGGGTCTGGCCTGGGGTGTGGGAAAAAAATTCCTCCTTCTAAACCTTCCATTAGACATGGTTTCGGGCCATAAGCTATGCCTGAGGTAACTGAGAGGACTAGGGCCTCAAAGAGGCCTAGGCTGGTAGGGACCTCTAATGATTCCCAGGCTGCTTGTGGCCTGCAAAGCTCTTAGGATTCTACTGAGAAGAGTGCCGATGAAACTTCAATGACAGATTCACGGGCCCTGGCCTCAGTTGCCCCTGAGTTTTCGAACGATTTAAGATCCTTGTATTTGACGACCATGATATCTAAGGCCATGCTTAAGTTATTTAGGAAGTAGTATCAATTCTTGAAATCGATGAGAATTAATGCCTCTATTGAGAGGGCTTGTAGTATGGCCTTTATCGAGATGGTGGTGTATGAAGACATGTTTGTGGCTGGTTTTATATTTCCTATTCATACGATCATTATAGACATCCTTGGGTACTACGGGATAGCAGCGGCCAAGCTTACCAGGAATGGATAGGGATGCCTGATGGCATTTATAATCTTCTTCATTAAGAGTGGCCAACATCCAATTGTGAATCTCTTTCGAGAGCTCTTTGTGATTAAAGGTGTGAAGTGGCAGAAGCCTGTATAAGACCCGTGTCAATCTAACCCGGTCTTACCACCTTGAATCAGGTTTACCTGTCATGGTCGAGCCAAATGGACCAAGGGCGTGAAGGAGATCAAGATCCTAGGTATCAAATCGACCCAAAAACACTTAAAATAGGGGGAGGGTCGCATACCCAGCTAAGTAGGGTCGGACCTCCCAAAACAGAAAGTCAGACCCTCAGTTTTGAAGGGAGGGTCGGACAGCTTAGAAACCTAGGGTCGACGGGATCATCGACCCTCCCATCAATCCTCGGTTATCGTAGGAAATTGAATTAGGAAATTTCCTAATTTTCGATTGGGATTCTTTCCTAATCTCAAAGGGACTTATTTTAGGATGTTCCTACTCTATTTAAAGGACGTCCCTAAGCCACTTTCACTCCTTTCAAAACCCTAATTGAATTGAGAGAAAGAGAAGAGAAGGAAAAGAAGAAGAAGAGAAACAAGGAAGAGAATTAAGCCAAAATAGAAGAGTTGCAGAGAAGGATTATTCTTCCCAGGTATGGATACTAATTCCATGAGTTTCTACAGACCTTAGGTTGGCTATTGATGAGAGTGTGATCTCGGAAAAACCCAAACCATCAACCCATGATTAGGTTTTCATGGAAAACCATAGAAGAATGCATGAAAGCTATTTAGGTGGATGATTCATGGTTCTAGACCATGGAATGAATGTTGAATGGAATGTAGAAGCAAGCCATAGGACCCAAACACGAAGAATGGATTAAAAAGAGGGTATTGGACCAAAGTGCACAGAGGGTCGCACCGAGGGTCGATGACCATCTGACCCTAGGTGATTCTGACCATCGACCCTTAGTGTTCGGGAAGTTCAGAGTTTGGGGAGGGTCGCACCGAGGGTCGATCCTGACTCCGACCCTACCTCCGACCCTCAGTTAACAATATGGTTTTTAAATTCAGAATTAATTTTAATTAAATTCTATCGACTTTGTTAGGTCTTCTAGCAATATAATAACATTGTAAAGGTGATTCTAAAGCTTGGAAAAGTATCTATTAGCAAGCTAAGGTGAGGAACCAGAACTCCAAACTAATTGGTTAATAACAAAACTGTTTTCTATTTTCTTGAGTCCTATGCCAAGCTTGATTCTATGCGAATATGTTTGTAATGTGCATACAGCATGCCATCAAATATTTATATTACTTGTTCATGCATATTTACTTTATTGTTTATAACATGATGATGATGATGATGATAAGAATAGGCATGTGCTTGTAAGTGTGTGGTTGATGTACTTGATGCGAGCGAGTATCAGGGGAAGTGTGATGAGGACGTCAATAAACGTTAACCTTTGGCGGGTCTCAGCACTTTAGCTCTATCTCTAACTCAAGTCTTGTGCATTAGCATCGTCGTATCGCCATTACTTTAGCAGAACTATTATGTTGTAGGGTATCAGGGGAGGTGGTCTTGGTCCTTATAGTCTCTGACTCAAACAGGGGGCCTTAGCTCTATCTCTATGGACATTCTGAGGGATGCTGGGGTGAGGCATTGGATACACTTTTTGGCATTAGGATTGGTTAGTTGCGAGCCCAGTTTGCAACCCTCGCTAACAGGGGCTTACGTGTTGGTATGGCAATATATAGCAATAAACGTTAACCTTTGTAATATACTGTTTATGGTTGGGTGCATGTGAGTCGACGATAAACGTGATCTTCGGGTGACATCACACACTTGTGTATAGAGGCGGGGTCAATAAACGCGACCTTTGGCTACCTAAACCTTTCTATTGCATACTGTAAACTTTAAACCGGACCAAGGATATAAATTGATTGCATGCATATGTACTGTTGCATTGTTTGGGCTACTCACTGAGCCGTGATGTGTGCTCACCCCTCGACGTCGAATATTTTTAGTTGATGATGCAGGTTATACCGTTGAAGATTATATGAATGCGTCTGTGTACGGGAACGTGGCAGCAATGGAAGCTGGAGCTGAAGTGGATACACACGACTCCTCTTGCGAGTGCAACTCATGTGTATTTGATTAGATATTTTAATAGGTTTATTTATTTGGATTTATTACGACATGTATTTGGTATTTAAATATTTATGTCTCAGTTGAAACAGAATAAATTGTTATTTAAATTTTAATATCACATAGATTCTCAGTTCATTTATTTATAAGATTTCCGCTATTGTGTATTTACTCTAATTGTGATTACGGATGTATGGAGGTTCAGATAACGTGGGGATAGCCTACTCGAGATCCTGGTTGAACCGTTGGTTTATTAGCGGTTCATCACACCATTCTGAATAGTACAGAATTGTGGTGTGATAATTTGGTATCAGAGCATCTCAGGCCTTGCCCGCTGAACTAACATACATTCAAGACAATTGTGAACTGAGATAGGATAAAAATAAAAACAGTAATATTAACACACTGTAAGCACAAGTGATGATTGAGATCAAATTTAAAAAGAGAATAATACATCTATTAAAGGAGAAACAAGTTACATACAATGAGTGAGAGAAACAAAATGTATATACATAACTAAAGCAGAGTACAGTCCACAACCCGAACAGTTACTCTGTAGTACAAGAAAATAAAGTACACTCAGGAAGCTAGAGGCGAAGGAGGAGGCCGCGCCTCACGGTCTCTGTCATAGTCCTCGGCATAGACTCTAGTCAACCATGCCACCTGAGTCTGAGTCGTCTGCAGACTAGCTGTGAGATCAGCCACCCGCTGATCAGTCCGGCGCTGGGCGTCTAGAAGCTCCCCTATCTTCAGATCCGATGCGCGCTGAGCCTCTCAAATTTTGTAAAACATACTCAGCACGTCATCAGCAGGTGGGCGTGAAGGACTAGCCGCATGAGAAGGACCGGTCTCCGGTACAGGACCCGCCGCAGAAGAAGTACCAACACCAGCCGCATGCGTAGGTGAAGGCGGTGGTATCGCGTCAACATCCATATACATGCAGTCGTCATCATCGACAGGATCCACATGGGCTCTAGCAGCGGCAGCAGCAGCCTCAGCGTCAGCCATCTCAACGCGAGTGTGAGGGCATACCATCTCGTTCCTCTCCTCGTCACAACTTGGGCATCCCGCATGCCCATCTTGCAGATAGCCTCCCAATCTAGAGGCGACGAGAAGGTCTTCTCCTGGATCTTCTCATCTACCAGGTCAACCCCCAGACGGGTCAGTAGAACCGTAATCATGCGCCCATAGGGTAGATTACCCCTATGATCGGACAATGTAGCACTAATCATGGTCCGCATGATGATGTAAGGAAGGCAGACCGACTGTCTGGTGCAGATATTGTATATCAGAAACTGGGTCAGCTGAGAAACCCTCTCATAGTGCCCACTCTGCGGGATCAGATTATGTTGGATAATCTTGCAGAAGACCCGTGGAGCTGGACGCAAGTAACAGGCTCTCATCTGCCAGCGATCAGGTCGTAGCAGCTGGTTGTCGATCTCTGCCCTCATCTCCATAGAAACAAACTGTGGCTCTCCAGGCGCACAGTACACCATGGGGCCATCATAAGGAATGCCCAGCAGATCGGCCAGTTGCCGATAGTCAAATGAAATGTGCACCCCTTTAACGTAACTGGTGATGCGCAACTCCTGACCATGCTCAATGTCATTGTAATTCCCCACCAACTGGAGATTACAATAGAACTGGCGCACCAAATCCGGACATGTGTAAGCGTCGTAGGTGATGATATGACAGGGAGCCACCCCATATCACCAAATGCCCTCTCTACGATGAACAAGGCTAGCTCAGCCAAGTTCACCATACGACCACCTTCCACCTTCTTACGGGCATAGTCGGCATACTGTGCCTCGGCTTCATTAGAACGGAAGAGAAGGGGATCACGCACTCTGGGTATCTTGGTACGAGCCATGGTATCTGCAGATAAGAAAGAGGAAGGGAGACAAGGGGTTAATAGGATAAAAATCCGAAATTGATTTAATAACGACGTAAGTTGACCATAAAGCCCCATTCCTCACCATACAAGTGGGCATGAGAACTTACATAGGTCTAAACATACCCTACCACCCACATGCAGTAGTAAATTTTAATTGACGATGTCCAATTTGAAGAAATTCAAGAAAAATTGAAAATGTCGACAAATTAGGGCAAAAAGGGAAAAATTCAAGTTTCTCGATAACCAACCGATGAAACTCAAAATTTTTTGAGGGCTTTCGTTCCTCGAGACACCAATAACAAAAGCCCCCAATAAAAATCGAATTTTTACAGTTTAAAAAAGTTTAATTTGAAAAATACGAGTTAAATGGACGAAAACCTAGAAAAGAAAACCTAAAAACAGGTAAAAATGAGAGGACATACCTGTATGGATGACGTGGATGTCGAAACCTGGAGTCAAACCGATCAAAAACAGTGGAGTAGCACTGTAGCAACTCAGAGAGGAGAGACGAGTCAAAACGGAGGAGAAATAATAGGAAATGACTCAAAATCGGATCTTAAAAATCTGATTTTTAGTCTGAGGGTCGGACAATTCGACTAGAACCATCGACCCTCGAATTGACCCTCCCATCGACCCTCGGCTCTCGGGAACCTGACAGGAAACTAAGGGTCGGAACTGAGGGTCGGACACCCATCGACCCTCGCATCGACCCTCAGCTCTCGGGAAGAACAGGTCATTCCCAGGGTCAGATACCAAGGGTCGGACATACCATCGACCCTCACCATCGACCCTGCATAGAAAAGACAGTATTTTTTTATAAAATGAGCTAGAATTGGAATTGATTATCGGTTAACGTGCCTACATGAAATATAAATGACTTCTCACCTATTTTGATAATTTTCAGGCATCACCAATCATAGAAAGGAATTATGTCTGGACGTAGAGTAACCCGACAGACCCGGAATGCAGTTCCACCACCACCACCCGTGGAGGAGACCAGTCAGGACAACGATTATGCATCGGGTAATTCCGAACCGGAAAACCCTACAAATTTGCCACCTCCACCACCAGAGCTAGCAACCGTGGTGATGAATCTCGGGTTCGGAAGCAGATCAGGGTAATTACCAGTATCCACCCCATATGTTTAGGGCAAATCTTTAAAATCAGTTGGACCACTCTCGACTAGTGGAGAGATTCTTGAAGATGAAACCCAAGGAATTCAACGGCAAACCGTCTGATCCGTTGTGGCCAGCACACTGGATAAACGAGATGGAGAGAAATTTCCTCATGATGACTATCACAGAGGAAGATAAAGTATTATGTGCCACCTTCATGCTCAAGGGCGACGCACATCATTGGTGGAAATCCACGAAGGCATATCTACTGACCAAGCACGCCCTACTAACTTGGGCTATATATAAAGAAGCCTTCTTTGAGAAATATTTTCCACGGAGCTTGGAGATTCGATGGAGAAGGAGTTTCTGAGTCTTTATCAGGGACAGATGTCAGTGGATGCGTACCAACAGCGTTATGAAGAGCTGTTTTTCTTCGCACCACTGAGTATGCAAGAAGAAGAAACCAAAACCCGGAGGTTTGTCACGGGACTGAGGGGAAACATCAGAGAACATGTTCTGGGCTTAGAAAAGAGAATTTATAATGAAGCTGTCCAGATTGCTCGAGTTATCGAATCGAGCCAAAAGGAGAGTTATTTTACTCGAAAGCAGAGCACAAAAGGCAAGTCGGAAATTCTTACAACGGAGGCAATAACAGGACATATAAGCCTTTTCGTCCTCGGAATTTTTACTGCTGCAACCAAGACTACTTCAGCAGCTCAACCCCAGCCAAAGCCAAATTCTGAAAGCCCGAAGTGTTTTAACTGCAACCAACCGGGACATATGGCAAGGGAGTGCCCTAAGCCCAAGAAGCAATTCCATAAGGGACGGGAATATGCTGTTACGTTCGAGGATGCGGCCGCATCACCCGATGTGGTCACAGGTATAACTGAAACTTTTTAAAGTTGTAATTACATTGTATGAGCATGTAGACTAAGTAAAATAAGTCACAGGTATCGTACCTATAAATGGCATGCCCGCCAGAGTACTCTTTGATTCTGGAGCTACTCATTCCTTTATATCTGTGTCATTCGAAAAGAAAATAAATTTACCCATCAAAATATTAGACTACAAATTACTTGTACGATCACCGATGGGGTTAGAAGTGGAATTAGAGAAAGGTTATGGACCATGTCCAGTTCTCATTGGAGAGAAAACCTTAGATGCAACATTGATACAACTTGAGATGGCAGACTTTGATGTCATCTTGGGAATGGACTGGTTAGCTCGGCATTCTGTAAATCTGTTATGCGCCGAAAAGAAGCTAACGTTCAAAGACAAAGAAGGAGCAGAATTCAGTTTCTCAGGAACCAAACTTCCCCGGAGACGCAAGCTCATACTTTCAACACTAAAGGCTAAGAAGTGCCTTGAGAAGGGGGCAGTCGGGTATCTAGTGTCAGTGGTCGACCTAACCAAGGAAGCACCACGAATGGAAGACATTGACGTCGTGTGAGACTACCCTGACGTATTTCCGGAGGAACTACCCGGATTACCACCCGACCGAGCCACAGAGTTTGTGATAGACCATATACCTGGAGCCGCACCAGTGTCAAAAACACCTTATAGAATGGCTCCCACAGAACTGAAGGAATTAAAAGTGCAACTACAAGAATTGTTGGACAAGGGTTATATTCGACCCAGTATATCTCCATGGGGGGCACCGGTGTTGTTCGTAAAGAAGAAAGATGGTAGCGTTCGATTATGCATCGACTATCGGGAGTTGAATAAACTGACAATCAAGAATCGATACCCACTACCTCGGATCGATGACTTGTTCGATCAGTTACAAGGAGCAAAAGTATTTTCTAAGATCGACCTTCGATCAGGCTATCATCAGCTGAAGATTAAAGAAGGTGATATTCCGAAGACAGCATTTAGGACCAGATATGGACATTATGAATTTTTGGTTATGTCTTTCGGATTAACTAATGCACCGGCAACGTTCATGGAACTTATGAACCGACTTTTCCACAATATGTTGGATACATCGGTTATAGTATTTATTGATGATATATTGGTATACTCCAAGGACAAGGAAACCCATATCAAGAACCTAAACGCAGCCCTACAGCGTTTAAGGAAAGATAAGTTATATGCCAAATTTTCAAAGTGCGAGTTTTGGCTAAGTGAAGTCGCCTTCTTAGGCCATGTAGTATCCGTTGAAGGAATCAAAGTGGACCCCAGCAAGATCGAGGCTATTGTAAAGTGGGAAGCACCAAAGAGCGTTTCGAAAATCAGAAGTTTTCTGGGTCTAGCTGGTTATTATCGGAGATTCGTAGAAGACTATTCTCAGATTGCTGTCCCTCTCACCAGTTTGACTAAGAAAGGTGAAAAGTTTGTGTGGGCCGATAAATGTGAGAAGAGTTTCCAAACGCTAAAGACCATATTGATATCCGCTCCGATCTTGACTATTCTCGTTCCAGGACAGACCTTTACTTTATATACTGATGCGTCGGGACAGGGATTGGGATGTGTGCTTATACAAGGAGAGCAAGTGATTGCTTATGCTTCAAGACAGTTAAAGGTACATGAGAAAAATTATCCCACTCACGATCTGGAGCTAGCGACAGTAGTACATGCGGTCAAGATATGGAGACATTACCTATACGGGGAGAAATTCTAGATTAAGTCGGACCATAAAAGTTTTACTTATTTATTTAATCAGAAGGAGTTGAATATGAGACAAAGAAGATGGCTGGAACTATTGAAAGACTATGATTGTGATATCCAGTATCATCCGGGAAAAGCGAACGTAGTAGCGGATGCATTAAGCAGAAAGGCAATGATAAAATCGCAAAGAGAAGTTAGCATGACTGCAGCAATGTGTACTACCAGAAGGGTATTCAATCACGGCAACGAGCAGTATGTGATAGATACAACGGATGGATCAGCCAACCAAGGGTTTATTCATCGGTTTTCGAATATATTCGCGGCATTGAAGATTATACCAAATATAGTGGACGAAGTGAAGACAGCTATCAAAGCAGATCCTTATCTGAGAACAGTACAAGAAGATATTGAGAAAGGTAGGACCAACCCTGAGTTCACCTTGGATGACGAGAAGGTACTAAAATACAAAGGAAGAATATGTGTACCTGAAACAGAAAGTGTAGACATTAGACACCGACTGATGAAGGAAGCCTACACCACCATCTATTCGATACATCCTGGAAGTACAAAAATGTATCATGACCTAAAGAAACTATATTGGTGGAGGGGAATGAAAGCAGATGTAGCTAAGTTCGTGTCTCAATGCCTAAATTGTCAGAAAGTAAAGGCTGAACGACAAAGACCCGCAGGACTGTTACAACCATTACCAGAACCAGCATGGAAATGGGACTGCATCACTATGGACTTCGTCACAGGGCTACCATTGACTCCTCGAGTAGTTGACGCAGTTTGGGTGATTGTGGACCGTCTGACTAAAACAGCTCGCTTCATACCTATACGACCTCAGTATACACTGGAAAGGTTAGCGAAGCTGTATGTGGATAATATTGTTCGGTTACATAGTGTTCCATAAAGCATTGTGTCTGATAGAGATCCACGATTTACTTCCAAGTTTTTGGAGGGATTGCAAAAGGCTATGGGTACAACGTTGAAGTTCAGTACTGCATTCCACCCACAGACAGATGGACAGTCGGAGCGTACAATCCAGATTCTAGAAGATATGCTACGAGCATGTGTAATTGATTTTAAAGGATCATGGGACGAAAAGTTACCATTGATCGAGTTCGCTTATAACAATAGCTATCAGGCTACCATACAGATGTCACCTTATGAAGCACTGTATGGCAGGAAGTGTCGAACTCCCTTGTTTTGGAATGAAGTTGGAGAACGTAGTATTGTTGGACCGGAGTTTGTTGAAGAGACTTGCCGAGTGGTCGACATTATCAAGGAAAGAGTAAGAACAACTCAGAACCGTCAGAAGCAATATGCAGATACTCGACGTAGAGATCTGGAGTTCGCCGTAGGTGATAAAGTATTCTTGAAAGTATCGCCTATGCGAGGATTGAAAAGGTTCGGACAGAAAGGGAAGCTAAGTCCAAGATATGTCGGGCCGTATGAAATTCTAGCTAAGCGTGGTAAGGTGGCTTATCAGTTAGCACTACCACCATCTATGTCAAGTGTGCATGACGTATTTCACATTTCCCTATTGAAGAAGTATGTCAAAGACCCAACGCATGTTTTGACAGTGGATTTGCTGGAATTGACCGATGATTTGACATTTGAAGTAACACCAACAGAAATCACTAGTCGAAAGGTTCAACGTCTACGCAACAGAGATATCTACTATGTTAAGGTCACATGGAAAAGTAGAGACATGGAAGAGATTACATGGGAAGAAGAAAATGCTATGCGGAAGCAATACCCTCACTTGTTTGATTCAGAAGGTACGCACAATTTCGAGGATGAAATTTTTATAAATTGGGGGGAGTTGTAAGTCCCGTGTCAATCTAACCCGGTCTGACCACCTTGAATCAGGTTTACCCGTCATGGTCGAGCCAAATGGACCAAGGGTGTGAAGGAGATCGAGATCCCAGGTATCAAATCGACCCAAAAACACTTAAAATAGGGGGAGGGTCGCATACCCAGCTAAGCAGGGTCGGACCTCCCAAAACAGAAAGTCAGACCCTCAGTTTTGAAGGGAGGGTCGGACAGCTTAGAACCCTAGGGTCGACGGGATCATAGACCCTCCCATCGACCCTCGGTTACCGTAGGAAATAGAATTAGGAAATTTCCTAATTTTCGATTGGGATTCTTTCCTAATCTCAAAGGGACTTATTTTAGGATGTTCCTACTCTATTTAAAGGACGTCCCTAAGCCACTTTCACTCCTTTCACAACCCTAATTGAATTGAGAGAAAGAGAAGAGAAGGAAAAGAAGAAGAAGAGAAACAAGGAAGAAAATTAATCCAAAAGAGAAGAGTTGCAGAGAAGGATTATTTTTCTCAGGTATGGATACTAATTCCATGAGTTTCTACAGACCTTAGGTCAGCTATTGATGAGAGTGTGATCTCGGAGAAACCCAAACCATCAACCCATGGTTTGGTTTTCATGGAAAACCATAGAAGAATACATGAAAGCTATTTAGGTGGATGATTCATGGTTCTAGACCATGGAATGAATGTTGAATGGAATGTAGAAGCAAGCCATAGGACCCAAACATGAAGAATGGATTAAAAAGAGGGTATTGGACCAAAGTGCACAGAGGGTCGATGACCATCCGACCCTAGGTGATTCTGACCATCGACCCTCAGTGTTCGGGAAGTTCAGAGTTTGGGGAGGGTCGCACCGAGGGTCGATCCTGACTCCGACCCTACCTCCGACCCTCAGTTAACAGCATGGTTTTTAAATTCGGAATTAATTCTAATTAAATTCTATCGGCTTTGTTAGGTCTCCTAGCAATATAATGACATTGTAATGGTGATTCTAAAGCTTGGAAAAGTATCTACTAGCAAGCTAAGGGAAGGAACCAGAACTCCAAACTAATTGGTTAATAACAAAACTGTTTTCTATTTTCTTGAGTCCTATGCCATGCTTGATTCTATGCGAATATGTTTGTAATGTGCATACAGCATGCCATCCAATATTTCTATTACTTGTTCATGCATATTTATTTTATTGTTTATAACATGATGATGATGATGATGATAGGAATAGGCATGTGCTTGTATGTGTGTGGTTGATGTACTTGATGCGAGCGAGTATCAGGGGAGGTGTGATGAGGACGTCAATAAACGTTAACCTTTGGCGGGTCTCAGCACTTTAGCTCTATCTCTAACTCAAGTCTTGTGCATTAGCATCGTCGTATCGTCATTACTTTAGCAGAACTATTATGTTGTAGGGTATCAGGGAAGGTGGTCTCGGTCTTGTAGTCTTTGACTCGATCGGGGGGCCTTAGCTCTATCTCTATGGACATTCTGAGGGATGCTGGGGTGAGGCCTTGGATGCACTTTTTGGCATTAGGATTGGTTAGTTGCGAGCCCAGTTTGCAGCCCTCGCTAACAGGGGCTTACGTGTTGGTATGGCAATATATAACAATAAACGTTAACCTTTGTTATATACAGTTCATGGTTGGGTGCATGTGAGTCGACGATAAACGTGATCTTCGGGTGACGTCACACACTTGTGTATAGAGGCGGGGTCAATAAACGCGACCTTTGGCTACCTAAACCTTTCTATTGCATACTGCAAACTTTAAACCGGACCAATGATATAAATTGATTGCATGCATATGTACTGTTGCATTGTTTTGGCTACTCACTGAGCCGTGATGTGTGCCCACCCCTCGACGTCGAATATTTTTAGTTGATGATGTAGGTTATACCGTTGAAGATTATATAAATGCGACTGTGTACGGGAACGTGGCAGCAATGGAAGCTGGAGCTGATGTGGATACACACGACTCCTCTTGCGAGTGCAACTCGTTTGTATTTGATTAGATATTTTATAGGTTTCTTTATTTGGATTTATTACGACATGTATTTGGTATTTAAATATTTATGTCTCAGTTGAAATAGAATAAATTGTTATTTAAATTTTAATATCACATAGATTCTCAGTTCATTTATTTATAAGATTTCTGCTATTGTGTATTTACTCTGATTGTGATTACGGATGTATGGAGGTTCAGATAACGCGGGGATAGCCTACTCGAGATCCTGGTTGAACCGTTGGTTTATTAGCGGTTCATCACACCATTCTGAATAGTGCGGAATTGGGGTGTGACAGCCTGGGTCCAACTCGAAGGTTGGGAGATTCTAATTATTCAGCACCGACCTAGCGCTACTCATCCTGCGGTTGTTAAGGGGTTGCTCTCTTCCATCCATGGATGGAAGCAGAGTTCATTTTTTTTTTGTTGCAACAGTCTGGGAGGGTCAGACACTTCAAGGGAAAAAGATGCTGCCCTTATTTAATTTGTAGGTCATCTCATCGGCGTCTTAGATGAACGTATGGCCGTAGCTGTATGTTGAGGAGGAAGTGACTATCAGTCTCCTGCACTTAGTGACGGTGGTGAACTACCCCTATCTGAAGGATGCCAAGTTCCTTAAGTCTTACGGGCTCGGTGAGCTCTTATGGCAAGTGACCAATCCTTTGTTTTTCTTCCGTGTTGAGCTGATTGATTATGTTTTTGTTTTGTAATAGACATCACCAAGGTTGTTCCAGCTCCGAAGTTGACTGAAAAGGGACCAATTCAGGACTTCCTACAATAAGGGAATCTTAGCTGCTCCAGCAGGGTCGGGTTGCAGAGGCCTGAGTCCAGCCATTGTAGCAGGGGCTTCGGGGGTTCTAAGCCCTAAGACGAAGAGGGTGCGGCTTGACCGCACAGAATCCTCAGACGACGGTGAGAGATGCTTTAGTTTTCCTTCCTCTTCTCAATTTCAGCTTTAAAACTGACAAGTTATTTTACTGTTGCAGTTCTATAGGACGTCGTATGGTGACTCCTCAAATTTTGAAGCTTGCCTCGAAGGATGTTTCAACAGGGCAGATGGGTTCGAAAGACTTTGCCAAGGGCACTCTCCTGATGGTGTCGAAAGCACCGTTGGGCACCACTAAAGATGTCCCACAGAAGGCATTGAGGGGATCTACTCTTGTCTCGAAAACAAATGGGAGACAAGACAAGGGGAAAAAGAAAAAAGGTGATGTGGAGGCTGTCAAGTTCGTCCTGGAGTGGGACCTGATCGATAATGATTCTGCCATTGACAGTGGTAGGATTTCTCGCACCCTGGTGACTGGGGCTTGCCTCCCATCTAATGTCAATCTAGTCATCGGCCAGGAAGAAGACTTATAACACAATCTCTTCACTAATCTTTCTTTGGTGAGTTTTTACTGCACTATTTTGTCTATGCTTTAACTAATTGGACTGATCTCCTTCCTTGTACATAGTCTCGCCCTCATCTTAATAGTTTGAATGAAGTACAAGAGCTTGAGGTTGGCTCATGAGGAGTCCTCTAAGGCCTAAAACTCAAACTACAAAGATAGTTGAGGAGCAGGGTCAATCGCTGATTAATCTGTTGGCCAAGGCTAAAGCACTGAAGGCCAGATAGCCGAAGAGAAGACTCAAGTGAAGGCCTTTGAATATTCCTTCAATGCCTCTGACGAGAGCTTGCAAATGGTTTGAGTCTATGCTGACAAGGTTTGGAAAGAAAGTGTGTAGAAGTTGACAGAGGACTCGGATAAGTTGAAGGAGGCATAGGAGGAGACGAAGAAGGTCCAACCCGAGCTGGAACAATCCCACACTGAGGAAAAGTAGGCCCGGGAGGAGGTAGGGCAGGCTCAAGCTGAGGCGGTGAAGGCCAAGGATGTGCTTCAAAAGCTTGAGGATCTTGCGGCCACTAGGTTGAATGAAGCTGCAAAGCAGGCGGTCGCTCAGTTCAAGGAATTGGATTCTGGAAAGAAGTATGCTCACAAGCAATAGGGTTCAATCAGACGTTGTATTGAACTAGTTGTTGACTATGTACTGAAGCTAGAAACCAGATATGACTTCTCAGGTGTCTGATCATAGTCATAGTCTTCCCTGAGAAGTTCCTTGATTTGTAGCTTAAGGATGCTGAGGGGGCTTGTACTTCATTTCTAAACCCAGCATCAACTATGGCTTCGACTTCTTCAGTGGTCGGATCTCTTGATGTCCCTCCAATTGTTGCTGAGAGAGAGCCGAGTCAAACCCTTCTTGAGTTCATGCCTTCTACCCTTGCTTCTACCAAGCTTCTTACCCCTGTGTCTGCCGAAGTCAAAGGCACCTCTAAGAATCTTTTTTTTTTAGGTCAATTGACATGTAAATGTACTTATACATTTTTGACAGTAATGCAAATACTTTTGTGAACATGTGTTCTGTACTTGATGGAGTACTTTCTCTTTATTGTATGCTTGCACCCCCCCCCCCCCTTTGAGTTCCATCGAAGTCATGACGTGCATTACAGACTTGGATGGAACTCTTCATGTTGAGTGCTTTTTTTATTTTTGTGTGAAATCTGACCCCTTGGTCCATGTTGGTTGGCTGGCCGAGCTGAAAGGGCCAAGTTATTGGTGCTAGACTTGCAGTTTAACCCTGAGGTGAAGACCTACCCTTTTGGGCCATGTAGATTGGGATTGCTAGTCTAAATGGGCCGACAATATTAGTGTAGTGCCTGATTTTTGGATTTGCTCCTAGGCAAAAATCCACCCCCTTGGGCCGTCTAGGTTGGGATTGCCGAGCTAGTTGGAACAATCATGTTGTCATGGGCTCAAAAATCAAAAAATTTGTTCGGAAGTGAATTAATTAAGAATTGTACTTACCCATAGGTGAAAATTCACCCCCTTAAGCCATGTACGTTGGTTGTGCCGAGCTGAATGAATTTCGATGGGAGATGCGATCAGTATTGTTGACTTGAACTCTTGAATTCTAATCACTTGTGCTTTGTTGTTTTGAATCAAAATCCACCCCTCTGGGCCATATAGGTCAATTGGACCAAGTTAAATGCTCCTAGTAGCTTTGACATAGACATTGACAGAGTTGGAATGAAAACCTTTCTTTATTGATTGAAAAAGGAGAGTACATTCACTTGTAATATTTTCAGAGATTGTACGAATTCCGAGTCTTGGAACCACCAAACCACCAATTGTAGCTAGATGATATGACCCCCATTGAGTTGTTTAGACGACTCAGTAATGTCCTTCCCAATTCGGTGTGAGCTTCCCTTGCCACGTTGGGTTTGACACGGACGTTTTTTTGAGGACTAGATCTCCAACTTGGAATAGATTATCACGGACTTTGGAATTGTAATAGCGGGATACCTTCTGTTGGTAGACCGCAAACCTCTTGGGCACTATTTCTTGAATATCTTTGAGCATGTCGAGATTTATTCTCTTTAATCCGAGTTGGTTCCCTTTGAATTTGAACACTAGGTGAATTCGTTCAACCACCTCGACTAGAATTACTACTTCTAAGCCGAATGCCAACATAAAGGGGGTTTTACCTGTTGGAGTTCGGCTAATGGTTTGGTAGGGCCAGATTACGCTGGGTAGCTCTTCTGCCTAGAGAGTTTTCTTTTCTTCCAGTTGATGGGACAATCCTTGCAGAATGGTTCTATTGGTGACCTCAGTCTGTCCATTATCCTGTGGGTAGGTCACTAACTTTTTTAATGCTCGATCATGAATTCTTTGCAGAACATCTCGAAAGATGCACAATTGAACTGTGTACCATCGTTGGTTACCAGTATTTGAGGAATTCTGTACCAATATACCACTAAAAGATGAAAGAACTCTTTTGCTTGAGCAATTGTGATCTTTGGTACGGCCATGACTTCTAACCATTTGGTGAAGTAGTCAATTGCCACAATCAATAACTTATTCTGATACTTGGTTGAGGGAAAGGAACCAAGTATGTCCATGCCCTAGACCGCAAATGAGATCATGCTCAATATGGGCTGAAGCGGTGCTGTAGGAAGATGTGACACCGGTGCAAAAAATTGGCACTTCTCGCACTCTTGGGCATACTTGATGCACTGCTTTGCCATGTTCAACCAGTAATAGCCTCGGCCGGGGATTTTGTGACATATTGTCCTCTTGCCTTGATGCCACATATGCCTTCATGGACCTCGACTATCGCATATGTCGGTTCCAAGGGTCTGAGACATCTAAATAAAGGAAGCATGAATGACTTCCAGTCCAAAATTCCATCTTGTACGACGCACTAGCAAGACTTAGCCTGTATCCAACGTGCTTCTCAACGATCATTAGGGAGATTGTTGTCTTTGAGGTATGCCAAAATAGGGTTAATCTAGCTCGGCTTTGGGGTGATTGGTATGACATCAACACTCTTCATTGTACTGGCTGTCTTCAAAATATCGATGTAGACCGAGCTGGTAAACTCTGCTAAGTTGTCCATCACTAGATTGAATAGGATATCAGCCTCGACGTTGTCTTCCAAACTATTTCTGCTAGTTCTTGCCCCAAGCTTTCCGAGATGATGACACTTGTAAAAGGAAGCAGATGAAGCAGTAAGGTAAGTTTGGAAACCCTGTGGCCACTCCGATGCCTAAGTTAGAACTATTAATAAGTAGTTGGAGCTCAGTATCAAAGAAAAACGAGCTCCTGTAGAGAGGGGTTTAGTATAATGACAAGGAGAGAGGGTAAGTTTGCCAAAAGTTAGATCCAGTTACCTTCAGATTGACCTCTATACATAGAGGGGCATAGAGTGGTGTGGATCTAGGCATGGTCTGAGTGATGACTGATGATCTTGCATATGTTCCAAATATTATGCCACCAACTATGAGCTGTCGTGGCGTTTGGACAAGGAAGGTAGGTGTATCCATGATCCAATATCTTAGAAATAGGGATCCGCGAACTTTAAGGAGCATCTTTAGTGATCCCGAGAATCTGCGTTGGCAAGTGGCTATCGAATGATCGATGGGGATGACCCTTACATATGCTGAGGTGGCATCAACGACTTTGTGTGGCTTGATTTCCTTTTATGGATGGGTCATCTTTTGCTCTATAGTGGTATGCATTCTTGGAATGTATTCTTAGTCAAGAACATATTTTGATATGACAAAAACAATATTTGGTATGCATTATCAATTTTTTTTTAATCTTTGAATGCGTTATAGAGGGCTTGGGTGCAAGCTCGTGCCCTCTGCTGCCATTACCGAGGAGAACTACAAGAGAAGGTTTACATGCCACCTTCTCTAGGGTGATCAGTCTCTTCACATCTAGTTACTCGACTCATTAAAGCATTATATGGACTAAAACAAGCAAAGAAAGGGAAATCCTTTCTCTTTAGCCGATTCCCATCCAATATTAGGAATGCAATCTCTATTCTAAGAAGGCATTTTAAGAATACATTCTAAGAACACATACCAAATGCAACCCTCATCCTAACAAATTATTGATTTGACCTGTAATTTATCAGTTTTGAGACCTAAATCAGCTACTGCCCGAAGTTTTTTGTGTATACTACATGAGAAGAATACATGCCAAGCTGACTCATCTCCCGCTTGAAAAACACTACTAACTTTAGCAACCTCGTTCTTGTTTGGAAAATATCATACGGCTAGGAATCTCCAAATAAAATAATAAAAAATGAAATCATGTGTGATTAGCTCTTTCTAGGGGAAAACCTTTTATGCCACATTAATGGGGGTGTAAAAAGCGATATCGCCAATAGGGCCCAAATGTTTAGAGAAGAAAGAGAAAACGTGAGAATGTGAGAGAACGTGAGAATAGAACCCTACACCAACAACATAGGATTTTTTTTCCTAAATTTTTTATTCAATTTGTGTTCTATGGCAATATTCCATAGAAATGAATTTACCTATTTAACTAACATTATTATGGTATTGCAATTCTCAAATATGTATGCACATATTAAAATCACCTCTTTAAAGGGATATGATTTTATTTTGGAAAAATAAGTTCTATTTAAACGTTAGTGTCTTATAAAAATGTGATCAATCATTTAAAAACCTATATGAAATGTTTCAAACGGGTTTAAGACCCAGTAGTTGAAACCAATTGGACCATGGAATTCAAAATAGAACCTTAAATTCTATTTGAGTTTCCCTTGAATTGTGTCACTAGATGATGGCATGGTGTATGATAAACATTGTTTGCTTCTTTTTTTTTCTTTTTTTTTTGCCCTTCTTCTGGGGTGGAGGGGGGTAAACATAAACTTTGTTTTTTAAACTGTATTTGAAATCTTTAACAAAAGGAAATGTATCACTTATAAGTGCTTGATTAATTATTAGCTTTTGATCCTTGGTTACAGGAGTTTTGTTTACCTAGTGGCTAGTGCCTAGTGCCATGTGTTCTTATCATCATCATAAATGAAATTTCTTTTAAATTTTTTAAATTATATTAATTTTTTTAAATATAAATAAATATCATAAATTATATCAAATAATTATATATCTAATAATATATTATATAATTAATTCTATAATACATACTAAAGAGAGTCTTAATTAAATAATTATTTTTTTTTAAATTTCAAATCATTTGAAAACTTCACTATGTCATCAGGAAATAACTAAAATATTTTTTTGAAACTATTATTTTTAAAATTTGATTGGCCCTAAAGCATTATGCATCTTTGTTATTGGGTAATAGAAAATTGGATACTTCTGCAAATCACCACCCCTCCCCCTCCCCCTCCCCCTTCAAAATAATAATAATAATAATAATAATAATAATAATAATAATCTACCAATCAATCAATCAATCAATCAATCAAATAGATTTGATAAAAAAAAATATTGATACGTAGACATTTTATATGTGTATCAAGGTATTAAGGATCACATAATGTAGCTTTCCACGCCTAATAATAGATGAGGTTTTCTTAAAAATTCTTAATTGAAAAAGATAAAAGATTTGATGTAGCTAGTGCTCCTAAATATTATTACATACAAAAGATTACTACTTGACCAAAATTGACCAGGTGATTTAAATATTTGTCACATGACAGATCCAATGAGACCTAAATATTGTAGTCAAATAGACTCTAAGTTCCTTCTCACATATAAAATTTTAGTTCCACACAGATTTTTCCCAAGTGAAAAATTAATAAGAGATTGAAAATCAATACCTTGGGAGAATATAGAATAGTGATCGAGTCTCACAAGTGTGTATGGACATACATGGGAATGCATGCTTTGGGGTGTCAAAATTGAACCCAGATGGAGTGGACCAAAACCGATAAAAACCCAAAAAAAAAGAGTTATAATTATATATATATGTGTGTGTGTGTGTGTGTGTGTGTGTGTGTGTGTGTGTTTTGCGGCTTGAAATTTAGATATTTTATGGTTATTATTAGTTAAAGAGAAAATAGAAAAGTTGTGGAAAAATGATTCTCTATTCCCTCAATTACTTTTCTCCCATAAACATAATTGTGGAAGAGGGAGTAGTTAACGATTTTTCTAATCTAATCGTAAAACGTAAGAAGAAGAGAGAAAAGGAAAAGAGAGAGCAACTAGGGTTCTTGTTCATTGTTGATGCTGGTTGCAATTTTGTATATTCGTGCCACTCTATAAGGTGTACTTTGTAATCTTCTTCTTCTTCTTGATTTAGTGAAAATCTCTTCTCGTCCGTGGACGTAGATCACATTGATTGAACCACATAAATTTTTTGTGTCTTTATGATTTATTGTTTATTTGAATTCCATATCACCATTACCTGTGATCTTCCGTTGTGTTTGTCATAACAAACTGATATCAGAGCTTTGATTCAATTTCAAGGGCTTTGTGTTCGTAATGGCTTCCATGAAATTCTCGGTGACTCCTTTTGACGGTCAGAACAATTTTAGATTATGGAGAATAAAGATAAAAGCTTCGCTATGACGTAAAAGTACAGTCAAGGCTCTCGACAGAAAGTACCTGGAGGATATGACTAAAGTTAAAATTAAAGAGATGGAAGAGAAGGGTCACAACGTCTTGCAATTGTCACTTTCCGACAAGGTGCTTCGTGAGGTTGCTGATGAAGAAACAGCGGCTGGGTTGTGGGCAAAGCTCAAAAGTTTCTATATGAAGAAATCTTTTACAATGAGGTTGTATTTGAAGCAACATCTTTATACTCTAAAGATGAAAGAAAGTACGCCCATCTAGGAACACTTAGATGAATTTAATAAAATTATCATGGATATGAGAAATCTAGATATTAAATTTGAGGATGAAGATCAAGCCTTTATTTTATTGTGTTCCTTACCTGACTCGTATGAAAATTTTGTTAACTCTATATGTGAGAGAATCCATAAGTTTAGAGGATCTGAAGGTCTCTTTGAATTCTGTTGAGTTGAGAACAAAATTGAATGGAAAAAGCACTAAAAGTCAGGTTGACGGTTTACTTATTAAAGGTAGACCGAAGACCAAGGAGGGTGGTTAAGGCAAATTAAATAATTGTTCTAAGTCCAAATCGGGCTTAAATAAAAAGAATGGTGAGTGCTAATATTGTCGCAAGAAAGGGCATTACAAGTCAGAGTGTCATGCTCTTAAGAAAAAGAAAAATCAGTAGGGTTAAGCTTCAGATTTTGCAAATGTAATAAATGCTAATAAAGCGGATGTCAATGAGAATGTTCTCGCCATATGTCCCTTGGATGGTCGTTCTGATAGGGAATGGATTTTGGATACAGGTGGGTCTTATCATTGTGCCCAAACAGAGATAAACAGAGATTGGTTCACTACCTACAAGGTTATCGAGGGTGGTTCAGTCTTGATGGGAAACAACACAGTCTGCAAGATAGTTGGTATAGGTACAATTCGCATCAAGTGTCATGATGGGATAGTGAGGACTTTGACGGATGTAAGGCACATCCCAGACTTGAAGAAGAATCTTATTTTCTTGAATACCTTAGAATCCATTTGGTGTTCCTACACAAGTGGAGGTGGAGCTCTTAAAGTTTCTAAGGGTTCATTGGTTGTGATGAAGGGTAGCAAAGTGAATAGCCTCTATGTTCTGCATGGTAGTACTGTGACAAGTTCTACAAATGTGTCATCATCTTCTGACTCTGACAAGGATATGACTCACTTGTGGCATATGCGCTTTGTGAAACCTATATGCAAATTTCAGGGACGAAATTTCTTTTAAGGGTAGGGGAGTTGTAAGACCTGTACTCCATGAACCCAATCTAAACCTTTAATTCATGTCGTAACAGGTCTTCCAATCATCACCGGGCTAGACGGGATGAACGGATGACAACTAGGTATGAAAACGGACCATGTATGATAATTAATTCATATCGGTCGATGGTACTGGTCGATCGATATGCCTGCGCAGGCAGACCACTTAGATCCGAAAACTGATCTCTGCGGGACTCACTTTCCAAATTTCGAACCAAAGAACTTTCCTAATGTTAGGGTGCTTCCTAAACTCAACCCTAACCTATTTAAGAATCCCTAAACTTCCTAAAATTTCTTTCATTGATTCTCACAAAGCCTAGAGAGGAGAAAGAGATTGAAGAAGGAGAAGAAGCTAAGGAAGGAGAGGGAAGAGCCACCATTGCCGTTGGACGAAGAACACATTACCACGAACCAACGGTAAGTGCTTAAACCTTCCTCTACGTTAAGCGTTCTAGAATGGTTAGTCATGATTGGATCAATACCATGCAAAGCGAGGTATTGATCTAAACCATATTTTGCCATCAAACCCTAATCCAGTCGGTAAACCCTAGATTCAAGTTCTAGGTTGAAGATCATCGAAACTAGGACTTTAATGGAATTGGAAAAAACTCTAACACAGTGCTTAGACCTAGAATGTGTATGAGAAACACTATAATCAATAGGGGTGACCGACGGAAGGAGAGAACTGGGTGTATTGTCACACCCCAATTCTGCACTATTCAGAACGATGTGATGAACCGCTAATAAATCAACGGTTCAACCAGGATTTTGAATAGGCTGTGTCCGTTAACCATACACATCCACAACCATAATCAAAGTAAATAAACAATAGTAGAAGTCTTATATATTAAATGAACTGAGAATCTAATTGTGATAGAGTAAATAAATTATCCAATTATCTCCACAAGGACTAAGACATAAATTAAAATAATTAAATCAATTACATTGTCTGTATAATTTAAACCAAATCTAATCGAAAACACAAGAGTTGCACTCGCATGATAAATCATGCGAATCCATCATAACTTCAGCGTCCATCGCCGCCACATGTCCATACATCAGAGCATTTATATAATCTTCTACTATGGTACCTGCATCATCAACTAAAAATATTCGACGTCGAAAGGGTGAGCACACATCACGGCTCAGTGAGCAAACAAAACAATGCAACAAACATATGCATGCATTCAATTCATATCTTTGGTCTGGTTCATAAGTTTACAATGTGCTATAGAAAGGATAGGTGGCTGCCGCACCTCTATACATGAATGTGTGGAACCGCCCAATGGATCAAACATCATTGCTGCCCCCACATGCACCCACCCTGGAATAGAGATAGAGCTAAAGTGCTTAGGACTGCACCGCATTACACTTTCCCTGATGCTCTACTCATACCAATACGTAAGCCCTTGTTGGCGAGGGCTTGCAAACTGGGCTCGCAACTAACCAATCCTAATGTCAAACAGTGTATCCAAGGCCTCACCCCAGCATCCCTCAATACCTTCATAGAGATAGAGCTAAGGCCCCCCGACAGAGTCAGAGACTACACGGTCCGAGACCACCTCCCCTGATGCCCTACAACGTAATAGTTCTGCTAAGGTAATGGCGATACGACGATGCTAGTGGACAAGACTTGAGTAGAGATAGAGCTAGAGTCTGGTGACCAGGATGAACCACAGTGTCACGTCCTCCCCCTGATGCTCCACTCGCATCAAGTACACTAACCACACACATACATTCACATGCCTATTCCTAGCATCATCATCATCATCATGTTATAATAAACGAAATTAAATATGCATGAATAGTAATAACAAGAATAGGGGATGACATGTGATATGCACATTACAATCATACAATCATAGAATCATAATAAACGAAAATAGTTTATTATTAACCAATTAGTTTAGGTCTTGTTCCCTCACCTTTGATTGAGCGTATATCCTCGTTCAAGCTTTATGAATCACTTTTAAATCACTAGAAAGACCTAACAAGTCGATAAATTTTAATTAGAATTAATTCCAATAGATTTAGACTTACTGGTCTTGTAGGGTCGCAGGTAGAGTAGCACCTAGGGTAGCAATTTTCTGCGACCCTAGGGTGTAGGGTCGGACGTGGGGTTGGATACCATCGACCCTACGTATGACCACACCCTCCCTGGGACTTCCTGAGGGCATGTGATTGATCCTGTGGTCTCGTAGGTCCATTCTAAGATTGTTCTATGACTCATAACTATGATTTTTACACACTTTCCATTGCCTATGATGATTACTTCTATGGATTCCTTTGGAACTCGTCCATAGATGGATGATTTGGGTTTCTCTTAATCTTAACTTCTTCACAATATATTCTAGGTTCTTAATTTATGAAGGGAATTAGGTTCATACCTGAGGTTGGCTGAGATTCAGAGGTTCCTTTGAACTTTCTCCTCTTCCTTAGTCTTTTCTTCAATTTTTCTTCTCTTCTTCTTTTCCTTCTCTTTTTCTTTCTCTCACTTTCAATTAGGGTTCTAAAAGGAGTGAAAGAGGTTAAGGGACGTCCTATTTATAGAGAAAAACCCTCCAAAATAAGTCCCATCGATTTTAGGAAAGAACCCCTTGGAATTAGGAAAGTTTTCTAATTTACGGTTTCTATCTGTCATCGTAGGGTCGGACGTAGGGTTGCAGGATCCGTCGACCCTACACCTTCTTAGTCATGCGACCCTATGACTAAAAATTCATTGGTTGGACTTCTGTTGAGGTGGGGTCGACCCTACCTATTTAGGCATGTGACCCTACCCTCATATTTACTGTTTTTTGGTTAGACTCATACCTGGTCTTGTGATTTTCTTCACGCACTTGGTCCACTTGGCTTGACCATGATAGGTAGACCTAATACAAGGTGGTAAGACCGGTTAGTTCAATACGGGTCTTACAACTCCCCCCTCTTATTAAAAATTTCATCCTCGAAATTTGTACATACCTTCCGAGTCGAAAAGGTGAGGATATTGCTTCCGCATAACATTCTCTTCTTCCCATGTGATCTCTTCTATATCTCGGCTCCTCCAGGTGACTTTAACAAAGTATATGTCACGGTTGTGTAGACGTTGAACCTTTGGACTAGTGATTTCAGTTGGTGCTACTTCGAATGTCAAATCATCAGTTAGATCTGGTGGATCTGCTGTCAAAACGTGCATTGGATCTCTGACGTACTTCTTTAATAATGAGATATGAAATACATCATGCACACTTGACATAGATGGTGGTAGTGCTAACGGATAAGCCACTTTTCCACGTTTAGCTAGAATCTCATACGGCCCAACATATCTCGGACTTAGCTTCCCTTTCTATCCGAATCGTTTTAAACCCCGCATAGGTGATACCTTCAGGAATACCTTATCACATACAACAAATTCAAGGTCTCTGCATCGAGTATCTGCATACTATTTCTGACGATTCTGAGCTGTTCTAACTCTTTCCTTGATAATGTCGACTACTCGACAAGTCTCTTCAACAAATTCTGATCCAACGATGCTACATTCACCAACTTTATTCCAAAACAAAGGAGTTCGGCACTTCCTTCCATACAGTGCTTCATAGGGTGACATCTGTATAGTAGCCTGATAGCTGTTGTTATAGGTGAACTCGATTAATGGTAGTTTCTCATCCCATGATCCTTTAAAATCAATAACACAAGCTCGAAGCATGTCTTCTAAAATTTGAATGGTATGCTCCGACTGTCCATCTGTCTGAGGATGGAATGCAGTACTAAACTTCAACGTTGTACCCATAGCCTTTTGCAATCCTTCCCAAAACTTTGAAGTAAAGCGTGGGTCTCTATCGGACACAATGCTTTCAGGTACACCATGTAATCTGACAATGTTATCCACATATAGCTTAGCTAACCTCTCCAGGGTATACTATGGTCGTATTGCTATAAAGCGAGCTGTCTTAGTCAGATGATCTACAATCACCCAGACCGCGTCAACTACTCAAGGAGTCAATGGTAATCCGGTGACGAAGTCCATAGTGATGCAGTCCCATTTCCATGCTGGTTCTGGCAGCGGCTGCAACAGTTCTACAGGTCTTTGTCATTCAGCCTTCACCATCTGACAATTTAGGCATTGAGACACGAATTTAGCTACATCTCCTTTCATTCCTCTCCACCAATATAATTTCTTCAAATCATGATACATCTTTATACTTCCATGATGTACCGAATAGGCGGTGGTATAAGCTTCCTTCATTAGTCGGTGTCTAATGTCTAAATTTTCTGTTTCAAGAACACATATTCTTCCTTTGTAATTTAGTACCTTTTCATCATCTAAGGTGAACTCAGGAATAGTCCTACCTTTTTCGATGTCTTCTTGTACCGTTCTCAGATAAGGGTCTGATTTAATAGCTGCTTTCACTTCATCAATTATATCAGGTACAATCTTCAACGTTGCGAACATATTTGAAAACTGATGAATAAACCCTTGGTTGGTTGATTCACCCGGTGCATCTATCACAAACTGTACATTACTGTAATTGAACACTTTTTCTGTAGTACACATTGCTGCAGTTGTGTTAACTTCTCCTTGAGATTTTATCATTGCTTTTCTGCTTAGCGCATCAACAACTACATTAGCCTTTCCTGGATGATACTGGATATCACAATCATAATCCTTCAATTCCAGCCATCTTTTTTGTCGCATGTTCAACTCCTTCTGATTAAAAGATAAGTGAGACTCTTATGATCTGATTTAATCTGAAATTTCTCTCCGTACAAGTAATGTCTCCATATCTTGACAGCATGTACTACTGCTGCCAATTCCAAGTCATGAGTGGGATAGTTCTTCTCATGTGTCTTCAGTTGTCTTAAAACATGCACAATTACTTGTCTCCTTGCATAAGTACACATCCTAAACCCAATCCCGACGCATCAGTGTACAAGATAAATGGTTGTCTTGGAATAGGAATACTCAAGATCGGAGCAGATATCAATCTAGCCTTCAATGTTTGGAAACTTTTCTCACATTTTTCGATCCAAACAAACTTTTCCCCTTTCTTAGTCAAACTGGTGAGAGGTACGGTAATTCTGAAATAGTCTTCCACAAATCGTCGATAATACCTAGCTAGACCTAGGAAACTTCTAATTTTTACAACGCTCTTTGGTGCTTCCCACTTCACAATGGCTTCAATCTTGCTAGGATCCACTTTAATTCCTTCAACGGGTACAACATGGCCTAAGAAAGTGACCTCATTTAACCAAAACTCATACTTTGTAAATTTGGCGTAAAGCTTCTCTTTCCTTAATTGCTGCAGAGCGGCTCTTAAATTCATGACATGAGTTTTCTTGTCCTTAGAGTAGACCAATATATCATCAATAAACACAATGACTGACATATCCAATATATAATGGAATACCCGATTCATGAGTTCCATAAAAGTTGCGGGTGCGTTAGTCAATCTAAAAGACATGACTAACAATTCAAAATGTCCATATCTTGTTCTAAATGCTGTCTTGGGAATATCACCATCCTTAATCTTCAACTGATGGTGTAAGACCTGCACTCCATGAACCCGATCTAAACCTTGATTTCATGTCGAAACAGGTCTTTCGATCATCACCGGGCCAGACGAGACAATCGAAACAGTTCTTATTCTGATTGTGGTTATGTGCAATGGTTTGTATGAGTGGACACGGTCTTATTGAGATCCTGGTGTGAACCGTTGGTTCAGTGACGGTTCACTCACACCATTCTGGTTGGTTCAGAATTGGGGTGTGACAACTTGGTATCAGAGCTCTCAGGCTCGGTCCAACAGACCATATTGTACTTAACTAAGTCGATGAACTGAGATAGGAAAATTTAAAAGCCTTAATAAGAACACACCTTAAGCACTTGTTTGATGTCTAAGACTATATAAGAAAGAGCATAACATACTATACTAAATATGGAATTAATAAATGCACATGCTCTAGATAGGAAAAAACCATAAATTGCTATTAAAACATCCAAGAGTGGTAAGTTAAAAGTGCTACAGGGTACGGTCCACAAGCCGGACAGTTACTCTGTTATATAAACTGTAACGTAAAGAGAGAAAAAAATAAGAGGACTATCATGGGGTAGGGGGCCTAGGAGGAATAGGGTCAGCAATATCATAATCCCGCTCGTAAGGGACCCTAAGCCAGTGCACCTAATCCTGAGTGACTCTAAGGCTGCGAGCCAAGTGCCCCAAGTCACGGCTCATCTCACGTTGAGCGTCCCTGATCTCCATGAACATACCCATCACGATGTCGGGAGGAGGCTGAGATGGTCCCGCTGCATATGTGGGCTGTGGTGCTGGTGCTAAAACATCCTCTATATGATCATCGCCACCCTCGTCATCACTCGCTGCCTCTGCTGCATGAGCAGCATTGGCTGCTGCTGCCGCGGCTGCTACCCTCCGATGTGGACGAGGGCGAACCTCCAAATCCTCATCGCTGATCGGTAGGTTAATCATCTGCAGCCACAAGATGGCATCCTAGTCGATGTCAGAGGTCATAGTGTCCTCTACAGCGATCTCACCCCTCATGTTCACTCGTAGTCGCTGTAGAAGAGTGGTGATGAGCCGACCATAAGGAAGGTTATTGGCCTGACTAGGTAGTGTAGACTGATGCATGGTTTTGATAATGATATAGGGAAGGCAAACCCACTCCCCAGTGCAAACCCAGTAAGTCAGGTACTGAGTGAACTGAGATAACTCACTATAATGGCCGCTCTGGGGCACAATGTTGTGCTGGATGATGCGGCTATAAACTCGAGGCAAGGGCTTCAAACTAGCAGCCTTCATGGGCGCCCCAGGGTTGAGAAGTTGCTCTGAGATCTCCTGGCGTAGATCGTCAGTGAGAAAGCCCTTCATCTTAGGGGCACAGTAGACTAAGTTCCCATCGTTGGGAATCCCCAGAAGATCAGCAAGCTGGTGGGTGTCGAAGGAGATGGGGACACCCTTGACGTAACTGGTGATGCGGAGCACTCGACATTGATTGAAGTCGTTGACGTCCCCATCTATTTCCAGGTTGGCATAAAAGTGTTTGACGAGGTTGGGACGGGTAGTCATCGTGTATGTGATGACCGACAACCAACAAAACCTGCCAAAAGCGGCTTCCACATCGAACCGCTGCAACTGCTCCAAATTGGCACACCGTCCAGACTCGATATTCTTCCCTTCGAACCAAGGGAAGTGGGCTTGTGCCGCCTCAGATTGAAACCAATGCTCATCGAGCTGTGGTACAGGCGAGTGGGGAAGGTGCATGCCTAGACCATAGGAGTGCTTGCCAGCACCTCTGCGTGGAGCCATTAGAGCTGCAAAACAAGGAAAAACAAGGAGAAATGGTTAAAATTATCAAAATTTCGACAGCATAACGATAGAAAATTAAGAAAAAGCCTCGAACTCAACCATAAACATGGGGAGGAGGACTTACGTAACCCCCACACACTTCATGGAAACCAAACATAGAACAAACAACAAGAAATTTAGAAAATTTGAGAAAAATCGATTTTTTGTCAAAACCTAGGTCAAAACTAGAAAATTTTGATTTTTCCTAAAACCTTTCGGTGGAACCTCAAATTAGTTGAGGGATTTTGCTCTTAGGGGTCCCTAAACCCTTTCTAAACCAAAGGAAAAGAGTTCCTATGGTTAGAATCTCCCAATCAATGAAAACCATAGTTTTTAAGCTTAAAACCATGAAAAAATGATATGAAAATGATGAAGGGAAGGAGAGAACTTACTTGGAGGTGATATTCTAAGTCTTGATCGGAAGAAAATGACTTCTAGGATCACCGGTCGGACTGTAGCAACTCAGGAGCCAGAGAGAAATCGCCACCGGAGAGAAGAAGAAGAGAAAAGTGAGAAAAATTCTCACTTTTCGCGACTTAAAGGGTAGTTTTGGGCATACCGGTTGACGGTTTTGCCCATACCGGTCGACCGGTACCCCCTAGGGTACTGCGACCGCTATGTCTCGGTCAGAATGAAATTCTGAACGGTCGACTATACCGGTCGCCCAATTCTCTACAGAGTCACGACCAATATGTCGCGATCGGTCAACTGAAAAAGGGCCATAAAATGTTTTTTTAGAAAAATTTAAAAAAAATTATTAAATTAAGTTTTCATTTTGACTTTCTGCCTTGTATTGTTAAAGACTGACACTATTATGATTATTCAACTGTACCTTATGTGTTATGTCTTTGTCTTAGATTCAAACAGAATAATCTGAGATGGTAGGCGGAAACGGTCGTAGAGGCTCACGAAAGCGCCACCACTCCAAGGTACGCCAAATTGAGGAGAATGTGGAAACTGGATATGTTGAAGAGCAAAACCAGAACCCGGAGAGTGGAGAAGGGCAGGTTCCCAGGGTACCCACAAATTTACCAGGCCCTCCTTATACAATGTCCGAGACAATTGTCAAGAATCTGGTTTACCAGATGAAAGCTCAGCAGAAGACATTCCTGAATGAGATGCTGAAGATGTTCAGGCCACCAGGATATGTTCCCACTGAAGGTACGCCTGAGTCTGGAAGGAATAATACTACTCTACCAACGGATGGTAGCCTAGGGCCGATGGGCCAAGGATAGAATTTACAACCACCGCATCAATTTCCATCGTCGTCTTCTTACCAGGGAGCCTACCCTTACCCACCACCATGGTACGGAATAAATATACAGGGGCAGCACGATCTGAGTCGAGCAGTGGATATATTCTTAAAACTGAAACCCCCTACCTTCACCGGGAAGCCAGGGAAACCACTGTGGCCTGCATAGTGGGTGGCAGAGATGGAGAAGAATTTTCGTCTGATGACATGTTCTGAGGATGTGAAGGTACTGTTTGCCACACATATGCTCAAGGAGGATGCAAACGCCTGGTGGAATTCTACACGGGCGTATTTGGAGACAAAGCACACTCAGATTGATTGGACAGTGTTCAAGGGAGCCTTCTTTGATAAATATTTTCCAAAGAGCTTTAAAGATCAGATGGAGAAAGAATTCCTCAACCTACAGCAGTCTTAGTCTACAGTGGATGCTTACCAGCAAAGGTACGAAGAGCTATTCTTCTTTGCACCGGCAAGCATGCAAGAAGAAGAAACCAAGACCCGTAGGTTCACTATGGGATTGCGAGGAAGCATTAGAGAGCACATTTTGGGTCTGGAGAAAAACGTATACAATGAGGCTATACAGGTTGCCAGAGTGATTGAATCAAGTCAAAAGGACAGTTTCTTTGCTCAGAATAGGGGACTGAAGAGACCGGCTACTAATACTTCAGGTGGCGGTAATAATAGATCCTTCCACCCATACAAGGCTCAGTCCACCATGGTGCCTGTAAGAAATACTACTACACCACCACCGCCACAGTTCGCTGGACAAAACCCGAACATTAAATGTTTCAACTGTCAGCAACTGGGTCATATTGCAAAGACCTGCACTCTACCTAAGAAACAACCTCCACAACAAGGAAAGGTATTTGCAGTCACCACTGAAGAGGCAGTCGCATCACCTGATGCGGTCACTGGTATGATTCTATCCCTTCCTATTTAGCTTACTATTTTATTGTGTGTGAGCATGTAGAACTAAGGGATAATTAATTTGAGGAACTATAATTATAGCTGGTACACCTACGAGAGTACTCTTTGACTCTGGGGCCACGCACTCCTTTGTTTCTATTTCTTTTGGGAAGCGAATGGAATTACCTGTCAAGCATCTAAACCCAAGCTTGATAGTTTGCTCCCCACTGGGAGTCGAAGTGGTGTTGAACAAATATTTTGGACCATGTACAGTTAGCATTGACGATCGAGATTTAGAAGCTAATCTAGTTCAACTCGAGATGGCAGACTTTGAAGTCATCTTGGGAATGGATTGGTTAGGCCAGCATTCAGCCAGCTTATTATGTGGTGAAAAGAAGCTTGTGTTTAAAGACGAGAAAAGAAAAGAGTTTAGCTTCACCGGGACCAAGTTACCTAGGAAGCGGAAGCTGATCCTCTCTGCCCTAAAAGCTAAGAGATGCTTAGAGAAGGGAGGAGTGGGGTATTTAATGTCTGTAGTCGACATAACTGCTGAGGTGCCAAGGATGGAAGATCTGATGTGGTATGAGAGTTTCCAGATGTGTTTCCAGAGGATCTCCCAGGTTTACCTCCAGATAGGACTACAGAGTTCGTGATAGACCTAATGCCAGGGTCGGCACCAGTGTCTAAAGCACCGTACAGGATGGCCCCTACCGAACTAAAGGAGTTGAAGACCCAGTTACAAGAATTGCTAGATAAGGGTTTCATTCGACCAAACATATCGCCATGGGGAGCACCTGTATTGTTCATCAAGAAGAAGGATGGTAGTGTACGGCTATGTATTGACTACCGAGAGCTGAACAAGTTAACCATCAAGAATCGATATCCTTTGCCTAGGATCGATGATCTGTTCGATCAGTTGCAGGGTGCAAAGGTTTTCTCAAAGATTGATCTCAGATCAGGGTATCACCAATTGAAGATCAAGGCAGGAGATACTCCAAAGACTGCTTTCAGGACAAGGTATGGGCATTATGAGTTTCTGGTAATGTCATTCGGGTTGACCAATGCCCCAGCGTCATTGATGGAACTGATGAACCGAGTGTTTCATGACATGTTGGACACTTCGGTCATCGTATTCATCGATGACATATTGGTCTACTCAAAAGACAAGGAGGCTCATACAACGCATTTGAGAGCAGCCCTACAACGGTTGAGAAGGGAGAAGCTTTATGCCAAGTTCAAGAAGTGTGAATTTTGGCTGAAGGAGGTGGCTTTCTTGGGCCACGTAGTATCTAAAGATGGTATCAAGGTAGATCCAAGTAAGATAGCTGCTATAGTAGGATGGAAAACACCAAAATCAGTTACGGAGATTCGTAGTTTCCTTGCATTGGTTGGTTACTATAGATGATTCGTGGAAGACTACTCAAGGATCGCCGTTCCACTTACCAGACTAACCAAGAAGGGAGAGAAATTTATATGGTCAGATCAGTGCGAGAAATGCTTTCAGACTTTGAAGTCAAGACTAGTCTCTGCACCTATCTTGACCATCTCAGCACCAAGCTTACCATTTACCTTATATACAGATGCTTCAGGGTTGGGTCTTGGATGTGTATTGATGCAAGGAGAACAGGTGATTGCCTACGCATCAAGACAATTGAAAGAGCATGAGAAGAATTATCCTACATATGATTTGGAGTTAGCAGCGGTAATACATGCAATCAAGACTTGGAGACACTACCTCTATGGTGAAAAGTTCCAGATTAAGTCAGATCACAAGAGCTTAACCTATGTTTTCACTCAAAAGGACCTGAATATGAGACAGAGGAGATGGCTGGAGTTATTAAAAGATTATGATTGTGACATCTAGTACCATCCGGGTAAGGCCAATGTTGTGGCTGATGCCTTAAGCAGAAAGTGGGCATTGAAACCGGAGGCAGGACCAAGTACAAATGCTGCATTATGTGCTGCAGCCTCGAGCTCAATAGAGAATGATGAAGAGTATAAAATAGAGACTACAAGAGATCCAGTGGAACAGGGCTTAATTCATAAGTTTACATTGATGTTCGCAGCCTTGAAGATCTCATCGGATCTCATAGATGAGGTCAAGGTAGCAATCCTACAGGATCCACACCTCAAGACTATACAAGAAGATCTAGAGAAGGGTAACAACAATCCTGACTTTACCTTGGATTCAGACAAGGTACTCAGGTATCGTGGACGATTATTTATACCTGAGAGTGAGAACCTAAATATCAGAAATCGAGTTATGACAGAAGCTCATTACACTCCATATTCGGTACATCCAGGAAGCACCAAAATGTACCATGATTTAAGAAGATTATATTGGTAGAAGGCTATGAAAGCAGATATAGCTCGTTTCGTATTCCAATGTCTGAATTGCCAGCAAGTTAAAGCGGAAAGGCAGAGACCCACAGGTTACTACAACCATTTGGAACCTGCATGGAAGTGGGATTGTATCACAATGGATTTCGTCACTGGCCTACCCTTGACACCCAGGTCGGTGGATGCAGTTTGGGTTATAGTCGATCAACTTACCGAGATGGCTCGATTCATTGCTGCCAGACCTCAGTATACCATGGAGAAGCTGGCAAAGCTATATGTAGATAATATAGTCAGACTTCATGGCGTCCCAGAGAGTATAGTATCTGACAGAGATCTCCGTTTTACATCAAAGTTCTGGGAAGGATTACAGAAAGCTATGGGAACAAAGTTGAAGTTTAGTACAGTTTTTCACCCTCAGACGGACGGGCAATCAGAACGAACTATTCAAATTTTATAAGAAATGCTCCAAGCTTGTGCCCTAGATTTCAAAGGAGCTTGGGACGAGAAGCTATCGCTCATCGAGTTTGCTTATAATAATAGCTACCAGGCTACAATCCAGATGGCTCCATATGAGGCACTCTATGGGAAGAAATGTCGTACACCTCTGTTATGGAATGAGGTGGGAGAAAGAAGAATTGTAGGACCAGAGTTTGTCGAAGAAACTTGTCGAGTGATTGATCAGATCAAGGAAAGAGTAAAGACAGCTCAAGTTCGACAGAAGCAATATGCCGATAATCGACATCGAGATCTGGAGTTTGCAGTAGGTGACAAGGTATTCTTGAAGATATCACCGGTGCGAGGGCTGAAACGGTTTGGTAAGAAGGGGAAGCTATGCCCCAGGTATGTGGGACCATACGAAATATTGACCAAACGTGGTAATGTGGCATATCAACTGGCGCTACCACCATCTATGTCAAGCGTTCATGATGTGTTCCATGTATTATTATTGAAGAAGTATGTCAGGGATCCATTGCACATCCTGATAGCAGACCCCCCAGACTTGACAGAGGACTTAACATTTGAAGTGGTACCTGTGATGCTCTCAAGCTAAAAGGTACAACAACTTTGAAGCAAGGATATCCATTATGTGAAAGTGCATTGGAAAATCCAAGATGTTGAAGAAATTACTTGGGAAGAGGAGAGCACGATGAAAAAAAAGTACCCTAACCTTTTCGATGATCAAGGTACGTTCAAATTTCGAGGCCAAAATTTCTTATAAGGTTGGGGGAGTTGTGAGACTTACATGCAAATTTTGGGGACGAAATTTCTTTTAAGGGTGGCGGAGTTGTAAGACCCGCACTCCATGTACCCGATCTAAACCTTGATTTCATGTCGTAATAAGTCTTCTGATCATCACCGGGCCAGACGGGACGAGAGGATGACAATCAGGTATGAAATCAGACCAAATAGATGAACTTAAGTATGAATTTTATTCATACCGGTCGATGGTACCGGTCGACCGGTATGGTCTGCGTAGCAGACTACCAAGATCCGGAGTTGGATCACTGCGGGTCCAACTTTCCTAATTCCAAATCCTAAGACACTTCTAATCCTAAGAGGCTTCCTAAACCTAATTTCTAGCCTATTTGAATCCCTTTAAACCTCCTAGAATCCCTTCCATTGATCCTCACAAACCCTAGAGAGGAGAAGGAGATTGGAGAAGGAGAAGGAGCTAGGAAGAAGAAGGAAGAGCCGCCGTTGCCGCTCGACGATGCACACCTTACGCCAGTCAACGGTAAGTGTTTAAACCCTTCCTCTCACATTATGACTCTAGGATGGTTGGGTTGTTTGGATCAATACCATGCAAAGCAGGTATTGACCTAAACCCTACTTTGCCGTCAAACCATAATTTAATCGTTAAACCCTAGATTCGAGTTCTAGAATGAATACCATCAAAACTAGACTTGAATGGAGTTGGAAACAACTCTAACTCAAAGCTCAGACTTAGAATGTGTAGGAGAAACCCTGGAATCAATAGAGAGTGATCGACGGTAGTCGAAAAACCAAGTGTATGGTCTTCCGGAGACATACCGGTGGACCATACCGGTCGCACCCCATGCGACCGGTACCGCGACCGGTACCTCTCGGGGAGTATCCTGTGGGGACCGACTGACCATACCAGTCGTAGGTTTTCCCCACAGTGCTGGGACCGGTACATGCAACTGGTCAGCTCTGTGAGTGTAATTTCTGTAACATCATTGGTTTTCGACCAACGTAAACCCTAAGAAACTATTCTAATTGAACCCTAATATCATGTAGGACTTTGTGATAGCACGTTTGGGTCTTACGACATGGAGAAAGCTATCAAACGAGCATCAGGTAAGGGAATCGGACCTAAACCCTAATAATTAATGGACAGTAAACCGTTGCTAATAACCCTGAATCTTTGGTATGATGTTTGTGCATTCTCACATGTCATCTGTTATTTCCAGTTATTATATTTGTTCATGCATATTCCATATGCTGGGATGTGATTGTTAGGCATGTGATTATTTTCGTTAGTGTATGGAATGGGAAGGGCCTGAGGTCTGGGATCATTCCTCCCACTAGCACCTTTTGTAGTATTCTATCTTAGCATGCTTGGTGCGGGTAACGTATCAGGGGGAGGTCGTGGCACTGTGGTCTCCAGCCTGGCCACCACGCTCTAGCTCTATCTCTATGCCGTAGGGAGTTATGTTGGGATAGAGTCTACTTGCATATTGTTCTGTCTTAGTATGCTTGGTGCGGGTAGGGTATCAGGGGAAGGTCGTGGCACTGTGGTCTCCGGCCTGACTACCATGCTCTAGCTCTATCTCTATGCCGTAGGGAGCTGTGCTGGGATAGAGCCTACAGTGATGACATATATGATTGGTTAGTTGTGAGCCCAGTTTACAAGCCCTAGCTAGTAGGAGCTTATGTATTGGTATGGATAGAGCATCAGGGGAGGTAGTGGATGCCTTAGCTCTATCTCTATTCCATGATGGGTGCATGTGGGTCGGCAGCGGTGTGATCTACTGTGCGATGCTACACACTCGTGTATAGAGGTGCGGTGGCCGCCAACCCTTTCTATAGCACATTACAAACTTAAATCAGACCACAGCATAAAATGATTGTTACTCATGCATATAATATTGGTACACTGTCTGATTGTCTTACTGAGCTATGTTGTGGGCTCACCCTTTGTATATACATTATTTTTAGATGTTGATGCAGGTTACACGGTGGACGATTATATGAATGCTCCGACGTATGGAGGTGTTGCTGCTCTGGACGTACAAGCAGGAGACGACGAGCATGACGCTTCATGCGAGTGCCCTTTCTGCGTGTACCTTTGATTTTATTTTATTTGTTTCAGTTATTTTTAAAGTGATGTAAAGATATTTAATTACGTTTGAAATTTGGATAATTGAATACTTATTTAAATTTATCAATAGAATACTTAGTTCATTTATTTAAAGACTTTCGCTGTATTTATTATATTCTGATAGTGGTTATGTGCAATGGTTTGTATGAGTGGACACAGTCTTATTGAGATCCTGGTGTGAACCGTTGGTTCAGTGATGGTTCACTCACACCATTCTGGTTGGTTCAGAATTGGGGTGTGACAGATGGTATCCTGACCGAAGATCGATCTTGGAGAACACCTTGGCACCTTGCAACTGATCGAACAAGTCATCGATCTGAGGCAATGGGTATCGATTCTTGATTGTCAACTTATTCAGTTCCCAATAGTCTATACACAGTCGAACACTACCGTCCTTCTTCTTTACAAATAATACTAGCGCTCCCCATGGTGATATGCTAGGTCTGATGTAACCCTTATCCAGTAATTCCTGTAACTGTACTTTTAATTCCTTCAATTCAGTAGGAGCCATTCTATAAGGTGCTTTAAATACTGGTGCGGCTCTGGGTATCAGATCTTTAACAAACTCTGTCGCTCGGTCGGGTGGTAGTCCTGGTAGTTCTTCAGGAAATACATCTGGAAAGTCACGCACAACATCAATATCCTCCATTCGTGGTGCTTCCTTGGTGAGGTCGACCACTGATACTAGATACCCAACTCCTCCTTTCTCGAGGCATTTCCTAGCCTTTAATGCAGAGAGGATGAGTCTTCATTTAAGGAGAAGTTTGGTTCCCGCAAAACTAAACTCTACTCCTTCCTTGTCTTTAAATGTCAGTTTCTTTTCTGCACATAATAGGTTTGTAGAATGCCGAGCTAACCAATCCATTCCCAAGATGACGTCAAAGTCTGCCATCTCAAGTTGAATCAAGGTTGCATCCAAAGTCTTCTCGTCAATAAGAACTGGGTCCATAACCTTTTTCTAATTTCACTTCTAATCCCATCGACAATCGTACAAGTAGTTTGTAGTCTAAAGATTTGAGGGGTAGATTCAGCTTCTTTCCAAATGACACAGATATAAAAGAATGAGTAGCTCCAGAATCAAAGAGTACTCTAGCAGGTATGCCATTAATAGGTACAATACCTGTGATTTGTTTTAGTTTTAGTCTACATGATCACACAATGTAACACAAATGAAAGGTTCAGGTCATACCTGTGACCACATCAGGCGATGCGACAACGTCCTCAGATGTAACAGCATAAACCTTTCCTTGCTATAGCTGCTTCCTGGGTTTAGGACACTCTCTTGAATAATGTCCAAGTAGCAGTTAAAGCATTTTACTCCTTCATTGTTTTGCTTTTGTTGTGGTTGAACTGCTGGAGTAGTCTTGGCTGCAGCATTAAAGCCTTGAGTATGGAAGGGTTTGAATGTCCTTGTATTCCCTCCGTTATAAGAATTCCCATTTGGCCTCTTGATACCTCTATTTTGAGCAAAGTAGCTCTCTTTCTGGCTCGACTCTATTACTTGAGCAATTTGTACTGCTTCATTGTAGACTTTCTTCTCCAATCCCAGAACATGCTCATGGATGCTTCCCCTAAGTCCCATGACGAACCTTCGGGTCTTTGTGTTTTCTTCTTGCATGCTGGCGGGTGCAAAGAAAAACAGCTCCTCATAACGTTGTTGGTATGCATCCATGGTCATTTGCCCATGATATAAACTCAGAAACTCTCTCTCCGTAGAATCTCTAAAACTTCTAGGGAAATACTTCTCAAAGAATGCCTCTTTATATATAATCCAAGTCAATTGGGTGTGCTTTGTTAACAGATAAGTCCGTGTGGACTTCCACCAGTGGTGTGCATCGCCTTTCAGCATGAAGGTTGCACACAGCACTTTCTCCTCCTCATTCACTGTCATCATCATAAAAAAATTTTCCATTTCATCAATCCAGTGTGCTCCCCAGAAAGGATATGCTGGCTTACCATTATATTCCTTGGGCTTCAACTTTAGAAAACGCTCGATCAGTCTAGAGTGGTCCAGCTGATACGGAGCATAGGCCCCATACATAGGTGGTTGATACTGGTAACTGCCTTGAGCTACCTCAGGATTCTGCACTTGAGCCGGCATGACTTGTGTTTGAGGTGCGTGGGGTACCGTGTTGCTTCCCCCTGGTACTGTGCTAGCTTGCATAGGTGTCATATGTGCAGCTGGAAAAGCCATGTCTATAGTAGTCTACATATTGGCTTGCACCTGCTGTATTTGTTGCAGCTGTTGAGCCAAGTTCATTACTGCTGTAACCAAATCTGTAGGTGGGGCTGGAAAGTTTGTAGGATTTGCCTAGCCACTAGCCACTGGCGGTGCCGTATTCAGATTCTCCTATGCTTCATGATTTACATGGTTGTCTTCCTCCACAGGTGGTGGTGGTGGAATTGGGTTACGACCTCGTCTGGTCACCCTTCGCCCAGCCATTTCCTGTTTTGGTGATGGTAGTGTCTGAAAACAATCATAGCACATGTGAGGCAATCAACATAAGTTGTTCTCAAGTAAAAAATCCAACTAATCAATATAAATTTCAAATTTTTCAGAACATTCTGACAAAATACTGTATTTTCCATCGTAGGGTCGATGGTAGGGTTGGTCCTTATGCGACCCTAGGGTATGCGACCCTACGAAACCCTGTCAGCTTACCGAGAGCCTAGGGTCGATCGTGGGGTCGGTATATGTCTGACCCTAGGTCCGACCCATGTTTCTCTGTCAGATACCGAGAGCCTAGGGTCGATGGTAGGGTCTGACTAGGGTCGCATATTTTGGTCGAATTATGTGACCCTACGATCCAGAATCAGGTTTTTAAATCCAATTTTGAATTCATTTCCCATTCTTTCTCCTTCCTTGCAACACAACCCGTTTCCCTGAGTTGCTACAGTATCGACCCCTAGTGTTTGGGGATCTTTCCTTCCGTTTGCGACTTCTGCTCCTTCTCTAAAGGTATGCTCTCTACTGTTTCCCATTTTTAAGCTTTCTAAACTAGGTTTTTTGTCCATTTACATCGTTTTCTTCAAATTAAACTTTTTCTAACAGTAAAAATTTAATTTTTATTGGGGGCTTTTGCTATTGGTCACCCAATGGACGAAAGCCCTCAAAAATATTCGAGTTTCATCGATTGGTTATCGAGAAACTTGAAATTTTCCATTTTTTACCTAATTTTTGAGATTTTTCGAATTTATTGAAATTTCTTCAAATTCGATCTTTCTAGATTAAGTTTCCAACTGTATGAGCCTTGCAGGATGGTTTGGAACCTATGTAAGTCCTCCTGCCCAGTTGTTTGGGTGAAAAGTGAGGCTTTTGACCAAATCATGCCGTTATAATGCCGAAATTTTCAGATTTTCACCATTACTAATATCTTGTTTGTTTTTCTGTGTCTTGACAGATAGTATGGCTGGTACCAAGGTGCCTAGGGCTCATGACCCAGTTCGTTTCCGCTCTAATGAGGCCGAGACTTGGTATGCTCGCTATGAGCGTAAGAAAGTAAAAGGGGGTCGCTGTGTGAACTTGGCTAGTCTAGCCTCGTTCAACGTGGAGGGAGCATTTGGTGACATGGGCTGGCTCCCTGTGATCTCCAATGACGCTTATACCCATCTGGATTTGGTGAGACAGTTCTATTGCAATCTCCAGGTAGTGGGGGATCGCAATGACACAGAGAGAGGTAGAGAGCTCAGGATCACGAGCTACGTCAAAGGGGTAGAGGTTTCATTTGACTGCCAGCAGTTGGTTGATCTTTTGGGCATATCAAATGACGGCCCTTTGATGTACTGTGTTCCAAGGAGCCCCAGTTCCTATCCTTGGAGATGCATACTGAGATTGACAGTCAGCTTATTAGAGATGATCGCTGGGAGATGAAAGCGATCAACCTACGTCTAGAGCCTCGGGTGTACTACAAGATCATCCAGCACAACCTGATACCCCAGAGTGGACATTATGAGAGGATCTCCCAATTGGCTCAGTATGTCCTCTACTGCATTTACACTAGGCAGTCTGTCTGCATACCTTAGATTATCATGAGGACGATGATCCATGCTATGCTACCTGGTCAGCTAAGCAATCTGCCCTACGGACGTCTGATCACTACACTGCTCACCCGCCTAGGTGTTGATTTAGTAGATGAGAGGATTTAGGAGAAGACCTTCTCATCGGTTCTGGACTGGGAGGCCATCTGTAGGATGGGTATGCGGGATGCTCAGGTCAATGATGATGAAAGAAATGCTCTGGTGCGTCCTCGTACTCGGGTAGAGATAGCAGACGCTGAGGCGACAGCAGCAGCAACAACCGGAGCAGGGATCCATGGGGGTGATGCTGAGGATGAGGATCGCATGTATATGGATGTAAACGTTATACCTCCTCCATCACCTCCACATTCTACTGGAGCTGGTCCATCTCGAGCTCCTTCACACATGGCTGGTCCTTCACACCCACCATCTGATGATATGATGGTATTACTGCGTGAGATCAGAGAGGCTCAGCACGTGATAGACTTGAGAGTGGGAGAGCTTCTAGATGCTCAGTGCACGACAGAGAGAAGAGTGGGCGAGCTTCTAGATGCTCAACGTGTGTCTGATCAGCGGATGGCCAAGTTGACAGCTAGTCTCTAGACGACCCAGACTCAGGTAGCCTGGTTGACTAGAGTGTATGCTGAGGACTATGACAGAAATTGCGAGGCACCTCCTCCTCCATCACCTCCAGCTCCATGATGTATATTTTCTTTTTGTTTTTCTTTGTACTACAGAGTAACTGTCCGGGTTGTGGACTGTACTTTGCTTTGGATATGTATAAACGTGTTTTTTATTTGATGTATATAAAACTTGTTTCTCCTTTTTATATATGCATTATTCCCTTTCTTAATTTTGTCTCAAACAACACAGGTGCTTCAGTGTGTTCCTATTAAAGCTTTTAAATTTTATCCTAACTCAGTTCACGAACTTTTATGGAAATATACTGGTTTAATAGACAGGGCCTGAGAGCTCTGATACCAAGTTGTCACACCCCAATTCCATACTATTCAGAATGGTGTAATGAACCGCTAATAAACCAACGCTTCCACCAGGATCTCGAATAGGCTGTGTCCGTTTGCTTAAACCATACACATCCACAACCATAATCAGAGTAAATAAACAATAGCGAAAGTCTTATATATTAAATGAACTGAGAATCTAACTGTGATAGAGTAAATAAATTATCCAATTATCTCCACAAGAACTAAGACATAAATTAAAATAATTAAATCAATTACATTGTCTGTATAATTTAAACCAAATCTAATCGAAAACACAAGAGTTGCACTCGCATGACGAATCATGCGACTCCATCATAACTTCAGCATCCATCGCCGCCGCATGTCCATACATCGGAGCATTTATATAATCTTCTACTGTGGTACCTGCATCATCAACTAAAAATATTCGACGTCGAAACGGTGAGCACACATCACGGCTCAGTGAGCAAACAAAATAATGCAACAAACATATGTATGCATTCAATTCATATCTTTGGTTTAGTTCATAAGTTTGCAATGTGCTATAGAATGGATAGGTGGCCGCCGCACCTCTATACACGAATGTATGAAACCGTCCAACGGATCAAGCACCATTGCCGCCCCCACATGCACCCACCTTGGAATAGAGATAGAGCTAAAGTGCTTAGGATCGCACCGCATCACACTTCCCCTGATGCTCTACCCATACCAACACGTAAGACCCTGTTGGCGAGGGCTTGCAAACTGGGCTCACAACTAACCTGTAAGACCCGCACACTGTAAACCCGGTCTAAACCTTGGTTTTGTGTCGTAGCAGGTCTTCTGATCATCACCGGGCCAGACGGGATGAGTGGATGACAAAAAGGTACGAAATCGGATCAAAGACGGTCAAATATTCATCATTTTATGTTGACCGGTCGATGGTACCGGTCGACCGGTCAGCTCTGCGCAGCTGACTACGGAGATCCGGAATTTGATCTCTGTGGGTCCTATTTTCTTAAACCCTAATGCCTGAACTTTCTTAATCCTAATGGGGTTACTAAACCCTAATTCTAGCCTATATAAACACTCTTAAACCTCCTCAAATCCTTTCCATTATCTCTCATAAACCCTAGAGAAGAGAGGGAGGTTGGAAAGGAGAAGGAGCTAGGAAGAAGAAGGAGGTGCCGTCATTACCGTTCGACGACGCTCACGTTACGCCGGTCAACGGTAAGTGTTTTAATCATTCTTCTTACCCTATGATTTTAGGTTAGTTGTGTGGGTGGATCAATACCATGTAAAGTAGGTATTGATCTAAAACCCTAAATTAGGTATTAAACCATAAGTTGCCATCAAACCTTAGATTCGAGTTCCGAGATGATATTCATCGAAACTAGACTCAAATGAATTAGGGATAACTCTAACTTAAAGCTTAGACTTAGAATGGATAGGAGAAACCCTGAAAATCCAAGGAGATCGATCGACGGAAATCGAAAAACCAAGTGTATGGGTTAAATGTCGCCCTTTATTTGAAATCCCCTCCATATGCCTTGACATACCGGTCGACCATACCGGTTACTAGGTTGCTCACAGAGCTGCAACCGGTATGTTGCGACCGGTCAGCTCTGAATGGCTGGTTTTGGACTCTGTTGGTTTTCGACCAAAGTGAAACCTTAAGGAAGCTATTCTAATGAAACCTTAATAATATTGTAGGACTTTGTGACTTTCCGTTTGGATCTTGTGACGTGGAGCAAGCTAACAAACGAGCATCAGGTAAGGGAATCTGACCTAAATATAATAATTAATGGACAGTAAATCGTTGTTAATCACCTGATTATATATGATGTGATGTTTGTGCATATTCACATGTCGTCTTTTATTTTCAGTTATTATTACTGTTCATGCATTGATAGGATGTGATTGTTATGCATGTGATTATTTTCGTTAATGTGTAGAGTGGGGCATGGGCCTGGGATCGCTCCTCACACTAGCACCTTTTGTAGTATTCTATTTCAACATGCTTGGTATGGGTGGGGCATCAGGGGATGGCCATGGTACGGTGGTCTCCGATGTTGATGCTGGCCTGGCCATGGTTATGTGGTATTGTGGTCTCCGAGGTCGACGCTGGCTTGTCCACGATGCTTTAGCTCTATCTCTATGCCGTAGGGAGTTATGTTGGGATAGGGTCTACCTGCGTTATGTATCTATCCTAGTGGGTTAGTTGCGGATAGGGCATCAGGGGAGGTGTGGGAATGCCTTAGCTCTATCTCTATGTCGTAGACGGTTGTGCTGGGATAGAGCATACATTGATGACATATAGGATTGGTTAGTTGCGAGCCCAGTTTACGAGCCCTGGCCAGTAGGGGCTTAGGTACTAGTATGGGTAGAGCATCAGGGGAGGTACGGGGCTATCTTAGCTCTATCTCTATTCCATGATGGGTGCATGTGGACCAATGGGGGTGTGATCCATGAGGTGCCACACACTCGTGTATAGAGGTGCGGGGGCCACCAAACCTTTCTATAGCACATTGCAAACTTAAACCAGACCACAGCATAAAATTGATTGTTACTTATGCATAATATTGTGAAACTGTCTGATTGTCTTACTGAGCTAAGTTGTGAGCTCAACCTTTGTACGTACATTGTTTTAGATGTTGATGTAGGTTACACGGTGGACGATTATGTGAACGCTCTGGCGTATGGTGGTGTTGCTGCGTTGGATGTACAGGCAGGAGAGGACGAGCATGACGCTTCATGCAAGTGCACTTTCTGCGTGTACCTTTAATTGGTTTTTAATTATTTTCAGTTAATTTCAGTTGGATTAAGTGGGTGTAAGAATATTATATTTTATGTTTGAATTTGAATAATTGGATATTTTATTTAATTTATCAATAGTTACTCAGTTCATTCTATTTAAAGACTTCCGCTGTATTATTTATATTCTGATTGTGGTTGTGTGCAATGGTTTGTATGAGTGGACACGGCCTATTCGAGATCTTAATGTGTACCGTTGGTTCAATGACGGTTCACTCACACCATTCTGGTTGGATCAGAATTTGGGGTGTGACAACTTGGTATCAGAGCACATAATCTGACCGGTCGACTATATCGGTCGCAGCATATTCTACAGGGGTGCGACCGGTATGATGCGATCGGTCAGCACCAGAATAGCCAGAAAAATCTCTGAAAAATTTTAAATTTTTTATAAATTTAAATACTCCTTTTTGCGACTGTTTCGCCTTTTATTGTTCAAGACTAACACCACTATTGCTTCATTCTCATGTGTTATGTCTTCTTCTCAGATTCAAACAGAATAGTCTGAGATGGTGGGCGGAAACGGTCGTAGGGATCGAAAGCGTCACCAGGCTATGATGCACCTCGAGGAAGAAGAACAGGTTGAACCAGGCCATGTTAGAGAGCCAAGCCCGGAAGTTAAGGAAGAACAGGTTCCAGAGGTACCGACGAATTTGCCTGGCCCACCTCATAGGAATTCTGAGACCATTATTACAAACCTGGTCTATCAGATGCAAGCTCAGTAGAAAGAATTCCTGAGCGAGATACTGAAGATGTTCAGGCCGCCGGGTTCTGTTCCCACTGGAGGTACGCCCGAGTCTGGAGGGAATAATACTACACAACCGATGCATGGTAGTCCAGGACTGATGGGCCAACCCCAGAATGTTACCACCACCGTACCAGTTTCTGTCATCTTCTGCTTATCAGGGAGCGTATCCGTATCCACCACCATGGTACGGAATGAATACGCAGGGACAGCACGATCTGAGCAGGGCGGTGGATAGATTCCTAAAGTTGAAGCCTTCTTCATTCACAGGTAAGACAGGAAAACCATTGTGGCCAGCACAGTGGATTACAGAAATGGAGAAGAATTTTTGACTGATGACTTGTTCAGAGGATGAAAAGGTCCTGTTTGCCACTCACATGCTGAAGGAAGATGCAAATGCTTGGTGGAATTCTACACTGGCATATTTGGAGATGAAGCATGCACAGGTGGATTGGGAAGTGTTCAAGGTTGCCTTCTTCAATAAGTATTTTCCGAAGAGCTTCAGAGATCAGATGGAGAAGGAGTTCCTTAATCTACACCAGTCTCAATCGACTGTGGATGCTTATCAACAGAGGTACGAGGAGTTATTTTTCTTCGCACCGGCAAGTATGCAAGAAGAAGAGACCAAGACACGTAGGTTCACCATGGGACTACGTGGAAGCATCAGAGAGCACATATTGGGCCTGGACAAGAAAATCTATAATGAGGCGATGCAGGTTGCGAGGGTGATAGAGTCCAGTCAGCGGGACAGCTTCTTCGCGCAGAACAGGGGAGTGAAGAGACCCGCTATTGTGAGTTCTGGTGGCGGTAACAATAGACCCTTCCGCCCATACAGGGCTCAGACCACTACAGTGCCTGCAAGGAACAATACGGCACCACCTGTGCCACAGAACGTCGGATTCAACCCGAATATCAAATGTTTCAACTGTTAGCAAGTGGGTCATATTGCAAGGACCTGCACTCTACCTAGGAAGCAACCTCCCCAGCAAGGAAAAGTATATGCGGTCACCACTGAAGAGGCAGCTGCATCACCTAATGTGGTCACTGGAATTGTAAATGTAGCTGGTATACCTACCAGAGTACTATTTGACTCTGGGGCCACGCACTCCTTTGTTTCTATTTCCTTTGGAAAGCGAATGGAGTTACCAATTAAGCATTTGAACCCAAGCTTGATAGTTCGCTCTCCACTAGGAGTCGAAGTGGCTTTGACTGAATATTATGGACCATATATTGTATGTATTGAGGGCCGAGACTTAGAAGCAAGTCTGGTACTACTCGAGATGGCAGACTTTGATGTCATCTTGGGAATGGATTGGCTAGGCCATCATTCAGCCATCCTATTATGTGGTGAAAGGAAGCTTGTGCTTACAGACAAAAAGGGAAAGGAGTATAGCTTCACTGGGATCAAGCTATCTAGGAAGCGGAAGCTGATTCTCTCCGCCCTAAAAGCTAAGAGATGCTTAGAGAAGGGGGGAGTGGGGTATCTAGTATCTGTAGTCGACATCACTGCTGAGGTGCCGAAGATGGAAGATATAGATGTGGTTCGAGAGTTCCCAGATGTATTTTCAAAGGAGCTTCCAGGTCTACCATCGGACAGGGCTACAGAGTTTGTAATAAACCTTATGCCAGGTTCGGCGCCGGTGTCCAAAGCACCATACAGGATGGCCCCTACCGAGTTAAAGGAGTTGAAGACCCAATTACAAGAATTGTTAGATAAGGGTTTCATACGACCTAGCATATCGCCTTGGGGAGCACCTGTATTATTTGTCAAGAAGAAAGACGGAAATGTAAGGCTGTGTATCGACTATCGTGAGCTGAACAAGTTAACGATCAAGAATCGGTATCCTTTGCCTAGAATCGATGATCTGTTCGATAAATTGCAGGGTGCAAAGGTGTTCTCGAAGATTGATCTCCGATCGGGGTATCACCAACTGAAAATCAAGGTCGGAGATATTCCGAAGACTGCTTTCAGGATGAGGTATGGGCATTATGAGTTTCTAGTTATGTCTTTCGGGTTGACCAATGCTCCAGCGTCGTTCATGGAAATGATGAACCGAGTGTTTCATGATATGTTGGACACTTCGGTCATCGTATTCATCGATGACATATTGATCTACTCAAAGGACTTGGAGACTCATACAACACATTTGAGGGCAGCCCTACAACGACTGAGACAAGAAAAGCTTTATGCTAAGTTCAAGAAGTGTGAGTTTTGGCTGAAGGAAGTAGCTTTCTTTGGCCATGTAGTATCTGAAGACGGTATCAAGGTTGATCCAAGTAAGATAGCTTCTATAGTAGGATGGGAAACACCAAAATCTGTTGCGGAGATTCGTAGTTTCCTTGGGTTGGCTGGTTATTATAGAAGATTCGTGGAAGATTACTCCAGGATTGCTGTTCCACTCACTAGATTGACCAAGAAGGGAGAGAAATTCATATGGACAGATGAGTGCGAGAAGTGCTTTCAGACTTTGAAGTTAAGACTAGTCTCAGCACCTATCTTGACCATCCCAAAACCAAGCATACCGTTTACTTTATATACGGATGCTTCAGGGTTGGGTATTGGATGTGTATTGATGCAAGGAGAACAGGTGATTGCTTACGCATCAAGACAGTTAAAAGAGCATGAAAAGAACTATCCTACGCATGATTTGGAGTTAGCAGCGGTTATACATGCAATCAAGACTTGGATTGTATGGTGAGAAGTTTCAGATCAAGTCAGATCACAAGAGCTTAACTTATCTTTTCACTCAGAAGGATCTGAATATGAGACATAGGAGATGGCTGGAGTTATTAAAAGGTTATGATTGTGACATCCAGTATCATCCAGGTAAAGCAAATGTTGTGGCTGACGCCTTAAGCAGAAAGTGGGCATCGAAACCTGAGGTAGGACCAAGTACAAATGCTGCATTATGTGCCGCAGCCTCAAGTTCAATTGAAGGCGATGAAGAGTATATAATAGAGACTGCAGAAGATCCAGTCGAGCAAGGCTTAATTCATAAGTTCACCATGATGTTCGCAGCTTTGAAGATCTCACCGGAACTAGTTGATGAAGTCAAGGTAGCAATCCTACAGGATCCACATCTCAAGACAGTGCAAGAAGACTTAGAGAAGGGTACGAGTAATCCTGACTTTACCTTGGATTCAGAAAAGGTACTCAGGTATCATGGACGGTTATGTATACCTGAGAGTGAAGACTGCAATATCAGAGATCGAGTTATGACTGAAGCTCATTACACTCCATATTCGGTACATCCAGGAAGTACCAAAATGTACCATGATTTAAGAAGACTATATTGGTGGATGGGTATGAAAGCAGATATAGCTCGTTCCGTGTTCCAATGTTTGAATTTTCAACAAGTTAAAGCGAAAAGGCAGAGACCCACAGGTTTACTACAGCCATTATCGGAACCTGCATGGAAGTGGGATTGCATTACTATGGATTTTGTCACTGGCCTACCTTTGACACCAAGGTCAGTGGATGCAGTTTGGGTTATAGTCGACCGACTCACCAAGACAGCTCGATTTATTGTGGTCAGACCTCAGTATACCATGGAGAAGCTGGCCAAGTTGTATGTTGATAATGTAGTCAGACTTCATGGTGTTCCAGAGAGTATAGTATCTGACAGAGATCCCCGTTTTATATCAAAGTTCTGGGAAGGATTACAGAAAGCTATGGAAACAAAGTTGAAGTTCAGTATAGCTTTTCACCCTCAAACGGACGGACAGTAAGAACGAACTATTCAAATTTTAGAAGATATGCTCCGAGCTTGTGCATTAGACTTCAAGGGAGCTTGGGATGAGAAGCTATCACTTATCGAGTTCGCTTACAACAACAGCTATCAGGCTACAATTCAGATGGCCCCATATGAAGCACTCTATGGGAAGAAGTGTCGTACACCTCTGTTATGGAACGAGGTGGGAGAAAGAAGAATTGTAGGACCAGAGTTTGTTGAAGAAACTTATCGAGTGATTGATCAAATCAAGGAGAGAGTAAAGACAGCTCAAGTTCGACAGAAGCACTATGCGGGTAATTGACGTCGAGATCTGGAGTTTGCAGTGGGTGACAAAGTATTCTTGAAGGTATCACCGGTGCGAGGACTGAAACGGTTTGGTAAGAAGGGGAAGCTATGCCCCAAGTATGTGGGACCATATGAGATATTGACCCGACGTGGCAATGTAGCATATCAATTGGCTCTACCACCATCTATGTCAAGCGTTCATAACGTGTTCCATGTATCATTACTAAAGAAGTATGTAAGAGATCCATCGCACATCTTGACCGCTGATCCCCCAGACTTGACTGAAGACTTAACATTCGAAGTGGTGCCTGTGATGCTCTCAAGTCGAAAAGTACAGCAACTTCGAACCAAGGATATCCATTATGTGAAGGTGCATTGGAGAAGCCAAAATGTGGAGGAAATTACTTGGGAAGAGGAGAGCGCGATGAGGAAGGAGTATCCTAACCTTTTTGACGATCAAGGTACGTTCAAATTTCGAGGCCAAAATTTTTTTTAAGGGTGGGGGAGTTGTGAGACCTACATGCAAATTTCGGGACGAAATTTCTTTTAAGGGTGGGGGAGTTGTAAGACCTGCACTCTGTAAACCAGGTCTAAACCTTGGTTTTGTGTCGTAGCAGGTATTCCGATTATCACCGGGCCAGACGGGACGAGCGGATGACAAACAGGTACGAAATCGGATCAAAGACGGTCAAATATTCATCATTTTATGTTGACCGGTCGATGGTACCGGTTGACCGGTCAGCTCTACACAGCTGACTACGGAGATCCAGAATTTGATCTCTGTGGGTCCCATTTTCCTAAACCCTAATGCCTGAACTTTCCTAATCTTAATAGGGTTACTAAACCCTAATTCTAGCCTATATAAACACTCTTAAACCTCCTCAAATCCTTTCCATTATCTCTCATAAACCCTAGAGAAGAGAAGGAGGTTGGAAAGGAGAAGGAGCTAGGAAGAAGAAGGAGGTGCCGCCATTACCGTTCGACGACGCTCACGTTACGCCAGTCAACGGTAAGTGTTTTAATCATTCTTCTTACCCTATGACTTTAGGTTAGTTGTGTGGGTGGATCAATACCATGCAAAGTAGGTATTGATCTAAAACCCTAAATTGGGTATTAAACCATAAGTTGTCGTCAAACCCTAGATTCGAGTTCCGAGATGATATTCATCGAAACTAGACTCGAATGAGTTAGGGATAACTCTAACTTAAAGCTTAGACTTAGAATGGATAGGAGAAACCCTAAAAATCCAAGGAGATCGATCGACGGTAGTCGAAAAACCAAGTGTATGGTCTTCCAGAGACATACTGGTCGACCATACCAGTTGCTAGGTTGCTCACAGAGCTGCAACCGGTATGTTGCGACCGGTCAGCTCTGAAAGGCTGGTTTTGGACTCTGTTGGTTTCCGACCAACGTGAAACCTTAAGGAAGCTATTCTAATGAAACCTTAATAATATTGTAGGACTTTGTGACTTTTCGTTTGGATCTTGTGACGTGGAGCAAGCTAACGAACGAGCGTCAGGTAAGGGAATCTGACCTAAATATAATAATTAATGGACAGTAAATCGTTGTTAATCACCTGATTATATATGATGTGATGTTTGTGCATATTCACATGTCATCTTTTATTTTCAGTTATTATTACTGTTTATGCATTGATAGGATGTGATTGTTATGCATGTGATTATTTTCGTTATTGTGTAGAGTGGGGCATGGGCCTGGGATCGCTCCTCACACTAGCACCTTTTGTAGTATTCTATTTCAACATGCTTGGTATGGGTGGGGCATCAGGGGATGGTCGTGGTACGGTGGTCTCCGATGTTGATGCTGGCCTGGCCATGGTTATGTGGTATTGTGGTCTCCGAGGTCGACGCTGGCTTGTCCACGATGCTTTAGCTCTATCTCTATGCCGTAGGGAGTTATGTTGGGATAGGGTCTACCTGCGTTATGTATCTATCCTAGTGGGTTAGTTGCGGATAGGGCATCAGGGGAGGTGTGGGAATGCCTTAGCTCTATCTCTATGCCGTAGACGGCTGTGCTGGGATAGAGCATACATTGATGACATATAGGATTGGTTAGTTGCGAGCCCAGTTTACGAGCCCTGGCTAGTAGGGGCTTAGGTACTGGTATGGGTAGAGCATCAGGGGAGGTACGGGACTATCTTAGCTCTATCTCTATTCCATGATGGGTGCATGTGGGCCAATGGGGGTGTGATCCATGAGGTGCCACACACTCGTGTATAGAGGTGCGGGGGCCACCAAACCTTTCTATAGCACATTGCAAACTTAAACCAGACCACAGCATAAAATTGATTGTTACTTATGCATAATATTGTGAAACTGTCTGATTGTCTTACTGAGCTAAGTTGTGAGCTCAACCTTTGTACGTACATTGTTTTAGATGTTGATGTAGGTTACACGGTGGACGATTATGTGAACGCTCCGGCGTATGGTGGTGTTGCTGCGTTGGATGTACAGGCAGGAGAGGACGAGCATGACGCTTCATGCAAGTGCACTTTCTGCGTGTACCTTTAATTGGTTTTTAATTATTTTCAGTTAATTTCAGTTGGATTAAGTGGGTGTAAGAATATTATATTTTATGTTTGAATTTGAATAATTGGATATTTTATTTAATTTATCAATAGATACTCAGTTCATTCTATTTAAAGACTTCCGCTGTATTATTTATATTCTGATTGTGGTTGTGTGCAATGGTTTGTATGAGTGGACACGGCCTATTCGAGATCCTGGTGTGAACCGTTGGTTCAATGACGGTTCACTCACACCATTCTGGTTGGATCAGAATTTGGGGTGTGACATAACCAATCTTAATGTCAAACAGTATATCCAAGGCCTCACCCCAGCATCCCTCAATACGTCCATAGAGATAGAGCTAAGGTCCCCCGGTAAAGTCAGAGACTACACGGTCAAAGACCACCTCCCCTGATGCCCTACGACGTAATAGTTCTGCTAAGGTAATGGCGATACGACGATGCTAGTGGACAAGACTTGAGTAAAGATAGAGCTAGAGTCTGGTGATCAGGATGAACCACAATGTCACGTCCTCCCCTGATGCTCCACCCGCATCAAGTACACTAACCACACACATACATTCACATACCTATTCCTAGTATCATCATCAACATCATGTTATAATAAACAAAATTAAATATGCATGAACAGTAATAACAAGAATAGGGGATGACATGTGATATGCACATTACAATCATATAATCATAGACTCTTACATGGTATTGGATTCAATAAACGAAAACAGTTTATTATTAGCCAATTAGTTTAGGTCTTGTTTCCTCACCTTTAATTGAGCGTAGATCCTCGTTCAAGCTTTATGAATCACTTTTAAATCACTAGAAAGACCTAACAAATCGATAGATTTTGATTATAATTGATTCCAATAGATTTAGATTTACTGGTCTTGTAGGGTCGCAGGTAGGGTAGCACCTAGGGTAGCAGTTTTCTACGACCCTAGGGTGTAGGGTCGGACGTGGGGTCGGATATCATTCGACCCTACGTGCGACCACACTCTCCCTGGGACTTCCCGATGGCATGTGATCAATCCTGTGGTCTCGTAGGTCCATTCTAAGATTGTTCTATGGCTCATAACTATGATTTTTACATACTTTCCATTGCCTATGATGATTACTTCCATGGATTCTTTTGGAACTCGTCCATGGATGGATGATTTGGGTTTCTCTTAATCCTAACTTCTTCACAATCTATTCTAGGCTCTTAATTTATGAAGGGAATTAGGTTCATACCTGAGGTTGACTGAGATTCAAAGGTTCCTCTGAACTTCCTCCTCTTCCTTAGTCTTTTCTTCAATTTTTCTTCTCTTCTTCTTTTCCTTCTCTTTCTCTTTCTCTCACTTTTAATTAGGGTTCTAAAAGGAGTGAAAGAGGCTAAGGGATGTTCTATTTATAGAGGAAAACCCTCTAAAATAAGTCTCATCGAGTTTAGGAAAGAATCCCTTGGAATTAGGAAAGTTTCCTAATTTACGGTTTCTGTCTGTCATCGTAGGGTCGGACGTAGGGTCGCAGGATCCGTCGACCCTACACCTTCTTAGTCATGCGACCCTATGACTAAAAAATCATTGGTTGGACTTCTGTTGAGGTGGGGTCGACCCTACCTGTTTAGGCATGCAACCCTACCCTCACATTTACTGTTTTTGGGTTAGACTCATACCTGGTCTTGTGATTTTCTTCACACACTCGGTCCACTTGGCTCGACCATGATAGGTAGACCTGGTACAAGGTGGTAAGACCGGTGTAAGCACCCCATTTTTGCCATCCCAGCTAAACAAAGTCCTGCTGGTGTGTGGACAACAAAAGGAAAAAAGGTGATCAAAAGTTTGGATTCTTGACTGTGAATTTGAGGAAGTTTTCAATGGGTCTGTGAATTTGAGGAAGTTTTCAATGGGTCCACAGCAAGGTCATTGGGTTATAATTTTGCATGGATGCGTAGGTCATAGAATTATCTTCGAAACGAGACCAGAATTGCTCAATTTCGACATCAAATGAGGAAGATATGACCATTTTAGTCAGATGATACATATGAGGGAGGTTTATGAAATTATTATAAATAATCCTAGGGGCCTTCATGCAAATTATCCTAAGTTGGATTGTTTGAATTTCAAATCATCATATCTTGATCATCCGGCATCGGACTCAGATGATTCCAAGACCATTATTCTTTATTCATGATGTTCTACAAAGTGGACGTAAAAAATCCCGGGTAGAAGTCACCAGTGGGTCCCATGCAAGCTTGCATGCAAAATTATCGTCAGAACTTCAAAGCTGCATATCTTTTCCGTTCTACATCGGATTCAGGTGATTCCAGTTCCTATATTCTTCATTTTTAATGTTCTACAAAATGAACGTAAAAAATTTGGAATAGAGGCCATCGGAAAATTCCATGCGGGATGACAGCGGAAATGACAATGAGAGAAAACCCAGTTAATTCCAATTAATCCAGTCAACTCAGTTCAAGCCAGTTTTGGTCCAACCTAGCTCAACCCATATCAGTTTAACTCAGTCAACCTAAGTCAGTCTCAACCCGTTTCGAACCAGTTCATTCATGTGCATAGTATTTATATATATTATATATATTATTTACTATATATATATATATATATATATATATATATATATATATATATATATATATATATATGTATGTATGTTATAAAATATATGTGTATATATGTATATAATATATATTGTTATATGTAAGTGATAATCCAAAAGATTTTGAGAAGAAAAATGAAAGAGGGGAGAGAAAACGTGAAAGAGAAGGGGATTTAGGGTTTTGAGATAACCCAAAAAGATCTTGAGAAGAAAAAAGGAAAGAGGGAGAAATATAAAAAAAAAGAAAAGAAAAAAGGGGGGAAAAAGATTCCCCTTCACGTTTTCTAGAAAGAAAACGTGAAAGAAAAGAGAGGGAGAAAAGAAAAAAATGAAGGAAAAGAATGAAGAAGAAAAGGAAAGAAGAAAGAAAGGAAAGAGAGAAGGATTTTTCTAGAAGAAGGAAGGAGAGAAAGGAAAGAGAGAATGGGTTTTCTAGAAGAAGAATGAGAAAAAGGAAAGAAAGGAAGAAGAAAAAACGTGGGAAGGAAGAAAAGAAAGGAAAGAAGAAAAAATGGAGAGAAAAAAAGATTTTCTAGAAAAAAAAAAGAAAAGGAAAGAAAGATCTTCTAGAAAATGAGTGAAAAATTATAAATAGGAGAGAGGAGGGATCCTTTTCTAGACCAGAGAGAGGGGAACGTGGGTGAGAGAGAGAAACGTGAGTGAGAGAGAGAAAACGTGAGAGAGGAAGAAAGAAAGAGAGAGAAAAGAGAAAAGAAAGAAAAGAGAAGAAGAAAAGAGAGAAAGAGAAGAGAGAAAGAAGCAGAAGAGAGGAGAAGGAGGATTCACATTCAAAGGGGATTGATACAATCCCCAATCACCCTTCATCAACGGTTTCGCTCGATTTGAGCCCAAGGTTAGTACTCTAAACAAATTTAGAGGTCGTTATAATGCCCGAATGCCAATTTTGCTTGAAAAAGGCTAATTTTCATGAAATCTCAATCATGAATGCTCTATTACATGCTTGTTAATGTTAGGATGCCTATATCTAACATTTTTCATGAATGATAATTTGTCTAAGCTATTCAATGATGAATTTTTGATTGATATACAATGATGTTTGATGTTTTTTGTAAATTTCATAAAGTGATTTTCTGATCTGAAAATTCCAGATTTAGGGTTCAAACTTAGGACGTACATCATATGTATTTTTTCTAAGCTTTTGAAGCCCAAAATTTTATGGGAGTCTCTCTGATATGATTGAAGACTACCCTAAAAATTTCGTTCCATTTGAAATTGGGGAAATATATCAAAAAATTTGTCTTTGACATTGCTATTTTTCTCGGATGTAATGCAATCCTCCATCGGAAAGTCTCTAGACAAAGGCCTTATGGCCATAATCAGAAAATCCACTTAACATGAACTTTTTAGACATGAAAGTCTTCTAAAAAATGGCACTAGTTTCATATTTTTTTCATTTTTCGTTGAATTGATATCAATTTTTAAGTGCATAGTGCTTTGATTTCAGATTTGTCATGATGTGCTGATTTGCATGATTAAAAAGAGTCATTTTTCACAAAGAAAATATACTGTTTTAACTTTTTTTTTTCTTAATGAAATTTTAGATCAGACAGTTATCTACATAGATATATGTCTGTATTTAATTTTCATTAAGAATAGAATTTTATTTGAAATTTATGGTGCAACTGGTCAAATGTATGGAACAGACCTGACCAGTGTATTTGCCTGTACTTGGGGAATATTTTCAACCTGCCTATGGTCTCTTTTAGGATTAGCTTCCTTGAGACAAAATGTTGGCCTCTGAGTCTTCTTTCCAAGGATATCTTTTAAGAATTTTTTGAGTAAGTACAGTGCCCTATGTGCCCATTTTGGTCCAGCCTGACAAAGCTGTCATCTTGCTACGTGTTCCGTCATGTTTTGATTGATTCTCATATGCTTTGGTTGTTTCTCACATGCCATACTTGATGCTATGCTATGTTCGGATGCTCGTATGCATACACTACTATAATTGGAATGGTCACACTGCCATAATTGGAATAGTCACACTGCCATAATTAGAATGATCACATTGCCATAATTAGAATAATCACATTGCCATGATTGGAATGCTACACATGCTTATTGCCATATTTGTCTACTACACTTGCTCACATATTACTGCCATGTTTGGATGCACACTTACCATGTTTGTATTGATTCACATGCTCACTTGCCATTTTTGACTGATGTGTTGCTAAATTTGAATATATTTCCAACATGCTATATTTGGATGCTTACACTGCTATATTTAAGCTCACATTGCTTTGTTAGATTGTTTACATTGTACAACAACTAGGGCAAGATACACCCTAAGATGGAAAGAATTGAACAATTAGGGTAGTGAAACCCTAAAAATGGAAAGAATAATTAGGGCAAAATAAACCCTAGAATAAAGAGAATAATTAGGGTATGAAACCCTAAAAAATGAAAATCACAATGAAAAGGGATAGGAAACCCTAGAAACCTAAAAATGAAAACAATAAAAATGGTAGGAATTTAGGTCTCATCCCTAGATCCTATTGACAAAATTAGAAATAATTTGGTACACATCCCAATTAAAAATGGTAGGAATTTAGGTCTCATCCCTAGATCCTATTAACAAAATTAGAAATAATTTGGTACACATCCCAAATAAAAATGGTAGGAATTTAGGTCTCATCCCTAGATCCTATTAACAAAATTAGAAATAATTTGGTACACATCCCAAATAAAAATGGTAGGAATTTAGGTCTCATCCCTAGATCCTATTAACAAAAATAGAAAGAATTTGGTACACATCCCAAATAAAAATGGTAGGAATTTAGGTCTCATCCCTAGATCCTATTGACAAAATTGGAAGGATTTTGGTACACATTCCAAATCCGACTCTCACAAATTTCGAACTAAGTCGTACCTGATTTCTAGGGCAAACCCTAGAATACGTAGGTAATTTGGGAATCCCAAATACGGTACAAAGCCACCCATCAACCATACATCCAGCATAAACTTCAACTTGAACAAAAAAAATCTAATTGAAGCAAATGCATAAATCACTTCCATAATCTTTAATCACACAACCCATTTTTGAACTACGTTTTTGGACTTGATTTCCAGGATTGGAATACCTAGGCAGTTTGAGATGTCTTACACATCTCAGATTCAGTCCAAGACCGAACCATCTTTGGTTCGGTTCACTGTATAATATTGTACATTACATTTGCTTGTTTATTTGCTTTAAAACATGATTGGCTGAACCCTAGCTTAGAATAAATTAGCAACTTGGTTTAGGACATCCCCCATTGAACCCTAGTCATCCAGTTGACAAAGCACAGTCAAAATTAGAATTTAAGGAAAGTTTAGGAGGCCGATATTGATCGGACGGTTTGGGTGCCTAACACCTTCCCATAACCGTACCCTGAGTACTTACCCGATCTCTTGCAGACCGAAGAACCGATACATTGGGTCACGAGTCAATAGAAGTCTTACCTTAGGGTGAGGCTACATTTTTAGAGGTCCTAGACCTTAATCTAGGTGGCGACTCCAACAGAATAAATCGATCTTCATCGATACAGGATACACATTTCCATCCCGAGGAGGATTACGTCGATTTCCCATTGTCCTCACAACCGGTTAGTTCGGTACGGGTCTTACATGTATGGTCTTTCGAAGACATACCGGTTGACCATACCAGTCGCTCCCTATGCGACCTGTACCTGCGATCAATATCTCCCGGAGGCTGGTTTGTGGGGATCGATCGACCATACTGGTCACACCTTTCCCCACAGTGCCACAGTCGGTACCTGCGATCGGTACCCGCGATCGGTCTGCACTGTGAGGAATGTTTTTGACCCAGTTGGTTTTCTGACCAACGTAAACCCTAAGAAAAACTATTCTAACTCAACCCTAACATCGTGTAGGACCTTGTGATAGCAAGTTTGGATTCTGTGACGCGGAGCAAGCTATTAATTAAGCGTTAGGTAAGGGAATCGGACCTAAACCCTAACAATTTAATAACAGTAAAACATTGTTAATAATTATGATTCTATGGACTGATGTTTTTGCATATTCGCATGTCATCTTTACATTCAGTTATTATTATTGTTCATGCATACTCGCTATGCTAGGATGTGACTATTAGGCATGTGATTGTTTTCGTTGGTGTATGGAATGGGAAGGACCTGGGGTCTGGGATCATTCCTCACACTAGCATCTTTTCGTATCGTTCTGTCTTAGCATGCTTGGTGTGGGTAGGGTATCAGGGGGAGGAAGTGGCACTGTGGTCTCCGACCTGGCCACTAGATTCTAGCTCTATCTCTATGCCATAGGGAGCTATGCTGGGATAGGACCTACTGTGATGACATATAGGATTGGTTAGTTACGAGCCCAGTTTGCAAGCCCTCACCAATAGGGGCTTACGTGTTGGTATGGGTAGGGTATCAGGAGAAGTGTTGGCAGTGTTTGATCTAGACGCTTTAGCTCTATCTCTATTCCATGGTGGGTGCATGTGGGACGACAGTGGTATTTGATCCATTGGGCGGCATCACATACTCGTGTATAGAGGTGTCACACCCCAATTTCGCACTATTCATAATGGTGTTATGAACCGCTAACAAACCAACAGTTCAATCAGGATCTCGAGTAGGCTATATCCGTGTTATCTAAACCCCATACATCCACATTCATAATCAGAGTAAATACACAATAGCGGAAGTTTTATAATAAAATGAACTGAGAAATCTAGATGTGATAATCATATTTAAGTAGCAAATTATTCTTTATCAACTAAGATATAAATAAATATCCATTACATGTCTTTACTAAATTCAAATAACTAAAATAAAATCTAATTGAATACGCATGAGTTGCACTCGCAAGAGGAGTCATGCGTATCCACTTCGTCTTCAACTTCCATCGCCGCCACATGTCCATACATTGGAGCGTTGACATAATCTTTGACGGTAGTACCTGCATCATCAACTAAAAATATTCGACGTCGAGGGGGTGAGCACACATCATGGCTCAGTAAGCAAACAAAATAATGCAACAATACATATGCATGCAATCAATTCATATCTTTGGTCTGGTTTAAAGTTTGCAATATGCAATAGAAAGGTTTGGTGGTCAAAGCTTAACGTTTATTGACCCATCTTCTATACACAAGTGTGTGACGCCGCCCAAAGGTAACGTTTATCGTCGACTCACATGCACCCAATTCATAAACATTGTACAACAAAGGTTAACGTTTATTGCTGTACAGTGCCATACCAATACGTAAGCCCCTGCTGGTGAGGGCTTGCAAACTGGGCTCGCAACTAACCAATCATAATGCCAAACAGTGTATCCAAGGCCTCACCCCAGCATCCCTCAGAACGTCCACAGAGATAGAGCTAAGGCCCCCCGGTAAAGTCAGAGACTACAAGGACCGAGACCACCTCCCCTGATACTCTATGACGTAATAGTTCTGCTAATGTAATGGCGATACGACGATGCTAATGCACAAGACTTGAGTTAGAGATAGAGCTAAAGTGCTGAGGCCCAGCCTATGACACCCCCCCTGATACTGGCTCGCATCAAGTACACCAACCACACACATACATTCACATGCCTATTCCTATCATCATCATCATTATTATGTTATAAAAAATAAAGTAAATATGCATGAACCAATAATAGAAATATTGGATGACATGTTGTATGCACATTACAAGCATATTCGCATAGAATCAAGCATAGCATCGGACTCAAGAAATAAAACAGTTTGTTATTAACCAATTAGTTAAGAGCCTTGTTTCCTCACCTTAACTTAATCGTAAGTCCTCTTTCAAGCTTTAAAAATCAAGCAGACCCATCCCAGATAAAGTTGTTGGCCTCGGCAATCACCACCGGCATGAGCTTTCGAAAGGTGAATCGTTTAGTAGCTCGAAAAGAAATAAGGGAGTTGGCTGAATTATTCGGAAAATTTCAAAAATGATCTCTGCAAAAAGAGAACCTTTATATTGATATTATATCACTAGAAAACCTAACCAAGTCGATAGAATTTAATTAGAATTAATTTTGATTTTTAAAACCTTGCTGTTAACTGGGGGTCGATGCTAGGGTCGGAGTTTGATCGACCCTGGGTGCGACCACCCCTATTCTGGACTTCTCGAACACTGGGGGTAGATGCTCAGGGTCTGGTAGGGTCGATTGGCCATCGACCCCCCATGCGACCCCCTGTGGGTTTTGTCAATTTTCCTCCCTTCAGTCCATTCTTTGTGTTTGGGGTCCTATGGCTTGCTCCTACAGTCCATTCCACACATGTTCTATGGCCTAGAACGGTGATTCATTCACCTATATGGCTTTTACGATTTCCCCCATGATTTTCCATGAAAACCTAACCATGGGTTGATGGTTTGGGTTTCTCCGAGATCATACCCTCTTCATTATCTATACTAAGGTCTTTAGAAACTCATGGAAATAGTATCCATACCTGAGAAGAATACTCCTTCTCTACAACTCTTCTCCTTTTGCCTTCTTCTCTTTTTTCCTTCTCTTCTTCTTCTCTTCCTTATCTTCTCTTTCTCTCAATTCAATTAGGGTTCTAAAAGGAGTGAAAGAGGCTTAGGGACGTCCTATTTATATAGTAGAAACTCCTAAAATAAGTCCCATTGAGATTAGGAAGGAATCCCATTGAAATTAGGAAAGTTTCCTAATTTCTGTTTTTACCGAGTACCGGGGGTCGATAGGGGGGTCGGAGATCCCGTCGACCCCTGGTCCTTAAAATGTCCGATCCCCCATGTAAAACTGGGGGTCTGACTTCTATACTTGGGGATCCGACCCTCCCTTGCTGGGTATGCGACCCTCCCCTTATTTTAAGTGTTTTTGGGTCAATTTAATACCTGGGATCGTGATCTCCTTCACGCACTTGGTCCATTTGGCTCAACCATGATGGGTAGACCTGGTTCAAGGTGGTAAGACCGAGTTAGATTGATACGGGTCTTACAAGAGGTGCGGTGGCCGCCAATCCTTTCTATATCACATTGCAAACTTAAAACCAAACTATAATGTCAATGTTACTCATGCATATGTTTGTTGCATTGTCTGATTGTCTTACTGAGCTAAGTTGTGAGCTCACTCTGTATATATATACATGTTTTAGATGTTGATACAGGTTATACTGTGGAGGACTACATGGATGCTCTAGCGTATGGGGATGTTGCTGCTTTAGAAGTGCAAGCAGGAGAGGACGAGCATGACCCTTCATGCGAGTGACCTTTTTGCATGTACCTCTAGGATTCGTTTAGTTTATTTATTTATTTTCAGCTGGAGATACAATTGATGTAAAGATATTTATTTACGTTTTGGTGTGGATAATAATTGGATATTTTATTTAAATTATCATTACAGAATTCAATTCATTTAATTTAAGACTTCCGCTGTATTTTATTATATTCTGATTATGGTTATGTGCAATGGTTTGTATGAGTGGACACGGTCTTATTGAGATCCTGATGTGAACCGTTTGGTTCAGTGACGGTTCACTCACACTTCTGGTTCAACCGGAATCGGGGTGTAACAGTCAGTGTGGTGAGCAGATACATGACTCAGCTAGGAAAGGCACATTAACAAGTAGTGAAGTGGATTCTTAGGTTTCTCAGAGGTACTTCAGATTTGGGTTTAGTCTTTGATAGCAGTGCTTCGGGAACCTCAATTGTAGGTTTTGTGGATTCTGACTTTGCAGGTGATCTTGATAAAAGGAGATCTTTGACAGGTTATCTCTTTACATTTTCTGGTTTAGCTATTAGTTGGAAATTGACCTTATAGTCGACAGTGGCTTTGTCTACTATAGAGGCAGAGTACATGGCAGCAGCAGAAGCTATAAATGAGGCCATTTGGTTGAGGAATCTCGTGAGTGAGCTTGGGTTTCAGCAAGAAGCTAGTTTAGTAGTCTTTTGTGACAACCAGAGTACGATACATTTGACCAAAAACCAAGCACATCACGAAAGGACAAAACATATTGATGTCAGATATCATTTCAATCGTGAGGTGGTTGCCGAAAGGAACATCACGATGAAGAAGGTTAATACTGCAGACAATTCTGTGAATATGTTGACTAAATCGGTTATGGCAAACAAGTTCAAGTATTGCTTTGATTTGGGTGGTTTTCGCACTTAATTAGTAGCCCCTGTTGGGGCATTGGTGGCGAGAGGAGAGGTGTTTTCTAGTTTTGGTTCTGAAGTGAATAATTCTTTTTTACTTCTCTTGTTTCTTACACTGAATTAGCTCACGTAAGCTTAGAGATGTGTTTGAGATATTGTTCGACTTCTAGATGGTTTGAGATTTTCAAGCCAAGGTGGAGATTGTTATTTTGTGGCTTGAAATTTGGGTCTTTTATAATTATTATGGACCATATTATATCTTCCTCTTTTAGTTAAAGAGAAAATAGAAAAGTTGTGGGAACATGATTCCCTATTCCATCAATTACTTTTCTCCCATCAATATAATCGTGGGAGAGGGAGTAGTTAATAATTTTTCTGACCTAACCGCAAAACGTAAAAGGAAGAGAGAAAAGAAAAAGAGAGAGCAACTAGGGTTCTTATTCATTGTTGAAGCTGGTTGCAATCTTGTATATTTGTGACACTCTATAAGGTGCACTTTGTAATCTTCTTCTTTTTCTTGATCTAGTGAAAATCTCTTCTCACTAGACGTAGATTACATTGATCAAACCATGTAAATTTCTTGTGTCTTTATTATTTATTTTTTATTCAAATTTCATACTACCATTACTTGTGTTCTTCCACTGTGTTTGTCGTGTATATATATATATATAACCAATAACGAAATCATTAATTGATAATAACTCGGTAATGGATCAATAAGATCCCATTAAGCTAACCCATAATCCTGAACAGTTTGATTTCAAACTGCGCAGGTACAAGAACAAAATCGATTTGGCTTGAACGTTTCAGTGTGGTTTGTATCCATAATCCATGTTCTAAATCCAAGTATTGGACCTCATATCGAACATGTCCAAAACAGATCTGATATTGAATTGGTGTACGGATTTAATGGAAAACCATCATGTATCCGGTTCTTAATTATTAAAATAGGTTAGATCAAGGATCAGTCAGATCCAAAACCGATATGACTTACTGATTCAATACTAGAAGCTTTAACCATGCTTGTAGGACAAAGATCGTCTCCTGTTGTTTAACTGTCCATTAGACAGACAGGACTGCATCGATACACATGTCAACCATCATAATTCATTTGACGAACAACTAAAGTGACTGAACAACAGGAGACAATATCGATCCATACTTAAATCCACCCTTTGTTGATCTGAGTACTCTCGATTGAAATCATCTTTACCCAAATATATATATATATATATATATATATATATATATATATATATATATATATATATATATATATGGGATGCTTGTAGCCTGTACCTTTCTAATTTCCCATATCACGGATATGGCCCCTCGTGTTGGGATGTGATATTTTAGGGGAAAATACTAAGAACACAAAGACTTAAAGCGCTCCTCCAAATCACAAATCTTCTGCACTTTTTGTCTTTTTTGTGAATCAAATGTTCACACGATCACAGCTGTAGAATTCTTTCTCCAAAAAAAAAGAAGAAAAAAGAAAAAACAGCTGTAGAATCGGGTTGGGTACTTGAGCCTTAGCTGTTCTTACTTGGCAGGACTATCCGAGTCGACATTTGTGTTTCCCTACTTAATGACGGCATTACCCCTCTCTATTTTTTTATGGATCTCTTCTTATCTTACACTTTCACCTTTTACAACTGAAAACTTTTTTTTTTTTTTTTTTTTTTTTTGGGTTAACTGAAAACTGTATCCTGAAAATTAAAGTCCAAAAGAGAGAGTGAAATGAGAATTCCGTGCCAATTAAGATTCCAAGTGCCAACTGCCTTGAAGACTTTAAATTCTCAACTCAAGCATGCCTTATAATAACCACAGCTAGCTCTCGCGAAGGTGAAGACCTGAAAAGTCAGTCATGCAGTCATGCATGTGTTCATTACCAAGTCCAAGTATTGAAGTAAAACTAGGGTCTCAGACCAAAAAATAAAAAAATAAAAGTAAAACTGGGTCCTTTGTAGCATTGCAGTGAGGGGATAACATTGGATGTGTGCCTCGATGTATTCTCGGCCATTAAGATCCTCACTGTCATGTTACGGAGGATCTGATGCCATAAACTAAGATTCTACGCCGTGTTTGGAACTATAGTAGTACTAGAAAAGTAGTTTTGGATGAGATGGTTAGACCAATTGAACATTTTTCTTCAGATAATCAACTGGTTGAATCAATTGGTAATTATAAAGATTTTATTATTCCAAAAATTCCTTTGAGATCTTTGGCTATGAAAGGTTGATTAACAACAAAACTGTTAATAGATTGTCGGAAGGGCAAAGGTTCTCTAACCGACAGAGTAGGCTCTATGTTAACATTCTCGAGTCTATCTCTTCTTTCTCTGATAAGTTTGTGTCCTCCTTACCTCCGACTGATAGTTTTGTGGGTTCGGATTCTCTGCTATCGTTGAAGGATAATAGTTGGAGCTCATTCAGACCGCATATAAATACGTCAGTATGTGCACCAGTTGAACTCCAACTACTAAATCATGATTGAAAAGACAGAGGATCTTTTTCCCAATTTTATTATCACAATTAATTTATATTGATGGATGTAAACAATTTTGTCATTAAGAGAACCAAGCCCTTGTAACTACCCTATGGGCGCTTACATATGACAATATCAAAATCAGAAATTGCTAAAAAAGTCACACTCAAAATATGATAAAAATCATAGCCAGAGATTAGCAACAAAAAATGCCAAAATAGAAATGAGGAGAAGGAAAACACTACAACGGTTCAAAATACACAAGTAAAAGTCTTAATACGAGGTGGGCCAAATAACTGATCAGTTGTAGGATAAAATTTGAAATGTGATCAAAACTGATAAAAATCAACCATATTAGTCAATCCGATATCGATTACTAAAATCCTGCCATCAACTAACCCTTTCTCTCTTTCTTCTCGGTGAGGTTTCTAAGGTTCAGTTTGGTTGCAAGGAGACTTGAAGGGAAGGGAAGGGAAGTGAAATTTTTAAACTTAAAAAGAAAACTTTTATAGTTATAATACAACATGATTTTATAAAATACTTAAATTTCTTAACATATTTAATAATAATCCTTATAAGATATAAATTTTTTTTTCAAATAAGAGAAATTTAGATGCAAAGTGAAATGTAAATTAATAATTAAATGTGGAATAATTTGGAATTTATTAGATAGTAATATGATAGCATGTTTTACCAAAAAAATGTGATAGCATGTCCTGTAATCAATATAAAAATTTCATTTTCCATTCCCTTTAATTCCCCTCACAACCAAACAAACCTTAAAGAAATCTAAGGAATCTTTTCACATTAGGGATTTCAAAAGTCTACTGAGTTCAAACAGTTGGGACTTTTAGGGAACTCGGTCTTCAAACTCAAATCACCTTTCACATAAAATCAAGGGCAATTTTGTCAACTCAAAAAGATTCCAGATAGCATACCAAATAACGACAGGAAAATCTTCTATTAATCACTCAATTCACTGTAGAAAATTTTCCACACTAAAAAGATTGTCAATATGCCTCAATTATAACCTCTGTCTTCTTCTTCATACCTTAATAAAGAAAAGAAAAGAAAAAACCTCTCTATTCTTCTTCTCCTCTTCCACGACTGTAGATCACAGAGACTCTCTCTCAAGCTCAATCAAGGCGAACGTTGTTCCTATGGCGTACCAGGGGAGCAACACGTCAGCAGCGGTGCCGGATTGGCTGAACAAAGGTGACAACGCATGGCAGATGATAGCAGCCACCCTAGTCGGCCTTCAAAGCGTGCCAGGTCTAGTAATCCTTTACGGTTCAATCGTTAAGAAGAAATGGGCTGTTAATTCTGCTTTCATGGCTCTCTACGCTTTTGCTGCGGTTCTCATCTGTTGGGTCACCTGGGCTTATAGAATGTCATTTGGAGATAAGCTTCTACCCTTCTGGGGTAAAGCTGGTGTGTCTCTTGGTCAGAATTTTCTGATCAGGCAGGCTAGATTGCCAGCAACCACTCAGTATTATCACGATGGCACCGTCGAAACTCCGGTGGCGGCGCCTTTCTATCCAATGGCCTCGATGGTTTACTTTCAGTTTGTCTTTGCTGCAATCACACTGGTTCTTATAGCTGGGTCTCTCTTGGGTAGAATGAATTTCAGGGCTTGGATGGTTTTTGTTCCTCTTTGGCTCACCTTTTCTTACACCGTCGGTGCATTTAGTCTTTGGGGTGGTGGTTTTTTGTTTCATTGGGGTGTCATTGATTACTCTGGAGGATATGTGATCCATCTTTCATCTGGAATCTCCGGCTTCACGGCGGCTTACTGGGTTAGTTTTCAGTTTTTGAATCTCTGAGTCAACTCACCGAGCTCACCGGGTCGTTGACTTTCTATATTGGTTTTTTTTTTTTATTAGGTGGGACCGAGGTTAACTAAAGATAGGGAAAGATTCCCTCCCAACAACGTGTTGCTGATGTTGGCCGGTGCTGGGATTCTATGGATGGGTTGGGCCGGGTTCAATGGTGGTGACCCGTATTCGGCAAATACTGATTCATCGATGGCCGTGTTGAATACCAATATCTGTGCAGCCACAAGTTTGATAGTGTGGACGGTTCTTGATGTGCTTGTGTTCAAGAAACCTTCTGTGATCGGGGCCGTTCAGGGTATGATCACGGGGCTTGTTTGCATCACCCCTGGTGCAGGTAAGCATTTCATTTCTACTCTTTGAGTTTGGATCATTTGCATGTACAAGTATTCTTTATGGAATCTCATCATCGTCCATATAGTGTGGGATCCACCTTTAGATTGAAGAGTCCACTAGATATGAAAGGATCAGTTTGGTTTGACTAAGGAGTCCATCTTGTCTAATACGGTATCGACCACTGACGATGGCAAATGACATTCCACATGTCCTTATAGGATTAAAAAAAGATAGGATCAGGCCAGACCAGACCGGTATAGTGTGGTCGATACCAATATGAATCTATTGATATGGCCGATCGGATACTGAATACTAAATTCTTGGGCACGCCATTTGAAAATTGAAAAATAAGTCTACCCATCACGTGCTTTCTTTCGGAATCAACGGAATTTAATATTTCAGAGATTTTTTTTGGATCCTCACTTTGCGTTGAACTTTCTCACTCCTGGATGGGTTTCAAATTTCGATTTAATGTGGGACCATATTTGATTAGCATGTTTAAGAGAGTTTGGTATGTGGTTCACATGATCATTATCATGACTTTAATTTTTCCTTCTTTTTTAACTTTAATTGACTTCCATTCATTCTTTATCCTGGTGTCGCATGAACTATATCCAATCCCCTGTTTAATTTATAAGAAAAAGACTGTTAGAAATGCTTTCACATCTTGACAATAGGGAGCTGGACAGAGATTGTTTTCTGTCGTCTAGTCATCTATCGGACGGACTGGATTGCATCGATATATTTGGAAACCATTCTGACCCAGTTCGAAGAATGATTGAAACGTTTGAACGATAAGAGATGATCCCAGTCCTAGCGAACCTCCTGGTTTAATTGGTGATTGGTTTAGCTGATATTATTTTCGATACCTTGTTTTTCTTTTGTTTTCTATGTTGTTGTGTCATGAATCTAATTTCTAAATCTATATATATTTTTTTAATTTAATGAGAAAATATAATGTATAGGGTTCCAATTTTCTTTCATCTCTAAGAAAAGATTCATCATTTTTTATGATTGCACGAAACTTTTGAAAATAATTATGAGATCATAATGGTGGGTGAAAGAAAACTTTCCAATAAATAAAATGTAAAAAATACTTTCAAATAAATAAAGTGTGAAAATTGAAAAGGCAATTATAGAACGGTATATGAATCCTATGGAAGGTGGAGGGTGTTTATGGGATTCGACTCTTCTTAAGTCTAACTGCCTCTTAAGTTGAGATCTAACGACTGGTGTCAATTCTGTGAGCATACTAATACATTGGTCTACGTGCAAAATAAACACCACTCGCTAGATCTCAACTTGAGGAATAGTTGGACGTGAAAGGATCTTAATCCATATTTATAACTCATGTTAGATCTCTTATATAGTCTTTATTTAAGGGATTTTCTTATCTCAAATGATTTGATATTGTACGTTCAAGCCCTTTTGGTATTTGTATATTTGTTTTTTTAATGTGGTTAAATCTTCTCAATGTCATATGTTTATTCGAAAATCATGTCAGTGGAGGATAATCCTTAATAATGACGTAATGGTTGGTTATTTTTTAAAATATTTGATATAAAAAAAATATTTTTTTACCATTGATTTAAAAAACTTTTGTGAATAAAAAAATGAATAATTAAAATTATATGCCATATTCTAAAGATTCTTATAAGGTGTCGTTGAGATAGTTAGGTTTTTGTTATTGAGACCTCTCAAGGATTTGATTAGTTTTACTTAAAGGTGAAGGTAGTAGCAAACACTATTTAATTTGGATCCACATCGTCTCCTCCTTGAGATTCGGGAGGAGAGGTGGAGGTCTGGATGGATGGCCGATACCTGGCTCTCTGGTGAATCCAAGCCATCCTTCCTAGCCGACACCCCTGTCGGCTCAGCTTGTCTGCTAGGGTGTCAGTTCGGATGGATGGCTTGGATTCACCTGAGAGCCAAGTGACGGCCATCCATCCAGGCTGCCATCCCTACTCCCAAAATCTCAGGGAGGAAACGATTTGAACCCTTTTAATTTAGGAAAAGGGTTTCTTATGCAAGGTGTGACTTATGCACCAATAAGAAAACCAATGGAAATGCACACACAACTATATGAGGATGGTTTTCCTTCACAGCCGATGGGGAGAAAATCTCTTATCCACCATTTTTGGTGCTATGTGGGACCCTTGAACAGTTCCTAGGCACTTCAAACATTAACAAAGTGGGAAGATGTCATTATGAGTGGTAATGGAGGATTTATCTCCTTGATAAATTTTACGTTGATTGGTAGAATAGATTCACTTTTTAATAAAAATCAAACTCCACAATTTTTGTGGTTCTTGATATTCTTATAATGGGTGAGTATGAGATCATTACATAATACAAGTTAAATCAAGGCAATCTTGTCCATGGTTCAAGTAATAGCTATCGGGTTAGTTGGATTAGTATCAATTTTGGATTTGATTGATATTTGATTCAATCCCAATTTAATTCTATTTTGATATTATTATATATGGTCTTGACCACGTATTAGTTTCCGGTAAAATCTACACACCAATTCAATCAAGATCGGATCGTTTTAGACATAATCAGTTGATCTTGACCATTTGGACTATCAAGATCCAAATTTAGTGAAATGGCTAATTAGTTTGTCCATTTTCTATCTTGATCAAACCGTAAGATATTAAGTGGTATAAGTTAATAGTTGCCACGTGGCAAATTAGTTAAGCCCCAATTCTAAATGGAAGTAGTGCCCTCCTACTCCAAACTACATGCCAACTTTGAAGTCAATTAGAGTTGGTCATGCAGTGCTTAGGGTTATTTACTTTTTGATATTAAGTGGTGGTTAAAAAAAAGACAAGGAAAATATGCCAATATAATTGGGGGAGTTTAAAATAATTGAGTTTTTTTTTGTGAAATTTGACAACTCATCACTGTTGGGTTGTATTTTGTGTTTTGTTGGGTTCACGTAATTATTGAAATTATATTTATAATTTAAGTTTAGGATCATTATATCTACAAAGATAAAATTGTAATTATGTGAGAATAAGAATTTCTTGAGAACCTATATATTATTATTCTAGGGTTTTATGAGAGAGATAGAGAGAGAGAGAGTTGAATTGAAGAAAGGAAACACTTTGTGAGATAAGGAGAGGTGTATTCTTGGTGAATAAAGAAACTCTCTTATTCTTGAATGGGAATAGGTATTCCATATTGGGTGGCTGTTGAACCACTGTAAATCATCTTTTTGAGTGGTTGTTTGCTTTCTTGCTTTCTCTTGTTTGCGCTTTCATCTCCTACAATCACTCTAGGCTATTTCTTTGTGATTCATAAGTCGGAATTACTAAATCATCTTTCCATGTGGCATGTAGGTGGATCCACCCCATGAATTTTTCCATAATAATAATTGGTGGATAACGAAAATCATTATTAACCATGGTTCTATTAAATTTATTTACAGGAACACATAAATCTGCTTCGAAACCTAACTAAACAAAATGCATAGTGCCTATCCCGTGGAATTGGTCGTTCCAGATTGGAATCAGTTAGGGCCAATCCCATGCAACACTAGATCTCAGCTAGTGTTAAGTTGATTCTAGGGTTTTTGGGGCCGATTTGGCACAAAATCGGATAGCAATTTAGACTAGCCTCTCCATCATTGGAACATTAATTATAAGAAATTGACCTTATGGTTATTCTAATTTTCATGTGTTGTGGCATAAACTGCTTTTGTAGGTCTTGTTCAAGGTTGGGCTGCTATTGTTATGGGAATACTATCAGGCAGTGTCCCTTGGTTTACCATGATGGTTATCCACAAGAGGTGGACTTTGCTTCAGAAGGTTGATGACACTCTTGGTGTATTCCACACTCATGCTGTTGCAGGCTTTCTAGGGGGCCTTCTCACTGGTATTTTCGCTGAGCCGGTGCTGTGCTCCATGTTCTTGCCAGTCACCAATAGTCAAGGCGCAGTCTACGGAGGGAGTGGAGGTAAACAAGTCGGCAAACAGATTGTAGGAGCTCTTTTCATCATTGGCTGGAACGTTGTCGCTACATCTATTATTTGCCTAGTGATTAAGTTGGTGATACCATTGCGAATGTCAGAAGATCAATTGTTGATCGGAGATGACGCCGTTCATGGGGAAGAAGCCTATGCTTTGTGGGGCGATGGTGAGAAATATGATTCCACTAGACATGGTTGGTACCTTAGTGATGAGGCCATGCATCCTACTCAATTGCAAATGGCAACTGGTGTTACTCAGGCAGTATAAGAGGGAGATAAGAGAAATTGATTTCTTTTTTTGGGTCTAAAGAATGAAGGATTGGTTCATGTTCATATATAATATATGGGTGATTGGTTAGAGGGCCGGACAGGGAAGAGGTTCTCATTCATATGTCTGTAAATGCATTAATTCCTTTGATTGAGGAGATATTGTTTGTTCATCCAATAGAATAGAGATAGATTGTGTAATTGTTTCAATTATCTAAAGATTTTGTATGTCTAATAACTAGTGAGATAAGAGAGATTTAATTGATCAATGATAACAGTGCTAGTTGGAAGCTAGATATTCAAACCTATATATTAAGCACTCGGGGAATAGTTTACTCCTCATAACTATATTTGTAATATTCCTTCTTCCTAATTTTGTTGAAGATTTGTTTTTTATAAAAAAAAAAAGAAAAAAAAAAAGAAAAAAAGAAAAAAAGGAATGTTATTCATGTAACAAGGGTGAGTCACATTTATAAAACAAAATGGTGAAATGACTAGAGTGCAATGAGCAATAGGACATGGAAGGATTAATTAAGTGAGGTAAAGTAGACATTTCATTTTCTTTTACTTGAATCACATTATTGTATTGTAATTTGTAAATTGATAATTAAAAGAGCATTTTTGTCTTTTCATATCATACTCTATGTCTTACACATCTCTCGTTTCCGGCAGAGATTGAACGACTGTCGAAGTACTTCTTTAATGATCAACCTATTGTCTTCATTTCCTCATTACCTTCTCTCTCTCTCTCTCTGCTAGCCCCTTTTCCCTCTTCATTGATTGTGAGGACCAATATGGGTATAAGGGTTGTTTCTCAGTTCTCCCACACGGCTGCAAGCTAAACCCTTTCCTTCACTAAATCAGTTTTTCTTATTCTATTGTTTCTCGGAAATCACATGGATTGTTCATAATGACTGTAGCTTGTTTTTCTTCTTGAAACCCTAACAGTCTGGGATGCAATTGAAGTGTTAGTTGTATAATACTTGGAGTTTCTTGTGAATGGATTGAGAATTTATCCTTTGGTTTTATAAAACACATTTACTAATAAAACTGAAGCTCTTGTTTGAATATAAGTGATTCCTTCATTGGACAAGGTGGTAGATCTAGTTAATGCGGAATAATAAAATAACCCTAAAAACCATTCTAAGGATTCTGATATACTTCCAGTGTAGGGACTGATTTTGGCAATGACTATCTAACCGGTGGTGTTTTTCTTTTTTTGAACTATGTACCCCGAGGGGTTTTTTGTAAGACCCGCACCCAAAATTCCCTACCAACCTGGATTTCTAACGTGCTAGATCTTCCCACACCGACAAAGGACATACCCGACGTGGTCCCGATGGTTACGTCTAGATCCTGAGTTAGGAATTCTTATCCAGGCCTTGAGTATGCTAGTGGGCCTTAGGTGGCCCCATCGTGCATTCCAGTATATGGGACATGCAGAGCTGAAGCCAGGGCTATATTTAGGCCTTGCTAGCGGCACAGCCGGCGAATGAGACAACCGGCTACCTACAGTTGGATCATGTGCGTAGGACACATTTTCCCTTCTCATTGGGTCTATAAATAGAGACCCAAGGTTTCATTTATTCTTTTCCTAAAATCGTGGGAGGGAGTGAGTGTGTTTTTGGAGCTTGAGGGGAAACTTGGGAGAAGCTTGAAACTCAAACTTGGAAGCATTATTCCATCTCAAGTAGGTTTCTCAACCACTTTCCCTTACTATGTAGAACTAATGGCCATCATTTATGGTGGAGCTTGGCCACCATTAATGTTCACCATTAATGGAGGACAAGAAACCCTAGAATCAGTATAGGTGACTCCACACCTCCAAGGGAGGTGTTCTTTACTCTAATAACACTTTTCCCACCATATATTGTGTGTGGAAGATATTGGGAAAAACAAATCCCCACGTGTTTCACTTCATCTAACCCGCTGAGTTTGGTTTCTCGGACTCAGTTGGTAGACCAGAGCCGGCGGATGAGGCAATGCTATTGCCTCTGGCTCCAATTGTATGACCTAGAGGTTTGTTCAGCGGATGAGCCAATGGAACAGTCCTCTGGGTTATCATCCACAGATCATATACTTAAAACCATTTTGGGTTGAGCTAAGTCGGTAGCACATACAGTCGGATAGCATCCACCGGCTTAGCTCATGGGGCGACTTGACCATGGGGCCCGCTAAGGCCTTAAGCCTTGGTGCCGGTGGCATAACAGGGTTGGCGGCATGACCAGCCGCATGGTGGGCCGACTCACTCACAGAAGGCTTTATCTGAGCCTTGGCTTAGCCGGCGAGTAGAACCAGTGGCACCTACCACAAGGGGCTCTCATCTGCTGCCTTGCTTGCTATTAGCCTATTGACTAGTCTATTCCTTTGGGGACTAACCGTAGGGTTCCTGGCTTGTCTTGGGACCCGCATTGAGACATTTAGAACATGTCCAAGCTGGTTTAAAAATTATCCAACTAACATAACACATCTTATGCATATGAATAGGTAAACTGAAGTGGGTAGTTGGGGAAGTCTATTGCCGACTTCAAGGTTCTGCAACACTCTTGGTGTCTACAGGCGAGGGGATGGGTCCCTAGTAATTATGACATTGTCAAAGGTTGCTTGTATTTGAGAGACAACATGTCATTCAATATTGTGATACCTCTTCATGCATTTACATAATAAAAACTATGTATGTTTGATGTGATAGATATGGATGGTTTAGTCTATATGGCGTGCGGGTGCCAATAGGGGGTTATGTGTTGGCATAGGCTTATATCCCTAGAGACGATGAATGTACTATGCAACGGGGAAATTAGATCAGCCTGGGGTCTCTTATGCCATGTCGGAGTCTATACATGGGAGGTGACGAGCCCTTGATTAAAGATCTATGGGGCGGTTCACTTGTAGAAGTAATCTAGCGATCTGGGATTGTGTACCTTGCTTCAACCTTTGCCTGGTGCATGAGAGTTGGATGCCATTGACCATACGTAAGGGCGAAAGCTTTGGTTGGATCTCAATATGGCACCTTTAGAATCACGTAGCCAATGACTTAAATAATTGAACTGCATTATCATCCATTTTGTTAGCATGTTGAAACTCAATTTTCTTATTGAGCTAAAATGGGAGCTCATCCCTCGCATCAATATGTTTTTCAGATTATGTTGTAGGTGACTTCTCTGTTACTGATTTCATGGAGTCCCCTCTAGTCGGCGGTGCCTCTGTTAGCGAGGACTCTCTAGACCATCATGGCGAGGGCTGTATCTACAACACCCTCTCTCTTTGACTATAGTTTTGTAGATAGATATTGATAGTCTCTCTATGTAGGGTTTGAATATAGATTTACTCATTTTTTTTGGGATAACTGTATATGGTGATATGATATGATATTTTTGAAACATTTTATGTAAAACATAGAAATTTTAATTATATTATTATATTATTTAGATGGTATCGTTACTTATGAAATTTGCTTCCGTTATAATTACTCTGATTGTTATTTGATTGTGTTAGATTTTGCATATGATGATTGTAGTATGGTTAGTGAATTACAACAGTTAGTAGATCCTGGATGGGGTTCAAGTTTCCATATGGGGTGACCTAGACATCACGTCCGTGTTTGGAAATGGGTTGTGACATTTTTTTCCTACTTCAATGAAATTTACTCTTTTCCCCATCTTTATTTTGTGATTCTTGAAGTTATACACCCCATCCCCCCGAAGTTCAAATGAATCAATACACTTATTCTAAACTTAGACAATTGTTGGAGTAAATATGTAGTACTTAGCCATTGCGAGATTGTTGAGGGAAAAATTATAGGCTTGTTGACAAGATGTGGTTAATATCTTCCCCCCCAGCCGTTGAGATCGGCTTTGCCAAAGCTTTGCGGTGGGAGATAAAGGTGCACTGGAGATTTTGATCAGTTGTACCAACTTGCGACTACAGTGAAGTATCAATATCCTCCCCTCGAAGCCGATGAGGTTGGTTTTACCCAATCTATATGGATTATAGGGTCGGTTTTACCAACAGAATAGAACGAGATTGATCAATAGACAAGGTGGGGCTAGCCAACAGGTCCCTAATGGCAACATAATTAGTTGTTTTTCAATTGTGTTGGGTAAACCGACAGGTTTGTGAGGACTGCAAGCACGAGTTGGGGATCAATATCCACCCTCCGAGCCTCTTTAGTAGAACCAAGTAATGAGGATTAAAAAGATATGAAATAAATCCATAGGAAAGAGAGCATCACTTAACTTCATTGATGGGTCAAGAAGTACATTATTGGTAAACTTTTGTAGTTTGGTGGAGTGTCGTGTCCGAGGTATCACTGAGCTTACCATTGTTTCCAAATAATATGCCCTAGGATGGATAGTTTTTACCATTCTGTAAGGGCCTTCTCATGTAGCCATCAATTTGCCTTGCTTTATGGGCTTGGAAGCCACTGTCTTACAGAGGACAAGGTCTCTGACCCTTGGAGTCATAGTATTTAGTAGTATTTTGTTGGTAGTTGCAATCCTGAGAGCCGCAGCCTCCCACACATATTCCAATAGGTCGAGGTCATTTCACAGGATGTTAGGGTTGATCGCCTCAGGAGAAATAAAGGACCTGATAACTCTTCTCTATCACTCAACTAGAATGACAGCTTCGGACTTGAACACAAGCATGAAAGGTATCTTTCCTATTACTGTTCGGCTAGTACTATAAGACCAGATTACACTAGGGAGTTAATATGTCCATAGCTTCTTGTTTTCACCCAATCTCTAAGCTCATCCTTGAAGGATAATTTGGTTAGTGACCTCAATTTGTCCATTTTTCTGAGAGTAGGCCACCGAGGTCTTTCGATGTTCAATATCAAATCATTTGCAAAACTTCTAAAATGCTCTACCAATAAATTGTGTGCCATTGTTAGTAACTAGAACAGGTGGTATACCATATCGGTAGACCACCAAGAGCCTGAAAAACTCTTCCACTTTAGCTATTGTGATTTTTCCAACGACTGCACTTCAATCCACTTTGTAAAACAATTGATTGCTATGATCAGGTACTTGTGTTAGTACTTGGCCATAGGGAAAGGATCAAGGATGTCCATGCTCTATACCGCAAAGGGGATCGACACCAATATGGTTGTAGATGAGTCATAGGTTAGTGAGAGACATGAACATGTTTCTAACACTATTCACATTCTACTGCATTGTTGGTGCATGTTAACCATATTCTGCCAGAAGTATCCTTGGCGAAGGACTTTATAACACAGAGTTTGTTTACATTGTTGGTTTCCACATATTCCTTCATGAACTTCCGCCATTGCATACTGTGCTTCCAAGGGCCGAAGACTCCTCAAGAGAAGAAGAGTAAATGACTTTTTATAAAGGAGCCCATCATGAACCACAAACCTATTCGATTTGGCTTGAATATGCCGGGCTTCTTTTCTTTCTTCTGGTAGAATATTATCCTTGAGGTAAGTGATGCGTGATGAGAGCAACCAAAAATAAATTACTTTACTTACAATTAATAGCAATGACAAGTAAAGGTCGATCTACAGAGACTAGTTAATCAAATTGTTTACTTATCAAGGAAAAATGAGGTTTTCTTTTGCAAGTTAATTGACATAAGAATAATTTCTAAAAACAGAATTGAGTAACAAAAATTCAATAGAAGACGATATCAATTCAAGGAAAATTACTCATGGCTCCAAATTTGATCACTGACCTCATATATATATATATATATATATATATATATATATATATATATATATATATATATATATATTTATTTATTTATTATTCAAATATTTAACCAAGGATTATCAAAAAGACAGACAATCCTTATCTTCCCTAATTTCGTTAATCTGAGCCCAGTACACAAATTAATTCTTATTAATAAACCAATTGGTATTAAGCAATCCTTACAAATTTAATGATAGCATTACATTTTCAGAGGGAATTAAAGATGAACAAAAATCTAAGAAGCATCAGATTATTTAATTTATTCTATGTTTACTTTAAGCAAATAACAAAAACTTAGATCATAATTGTTCTGCTCAAATACTAATTTTTCTGAATACCATAAAATTACTAATTATGGATTCAAGTAGCTACAACCCACACAATTCAATCAATTAATATGCCTCTTAATTAATTAAATTATGCAGCCATTAACATGAAAAACCAAGAAACACAGATATTTGAATAGAAGAATAATTAAAGTTAAGAACAGAGTCTCATAATTTTACTAATCGGATTGAATTTTCCTTGAATCGACTAAAGAACTTAGCCAGACATGGTAGAAAAGAAAGACACAGAAGAAATAAAACTATTTTCTTAATAATTCTTCGGTGCCCTATTACGTAGCCTTTACATTGCTTAAATAGCCAGAGTAGAGAAGACAAAAACTGATGTCTAGAATTGACAACCTTATTACATGAAAATAAAGATTAGGCAAAATATTCTTCCCTAGATTAGATAGAGAATCATTCCAATATTATTAATCAAATACCGCCCCTAGACCTGCCAATCTTTGTAATATTCCATAGTGGTGTTTATTTTTCTCAAGATTTCTAACAATCAATCAATGCCTTCTAATAGTGAACCTTCCGTGTGTGGTAACATTCCTTCTCTGGTTTGAATTCCGATTAACTTTTCAGATCAGATTTTTAGACCACGTTTGGTTTCTGAAATTCTTTCCACGTCAAAAACCTCCATGAAATTCAGAAGGTCATTATTGAAAATGCTGAAATTTTTTTATTTTAAACATAAATTATCAATACTTTCCCACCAATGTTTTATATATAAGGAATCATTACAAATGAGTACCATATGACATAAAACATATTAAATAGACTAAATGTAAGGAGAATAAATATATAAAATTATGAATCAATCAGTATGCTAGGATTGGATTGATCCAACATATTTCAGCTTCTATAGGAAGGATTTTTGGGTGCAGGGCAGTACTAGCCGTAGGAAGAAAATTGACATATACCAGGTCGAAAAATTCGCTGAGGTCGACCATTGCCAATTTAGAAAAGGTATTTGTAAGACCCGTATCGAACTAACCGGTCTTACCACCTTGTACCAGGTCTACCTATCATGGTCGAGCCAAATGGACCAAGTGCGTGAAGGAAATAGCAAGACCAGGTATGAAACTGACCCAAAAAATAGTAAAATAGAGGGTAGGGTCGACCCCACCTCATCAGGAAGTCAGACCCATGACTTTTAGTCCTAGGGTCGGACAACTGAAACCCTAGGGTCGACAGGATCTACGACCCTAGCATCGACCCTAGGCAACTTGACAAAAATCAGAAATTAGGAAACTTTTCTAATTCAAAGAGAACCTTTACTAAACTCGTTGGGACGGATTTTGGGAGGTTTTTCTCTATAAATAGGACGTCCCTTAGCCTCTTTCACTCCTTTGAAACCTTAATTAAAAGTTAGAGAAAGAGAAGAGAAGGAGAAGAGAATGAGAGTTAGAGAAGAAGACTAAGGAGAAGAAATTCAGAGAAACCTCTGAATCTCAGCAAACCTCAGGTATGGATATGCTTTTCATGAATTATTTAAGACCTTAGAATAGTTCATGAAGAGGGTATGATCTAGGAGAAACCCAAATCATCCATCCATGGGAAGATTTCAATGAAATCCATGGAGGGAATCATGGTGGACAAAGTAAGGAAGTAACCTTGAGTTTTAAGCCATAGAACAAGCATAGAATGGACTGTGGAAGTAAGCCAAAGGACCCAAACATGAAAGAATAGACTGTAGAATGAAAAGGTCGACTCAAACCACGTGCGATCGCATGTAGGGTCGATTGGAATCGACCCTACCAGACCATAGGATCGACCCCTAGCTCCCGGGAAGTCCAGGGAAGCTGCGGTCGCACCTAGGGTCGATGGGACAACCGACCCTAGGATCGACCCTATACCCTAGGGTCACGGAAACCTGCGACCCAACTTGCGACCCATCCTGCGACCCTAGCTTTACAGCAAGCTTAAAATTGTCGGAATGAATTCTAATTAAAATCTATCGATTTGTTAGGTTTTCCTATTGATATAAAGGTGATTCTTAAAGCTTGATAGAGGATTTACACTGAAGCAAAGGTGAGGGAACAATACCTAAACTAATTGGCTAATAATAAACTGTTTTTGTTTATTGAGTCCTATCCCATGTATGATTCTCTGATTGTATGATTGTAATGTGCATATCACATGTCATCTACTATTCATGTTATTACTGTTCATGCATATTTAATTCAGTTTTATTTACAACATGATGATGATGATGATGCTAGGAATAGGCATGTGAATGTTTATGTGTGGTTAGTGTACTTGACGCGAGTGGGGCATCAGGGGAAGTGTGATGCGGTGCAGTCCTAAGAACTTTAGCCCTATCTCTACTCAAGTCTTGTCCACTAGCATCGTCGTATCGCCATTATCTTAGCAGAACTATTACGTCGTAGGGCATCAGGGGAGGTGATCTCGGACCGTGTAGTCTCCGACTCTGTCAGGGAGCCTTAGCTCTATCTCTATGGATGTATTGAGGGATGCTGGGGTGAGGCCTTGGATATACTATTTGACATTAGAATTGGTTAGTTACGAGTCCAGTTTGCAAGCCCTCGCCAACAGGGGCTTACGTGTTGGTATGGGTAGAGCATTAGGGGAAGTATGATGCGGTGCGGTCCTAAGCACTTTAGCACTATCTCTATTCCATGGTGGGTGGATGTGGACGACAACGGTGTTTGATCCGTTGGGTGGGCTTACACACCCTGTGTATAGAGGCGAGACGGCCACCAAACCTTTCTATAGCACATTGCAAACTTATATACCAGACCATAGATATGAATTGAATGCATGCATATGTTTGTTGCATTGTTTTGTTTGCTCACTGAGCCGTGGTGTGTGCTCACCCTTTCGAATTCGAATATTTTTACTTGATGATGCAGGTACTATTATGGAAGATTATATGAATGCTCCTGCATACGGGCACGTGGCTACTATGGAGGCTGAAGATATAGTGGAGACGCATGACTCCTCATGCGAGTACAACTCATGCGTTTTCGATTAGATTTTTATTTGAACTATTAAGGAAATGTAATTTGATATTTTATTTATTTATGTCTCGGTTGATACAACATAATTGGATATTTTATTTATGATTATCACAGTTAGATTCTCAGTTCATTTAATATTAAGACTTCTACTATTGTGTATTTATTCTGATTATGGTTGTGGATGTGTATGGTTTAAGCTAATGGACACAACCTATTTGAGATCCTGGATTGAACCATTGGTTTATTAGCGGTTCATCACACCATTCTGAATAGTGCAGAATTGGGGTGTGACAACTTGGTATCAGAGCTCTCAGGTCCTGCCTTTTAAACCAGTATACTACCACAAAAGTTTGTGAACTGAGATAGGATAAAAAAATTTAAAAGCTGTAATAATAACACATTATAAGCACCTGTGTTGCTTGAGACAAAATTTGAAAGAGAATAATGCATCTATTAAATGAGAAACAAGTTCATACACACTCGAATGAAAAACAAACGGATATACACATATCTAAAGTGGAGTACAGTCCACAATCCAGACAGTTACTCTATAATACAAAAGAAAAATAATAGAAAAATACATCATGAAGTTGGAGGTGCTAGGGGAGGCGGTGCCTCGCGGTCTCTGTCATAATCCTCAGCATAGACTCTAGTCAACCAAGCTACCTGAGTCTGGGTCGTCTGAAGACTAGCTGTGAGATCAGCAACCCGCCGATTAGTCACGCGCTGAGCATCTAAAAGCTCTCCCACTCTCAGATCAGTCACGCACTAAGCATCTAGAAGCTCTCCCACCCTCAGATCAGACATGCGCTGAGCCTCTCTAATCTCATGCAGTAGCCCCATCATGTCATTAGAAGGTGGGTGTGAAGGACCAGCTGCATGTGAAGGACCAGCTCCTGTAGTATGTGTAGGTGATGGAGGAGGTATGGAGTCCACATCCATGTACAAACGTCCTCATCCCCAGCATCACCCCCATGAACCCCTGCTCCAGCGGATGCTACTGCTGCCTCAGCATCTGCCATCTCCACCCGAGTATGAGGATGCACCAGAGCGTTTCTCTCATCGTTGCTGACCTGAGCATTCTGCATGCCCATCTTACAGATGGCCTCTCAATCCAGAGGTGATGAGAAGGATTTCTCCTGAATCCTCAAATCCACCAAATCAACACCCAGACGGGTAAGCAGTGTAGTGATCAGGCGTCCGTAAGGCAGGTTGCCTACCTGACCAGGCAGTGTGGCACTGATCATCGTCCGCATAATAATATAAGGGAGGCAGACAGGCTGTCTAGTGCAGATACAGTAGAGTAAATACTGGGTCAACTGAGATATCCTCTCGTAATGTCCACTCTGGGGTATCAGGTTGTGCGGAATGATCTTACAGTACACCCGAGGCTCTGGACATAGGTAGATCGCTTTCATCTCCCAGCGATCCTCTCTGATAAGCTGACGGTCTATCTCAGCCCTCATCTCTAAGGAAAAGAACTGGGGCTCTCTGAGGGCACAGTATACCAAGGGGCCATCATATGAAATGCCCAAGAGGTCCACTAACTGTCGGCAGTCAAAGGAAATCTCTACTCCCTTGATGTAGCTCGTGATCCTGAGATCCCTACCCCGCTCAGTGTCATTGTGATCTCCCACCACCTGGAGATTACAATAGAACTGTCTCACCAAATCCGAACGGGTACAGGCATCGTAGGTGATCCCGGAAAGCCAGCCCATCTCACCAAAAGCTATCTCTACATCAAACAAGGCTAGGTTAGCCAAGTCCACACGACGACCTCCCTTTACCTTCTTACGAGCATAACAGGCATACTAAGCCTCGACCTCGTTAGAACGGAAACGAACTGGGACATGAACCCTAGGTACTTTGGTATAAGCCATATTATCTGCAAAAACAAAGAAAAACAGATAATAGCTTAGTAAAGATGAAAAACCTAAAAATTTTGGCATTATAACGGCATAAATTGGGCAAAAGCCTCACTTTTCACCCATATACATGGGCAGGAGGACTTATATAGATTTTAAACTATCCTGCAAAAGTTATACAGTTGGAAATTTCATCTCAAAAGATTAAATTTGAAGAATTTTTGAGAAATTCAAAAATATTGACAAATTAGGTCAAAATTAGAAATTTTTAAGTTTTTCGATAACCAACCGATGAAACTCAAATATTTTTGAGGGCTTTCATCCGTTGGGTGGCCAATAACAAATGCCCCCAATAAAAATCGAATTTTTACGATTGGAAAAAGTTTAATTTGAAGAAAACGATATAAACGAGCAAAAACCTAGTTAAGAAACCCTAAAAACATGAAACCGTAGATAACATACCTGTAAAGAAGGAGTAGAAGCCGAAAAGAGAAGCAAAAATCACCAACGGGTCAGAGTTGTCACTGTAGCAACTCAGAGGAACGAGCCGAGTCGGAAATGAGGAGAAAGAATGAGAAATGGATCCAAAAATCGGGATTAAAAACCTGATTTTAGTCCTAGGGCACATAATTCGACCAAGACATGCGACCCTACCTCCGACCCCCTCATCGACCCTAGCCTCTCGGTAATCTGACAGAGAACTAGGGGTCGATCCTAGGGTCGGACATCCATCGACCCTACCATCGATCCTAGGCTCTCGGTAAGTAACAGTGGTTCTCAGGGTCGCATACCCTAGGGTCGGATATCCATCTACCCTACGATGGAAAATACAGTATTTTTGACAGAATGATCTGAAAAATTTGAAAATATCATTGACTATTGAATTTAAATATGAGAATGAATTATATGATGATTTCCTCACCTATCCTATGATTTTCAGGCGTTACCATTACCAGAGCAGATAATGGCTGGGCAAAGAGTGACCAGACGAAGCCGTAACTCTATTCCACCACCACCATCTGTGGAGGAGGGCGGCCATGAAAACCTAGAGGTATAGGGTAATCCGAATGTGGCACAGCCAGTAACTCATGACCAGGCAAATCCTACAGATTTGCAGCTCCACCTACAGACCTGGCTACAGCCGTACTGAATCTGGCACAACAACTACAACAAATACAACATGTACAAGCTACTATGCAAGCTACCATAGGCATGGCTTTTCCAGCTGCACAGACAACATCGATGCCAATAGGACAGGCAGGCATAGTACCAGGGGGAAGTAACATGGTATCCCATGCACCTCAAACACCAGTCATGCAGGCTCAAGTACAAAACCCTAATGTAGCTCAAGGTGGATATCAATACAACCACCTATGTATGGGGCCTATATTCCTCATTAGCTGGACCACTCTAGACTGGTCGAGCGTTTCCTGAAGATGAAGCCCAAAGAATTTAATGGCAAGCCAGCAGATCCTTTGTGGCTAACACACTGTGTTGATGAAATGGAAAGAAATTTTATGATGATGACAGTGAATGAGGAGGAGAAAGACATTTATGCTAAAGGGCGTTGCACACCATTGGTGAAAGTCTACCAAGACATATCTGTTAAACAAGCACACCCAATTGACTTGGGATATATATAAGGAGGCATTCTTTGAGAAGTACTTTCCTAGAAGTTTCAGAGATTCTATGGAGAAAGAGTTCCTGAGTTTGTATCAGGGACAGATGACTGTCGATGCATACCAACAGCGTTATGAGGAGCTGTTCTTCTTTGCACCAGTCAGTATACAAGCGGAAGATACAAAGACCTGAAGGTTCGTCATGGGACTTAGGGGAAGTATTCGTGAACATGTACTAGGACTTGAGAAGAAAGTCTACAATGAAGTGGTACAAATTGCTCGAGTGATAGAGTCGAGCCAAAAAGAGAGCTATTTTGCTCAAAACATGGGCATTAAGAGGCCAACTGGAAGTTCATATAATGGAGGGAATACAAGGACATTCAAACCCTTCCGTACTCAAGGTTTTAACGCTGCAGCCAAGACTACTTCAGCAGCTCAACCGCAACAAAAGCAAAATAATGAAGGAGTAAAATGCTATAACTGCAATCAAATAGGACATTATTCAAGGGAGTGTCCTAAACCCAAGAAGCAGCTACCGCAAGGAAAGATTTATGCTGTGACATCTGAGGATGCTACTGCATCGCCTAATGTGGTCACAGGTATGACCTGAACCTTTTCATTTTGTGTTACATTGTGTGCGCATGTAGACTAAATAAAAATAAATCACAGGTAGCGTACCTATTAATGACATTTTTGCCAAAGTACTCTTCCATTCAGGAGCTACTCATTCCTTTATATCTGTGTCATTTGGAAAGAAACTGAATCTACCCATCAAAAAGTTAGACTATAAATTGCTTGTACGATTGCCGATGGGATTAGAAGTGGAATTAGAAAAAGGTTATGGACTATGTCCAGTCCTTATTGACGAGAAAACTTTAGATGCAACCCTGATTCAACTTGAGATGGCAGACTTTGACGTCATCTTGGGAATGGACTGGTTAGCTCGGCATTCTGTAAACTTATTATGTGCCGAAAAGAAGCTGACATTTAAAGACAAGGAAGGAGCAGAGTTCAGTTTTGCGAGAACCAAACTTCCCCGTAAACGAAAGCTCATACTCTCTGCATTAAAGGCTAGGAAGTGCCTTGAGAAAGGAGCAGTTGGTATCTAGTATCTGTGGTCGATCTTACCAAGGAAGCCCCACGAATAGAGGATATTGATGTTGTGCGTGACTTCCCATATGTATTTCCTGAAGAGTTACCAGGACTTCCACCTGACCGAGCGATAGAGTTCGTTATAGATCTTATACACGGAGCTGCACCAGTATCTAAAGCACCTTATAGAATGGCTCCTACTGAACTAAAGGAATTAAAAGTACAACTACAAGAACTACTGGACAAAGGTTAATCTGACCTAGCATATCACCGTGGGGAGCGCCAGTATTATTCGTAAAGAAGAAGGACGGTAGTGTTCGATTGTGTATAGACTATCGGGAACTGAATAAGCTGACAATCAAGAATCGATATCCATTGCCTCGGATCGATGACTTGTTCGATCAGTGGCAAGGTGCCAAGGTGTTCTCTAAAATCGATCTTCGGTTAGGCTACCATCAGTTGAAGATCAAAGATGGTGATATTCCCAAGACAGCATTCAGGACCAGATATGGACATCATGAATTTTTTATCATGTCTTTTGGATTGACAAACGCACCAGCAACTTTTATGGAACTTATGAACCGGGTATTCCACGATATGTTGGATACGTCGGTTATTGTATTCATCGATGATATATTGGTCTACTCCAAGGACAAGGAAACTCATATTAAGAATCTAAATGCCGCTCTGCAGCGATTACGGAAAGAGAAGCTTTATGCCAAATTTATAAAGTGTGAGTTTTAGCTAAATGAGGTCGCATTCCTATGCCATGTTGTATCCGCTGAAGGAATTAAAGTGGACCCTAGCAAGATCAAAGCCATCGTAAAGTGGGAAGCACCAAAGAGCATTGCAGAAATTAAAAGTTTCCTGGGTCTAGCTGGTTATTATCGACGATTTGTGGAAGACTATTTCCGAATTGCTGTACCTCTCACCAGTTTGACTAAGAAGGGCAAAAAGTTTGCTTGGATTGAGAAATGCGAGAAGAGTTTCCAAACATTGAAGGCTAGATTGATATCTGCTCTGATCTTGACCATTCTGATTCCAGGACAGTCATTTATTTTACACACTGATGCGTAAGGATTGGGATTAGGATGTGTACTTATGCAAAGAGAACAAGTAATTGCTTATGCCTCAAGACAATTGAAGACACATGAGAAGAACTATCCCACTCATGATTTGGAATTAGCGGCAGTAGTACATGCTGTCAAGATATGGAGACAATACTTGTACAGAGAGAAATTTCAGATTAAATCAGATCCTAAGAGTCTTACTTATCTCTTTAATCAGAAGGAGTTAAATATGAGACAAAGAAGATGGCTGGAACTATTGAAAGATTATGATTGTGATATCCAGTATCATCCGGGAAAAGCTAATGTGGTTGCTGACGCGCTGAGTAGAAAGGCAATGATAAAATCTCAAGGAGAGGTTAACACAACTGTCGCAATGTGTACTACCGAAAAAGTGTTCAGTTACGGTAATGAGCAGTTTGTGATACATGCACCGGAGGAATCAACTAACCAAGGATTTATTCATCGATTTACAAGTATGTTTGCCACATTGAAGATTGTACCTGATATAATTGATGAAGTGAAAATAGCTATTAAATCAGACCCTTATCTAAGAACGGTACAAGAGGACATTGAGAAAGGTAGGACTATCCCTGAGTTCGCCTTGGACGAGGAAAAGGTACTGAAGTACAAAGGAAGAGTATGTGTACCTGAAACAGAAAGTTTGGACATTAGATATCGACTAATGAAGGAGGCCCATACCACTGTCTATTCGATACATCCTGGAAGTATAAAAATGTATCATGATCTAAAGAAATTATATTGGTGGAGAGGAATGAAAGCAGATGTAGCTAAGTTCGTGTCTCAATGCCTAAATTGTCAGAGAGTGAAGGATGAACGACAAAGACCTGCAGGATTATTACAGCCGTTACCGAAACCAGCATGGAAATGAGACTGCATCACTATGGACTTCGTCATCGGGTTACCATTGACTCCCCGAGTAGTTGACGTAATTTGGGTGATTGTAGACCGCCTGACTAAAACAACTCGATTTATAGCGATACGACCTCAGTATACACTGGAAAGGTTAGCTAAGTTGTATGTGGATAACATTGTCAGATTACACGGTGTACCTGAAAGCATTGTGTCCGACAAAGATCCACGATTTACTTCAAAGTTTTGATAAGGATTGCAAAAGGCTATGGGTACAACATTGAAGTTCAGTACTGCGTTCCATCCTCAGACAGACGGACAGTCAGAGCGTACCATTCAGATTCTAGAAGACATGCTCCGAGCCTATGTAATTGATTTTAAAGGATCATGGGATGAAAAATTACCATTAGTCGAGTTCGCTTATAACAACAGCTATCAGGCTACTATACAGATGTCACCCTATGAAGCATTGTATGGTAGAAAGTGTCGAACTCCTTTGTTTTGGAATGATGTTGGAGAACATAGCATTGTTGGACCAGAATTTGTTGAAGAGACTTGTCGAGTGGTTGACATCATCAAGAAAAGAGTGAGAACGGCTTAGAATCGTTAGAAGCAATATCCAGATACTTGACGCCGAGACCTTAAATTTACCGTAGGTGATAAAGTATTTCTCAAAGTGTCACCTATGCGAGGTTTGAAACGGTTCGGACAGAAAGGGAAACTAAGTCCGAGATACGTCGGGCCATATGAAATTCTAGCCAAACGTGGAAAAGTGGCTTACCAGTTAGCACTACCACCATCTATGTCAAGTGTGCATGATGTATTTCATATCTCCTTATTGAAGAAGTACGTCAGAGATCTAAAGCACGTTTTGACAGTGGATCCACCTGAATTGACTGATGATTTGACATTTGAAGTAGCACCAACTGAAATCACCAGCCAAAAGGTTCAACGACTACACAACCGTGACATATACTATGTTAAAGTCACCTGGAGGAGCCGAGATATAGAAGAGATCACATGGGAAGAAGAGAATGTTATGCGGAAGCAATATCCTCATCTTTTCAACTCGAAAGGTATGTACAAATTTCGAGGACAAAATTTTTAATAAGAGGGGGGAGTTGTAAGACCTGTATCGAATTAACCGGTCTTACCACCTTGTACCAGGTCTACCTATCATGGTCGAGCCAAATGGACCAAGTGCGTGAATGAAATAGCAAGAGCAGGTATGAAACTGACCCAAAAATAGTAAAATAGAGGGTAGGGTCGCATACCTAAACAGGTAGGGTCGACCCCACCTCATCAGGAAGTCAAACCCATGACTTTTAGTCCTAGGGTCGGACAACTGAAACCCTAGGGTCGATGGGATCTGCGACCCTAGCATCGACCCTAGGCAACCTGACAGAAACCAGAAATTAGGAAACTTTCCTAATTCAAAGGGAACCTTTCCTAAACTCGTTGGGATAGATTTTGGGAGATTTTTCTTTATAAATAGGATGTCCCTTAGCCTCTTTCTCCTTTTGAAACCCTAATTGAAAGTGAGAGAAAGAGAAGAGAAGGAGAAGAGAAGGAGAGTTGGAGAAGAAGACTAAGGAGAAGAAATTCAGAGAAACCTCTGAATCTCAGCAAACCTCAGGTATGGATATGCTTTCCATGAATTATTTAAGACCTTAGAATAGTTCATGAAGAGGGTATGATCTAGGAGAAACCCAAATCATCCATCCATGGGTAAATTCCAATGGAATCCATGGACGGAATCATTGTAAACAAAGTAAAGTGTGTAACTTGAAGTTTTGAGCCATAGAACAATCATAGAATGGACTATAAAAGTAAGCCAAAGGATCCAAATATGAAAGAATGGACTGTAGGATGAAAGGTCGACTCAAACTACGTGTGGTAGCACGTAGGGTCGATTGGTAACTGACCCTACCAGGCCACAAGATCGACCCAAAGCTCTCAGGAAGTCCAAGGAGGCTGTGGTTGCACCTAGGGTCGATGGATAACCGACCATATGATTGACCCTACACCCTGGGGTCTCAGAAAACTACTACCCTACCTGCGACCCAACCTGCGACCCTATCTATACAACAAGCTTAAAATTGTTGGAATTAATTCTAATTAAAATCTATCGACTTGCTAGGTTCTCCTAGTGATATAAAAGTGATTCTTAAAGCTTGAAAGAGGATCTACACTCAAGCAAAGGTGAGGGAACAAGACCTAAACTAATTGGATAATAATAACCTGTTTTTATTTCTTAAGTCCAATGCCATGACTGATTCTATGCGTGTATGCTTGTAATGTGCATTCAACATGTCATCCAATATTTCTATTATTACTGTTCATGCATATTTAATTTCATTGTTTATAACATGATAATGATGATGATGATAGGAATAGACATGTGAATATTTGTGTTTGGCTGGTGTACATGGTGCGGGTAGGGGATTGTATCAACCGGTACTTCAATGTCATTTTCATTGGGGTATATTTTGCCATAGTTCTACTCAAGTCATGTCCACTAAGCAAATGTTGGTGTACTTGATGCGGATAGGGATGGTATCAACTAGTACTTCAATGCCATTTTCATTGGTTATATTGTGCCATAGCTCTATACAAATCTTGTCCACTAACATCGTCGTATTGTCATTACCTTAGCAGAACTATTACGTTGTAGGGCATCAGGGGAGGTGGTCTCGGACCGTATAGTCTTCGACTCTACCGGGGGGCCTTAGCTATATCTCTATGGACGTATTGAGGGATGCTGGGGTGAGGCCTTGGATACATTGTTTGCCATTAGGATTGGTTAGTTGCGAGCCCAGTTTGCAAGCCCTCGCCAACAAGGGCTTACGTGTTGGTATGGTATCAACTGGTACTTCAATACCATTTTCATTGGGGTATATTGTGCCATAGTGGGTGCATGTGGGGTCGACAGTGCCGTTATCATTGGGCGGCTTCACACACTCGTGTATAGAGGTGAGGCGGCCTCTGAACCTTTCTATAGCACATTGCAAACTATAAACCAGACCACAGTTATGATTGAATGCATGCATATGTTGTTGCATTGTTTTGTTTTCTCACTGAGCTCAAGTTGGAGAGCTGACCCTCGTGCGCACAAATATTTTAGTTTCTGATGTTGCAGGTATTACGGTTGAAGATTAGGTCAACAAGCCAACATATAAACGGGTGGCGGCTATGATGAGCAAGCTATGGAGGACTATTTTGATTCGTCAAGCTAGCATTTCAACTATGGATACGCCTAGTGTTTAATTTCCGTATTTGGATATTGTAATATGTACTAAATTATGTTTTGATTACTTGGAGATAAATAAAATATTAATTATTCATCATGACTAGACCTCAGTTCATTATCTGTAAGACTTTCGCTATTTACTTTATTACCTCTGATTAATGTGGAATGTGTTTTGGTTTAACAAAGTGGGAATATCCTATACGAGATCTTGGTTGAACCGTTGGTTTATTGACGGTTCATCACACCATTCTGGTTGGTGCAGAATTAGGGTCTGACAACTTAGTATCAGAGCTCTCAGGCCTTTCCCATGAAACCTGAATATTTCCACTAGAGTCCATGAACTGAGTTAGGATAATTAAAGCTTTAATACAAACACACCATAAGCACCTGTGTTGGTTGAGACAGAACTTAAACAAGACAATAATGTACATATTAAAGGTGGAACCATATATATACACTCAAACAGAAAGAGAAGACCAAAATTTACCTTGATAAACCAATAATATAGGGTACTATCTATAAGTCGGGCAATTACCTAAGTATACAAAAGATATAGTGCAGTAGCAAGAAGGGAGCATCTGTAAAGCAGAGAAATTGGAATACCGAGTTGGTACTCACAAGATGTGAAACTCGATGTATGATAGAGGAAGAAGGAAAATGGCTAGTAACGCTTAAATCCCTGTAGAGGAAAAGGGAAAGATCTCAGGTTGAATGCAACAGAGATAGGAGAACAATGACCATACACTAAGAATAAAAGAAGATAAAGCTATACTCCTGGGTGACGTGGAGACTTAGAGTGAGATCCACCACAAGCTGATCCATTGTTCACTGAGCATTAAGAAGATGTTGCAACTTGACCCCATCACTATTTGGGTTGAGAATGGGTAAGAAAAACTCATATGAGCAGATGCAAAATAATGATAATCAGATTGGAGCAAATCAAAGGAGGTGAACAACCAGGCCACTCCAGCCAATCACCTGGACTACCCAAGTTGTCGATGCTACATCAACACCTCCGGGTCAAACCAAGTACGGTACCAATTGGTAGCAACACTGTACCCCCAGCACCTGTTACCTATAATATAGTGTCTACCATACAGCAAGTCCCAGTAATGCACACCCCAGTGTAAAAGTTTGGTGCACAACATGTCACACCCCAATTCTGCACCAACCAGAATGGTGTGATGAACCGTCAATAAACCAACGATTCAACCAAGATCTCACAATAGGCTATCCCACATATGATAAATCAAAACACATTCCACATTAATCAGAGGTAATAAAATAAATAGCAGAAGTCTTACAGATAATGAACTGAGAATCTAACTGTGATAACCATAAAGAAATATCAAATTATTGATAAATCAACTGAGGCATAATTAAATAAATATCAATTACATGTCTTTAATAAAATTAAACAAAATCTAATCGAATACGCATGAGTTGCACTCGCATGAGGAGTCATGCATATCCACTAAGTCTTCAGCTTCCATTGTCGCCACATGCCCGTACACAGGAGCATTCATATAATCTTCAACGTTGGTACCTGCATCATCAACTAAAAGTATTCGAATTCGAAAGGGTGAGCACACATCACGGCTCAGTGAGCAAACAAAACAATGCAACAATACATATGCATGCAATCAATTCATATCTTTGGTCTGGTATATAAGTTTGCAATGTGCTATAGAAAGGATAGGTGGCCGCCGCACCTCTATACACGAGTGTGTGGAAACGCCCAATGAAAACGGCACTGTCGTCCCACATGCACCCACCATGGATAATATACACCCCATGAAAATGGCATGGCTGTACCGGTTGCCCATACGAACACGTAAGCCCCTGTTGGCGAGGACTTGGAAACTGGGCTCGCAACTAACCAACCTTAATGTCAAACAATGTATCCAAGGCCTCACCCCAGCATCCCTCAATACATCCATAGAGATAGAGCTAGGGTCTGGTGACCAGGCTGAACCACAATGCCACATCCCCCCCTGATGCCTTATGACATATTAGTTCCGCTAAGGTAATAGCGATACGACGATGTTAGTGGACAAGACTTGAGTAGAGATAGAACTAGAGTCTGGTGACCAGGCTGAACCACAATGTCACGTCCTCCCCTGATGCTCCACTCGCATCAAGCACACTAACACTTGCTTAGTGGACATGACTTGAATAGACCATGGCACAATATACCCCGATGAGAACGGCATCGAAGTACCGATTGATACCATCCCTACCCACACCATGTACACCAGCCAAACACAAACATTCACATGCCTATTCCTACCATCATCAACATCATCATGTTATAATCAATAAATTTAAATATACATGAACAGTAATAATAAAAATATTGGATGACATGTTAAATGCACATTACAAGCATACACGCATAGAATCAATAATGGTATTGGACTCAAGAAATAAAAACAGTTTGTTATTAACCAATTAGTTTAAGTCTTGTTCCCTCACCTTAGCTTGTTAATAGATCCTCTTCCAAGCTTTAGAATCACCTTTATAATGTTATTATATTGCTAGAAGACCTAACAAAGTCGATAGAATTTAATTAGAATTAATTCTGAATTTAAAAACCATGTTGTTAACTGAGGGTCGGAGGTAGGGTCGGAGTCATGATCGACCCTGGGTGCGACCCTCTCCTAATCTGGACTTCCAGAACCCTGAGGGTCGATACTCAGGTCACATAGGGTCGGATGGTCATCGACCCTCTATGCGACCCTCGGTGGGTTTTGGTCAATTTTTCTCCTTTTAGTCCATTCTTCGTGTTTGGGGTCCTATGGCTTGCTCCTACAGTCCATTCAACATGCATTCCATGGTCTAGAACCATGAATCATCCACCTATATAGCTTTTATGTATTCTCCCATGGTTTTTCATGGAAACCTAACCATGGGTTGATGGTTTGAGTTTCTCCGAGATCACACTCTCATCATTATCTAACCTAAGGCCTGTAGAAACTCATGGAATTAGTATCCATACCTGAGAAGAATACTCCTTCTCTGCAACTCTTCTTCTTCCTTAGCCTTTTCTTCATGTTTTCCTTTTCTTCTTCTCTTCCTTCTCTTCTCTTTCTCTCAATCCAATTAGGGTTGTAAAAGGAGTGAAAGAGGCTTAGGGACGTCCTATTTATAGAGTAAAACCTTTCAAAATAAGTCCCATTGAGTTTAGGAAAGGTTCCAATTGAAATTAGGAAGGTTTCTCAATTTTCGGTTCGAGCTGTTTTTCCCGAATACTGAGGGTCGATGGGAGGGTCGATGGGAGGGTCGGACCTGCCTGTTAAAACCTGCGACCCTATCCTCATTTTGACTGTTTTTGAGTAAATTTTCATGTTGGGTCTTGGGTTTCTTCACACACTTGGTCCACTTGGCTCGACCATGATATGTAGACGGGTCCCGACACGAAATGTAAGGTTAGGCCGGGTTTGTGGCGTGCGGGTCTTACACAACAAGCAGTGTATCAAGGTGGTTACCCTTATCTACCATCGATGTATGGGATAGCTACATCATGACAAAATGATCCGACCAAGGATTGAGAAATATTTTCTGAAGACAAAGCCTTAAACATTTTCAACAAAGGATCAAATATATTGTAGTCATATAACTAGATAGGATGCAGTGCATTATTGATTTACTCTTATGATTATAGAGGATGCACATACCTGATTTTAAATTTTCGTGTCTTGACAGGATACCTTCTTGATTCAACCTGTCAATTGGAGTTATAGATATTGTTTCTTTAGTATTAGTCCAGATTATATCAAACTGAGCCACTCTCATGATCGACAACATGAACAGAGATATGAACTAAACAAACAGTTAAATGTTTAATCATGTTAAGCGTACATCTTTTCGATTTTACCTGATTTACTGATGTACAAAAACTTTCTCCAGATTTACTCTTGTAGTGCCTTGACCAATGACATTATACACTCAATAGAACCTGTAACCATGAGGTTAAGAATTGTAAAACCTCTATTTCCATGTATTTGGACCACCGTGCAACTTAACGACCTTTTAATGCCAGTTGGATTACCACAGATTTACTCCTGATCCTTTAAACTTAAGTTCATTAGATAATGAAAGTGTTTGTCGTCATACTAAATTAAAAGAAGGAAATGAATTGTTCTGATTCTTACATTTCTCAACATCCATTGATAAGATGTTTAGTAATAATGGAATTATTGGAAGAAAGATGATTGGATTCAGATTAAATGCTATGGCCAATGAACCTCAGATGAAGTAATGGAGAATCTATTTTGAGATTACTGATTTGATGGATATGAGCCATGTCTATAAAAGAGTGCATGAGCAAAGGTGAAAACTATCAAGAGTAACTAGGAAAGAGTAGATAGCACTCAAGTAAAGTTAAAGATGGCGATATCGGTATGAATTTTGACAAGACAGAAGATTCCTAAAGGCAAATCTAAGAGTGGATACAAGGATAAAGTAAAAAAAAATATGACATTGATAGTATTCAGATTAGTACAAGTAATACTGAGTTATGCCCAATGTTAAAGGAAATGATTAAGCAAAGACCAAGACAGTTTGGCAGAATTAATGAAATTTTGAGCATATACCCTAATGCTTAGACTTGGGATATGTAATGAGTAAATAGTCAGAAGATGCTTTTTGAGATATATGATAGAATGATAAAAGAAGGTGTAAGCTAATGAGCTTTTTGGGATATATGAGATTTCAAGCAATAGTCTTTGAAAAACAAAGAGATGAAGGAACTACACAAGCTCTTAAGACCTTATACCAGTTTTTGCTAGTTCAAGCCCTTTAGACTAGATGTTGTATTGGATGAGTGTTATTAACAATGTTCGAATCATATGGATGGACAGAATTTGGATGCAACCTAAATCGACTTGAGATGGCAGACTTTGACGTCATCTTGGGAATAGACTGGTTGTTTCAACACTCTACAAAGTTGTTATGTGCATAGAAGAGGTTATCATTCAAGAATAAAGACGACATATAAATTAGTTTTATTGGAAGCATGTTGCCTAAGAAGTGAAAGTTGATCCTCTCTATGCTAAAGGCGAAGAGATGCTTTGAAGAGAAAGAAGTTGGACATATGGTATCTGTGGTATACGTTCCCAAAGAAGCACCATAGATTGAAGAAATTGATGTGATGCATAAATTTTCTGATGTGTTTACAGGAGACTTATTTGGTTACCATCTGATCATGCGACCGAGTTCGTCATCGACTTGTTACCCAAGGATGAAACTTGTGTTAAAGGCACCTATGAATAGCTCTTATAGAATTGAAGGAACTGAGACTCAACTACAAGAGTTATTAGACTAAGGACCTAATAGGCTAAGTATTGAATCACGGGGAGTGCCAATGCAATTCGTGAAGAAGAAGGATGATAGTGTTGTTTGCGTATAGACTACCGAGAATCGAACAAGCTCACGATCAAGAATCGAGATCTATCACCTCGGATCGATGACTTGTTTAAACAGTTACAAAGAGCAAAGGAAATTTCTAAGATTGATCTTTGGTCAAGGTATCAACAGCTGAAGAATTTGGACAGCGATATCTCGAAGATACCTTTAGAATCGGGATTGCACATTATGAGTTCTCGATTATGACGTTGGGATTAACCAATGCCCCTACATCTTTTATGGAGCTGATAAACTGGGTGTTTCATGACATGTTGGACACGTCGGTCATAGTTTTCATAGATGATATTTTGGTTTATTCCAAGAATGAAGCAACTCATACAAAGAATCTTAGAACAGCTTCACAACAACTGAAAAGGGAAAAACTTTATGCCAAGTCCCAGAAATTGAGACCTAATTAAGCAAAGTGATCTTCTTAAATCACGTGGCATTATAAAAAGGGATAAAAATAGACCCTATTAATATAGAAGTAATCATATGGTGAGAAACACCTAAAGAACATTGTGAAGATCAGAAGTTCCTTGGGTTTAGCTGGTTATTACAGACGATTTGTAGATGACCACTCTAAGATCGCAAAAACCTCTTACCAAGCTAACCAAGAAGGGAGAGGAGTTTAATTGGACTGACAAGTGTGAAGAATGTTTCCAGATTCTAAAGTAAGGTTGATATCAACTCCCATCTTGATCATTCAGACACCAAGGAAACCGTTTACCCTAAACATCGAAGCTTTCAGATTGGATCTAGGATGCGGGTTGAAGCAAGGTAAATAAGCGATTGTATATGCTTCAAGAAAACTGAAGGAGCATGAGAAGAGTTACCCTACTCATAACTTGGAAGTACCGGTGATGAGTTATGCAATCAAGACTTGGAGACATTATCTATATAGAGAAGAATTTCAAATTAAATCGGATTACAAGAGTTTTATTTATCTCTTCATCAGAAAGAGTTGAACATGAGACAAAGAAGATGGTTAAAACACTTGAAGGATTAAGACCGTGATACATAGTGTCGCTCAAGCCAGGCTAATGTAGTAGCTAAGGCCTTAAGCAAAAAGGGAATTTTGAAGTCCGAGGAAGGAACCAGTATAGATGCTGCCTTATGTTTCACAGCAATAGATTCTGATTTGGAAGGAGAGTAACATATAATAGAAACTCGTGAGGATCTAATTGAGTGAGAACTTATGGATGAACTTATGGAGCAATAGTTCCTCGCTTGTGTTCACAACATTAAAGATCATCTCTGAATTGATAGACGAAGTAAAGGTAGTAATTTTGTTAGATTTGTATATAAGAACGGTGTAAGCAGATTTAGAGAAAGGAAACCAAACCCTGACTTACTCCGGATGCGAAAAAGGTCCTATGATACAGAGGATGATTATGTATACCTGAAGTGAAAAATGCTGATAATAAGATATAAGATAATATTAAAAGCCCATTCTATTCCGTATTGGATACATTCTAGAAGTATAATATATACCAAAACATGAAGAAATTATTTTGGTAGAAGGGAATGGAAGTAGTTGTGGCTAGATGCATGTTTCAGTGTCTGAATTATCAGCAAGTAAAGGCTGAAAGACAAAGACCAACATGGCTTACCATAACCACTATTGGAGCCAGTCTGGAAGTGGAACTGCAGTAGAATGAACTATGTCAATGATTTGCCACTAACTCCCAAATCGGTTGACATGGTTTGGGTGATTGTTGATCGCCTTAGGAAGATAGCTCATTCCATTGTTATACGACCTCGATATGCTTTGGAGCAGCTAACTAAGCTATATGTGGATTGAATTTGCTACCAAACTACTATGTAGATGTCACCTATAAAGCATGGTACCGTAGAAATATCAAATTCTTTTGTTTTAGAATAAAGTCGGTGAATAAGGAATGGTAAGACCTGAGTCTATTGAAGAAACCTGTCGAGTAGCAGACAAGATCAAAGAAAAGGGCCAAGATAGCTCAAGTTTCTCAAAAGAGACCAAGACCTCGAGTTCGCCATAAGTGATAAAGTGTTCTTGAAGATATCTCTTATGCACGGATTAGAAATAATTCAACGAGAAGGGAAAGTTGTATCCGATATATGTTTTGGACCTCATAAAATTTGGAGAGACGTAGAAAAATTGTATATCAAATAGTGTTACCGCTGTCCACGTCTAGTACGCATGACGTATTTCACGTATCTCTATTGAAGAAGTATGTTGGAGATCTATATCAAAGGTATTGACCACTGATCCACTGGATTAGATAGAAGATTGTTGATCGTCGTGGTACCAGCCTAGTTCACTAGTTGGAAGGTACAAACATCTCAAAAATTGGGATAATTATTATATGAAGATAATCTGACGAAGACAAGACGTGGAGAAGATTACATGGGAGGAAGAAGATGCAATGCGAAAATAGAATTCCCACCTATTGACTCCGAAGTAAATTCAAATTTTGAGGACAAAATTTATTTTAAGGAGGGGGGAGTTGTAAGATCTGTACGTTCAAATTTCGAGGACAAAATTTCTTTTAAGGGTGGTGGAGTTGTAAGACCCGCACGCCACGAACCCAGTCTAACCTTACATTTCATGTCGTGACCAGTCTACATATCATGGTCGAGTCAAGTGGACCAAGTGTGTGAAGAAACCCAAGACCCAATAATAAATTTTACTCAAAAACAGTCAAAATGAGGGTAGGGTCGCATGCCTAAACAGGTAGGGTTGACCCCACCTCAAAAGAAGTCCAACCCATGACTTTTTGGTCATGGGGTCGCAGGGGTCTCGGATTATCCGACCCCCTCATCAACCCCCTAGCATCGACCCTAGGAAAACAGCAAAAAACAGCATGAACCTAAAATTAGGAAACTTTCTTAATTTCAATTGGGACCTTTCCTAAACTCAATGGGACTTATTTTGGGAGGTTTTCTCTATAAATAGGACGTCCCTAAGCCTCTTTCACCCCTTTTAGAACCCTAATTGAAAGTGAGAGAAAGAGAAAAGAAGAAAGAGAAGAAGAGAAGGAAAACATGAAGAAAAGGCTAAGGAAGAAGAAGAAGCTCAAAGAAATCTTTGAAACTCAGACTATAGAAGGTATGAACCTCAATCCCTATCTGAATTGAAAGCTTAGAATAGATTATGATGAAGTTAGGTTAGGAGAAACCCTAATACCATCCATCCATGGATGAATTCTAATTGAAATCATGGAAAACTATGAAAAGTGAGTAACTTAAAGTTTTGAGCCATAGAACAATCATAGAATGGACTATAAAAGTAAGCCAAAGGACCCAAACATGAAAGAATGGACTGTAGAATGGAAAAGTCGACTCAAACCATGTGCGATCCCACGTAGGGTCGATTCCCAATCGACCCTACCAGACCACAGGATCGACCCCCAGCTTTCAGAAAGTTCAAGGAAGCTGTGGTCGCACCTAGGGTCGATGGAACATCCGACACTAGCATCGACCCTATACCCTGGGGTCGCAGAAACCTGCGACCCTACCTGTGACCCGTCCTGCGACCCTAGCTTAACAGCAAGCCTAAAATTATCAGAATGAATTCTAACTAAAATCTATCGACTTGTTAGGTTTTTCTATTGATATAAAAGTGATTCTTAAAGCTTGAAAGAGGATCCACACTCAAGCAAAGGTGAGGGAACAAGACCTAAACTAATTGGATAATAATAACCTGTTTTTATTTCTTAAGTCCAATGCCATGACTGATTCTATACGTGTATACTTGTAATGTGCATTCAACATGCCATCCAATATTTCTATTATTATTATTCATGCATATTTAATTTCATTGTTTATGACATGATGATGATGATGATGATGATAGGAATAGGCATGTGAATGTTTGTGTTTGGCTGGTATACATGGTGCGGGTAGGGGATGGTATCAACCAGTACTTCAATACCATTTTCATTGGGATATATTGTGCCATAGTTCTACTCAAGTCACGTCCACTAAGCAAATTTTTGTGTACTTGATGCGGATAGGGGATGGTATCAATTGATACTTCAATGCCGTTTTCATTGGGTATATTGTGCCATAGCTCTATACAACTCTTGTCCACTAACATCGTTGTATCGTCATTACCTTAGCAAAACTATTATGTCGTAGGGCATCAGGGGAGGTAGTCTCGGACCGTATAGTCTTCGACTCTGCCGGGGGGCCTTAGCTCTATCTCTATGGACGTATTGAAGGATGCTAGGGTGAGGCCTTGGATACACTGTTTGCCATTAGGATTGGTTAGTTGCGAGCCCAGTTTGCAAGCCCTCGCCAACAGGGGCTTACGTGTTGGTATGGTATCAACCGATACTTCAATGCCATTTTCATTGGGGTATATTGTGCCATAGTGGGTGCATGTGGGGTCGAAAGTGCCGTTTTCATTGGGCGGCTTCATACACTCATGTATAGAGGTGAGGCAGCCTTCGAACCTTTCTATAGCACATTGCAAACTATAAACCAGACCACAGTTATGAATTGAATGCATGCATATGTTGTTGTATTCTTTTGTTTTCTCACTGAGCTCAAGTTGGAGAGTTGACCCTCGTGCGCATAAATCTTTTAGTTTCTGATGTTGCAGGTATTACAGTTGAAGATTATGTCAACAAGCCAACATGTAAACGGGTGGCGGCTATGATGAGCAAGCTATGGAGGACTATTGTGATTCGTCAAGCTAGCGTTTCAACTATGGATACGCTTAGTGTTTAATTTCCGTATTTAGATATTGTAATATGTATTAAATTATGTTTTGGTTACTTGGAGATAAATGGAATATTAATTATTTATCATGACTAGACCTTAGTTCATTATCTGTAAGACTTTCGCTATTTATTTTATTACCTCTGATTAATGTGGAATGTGTTTGGTTTAACAAAGTGGGAATAGCCTATACGAGATCTTGGTTGAACCGTTGATTTATTGACGATTCATCACACCATTCTGGTTGGTACATAATTGGGGTGTGACATGTATGGTTTAAGCAAACGGGCACAACCTATTTGGGATCCTGGTTGAACCTTTGGTTTATTAGCGGTTCATCACACCGTTTTGAATAGTGCGGAATTGGGGTGTGACATATCGGCCTTGACATTCTCCTCGAGGGACATTATGTAACTTAAAATTTTCAAAAACTTTAATAAATTTCTATACCTGGACTAGGTACTCCACTAGATGTTCATGCCGAGCTTCATATACTCCATTCACTTACTGCACCACCAACTGTGAATTGCTAAAAGCCACCTGTGAATTGCTGAAAGCCACCAATTGCGTCACCATTATTTTTCAGGCAAGTTGTATGCTAGCTAGTAAAGCCTGATACTTTACGATATTATTCATTGTTGTGAACCCAGACTTGACTGCAATTAATATTTGGAACCCTTCAGGGCTTGTCAGAACTAAACCTACCCTAGCTTCCCCTTCATTGGAGGATCCGTTAATGTACAAAAACCAAGATGGGTCTTCAGGGCTAATAACTATCGGCGACTAATATTCTTTTATTGCTGTATTGGAAACATCCGCCTCATCCTTTAGTAGGGTGCTTTCGATGAGGAAGTCAGCTAAGGTCTGAGCCTTAATAACTGTCATTGATTGATACTTTAAGTCGAACTCGCCGAGATCAACCTCTCAATTGACCATGAGTTCCGAGACATTGGCTCGAGATAGAAACTTCTTCAACGGATTATCCGTTAAGGCAGTAATAGTATGGGACTGAGGGTCGAAGTTTCTGAGCCGTAGTAACTAAAGCAAGAGCTAACTTTTCAATAGATTGATACTTGGTTTCCACATCAAGTAAGTTTGCTGGTGTAGAATATGGGGTGCTAGACTCTATCGAGCTCCTTGATCAACACTGCACTAACCACTTCGAGAGAAACTGCTAAGTATAGGAGGAGTTCATCTCTGAGCTCTGGTTTAAGAAGAAGTGTGGGTGACAACATGTAACTCTTGAGATCTTTATGTCTTTAAGAGTTCTAAACAATGAAGACACTGGTCCGTAGATCTAGACATAAATCTACCAATGATCGCTATCTTACCAGTTAACTCTTGTACCTGCTTCAGTATGGAAGGAGCCGACATGTCTTAGATAGTAGCTATCGTGGCTAGGTTGGCTTCTATTTCCCTTTGTGAGACCATGAAGCCTAAGAATTTTCCTGAGTGAACACCAAAAGCACAATTCATCAGGTTAGGCCACATGCGATTTCTCCTAATGACCTCTAATACTTTGGAAAGGTCATCTTGGTATGTCATACCCCAATTCTGGCTGAACCAGAAGTGTGAGTGAACCGTCACTAAACCAATGGTTTACACCAGAATCTCAATAAGATCGTGTCCACTCATACAAATCATTGCACATAACCATTCTAAATATAATAAAATACAGTGAAAGTCTTAAATTAAATAAACTGAGTACTTCTATTGATAAATAAAACAAATTAATCAATTATTCCAAGTACCAAAACGTAACTAAATATCTTTACATCATTCATAAATCCAACTGAAAATAAATAGAATAAACAAATCAAATATCTTAGAGGTACACGCAGAAAGGACACTCGCATGAAGCATCATGCTCATCCTCCCCTGCTTGCACTTCTAAAGCACCAACACCTCCATATACTGTAGCATCCACATAGTCCTCCACAATATATCCTGCATCAACATCTAAAAACATGTATATATACAAGAGTGAGCTCGCAACTTAGCTCAGTAAGATAATCAGACAATGCAACACACATCATGCATGAGTAACATTTACATTATGGTCTGGTTTTAAGTTTGCAATGTGCTATAGAAAGGATTGGCGGCCACCGCACTTCTATACACGAGTGTGTGAATCCACCCAATGGATCAAACACCACTGTCATCCCACATACACCCACCATGAATAGAGATAGAGCTAAAGTGTCTGGATCAAACACCGCCAACACTTCCCCTGATGCCCTACCCATACCAACACGTAAGCCCCTATTGGCGAGGGCTTGCAAACTGGGCTCGCAACTAACCAATCCTATATGTCATCACAGTAGGCCCTATCCCAACACAGCTCCCTACGACATAGAGATAGGTTTAGAGTCTAGTGGCCAGGTTGGAGACCACAGTGCCACTTCCTCCCCCTGAAACCCTACCCGCACCAAGCATGCTAAAACAAAAGCGATACGAAAAGGTGCTAGTGTGAGGAATGATCCAAGATCCCAGGCCCTTCTCATTCCACACACTAACGAAAACAATCACATGCCTAACACTCACATCCTAGCATAGCGAGTATGCATGAACAATATAATAACTGAAAGTAAAGATGACATGGGAGTATGCACAAACACCATCCCACAGAATCATAATTACTAACAATGTTTTACTGTTATTAAGTTATTAGGGTTTAGGTCCGATTCTCTTACCTGACGCTTGATTGCTAGCTTACTCCGCGTCATCAAATCCAAACTTGATAACACAGGGTCTTAGGGTTGAATTAGAATAACTTTCTTAGGGTTCATGTTGGTCGAAAACCAACTGGTATTGAAAACACCCTCACAGTGCATACCGGTCACAGGTACCGATCACAGCACTATGGGGCAAGGCACGACGGATATGGTCGATCGGTCCCCCACAGACCAGTCCCCGATAGGTACCAATCGCAGTATCGATCGCATATGGTGCGACCGGTATAGTCGACCGATATGCCTCCAGAAGACCATCAACTTGGTGTTCGCCTTCCGTCGGTCATCCCCCATTGGTTCTAGGGTTTCTCCTATGTATTCTAGGCCTGAGTAATGAGTTAGAGTTGTTTCATGTCCCATTCAAGTCCTAGTTCCTATGATCCTAAGCCTAGAATGCGAATCTAGGGTTCATCGACTGTATTAGGGTTTGACAGCAAATTTAAGGGTTTTAGATCAATACCTCGCCTTGCATGGTATTGATCAATTCATGATTAATCATCTATAATGTTTAACTTAGAGAGAAGTTCAAGCACTTACCATTGGTTCGCAACTATGGTGTTCTTCGTCCAACGGCCAACGACGGCTCCTCTCCCTCCATTCTTAGCTCTTTCTCCTTATTCGATCTCTTTCTCCTCTATAGGGTTTGTGAGGATCAATCAAAGAGTTTTAAGAAGGTTTAAGGGTCCTCCTAAATAGATTAGGATAGAGTTTAGGAATTTTTCCTACGTTAGGAAAGTCCTTAGGCTCAAGATTTAGAAGCCGGACCCGTAGAGATCCGTTTTCAGATTTAACCCGTCTGCCCGCGCAGACATACCGGTCGACCAGTACCATCGACCGGTACCATATATCGGTATGAAAAATATCATACTTTTAGATCTGTTTTTGTATCTAGTTGTCATCCGCTCGTTCGGTCTGTCCCGATGATGATTGGAAGACCTGTTACGACATGAGTTAAAGGTTTAGATCGGGTTCATGGAGTGAGGGTCTTACAACTACCCCACCCTTAAAAGAAATTTCATCCCTGAAATTTGCATGTAGGTCACACAACTCCCCCACCCTTAAAAAAAATTTCGGCCTCGAAATTTATACGTACCTTATTCGTCGAAAAGGTTAGGGTATTCCTTTCGCATTGCATTCTCTTCCTCCCAAGTGATTTCTTCTATATCTTGACTTTTCCAATGCACTTTCATGTAATGGATATCCTTGCTTCAGAGATGTTGTACCTTTCGGCTTGTGAGCATCATAGGTAGTACTTCAAATGTCAAGTCATTTGTCAAGTCTGGGGGGTCTACTGTCAGATGTGTGATGAATCTCTGACATACTTCTTCAATAAAGAAACATGGAATACATCATGAACGCTTGACTTGGATGGTGGTAGAGCTAGTTGATATGCCATATTACCATGTCTGGTCAAAATTTCGTATGGTCCCACATGCCTGGGGCATAGTTTTCCCTTCTTACCGAACCGTTTCAGACCTCGCACAGGTGATATCTTCAAGAATACCTTGTCACCTACTACAAACTCCAGGTTTCAACGTCAGTTATCCGCGTAGTGCTTTTGTCGAACTTGAGCTGTCTTCACTCTTTCCTTAATTTAATCAATCGCTCGACAAATTTCTTCTACGAACTCCGGTCCTACAATCCTTCTCTCTCCCACCTCATTCCATAACAGAGGTGTACGACATTTCTTCCCATAGAGTGCCTCATATGGAGCCATTTGGATCGTAGCCTGGTAACTATTGTTATAAGAAAACTCAATAAGTGATAGCTTCTCGTCCCAAGCTCCTTTGAAATCTAGGGCACACGCTCGGAGCATATCCTCTAAGATTTGAATAGTTCTTTCTGACTACCCGTTTATCTGAGGATGAAAAGCTGTGCTAAACTTCAACTTGATTCCCATAGCTTTTTATAATCCTTCCCAGAATTTTGATGTAAAATGAGGATCTCTCTCAGATACTATACTCTCTGGGACGCCGTGAAGTCTGACTATATTATCTACATATAGCTTGGCTAGCTTGTCCATGGTATACTGAGGTTTGACAGGGATGAAGCTAGCTATCTTGGTAAGTCAATCGATTATAACCCATACTGCATCCACTAACCTTGGTGTCAAGGGTAAGCCAGTGACGAAATCCATTGTGATACAATCCCACTTCCATGCTGGCTCCGATAGTGGTTGTAGCAAACCTGCGGGTCTCTATCATTCTGCTTTCACTTGCTGACAATTTAGACATTGGAATACAAATCGAGCTACATCCGCTTTCATACCCCTCCACCAATATAATCTTCTCAAATCATAGTACATCTTGGTGCTTCCTGGATGTACCGAATATGGGGTGTAATGAGCTTCTGTCATAATTCTGTCTCTGATATTTGAGTTCTCACTCTCAGGTATACATAATCGTCCACAATACCTGAGTATCTTGTCTAAATCCAAGGTAAAGTTAGGATTGCTTTTATCCGTCTCTTGATCTTCTTGCATAGTCTTGAGGTATGGATCCTGTAGGATTGCTACTTTTACCTCATCTATTAGATTTGGTGAGATCTTCAAGGTTGCAAACATCAATGTGAACTTATGAATCAAGCCCTGTTCCACTGGATCTTCTGCAGTCTTTAATATATGTTCTTCATCATTCTCTATCGAGCTTGAGGCTGCAGCACACAGTGCAGCGTTTGTACTAGGTCCTGCCTCAGGTTTCAATGCCCAAATCCGGCTTAAGGCATCAACTACGACGTTTGCCTTATCCGGATGGTATTGGATGTCACAATCATAATCTTTTAATAGCTCCAGCCATCTCCTCTATCTCATATTCAGGTCCTTTTGAGTAAAAAGGTAAGTCAAACTCTTGTGATCCGACTTTATCTAAAACTTTTTACCATAAAGGTAGTGCCTCCAAGTCTTAATTGCGTGAATGACCGCTGCTAACTGTAGATCATGCGTAGGATAGTTCTTCTCATGCTCTTTCAACTGTCTTGATGCGTAGGCAATCACCTATTCTCCTTGCATCAACACACATTCAAGACCCAACCCTGAGGCATCCGTATATAAGGTGAACGTAAAGCCTGGTGCTGGGATGGTTAAGATAGGTGCAGAGACTAGTCTTGACTTCAGAGTCTGAAAGCACTTCTCACACTCATCTGTCCATATGAACTTTTCTCCTTTCTTGGTTAGTCTGGTGAGTGGAATGGCGATTCTTGAGTAGTCTTCCATGAATCTTCTATAGTAACCAGCCAATCCAAGGAAACTACGAATCTCTGTAACTGATTTCGGTGCATCCCATCCTACTATAGCTGCGATCTTGCTTGGATTTACCTTGATACCGTCTGTAGATACTTCGTGACCCAAGAAGGCCACTTCCTTCAGCCAAAATTCATATTTCTTGAACTTGGCATAAAGCTTCTCCCTACTCAGCCATTGTAGGGCTGCTCTCAAATGTGATGCATGAGCCTCCTTGCCCTTTGAGTAGACCAAGATGTCGTCAATGAATACGATGACCAAAGTGTCCAACATGTCATGAAACACTCGGTTCATCAGTTCCATGAACGACGCTGGAGCGTTAGTCAACCCGAATGACATTACAAAGAACTCATAATGCCCATACCTTATCCTGAAGGCAGTCTTCGGAATATCTTCTTTCTTGATCTTCAATTGGTGATACCCTGATCTAAGATCAATCTTCAAGAAAACCTTTGCACCCTGCAACTGATCGCACAGATCATCAATCCTAAGCAAAGGGTTTCAGTTCTTGATAATTAACTTGTTCAACTCTTGGTAGTCGATACATAGTCGTACGCTACCGTCCTTCTTCTTTATGAACAATACAGGTGTTCTCCACGGCGATATGCTTGTTCGTATGAAACCCTTATCTAGTAGTTCTTGTAACTGGGTCTTCAACTCTTTTAATTCTGTAGGGGCCATCCTATAAGGTGCCTTAGACACCGGCACCGACCCTGGCATAAGGTCTATCACGAACTCTGTAGCCCTGTTTGGAGGTAGACCTGGTAGATCCTCTGGAAATACATCTGGAAACTCTCGTACCACATCTAGATCTTCCATCTTTGGCACCTCTGCAGCGATGTCGACCATAGACACTAAGTACCCCACTCCTCCCTTCTCTGAGCATCTCTTAGCTTTTAGGGTAGAGAGGATTAGCTTCCGCTTCCTAGGTAATTTGGTTCCAGTGAAGCTAAGCTGCTTTCCCTTATCATCCTTAAAAACAAATTTTCTTTTGCCACATAATAAGCTAGCTGAATGATGGCCTAGCCAATCCATTCCCAAGAGGACATCAAAGTTTTTCATCTCGAGTTGAACCAGATTTGCTTCTAGGTTTCGCCCCTCAATACTAACTAAACACGGCCCATAACATTCATTCTACGCCACTACTACCCCTAACGGAGAGCGAACTATCAAGCTTGGGGTTAAGGACTTGATAGGAAACTCCAATCGCTTCCCAAAAGACATAGAAACAAAAGAGTGTATAGCCCCAGAGTCAAAGAGTACTCTGGCGGGTACACCAACTATATCTACCATTCCTGGAGTTTAATTATCCCTTAGTTTTACATGCTCATACATAACAAAACAATAAGAAAAATAGTGAGGAACGAAATCATACCAGTAACCACATCAGGTGATACGACTACCTCCTCAGTGGTGACTGCAAATACCTTCCCTTGCTGTGGCGGTTCCTTTCTAGGTAGAGTACAGGTTTTTGCATAATGGCCCAATTACTGGCAGTTAAAACATTTGACATTAGGGTTTTTACTAGCTACCTGTGATGGTGGTGGTGCAGTAGTATTCCTTGCTGGCACCACAACAGACTAAGTCCTGTAGAGACAAAATGGTTAGTGTTCCCTATACCCGAAGTTTCAGTACTAGGCCTCTTCAGTCCCCTGTTTTGAGCAAAGAAGCTGTCTCTTTGGCTTGCTTCAATCACCCTAGCAATCTGCACAGCCTCGTTATACACCTTCTTCTCCAAAGCCAAGACGTGCTCCCAAATACTTCCTCGCAATCCCCTAGTGAACCTACGGGTTTTGGTTTCCTCCTCTTGCATGCTTGCTAGAGCAAAGAAAAATAGCTCTTCGTACCTCTACTGATACGCATCAATAGTCAACTGGGATTGTTGCAGGTTAAGGAATTCCTTCTCCATTTGATCACGAAAGCTCTTAGGAAAGTACTTATCGAAGAAGGCTCCCTTGAATATTTCCCAAGTAATCTGTGTATTCTTCGTCTCCAAGTATGTTTGGGTAGAATTCCACCAGGCATTAGCATCTTCCTTGAGCATGTGCGTAGAAAATAGCACCTTCTCATCCTCCGTGCAAGTCATCAGACGGAAGTTCTTCTCCATCTCAACAACCCACTGTGCAGGCCACATTGGTTTTCCTGGTTTCCCTGTGAAGGTAGGGGGTTTCAATTTCAAAAACCTATCCACAACTCGTCTTAGGTCATTCTACCCCTGTGCATTTGTTCCATACCATGGTGGTGGGTACGGATAGATCCCTTGATAGGCAGACGACGTTGGAAATTGGTGTGGTAGTTGTGGGTTCTGTTCATGGCCCATCGGCCTAGTGCTACCATCCACTGGCAGTGTGGTATTATTTCCCCCAGACTCAGGCGTACCTTCTGTAGGGATATATCTTAGTGGCCTGAACATCTTCAGCATCTCATTTAAGAACACCTTCTGTTGAGCTTCCATCTGATAGACCAGATTCATCACTATAGTCTCAGAGTTAGTGTAAGGAGGGCCTGACAGATTTGTTGGTGCTCTATGACTCTGCCTTTCTCTACCATTTCTCATTGGTGTCCTGTCCCCATCATCCCTCATTAGGGTTCCATCTACTAGGTTCAGATTTTGCTCACCAACATTTCCTGCTTCCACATTGTCCTCTACTTGACCCACCCTTGAGTGGTGACGTTCTCGTGAACCTTTGTGACCATTTTCGCCTGCCATCTTAGATTACTCTTTCCTGTTTGGATTTGAGAAGAAGACATAACACATTTGGTACATTAGAATGGTCACATTTGTCATAATAGTGTTAGTCTTTAGCAAGTGCAAGGTGAAAATTATAATGGGAACTTTAAATCCAAATTTTAAAAATTTTCTCAAAATTTTCTGGCTTAGAATACTTGTCCGGTCGCAACATATCGGTCGCGACACTGTATATTGTAGTGTGGCCAGTATGTCTAGGCGGACAAACCTCTTGGACTTCCCGAGAGGTACAGATCGATGTACCGGTCGCAGCCCTGTAGGGTATGGCACGACCGGTATGGTCGACTGTCAAGAATTTTCCCCTGACCGAGAGGTACCGGTCGATATACCCAGGGGGTACCGATCGACCGGTATAGGGCAAAACTGTCAACCAGTATGCCCTATTAAGCTTTAAAAATCGTGATTTTGAGTCATTTCTCACTTTTCTTCTTTCCATTCTCTCCGGTGGTGATTCCTCTCTGACTTGGTGAGTTACTACAGTCCGATTGATGACTTTAGGAGCAATTCTCTTCCGATCAAGACCTTGAACATCATCTCCAAGTTAGGTTCTTCTTTCCTCTCTCCATTTTACATCGTTTCTTCATGGTTTCTTGCCCAAATACTAAATTTTTCTTGGTTTAGAAGATTCTAACCGTAGGAACTCTTTTCCCTTGGCTTAGAAATAGTTTTGGGACCACTATGAACAAAAACCCTCAACTTATTTGAGGTTTCACCATATGATTTTCTCAAAATCGAAATTTTTGGATTTTTGACCTAGGTTTTGGTCAAAAATCAATTTTTTTTGTAATTGTTGAATTTCTTACTTGTTTGATGATTGTTTGGTCTCTATATGTTACTAAATGGTTACATAAGTCCTCTTCCCCAGATTTTTGGGTGAGTTCGAGGCCTTTGCTTGAAATACTATCATTGTGCTGTTGAAATTTCAAAATTTTTTTGACTAGTTCTCATTGTTTTATTTTGTTTTGTAGTTAAAAAAAAATGTCTTGGCATCGAAGTGCTGGTAAGCATGCATAAGCTCCAGGCATGAACCATCCACACTCGCCGGTTCCACAGGTTGATGAGTGGTGGTTTTGTTCGACGACAGCGCAGGCCCGTTTCCCATGGTTCGAAGAGAAGAACATAGAATCTGGGCGTTACGTAAACCTGGAGCAACTACAACGATTTGATGTTGAAGCAGCCTTTGGTGCACTTGGGTGGTTACCAGTTATCACCTATACAATGACTACTCGACCAAACCTGGTCAAGCACTTCTACGCTAACCTGGAGGTCGAGGGGGATGTTAACGATTTCAGCTACGGTAGGGACCTCTGCCTCACCAGCTTTGTCAAGGTGTCCCCATATCATTCAACATTTACTAGCTCGCTGATCTCTTGGGGATTCCTAATGATGGTGATTTGGTTTACTGTGCTCTCAAGATGAAAGGCTTCCTTACTGATGATCTGTGCCAGGAAGTTTCAAAGCAGATCCTTAACCCAGGGGCACCCATGAAAGCTGCCAGTTTGATACCTGTTCTTCGAGTATATTGCCGCATTATCCAGCATGATATTGTTCCTCAGAGTGGCCACTACAGTGAGTTATCTCAGCTCACCCAGTACCTGACTTCTTGTGTCGGCACTAGGGACGGGTTTGTCTTCCTTATATTATCATCAGCACTATACGTCAGGCTACCATGTCTGACTAGACAAGTAACCTTCCTTATGGCCGGCTTATCACTACACTCCTGCAGCGCCTTCGAGTAGACATGAGGGATGAGATTGCGGTCGAGGACACCATGACATCAGACATTGACTGGGATGCCATTGTCCAGATGAAGATGGATAACCTGCCGATCAATGATGAGGAGTTAGAGGCTCTTCATCATCTACTTAGGAGGGTAGCGACAGCCGCAGCAGCAGCAGCAGAGCTGATGCAGCTTATGCAGAAGAGGTAGGGGGTGATGATGATGAACAGAGGACATTTCTGCACCAGAACGCAGCCCATACCTGTAGCAGGACCATCCCAGTCTCCTCCCGATACCATGATGGGTATGTTTATGGAGATTCAGGATGCCCAGCGCGAGATGAACCGTGACCTAGGTCGCCTCTCTCGCAGCCTCAGAGTCACATAGGAGTAGGTACACTGGCTCAGGGTGGCATATGAGCGGGACTATGATATCACTGACCCCATTCCTCGATGCCCCAACCCAATGATAGATCACTTTATATTTCTCTCTCTCATAGTACATTGACTTTTATAACGAGGTAACTGTCCAGTTTGTGGACTGTACCCTGTAGCACAATTAACTTTTCACTCTTAGAATGCTTTATGCTTATTCTTTGATACGATTCTTCTTCTTACTTGTTATTGAAATTTGTGATCATTATCACTTGTCATTTTGGTCCCCTAACTAGAGCATGTCTATTTATTAGGTTCTCACTTTTAATACAGTACATTATGCTCTTTAGTATTTAGTCGCAGGCATCAAACAAGTACTTAAGGTGCATTTTTATTAATGCTTTTTAATTTTTCCTATCTCAGTTCATCGACTCAGTTAAGTACAAATATGGTCTGTTGGACAGAGCCTAGAGCTCTGATACCAAGTTGTCACACCCGAATTTCGACTGAACCAGAAGTGTGAGTGAACCGTTACTGAACCAACGGTTCACACCAGGATCTCAATAAGACCGTGTCCACTCATACAAACCATTGCACATAACCATAATCAGAATATAATTAAATACAGTGGAAGTCTAAAATTAAATGAACTGAGTACTTCTACTAATAAATAAAATAAATTAACCAATTATTCCAAGTACCAAAACGTAACTAAATATCATTACATCATTCATAAATTCAACTGAAAATAAATAGAATAAACAAATCAAATATCCTAGAGGTACACGCAGAAAGGGCACTCGCATGAAACATCATGCTCATCCTCCCCTGCTTGCACTTCTAAAGCAGCAACACCTCCATATACTAGAGCATCCACATAGTCCTTCACAGTATATCCTGCATCAACATCTAAAAACTATATATATATATATATATATATATATATATATATATATATATATATATATATATATATATATATATATATATATATATATATATATACACAAGGGTGAGCTCACAACTTAGCTCAGTAAGACAATCAGACAATGCAACACACATCATGCATGAGTTACATTCACCTTATGGTCTGGTTTTAAGTTTACAATGTGCTATAGAAAGGATTGGCAGCCACCGCACTTCTACACACGAGTATGTAAATCCGCCCAATGGATCAAACACCACTGTCCTCCCACATGCACCCACCATGGAATAGAGATAGAGCTAAAGTGTCCTGATCAAACACAGCCAACACTTCCCCTGATACCCTATCTATACCAACACGTAAGCCCCTATTGGCGAGGGTTTAAAAATTGGACTCACAACTAACCAATCCTATATGTCATCACAGTAGGCCCTATCCCAAAATGGCTCCCTACGGCATAGAGATAGGGCTAGAGTCTAGTGGCCAATCCAGAGACCACAGTTCCACTTCCTCCCCCTGATACCCTACCCGCACCAAGCATGCTAAGACAGAAGCGATACGAAAAGATGCTAGTGTGAGGAATGATCCAAGACCCCAGGCCCTTTCCATTCTACACACCAATGAAAACAATCACATGCCTAACAATCACATCCAAGCATAGGGATATGCATGAACAATATAATAACTGAAAGTAAAGATGACATGCGAGTATGTACAAACGTCATCCCACAGAATCACAATTACTAACAACGTTTTACTGTTATTAAGTTATTAGGGTTTAGGTCCGATTCCCTTACCTGACGCTTGATTGCTAGCTTACTCCGTGTCACCGAATCCAAACTTGCTAACACAGGGTCCTACACGATGTTAGGGTTGAATTAGAATAACTTTCTTAGGGTTCACGTTGGTCGAAAACCAACTGGTATTGAAAACACCTTCACAGTGCATACCGATCGCAGGTACCGATCGCAGCATTACGGGGCAAGGCGCTACTGGTATGGTCGACCGGTCCCCCACAAACCAGTCCCCGAGAGGTACCATCGCAGTACCGGTCGCATATGGTGCGACCAGTATGGTCGACCAGTATGCCTCCGGAAGACCATCAACTTGGTGTTCGCCGTCCGTCGGTCACCCCCCATTGGTTCTAGGGTTTCTCCTATGCATTCTAGGCCTGAGAAACGAGTTAGAGTTATTTCATTTCTCATTCAAGTCCTAGTTCCTATGATCCTCATCCTATAATGCGAATCTAGGGTTCATCGACTGTATTAGGGTTTGGCAGCAAATGTAAGGGTTTTAGATCAATACCTCGCCTTGCATGGTATTGATCAATTCATGATTAATCATCTATAATACTTAACTTAGAAAGAAGTTCAAGCATTTATCGTTGGTTCGCAACTTTGGTGTTCTTCGTCCAACGGCCAACGACTACTCCTCTCCCTCCTTTCTTAGCTCTTTCTTCTTCTTCGATCTCTTTCTCCTCTCTAGGGTTTGTGAGGATCAATCAAAGAGTTTTAAGGATGTTTAAGGGTCCTTAAATAGACTAAGATAGAGTTTAGGAAGTTTCCCTACGTTAGGAAAGTCCCTAGGCTCAATATTTAGAAAGTGGGACCCGCAGAGATCCGTTTTCGGATCTAACCAGTCTGCCCGCGCAGACATACCAGTCGCCGGTACCATCGACCGGTACCATAGACCGGTATGAAAAATATCATACTTTTAGGTCCGTTTTCATACCTGATTGTCATTCGCTCGTCCCGTCTGGCCCGATGATGATTGGAAGACCTGTTACGACATGAATTAAAGGTTTAGATCGGGTTCATGGAGTGCGGGTCTTACATGGTGGGTCGGGCTTGGGCACTTTTGACCAGAAAATCATAAACATAAACCTCCATATTCCACCCGATTTGTTTATCAAAGACTTTGTTGACAAGCTGTTGGTAGATTGTTTCAGCGTTTTTCAAACCAAAATGCATTACAGTATAGCAATATAGACCTCGATTTGTTATAAAAGCAATATTTTCTTCATCTTCTCGGGACATTTTAATTTGATTGTAGCCCGAGTAAGCATCTAAAAAAGATAATAATTCATGGCTGGCAGTTGCATCTATCAATTGATCTATACGAGGCAGAGGGTAACTGTCTTTCGGGCAAGCTTTATTGAGATTAGTGAAATCAGTACAAATATGTCAAGGTCCCCTAGTTTTTTCTACCATTATAACATTAGACAACCATTCGGGGTAATTGACCTCTCTAATAAAACCTGCTGCAAGCAGCTTGTCGACATCCTGATCAATGACTGCTTGTCATTCTAGAGTGAAGGCCATTTTCTTCTACCTTAAGGGTTAGTGATGAGGGTCAATAGCAAAGCTATGCTCAATTGTGCTCTGAGGATACCTGGCATATCCGCAGTTGTCCATGCAAAGATGTCAATGTTGGAGTAGAGGAAGGAGATAAGCTGTTCTTTCTATGCCTTGGGTAATGCCGACCCATTCTGAAAAGTCTTCTTGGGGCTGTCTACGGAGATCGGTACATGGATGAGCTCTTCCACATGTGTTCATCTTTCTTGTACAAAATTGTCCCTTAAATTGTCAAGTAGAATGAGTTGCATGGGACTGGCCATCTTGTTTGCAGCTAACTCCGCCATGTAGCGTTTGTAGGAAACGGACTGGTTGGCTTTGCAGAAGCCAATCCCCGATTCTGTTGGGTACTTCATGACTAAGTAAGAGGTGGAGAGACATGCCTTGAACCGGTTCAATACCAGTCGTCCCAATATTGCATTGTGGCTTGAAGGCATATCAACCACCATATAGTCCAAAGGTATGCAGGTTTATTCAGGACATGTTTCCATTTTGTTATCTAGGCGGATGGCCCCTTTAACAAAGACTGGGTGTCCATTGAACTGGATCAGAGAGTACTGAATGGGGCAAAGTTTCTTGTCTTCGAATCCTATCCTTGGTAAGTGTTATAGTACAAGATGTCAATGGCACTCCAGGTGTCAACAAGAACTCGATAGACATTATGCTTTTCTCCCATTGACATTGTGATAATCAAGCGATCTTTATGAGGTGTGACTACATCAATGAGGTCGTTGTCTCCAAAACAAATAAAGCCTTTACTCCATAACTTTTTAATGGGATTCTCGGGGACTTCATCTTCCCGTCCTTTGGATGAGGTCTTAAGAATTGTCTTTGATAGATCTTCCCTAGGTGGGCCTGCCATTATTGGAAGGACCCTTCCTTTCTTGTGCTTAGGCCAGACAATTATGGTGAAACATCTGCCAAAATCATGACTAATGCACTAATCCTCGTCTAATCTGAGGTCGTGCTCCGGTCCTGGCTTACCGATCGACTCCCTCAGGTGGCTTTTGTTTCTCTACCTTTGAGGAGTCTTTCCTTTGCTTTCATTACTTGGGGGCGACGTGTTGTCCCTAGGTGCTATGTTGATACTCCGACTTTGGCTTGGTCCAAGGAATGCCTTCACCGACCTCCATTGCCATTAGGGTCATTGTCGTCCCTTGGAATATTTTCTCTTCCCGCCTCAACCGGGCAAAAGGTAGGTGCCGGATTGAGGGGTGCTGCTGGTGGATTGGGGTGTGGGGCCCCTCGGTACAATGTTCATGCGGAACTAGATCTTCCACTAACCCCTTCAAATTTCAACAAGCTTTGGTGGTGTGTCCATGGTTCCGATGATGATAGTAGCACAGGCAAGGATTTTGCTTGATCGGTTTGGCGATCATGGGTGGATGCCTCACCACCAACGGATCATTTCTTTTAATGTTCATGATCTCCACCATGGTTCCGCTGAGCGGGGTGTACTCTAGTGCCTGGTAAGTGGGTTTTCCCGTAGGAATCTCGTCCCGGATTGGCTTTCTTGCTCGGTTCACTCTCCTTGGGGGCTTTGTCGGGTTGGTCTGACATCTTTTCCTTAGCTTTAGCGAAGCCACTGATAGTCTCTTTTTTTATCAATACCACAGCCTTGGATCCTGAGAATCAAGAATTTTTATGAAAGCGTTTCATTTGCTTCTCTTCCATGGAAGTTTCATTTTCCTAGAATGTATCCTAATTTTTGGTCTAATTCTTCTTCTGATGATCGATTTAACCTCTGAGCATACCTCTCACATCGATTTAAGATTTCTCTAAGGGTATGAGGAGGTTTCTTGTTTATGGAAAGACTAACTCAATGTCTCTGACGGTCAGAGGATAATGCCGCCACTATGACATCAGGTTGCATATTTTTAATCTCCACTGTAACTGCATTGAACCTTATGATAAAGGCTTGGATTGACTCATCCTCTTGTTGTTAAGCACCATGAGGTGAGCCAGTGCCTTCCTCAAAGTTCTATTCCCTATAAATGCGAAAGGAAGTGATTACTCAAGTATTTGAATGATTCCACTGACCTCAGCGACAGGTTGTTAAACCAAGTTCTCCCGATCTCCCTCAAAATTGATGGGAAGGCTCAACAGCACAAGGCATCATGGTAGCCATACAAGAGCATTCCGACTTTGAAATTGTCCAGATGCTTTTCTGAGTTAGATTTTCCATTATACAGGCCGATGTTCTACACCGTGTAGGTTTTTGGCAGTGGATACAACATGATTTCATCAAAGAGGGCCGACTCGGTGTTGTAGTCATGCAAGAGAGGAGCATTGACACCTTTCTCGATCTACTACAAATGGTGCTATAGGTCTCTCAGTTGTTATTGCAAAGCCACCATCTAAGCTTGTGGAACAGGAGCCATTGTCTTTTCTGGGGCAACTAGTGGTTCTTGACCAGTGGCTCATTCTTGTCGAGCTACATCTATTGGCCTGGGCCTCATCTCGATTTTGGCGGGCCGTGCCAACTCTTCATTGGGCTTCATTGATAGCTTTGGAATTGTCTTGTGAACTGATACGATCATGAACCGAGATCCTCTGAGCACCTCGGGAAGGAAAATGACTCCTAGATGCAACTTCACTGTGAGCTTGGTTCGGTACGTCATCTCGTACCAAACCAAATAGATTCTGAACTCGGGCTCGTTTGTTTCGCGAGCCAGTTGGATGGTGTGAGTGGCTAGATGATGTTAGCGCATCTCTTTGTCGAGTTCACTATGGGTGAGGAATCGGCACCTCCGGGATATTTATTGAAGGTGCGACAGCTACACCAAGCACCTGCTGTTGAAGTAATTGGGTCAGTGCTGCTAGCTGCTGCACCAATGAGTTGAAATGTTCTTTAGTCACAAACTATTGGGGGGATTGTTTTCTGCCCCCCTTTCTTTTTCTACATTAATATCCAGAAATGCATATTCCAGTCCTTCCAAGATGTGGACCCGCTCTGAGGGAGCGTTTCTATTATCGCCTCACAAATGGTAACTACACTCTGATCTCTTGGATGAAGCCATGAGTATCACTATTTTGGCTGGAACTTTGATCAAAGGTAGTATTTAACAAAATTACTTTTGACCCCACGGTGGGTGCCAATCTGTTGTCGTTGGATTTTGCTCGATGCTCCGGATGAAGACAGCTAGCTGTCAATCAAAGGAGTCAAACAAGTAGTGAGGTGGACAGGTATATGAACCCCGTGGCCATTCTGATGCTTAAGTCAATTTAGCCAGAACAAGAAGATGGAATTCGGAAATGAGATGGCCGGATTCCTATAGAGAGGGGTTGAAGTGAGATGGTAAGGGTTGAGAGCAAGAAAGAGTGATGAAATAATAAGGTTGTGAGTGTGAGAATGTGTGTTAAAAACGTACCTTTCTGCCTTGGTTCTAGCTTGTATTTATAGGGGATGTCCTACTAGGTTGTGGACAACTTGTAGCCTTTACAGGCTACCCTACCCGAGCAGATCTAGAGTTAATCACGTGTTCAATTGTGGTTGGTTGGTGTATGTAGCTGTTGTCGAATGTGGAGGCTTTGCTAAGCATTTGGTTTCTACTCTCTCAGTTTGGTTTGACTAAAGATTCCACCTAAGATTATACGGTATATATCAACCATCGACAATTGGCAACAACCAATGACATGCCACATGTCCTTATAGGATTAAAAAAAGAGAGGATCAGATCGGATCAGTATAGTGTGGTCGATACCTATATGAATAAATTGATATGGCCAATCCGATACCGATTGCTAAAACCTTGAGGCCACCACTTGAAAATTGAAATAGGTCTTCCCATCACTTGCTTTCTTTTGGAATCAATGCAATTTAATATTTTGGATATTCTTTTTGGATCCTCACTTTGCATTGATCTTTCTTACCGCTTTATGTCTTTCAAATTTCAACCAAATGTGGGACCTATATTTGATTAGCATGTTTAAGAGAGTTTGGTTATGTCGTTCACATGATCATTATCATGATTTTTTTTTCCTTCTTTTTAACTTTAATTGACTTCCATTCATTCTCTAACCCGGTGTCTCTTGGACTATATCCAATCCCATGTTTAATTTATGAGAAAAGAGTGCTAGAAATGCTTCCACATCTTGACGATAGGGAGCCAGGTAGAGATTGTTTCCTGTCATTCAATCGTTTATTGGACAGACTTGGTTGCATCGATATATTTGCCGACCACTATGGTCAGTCCCATGAACAACTGAAATGACTGGACAACAAGAGACGATCTTAATCCTAGCAAGTCTCTGCTTTAATTTTGGTGATTGGTTGGCTGATATTATTTTTCGTTCCTAATTCTGTTTTTTTTTTCCTATGTTGTTATCATGTTATGTCATAGATCTAATTTTATAAATCTATTTTCTTTTTCTTTTTTATTTTAATGAGAAAACATAAGATAAAGGGTTCCAATCTTCCTTCATCTAGAAGAAAAGATTCATCATTATTTTATGATTGCAGAAGACATTTGAGAATAATTATGAGATCACAGTAGTAGATTAAAGAAAACTATCTAATAAATAAAATATAAAATCCACTTTCAAATAAATAACGTGTGAAAAGACATTAATAGGATGCTAGATGAATATTGTGGTAGATGGAGGGTGTTTATGATTGTTAGATCTCTTATTTAGTCTTTATTAAGGAGATTTTCTTATGTCAAATGATTTGATATTATACATTTTTGCCCTCTTGGTATCTACTTACTTGTTTTTTTTAGTGAGGCTAATTCTTCTCATGTCATATGTTTGTTCGAAAATCGCATGAAAGAATGATAACCCTTAACCATGACATAATGGTCGGTCATTTTTTAAAATATTTGACAAAAAAAAAATTTCTTACCGTTGACTAAAAAACTTTTGAGATTAAAAAATGGATAATTAAAAATTTGTCATATTCTAAAGATTTTTGTAAGGTGTCATTGAGATAGTTTTTACCAAAAAAAAAAAAAAAAAAATTTAGATAGTTAGGACTTTTTTTTTATTGACGCCACTTAAGGATTTGAGTACCTTTAATTAAACGAGAAGAAGTAGCAAACTCTATTTAATTCAAGGAAAGAGTTTCCTGTAGGATTGTGACTTCTACACCAAGAAGGACATTAACAAGAGTGCAACACACTAGTATTTTCCTTCATACGTGATGAGAAGAAAACCTCCTGATGAGGGACCCTCGAACAATGCCTAGGGACTTCAAACATTCAACATGGTGGCAAGATGCCATTATGAATTGTAATGGTGGATTTATCTCCTTGATAAATTTTACGTTGAATGGAAGAATAGATTCACTTTAATTTTAATTAAAAGTTCAAACTCCACAAATTGTGGTGCTTGACATGCTTATTAATGGGTGAGTACGACAGCCCTACGTAATACAAGGTGAATCAAGGCAATCTTGATCATGGCTCAAGTAATAGGGACCGGCTTGGTTGGATTTGTATTGATTGTGGTTTTGATTGATATTCAATCTGATCCCGATTTGATTCTATGTTAATATTATTATATATGATATCTTGACCACGTATTATTCTCTTATAAGATCCGCACATTGATTCAATCTGGATTGAATCGTTTTAGACATAGTCAATGCCGTGGTGTCCAATATCTCGATTTAGAACATTGATCTTGACAATTTGAACAATTAACTTCGAAATTTAGTGACATGGCTATAAGTTTGTACATTTTCTTCTATCTTGAAAACCGTAAGATTTTAAGTGGTCGAACTTAATAGTTGCCACGTGGAAAATTAGTTAAGCCCGAATTCTATATACATGAAATTCCCTCTGTGCTCCAAAATACATGCCAACTTTGAATTCAATTTGAGTTGGTCATGTGAAAATATACAGTAGGGGGAGTTTAAATTAATTGAGTTCTTTTGTTAAATTTTACATGTGAACTTTGTTGGGTTGTATCTTGTATTTTATAGGGTTAACACAGTTATTGAAGTTATATTTGTAATTTAGGTTTGTGACCATTACATGTGTAAGGATAAAATTGCAATTATGTGAGAATAGGGTTTCTTTGGAAATCTATATATTGTCTTTATGGGGTTTTCTCATACACACATAGATAGAGAGAGAGAGAGAGAGAAGAGGTGTAGAAGAAAAGAGCAAAGGGATGGGCATCATCTCGATTTTGGTGGGCTGTGCCAACTCTCCATTGGGCTTCATTGACAGCTTTGGTATTGTCTTGTGAACAGATACGATCATGAACCGAGATCCTCTAAGCACCTGGGAAAGGACATTGACTGCTAGATGCAACTTCACTATGAGCTTGGTTCGGTATGTCATCTCGTACCAAACCAAACAGATTTTGAACTCAGGCTCATCTGTTTCGTGAGCCAGCTGGATGTTGTGAGTGGCTAGATGTTGTCGGCTCATCTCTTTGTCGAGTTCGATGTGGGTGAGGAATCGGTACCTCCGGGATATCTATTGGAGGTGCGATAGGTGCACCATGCACCTGTTGTTGAAGTAATTGGGTCAGCGTAGCCAGTTGCTACACCAACGAGTCGAACTGTTCTTTAGTCACAAACTGTTGGGGGGATTGTTTTCTGCCCCCTTTCTTCTTTTGCATTGATATCTAGAAAGACATATTCCAATCCTTTCGGGATGTGGATCCACTCTGAGGTAGCATTTCTATTATCGTCTCACAAATGGTAACTACACTCTGCTCTCTTGGATGGAGCCAGGAGTATCACTATTTTGGCCGGAACTTTGATCAAAGGTAGTTTTTCACAAAATCACTTCTGACCCCACGGTGGGCATCAATCTGTTGTCGCTGGATATTGCCCAATGCTCCAGATGAAGACAGTTAGCTCTCAGTCAAAGGATTTAAACAAACAATGAGGTGGATGGGTATCAGAACCTCATGGCCATTCTGATGCTTAGGTCAGTTTAGCCAGACCAGGCAGATGGAAGTCGAAAATGAGATGGTCGGATTCCTGTAGAGAAAGGCTGAAGTGAGATGGAAAGGGTAGAGAGCAAGAAAGAGTGATGAAATAATAAGGTTATGAACGTGAGAATGTGTGTTAAAAATGTACCTTTTTGCCTTGGTTCTAGCTTGTATTTATAGAGGATGTCCTACTAGGATGTGGACACCTCGTAGCCTTTACAAGTTACCTTGCCCGAGCAGATCTAGAGTTAACCACGTGTTCAGTTGTGGTTGGTTGTGTATGTAGGTGTTGTCGAATGTGGAGGCTTTGGTAAGCATTTGGTTTCTACTCTCTCAGTTTGGTTTGACTAAGGAATCCACCTAAGGTTATTTGGTATATATCGACCATCGACAATTGGCAACAGCCAATGACATCCCACATGTCCTTATAGGATTAAAAAAAGAGAGGATCAGATCGGATCAGTATAGTGTGGTCGATATTGTTATGAATAGATGGATATGACCAATCCGATACCGATACCTTGAGGCCACCACTTGGAAATTGAAATAGGTATTCCCATCGCCTGCTTTCTTTTGGAATCAATGCAATTTAATATTTTGGATTTTTTTTTGGATCCTCACTTTGCATTGAACTTTCTTAGTGTTCGATGGCTTTCAAATTTCAACCAAATGGAAGATATATTTGATTAGCATGTTTAAGGCTGTGTTTGATATCATTTTTGTTTTTATTTTTCTGATAATTTTTTATTTTTATAAATGTTTGGTATCATGTTTAGCCACTATTTATCAAAAGAAAATAATAAAAAAAAAATCCAAATTCAGAGGTTGATTTTTGGCAAATACTGTTTTTGATTGCTTTTTGCGTTAACTCTTTAATGGCCAAGTGTTCTAAACTCGTAAAATAAAGGGTAAAAAAGAGTAATTGTAAGATTTTTTTTTTTTTTTTAATAAAACCATCTCTTTCGTCTCTTTTATCCCTCGCACTGCAACTCACAACGCCCTTCGGATTTCGTTCAGATTTCGTTGAAGGGTACTCTCCCCCTTTTGCTTTCGTTTTCCAGTCTCTGCTCCTCTCTCTGCCGTTAGACAGAAACAAAATACATAGTTTGTTTCTAGTCTCTGCTCCTTTCTCCGCCCTTCAGATGTCGTTGTCTCCATTTCCGTTAGAGGCAGAATACATAGTTTGTTGTGGGAGAGGAGATGACAGATCTTCACCCGATAGTCATAATTTTGGGTCTCCAAAACTTCCAGCTTCTTGCACATTGACGAAATGTTGCTTCTCGAACATCGATTTGATTCGAACAGTGAAACCTAGACAGCCTACAAAGAGAGAGAGAGAGAGAGAGAGAGAGAGAGAGAGAGAGAGAGAGAGAGAGAGATTAACATTATTCCCGTAAAATCTGAAGTTATATGTTCACTTGGACAGTTCTCACTGCAGAAACTAAAGCAAAAATTTAGTAAACTGCATGAGGAAGAAGAGGAGATGAGAGGAAGAAGAAAGAGGATAAAAATTATTCCACACATAAGTATACTACACGAATTTTTTATTCTATAATCTATTATGCCTGATAGTAATCAAACAATATTTTATTTTTTTATCAAAAATGATTTTTAAAACTACTTTTTGATAAATAGACAAAAATAAAAACAAAAATAATATCAAACACAGTCTAAGAGAGTTTGGTTGTGTGGTTCACATGATCATTATCATGATTTTTTTCCCCCTTCTTTTTAACTTTAATTGACTTCCATTCAGTCTCTAACCCAGTGTCTCTCGAACTATATCCAATCCCATGTTTAATTTATGGGAAAAAGAGTGCTAGAAATGCTTCCACATCTTGATGATAGGGAGCCAGACAGAGATTGTTCCTGTCGTTCAATCTTTTATTGGATAGACTCGGTTGCATCGACATATTTGCTGACTACTCTGGTCAGTCCCATGAATGATTGAAATGACTGGACGACAAGAGACGATCTTAATCCTAGCGAGTCTCTGCTTTAATTTTGGTGATTGGTTTGGCTGATATTATTTTCCGTACCTTATTCTGTTTTTTTTTTTCTACGTTGTTATCATGTTATGTCATAGATCTAATTTTATAAATCTATTTTATTTTTATTTTTTATTTTAATGAGAAAACATAAGGTCAAGGGTTTTAGTCTTCCTTCATCTAGAAAAAAGATTTATTATTATTTTATGATTGCAGAAGACATTTGATAATAATGATAAGATCATAGTGGTAGATTAAAGAAAACTGTCCAATAAATAAAATGTAAAACCCACTTTCTAATAAATAACGTGTGAAAAAAGACATTAATAGGATGCTAGATGAATATTGTGGTAGGTCAAGGGTGTTTATGAATGTTAGATCTCTTATTTAGTCTTTATTAAAGGGATTTTCTTATGTCAAATGATTTGATAGTATACGTTTTTACCCTCTTGGTATTTATTTATTTGTTTTTTTAGTGAGGTTAATTCTTCTCATATCACATGTTTATTTGAAAATCGCACCAAAGGATGATAACCCTTAACCATGACATAATGGTTAGTCATTTTTTAAAATATTTAACAAAAAAAAAAAAAAATTCTTACCATTGACTTAAAAACGTTGAAGATTAAAAACTGAATATTTAAAAATATGTGTCATATTCTAAAGATTTTTATAAGGTGTCATTGAGATAGGTAGGATTTTTTTTTATTGACACCTCTTTAAGGATTTGAGTAGCTTTAATTAAAGGAGAAGTAGTAGCAAAAACTATTTAATTTAAGGAAAGAGTTTCCTGTAGGATTGTGTGACTTTTACACCAACAAGGAAATTAATAAGAGTGCGACACACAAGTACATGAGGACGATTTTCCTTCACACGTGATGAGAAGAAAACCTCTTAATGAGGGACCCTCGAATAAGAGTGCGACACACAAGTACATGAGGACGATTTTCCTTCACACGTGATGAGAAGAAAACCTCCTAATGAGGGACCCTCGAATAATGCCTAGGCACTTCAAACATACAACATGGTGGGAAGATGCCATTATGAATTGTAATAGTGGATTTATCTCCTTGATAAATTTTACGTTGAATGGAAGAATAGATTCACTTTAATTTTAATAAAAAATCAAACTCCACAAATTGTGGTGCTTGATATGCTTATTAATGGGTCAGTACGACAGCCCTACGTAATACAAGGTGAATCAAGGCAATCTTGATCATGGCTCAAGTAATAGGGACCGGGTTGGTTGGATTTGTATTGATTGTGGTTTTGATTGATATTCAATCTGATCCCAATTTGATTCTATGTTAATATTATTATATATGATATCTTGACCACGTATTATTCTCTTATAAGATCCGCACATTGATTCAATCCGGATTGAATCGTTTTAGACATAGTCAATGCCGTGGTGTCTAATACCTCGATTTAGAACATTGATCATGACAATTTGAACAATTAACTTCCAAATTTAGTGAAATGGCTATAAGTTTGTACATTTTCTTCTATCTTGAAAAGCGTAAGATTTTAAGTGGTCGAACGTAATAGTTGCCACGTGGAAAATTAGTTAAGCCCGAATTCTATATACATGTAATTCCCTCGGTGCTCCAAAATACATGCCAACTTTGAATTCAATTTGAGTTGGTCATGTGAAAATATAAAGTAGGGGGAGTTTAAATTAATTGAGTTCTTTTGTTAAATTTGACATGTGAACTTTGTTGGGTTGTGTCTTGTATTCTATAGGGTCAATACAGTTATTGAAGTTATTGATGGACCTTGAATGACACTGAGAGGGGGGGTGAATCAGTGTGAATACTTTTTCCCTGATATTTCTTTGCTGCCCAGTGCTTATGATGAACCAGACTGCCCCACACACAGTCGTATGCAAATCTACCTCGCAACCACTCAGTGGCCAGGTCTACCGGATTTGCACACCCATCCTGCAATTCATTCCACGCACTTCACAAAGTACATAATTAAAACAAACCACAACACAGAAGGATTACGTGGTTCACCACCACAGTGAGTGATGACTAATCCACGGAGTAATGCCCAATGGGCTCCGTATTTATTCAATACTCAACTTTTAGCACTTTACAGGACAAGGATGCTCACCCTAAATTTTTCCAGCATAAAACTGAGAGGGCGTAACAACACCAGAATTCAGGCATAAAGCCAGTGTCCAGCACCCACTGAACACACCACAAATAAAGTAATTTTTGGGGCTTATAATGATGCCCTACAATTAAATCCCAACCTAGCAAGGCATTCAATATATTTTTTTTTTTCTGCCTAATGCTAGCATACAATAGACTTCCATACAACGTAGGCATTCAACATTATCAACCTACTTTAGCATACAATGCATTAATTCGATAAACAATAAGGGAGTTGAGAAAATCTCACAACCAATTTTTTCTGACAACTGATGACATTCTTCTTCTTCTGATAATCAGTTTATCCCTCGTCAAATGCAACCAAGCTCCACCAGCCTTCAAAAAACACATCAGTGTATCGGCATCAGCACGAACAGGGATGATGAATGATTGTCTTCAATTTCTAAAACCAGAAAAATCAAAAAATATGAAGTTCTTCCCTCTTGCTTCAAAAAAACCCCCTTTCAGATCTATTTTCCGCAGCCAGCAGGTTCTCAAACCATTCTCAATTGATAGAGAATGAAAAACCTAGCTCGGAGCAATTTGGATCGTCGGATTTGGCCACCGGATGGCCAAGTTATGAGGAAAACAAGTTCGGCCACTGAAAAAATTCAAAATGGAATCTTTAAACTCAACTTGATGCAGCCGCGAAGCACCGTAGCTGCGCCGCTTGGGTGTCGCGCTCTGATAGGCCGAAGAGAGAATCTGTATAATCGACCGTCGGATCTCACTCAAAAAGGCGGGATCGAACCTGATCCCTCGGATCTGGATAATCCGCGTCTCCGAAAATCGGCTTGAACGACAGCCGTTGGATCTGGATCTGACCCGCTTTTGTATTGCGCGTGCGTCACACCTAATCATGGCTCTGCTCCCATGTGACGCAGTGCATGATTATGCACTGTGTCTGGCCAATCAGTTCATGCGCGGGAGTATCTGACGACTCCGCCTGAGAAACACCATAGCCCGTAATTTTTAGGATCGTCCATCTGGAATCTGACATGCGTGGCTTCATTTGGGCGGCCGATCTCGCATCTTCAACATACTTTTCTTCCTAAAATACCCCTAAGAATTTAGAAAATGGCCTCTGTAACTTTTGCCTTTTGTTAAACTTGCTACAGGGTCGATTTTCCAGAGAGGTTTTCTCTCTCCTAGAAAATCGTCGAACACCTGGTGGGTAGAGGCGCGACATGCGGGATAAAGAGCCAGCGCGCACGGTATGCGGGAGAAAGTGCCAGCGCGCGCGGACTGTGCGCGATGGTGCCATGCGGGGGTGCCATGCGTGTGGGCTTGCCTGCTGTGGTGCCATGCGGGCTGGCCTGCTTGGCCTGCCTGCTGTGGTGCCATGCGGCTAGCCTACTGGGCTGGCTGCCTTGGCCCTCGGCCAGGCTGGCTGGATGGGTCCTACTTTCTCTCTCCTCTTTCTCTCTCTTCTGATTCTCGCTCCTCTGACATGCTTCACATCACCTGTAACAAAACTGCATCACCTGTTTCACTGCCATATCACCTGTAGGGTCCGCAGACACTCTCTCTCATCAAACTTGGCCTAGTTAGTCCAATTTGCCAACAATTATAATACAAAGGCCAACAGTTATATCTGTAATTTAGGTTTGTGCCCACTACGTGTGTAAGGATAAAATTGCAATTATGTGAGAATAGGGTTTCTTTGGGAACTTATATATATTGTCCCTGTAGGGTTTTCTCAAAGAAAGAGAGAGCGAGAGAGAGAGAGAGAGAGAGAGAGAGAGAGAGAGAGAGAGAGAGAGAGAGAGAGAGAGAGAGAGGAGAGGAAAAGAGGAAAGGAAACATTTTGTGAGATGAGGAGAGGTGTAGAGTCTTTTATATTGGTGAATACAGAAATTTTCTGATTTTCTATGTGGATATAGGCATTCCATATTGGGTGTTGAAACATGATAAATCATTTTGTTATGTGATTATTTGCTTTCTTGCTTTCTCTTGCTTGCGCTTTCATCCCCAACATTTACTCTAGGCTATGTCCATGTGATTCATAGGTTGAATTTGCTAAATTATCTTTCCGTGTGGCATGGCATGTGGCATGTAGCATGTGGGTGGATCCACCACATGAACTTTTCCATAATTATAATTAGTGGATAACCAAAATCATAATTAATCGTGGTTCTATTAAAAAAAACACATAAATCTGCTTCGAAACCTTACTAAAAAAAATGCATAGAGCCTATCTCGTGGAATTGGCCGTTCCAGATTAGAATCGATTAGGGCCAATCCCATGCAACACCAGATCTCAGCTAGTGTTAAGTTAATTCTAGGGTTTTTTGGGCTGATCTGGCACGAAATCAGATTGCAATTTAGACTAGCATCTCCATCATAGGAACATTATAAGAAATTATATAATCTTATGGTTGTTCTAATTTTCATGTGTTGTGGCATAAACTGCTTTTGTAGGTCTTGTTCAAGGTTGTGCTGCTATTGTTATGGGAGTACTATCAGGCAGTGTCCCTTGGTTTATCATAATGGTCATCCATAAGAGGTGGACTTTGCTTCAGAAGCTTGACGACACTCTTGGTGTATTCCACACTCAAGCTGTTGTAGGCTTTTTCGGGGGCCTTCTCCCTGGTATTTTTGTTGGAATTGTGTGGCCCAACACAAGATTATTGTGTTGTTTTTATGTATTCTCTTTGGGCATTTTTATCTCTATTTTGAGGTATATCATTGTTTTTTGTCTATTGTATTAATAGACTGGTTTTATGGATGATTATTCAAATGAGCCACTTTATAGTCCTTGGCTTAATCGCACCTATCATGATGCGCTATGTGCTTACATAGGCATTTATTAGACCATGATGGGTTTGACGGGTGCAAGTCAAAATTGCTCAGACTATCAGAGACATGGGGACTAGTTTTTCGACAGTCAATGCACATATGGTCTGTGAAGTTCTTCATGAAAAGACTTCATATACATTGAGTGGTGACCTTAGTGTCTAATCTTCCATTGTCAGTGACTTGACAATTATAAGAGTATATGCGTACCTACAAACTGCCAATTTGAGTAAATTATCGTGTTTGGTTTTGCATCCAAATGGTTTTATTTATAAATATAAACATATTATTTATTTTTATTTGCAAAACCTGTGATCTTTTTTGGTTTTATGAAAAAGGCAGTTTTATATTTTTGGTCCCTATTTATTATCTAGGGACACTTGTGGTAATTGTCAAAGTATGCCAAAAGGCAATCTAGATATGACATTAAGAGGCTAGCATTTCACTTAGGGTTGGACTTTATGACTGGTCATCTCTACCCTAGAGATATAAAAACATTTCAAGGCCACACAGGCAAGGGGAGGAAAAGCTCAAAATACCAAGTTATGGTATACCTGTCCAACTAGGGTGAGCACCTAGATTGTTTGTGAGATCCTTGAATATCAAGTGGTTTCGTTATATAATCATCTAGAGTTCTTCATCAAAAGGTAGAGTTCTTCAACAAAAGGTACCTTCAACTCGTCAAAAAGGTATGACACTCTTCTTAATTTCTTAGATTAAACAAGTGACATAACATTTGTAATAGGTTTTCAGTTTTGGGATGATGTTAAAAATAATATTAAAAATTTTCTAGGATGCTTTTTCCAATAATTTTTGTCGAGCCAGTGTTGTGCTCCATGTTTTTGCCAGTCACCAACAGTTAAGGTGCAGTCTATGGTGGGAGTGGTGGTAAACAAGTCGACAAACAAATCATAGGAGCTCTTTTCATCATCAGCTGAAACTTCATTGCTACATCTATTAATTGCTTGGTGATTAAGTTGGCGGTGATGCCATTGCGAATGTCGGAAGATCAATTGTTGGTCGGAGATGATGCTGTCCATGGGGAAGAATGTTAGATTTATGTGGGCTTAATTAATTACCTAAACTAGTTAATTCAGTGGGAATCTGATTGACACGGTATAACCGGTTTGGTTTGGTTCGTCACACGGTATGAGATAGGTTTGGTAACCCTAATTCTATTATGGGAAGGGTTTTAGGGTTACATCTGTATTCTATAAATACAGGGTTAGAGTCCCCACAGCCACGGTTAATCAGTTCTCTGCACCCATTAGCAAGAGACGTCAGGATATCCTCTGGAGGCTGTGGAAGACTGTAGCCGAGGGATTTCGATCAAAGCTTGGAGCATCGTGGAGCGTATGGAAATTAATCTCTTCATAGACAGGTATGTCTTTATTATTCATAGTTTATGATTTCTCTATTGTGTTCTAGGGCAACTGTATGGGATTGGAATAGGTTTGAATGGGTTTCATTGAAACCCTAAATGCATAATTTTCTAACAGTTGGTATCAGAGCCAACCATACAGACCTAGAATCGATGAAGATCGATTATAAAGACTGATAATGAATAATCAAATTAAAAGAGAAATTTTTCTCAAGTTTTGGATCGAATATCGATCAAGTGTGTCAGAATTTTCCATCGACAAATTTTTTTTTTTCGACCGACAAAACAAGTCAAGCTATATACCTTTGGAAAGGTCTCGAAGAGACGGAGCCGGCGATATAAAAATCGTCAGCGTCGGACGTCGGACGCACCAGCAATCCCCGGCGGAATCCGCGAGTGAGATCCACTCGCGGGTGGGAGAGAAAAAACAAAAAAACAAAAAAAAAAGTTCTGATGGCGCCGAGTAATCGCCGGGTCGACTCGGCGCGAATCGCTAACCCTAATGGGTTAGTTGGTGACTCGGGCCGAGTCCACCCACCCAGACCGGCACAGCCAGAGCTGGCCCAGCCCAAGCCAGACCCAGCCCAGACCGGCACAGCCAGAGCTGGCCCAGCCCAAGCCAGACCCAGCCCAGACCGGCACAGCCAGAGCTGGCCCAGCCCAAGCCAGACCCAGCCCAGCGGGTTGAACCGACAACCCGAAAACGGTGACCCGATAACCCGGCCCACTACCCGATCCATCAAACCACTTTTGGACCCGGTGATTTGGCCTGAAAACCTGAATTTTGCTACCCGTTTACCCGGAAAATGAACTGGTGGTTTGGCTCGGTGAACCGACTCTCTGGTTCAACCCTGCTAGACCAAAGTGGTTCGGTTTGAAGGAATAAAAAAAATGTAATATATACTCGGTTTAGTTCAAACGGAACCGAAGTCAGGCCGGACCTGGCCAAGCAGGATCGAACCGAACCAAACCAAATTGACCCAGACCGACCCAGTAAGGCTCATAAGGGTCTGTTTGGCTTCTGGTTTTGATAAAAGGACATTAAACAGTGATTCTGGGAGCTTGGAATGTCGGATTGACCTCCGGTTTGTTTCGTTGGACTCCATTTTTAATGCTCTTCAATCTGGTATAAATTTTGATACATTTTGATGTATTAAAAAATATATTATTATGGAAAAATACCCTATGGGAGCTCGATTTGCAATGTTTTTGCTGATTTTTCTTAAAGTTATTGTACAAAATTGATTGATTAAGCTAATGTGCATGTTCATATGAATGTTTAGACTTGTAAAATTGTATTTTAAAGCATTCATAGTTAAATAAATATCCCACATAAGCTGCAGTTTAGGATTTGTTCATATCATGGTGGAACTTGGTGTGACCACCAAAGTGACAACCTTGTTTTATTATGATGTGTTCAAATTCTAGAATATGTATTTGTAAATGCTTCAGTTTTGATAATGTTCACCTAAAGGTGACATTGTCCAAGTTTATTCAAATTATAATTTATAGCTATTGTGTGAGGATTATGGTGTGACCACCAAAGTGGCAACCTTAGTTCTATCATAATATGCTCAAATCTAGCATTTATGCATTTACAAACTACTATAAGGAAATATAGTGTTCACACAAAAGTGACACTAACATAAACTCTCACTTTTATAGATGCAGTAAAGAATGACACTGTCCACCCAAAGGTGGCGTTGTCAAAAAAAATAAATAACTCATGCACATTGTTGAAGGATTGTGGCTTTAGGAGTCTTCATCCACCCAAAGGTGGTGAGATTTTTGAAAGTCATTATCTCTTCGTAGTTATTGTACAGATATTGAGAGGACCAGTGCACATATTGTCCCAAAGGATGTGTGTGTAGTTCGGTTGACTATTCAAAGATATTAATTAGCTTGCACATGTTATGTATATATATTCTTACTAGTTAATTTTATTTGGTATTAATCATAGACTTACAGTTATTTACATTGTTGTGGACATGTAATGATTAAATACCTTAAGATGTCTGTCTTTGGCTGTTAGTTTTATGAATTGGCATAGAAACTGTAAACTAGTCTAGGATTGTTTAACCTAGATGTACTCAACAGAAAAATTGTATTCTGATCCTTAGGGTGTTCAGTCCTTGAGATCGAGTAAAGCAATGTTCAGATGAGAAACATTGAAAAAGGATATTTTTTGAGAAATCCAAAGAAAGATTTGATTTTTCAAGAAGGGGCAGAGAGATGTTTTATTACTCAAGTCCATCAGTATCAGTTTTTGATGATAAGAGATGGTATTCAAAATGTGAGGAAATACAAGGTAGAGCTGTTAAGTATTAATGATAAGCTCAAGGATAAGTGAATATTTGTAGGTTCATTAAAACCTATGTAAGTGATATTTTAGACTTTTCACTTCCTCACAAGAACTGTATAGTCTGATCCTGGTGACCTATAGTGCTCAAAAATATAGTGAACCCTAAAGTGAAAGAACTAAGGATAAAAGTTCAAAGAAAAGAGAAAAATATGAATGCCAATGTCATAGTGCATAATATATACCCAGACAAAGGCAAGTTGTAAAAGGGGTAGGAAAACCCATAGAAAGAAAATATTTTTTCATGGAATAGTCAGAAACCTTATGACAAAGAATTAGACATTAAAAAAAAAAAAACTACAAGATAAAATGGATCTAAGTAGAATAAAATTCTTGTAGAGTGACTCAGAAGGGACATGTAAAGAAAGATTTTTATAGCTGGACAGCTTAAGTGAAAAAGGAATAAGAATTATGAAACTTCTGAGCAAGAAGGTGCAGTATATTGGATACTTAAGCATTAATCGTTAATTTATTCTATCTTTAGAAGTTAAACTGTATATTGTAATCTTCCACCCTGGTCATAAGGGTTTATGACTGTTGTCCAAAGAAAGATTAGAAAGAATAATATTCTGAAATTCTCCTTCCAAGGTTTATTACATGTATATATGTGAGAATTAATTAAAAGAGAAGATGACAAGATTAAAGTAAGTAAAGGTTATTCACAACAAGGATTTATTGAAATTGGTGGACATCGAGATTTCATCTAGGACTTCTTGTTACAGTTTAGTCTATGGTTGTTTTTCCAAATAATGAAAATTAAGATGGAAATTTTTTTATTAAAAGAACTAAAACTATTGGATCTGAATGAGAGAGTTTTGGGAGACCATGTGATACTGGTTTATTCCCTGATAAATTTAAGCAAGTGTTTGTAAAAAAAAAAAAACCTAAGAATGTATTTGATCCTGTAAGGAAAAAATTGATATTGCAGCCTATATTATTAATATAATGCATAATTAGTCAGTTTTCAGTTTCAGTTTCAGTTTAAGTTATCTTCTTGTTATGAGACTGTAAAACTGACATGATTTCATATCACTCGTAGGAGAGTGATTATTTTAGGACATTGAGTTGTTATATTATAGGATGTCAAAATAGACCCAAGAAACTTGAAGTGTGATGAGACCACATGGAAATAGATGTGAAGTAACTAGTTGATATAACAGAAATGTTACCAGAGTATAATGAAATGATTATAGAAATATTCATTAAGATCGATGCTTTAGCCATAGTAGCAGAGCCAGACGAGGCAATGAAGAGATATACTGGACCATGTAGATCTGTGATTTCATCCAATCACATGTTGTACTTCAAAATAGATTTTTTGGTGATGGACAAAAATGAAGATCCTAATGATTTTGAGCAAGTTATTAGTATTGAAATTGTTCTTGGATGTTTAATGATCATAAATGATGTGTCGTTGTCTATGAACAATAACGAGACTTGGAATTATGCATTTATCAATGAGCGGTGTACTCATAGGCTAAAAATGGGTATACAAAGAAAATGTGTGATTCCAGTGGGAGAATGATTTGCTATAAAGTAAGACTTATAGCAAAGTGGAATCACACAAAGGGAAGAGAAAGCAAAGTGGAATCACACAAAGGGAAGAGAAAATATTGAACTTTAATTTTAAGGTCTTAGTTGCTCATTTTATTTTGGAGTTACATCAAGTAGATGTAAAGATCGTTTTGATCAAAGAAAATCTTGAAAAAAATGTTTATATATTTTAATCACAAGGTTTTGTGGTAAGAATAAAGAAGATATATTTTGTAGACTTATAAAGTCAATCTGTGGATTAAAGGGGTATCCGGATAATGATATTTGAAGTTTTTTTGTCTGATAACTTTGACATGTAAAACTGTATGAGCAAGTACCTTTGTACCTGGAATTGAGTTTGCTCGTGACAGAAAAAAATAAAATTCTGGATTTATCTCAAAGTATAAATATTGTTCGTGTTTTTGAATGGTTCAGTATGCATGTATAACTAGTAAGTTGCGGATGCTAAGATCAATAAGGGAGATAAATTCACAGAATTGTAAGCAAAGAATGATACTGAGTATTAGCATCTACAATGCAGTAAAGAGCTTGATATATGTTTAAGGTTGTAATCTTTTCATATAGTCTTTTCATTGAGTGTCATAGGATGTTTTCAGTTGGATGTTGGTATAGCTTACTCGATAATGGGGAAAAGAAAGGTCATGCGGTATATGCAGAGGAGCAAAGATCATATGTTCATTTATAAAAGTAGTGACACTCTAGACTATTTTGATGTAATTTATAATGATTGTATTGATGACAAGAAATCAACTTCAAGATTCATTGTCATGGTGATAGGGTTTTTTGTAACTCTAAGTAAAGCAAGATATCTTGTGTGAAAATTTATTCTCTAATTTGGAGATTGTAGACTCCACTTCTAAATCTATTGAGATGTATTCTGATAGTGGTTCAGCTATGTTCTTCTCAAAGAATAATATGATATCTAGTATTTCAAAGTATAATGGAGATCGAATTTCTTCAAATAAGAAAGATGTCAAAAGATTTTATATCATTGTAGATTTTTGGACGAAGGTTTTGTCAGTGGGAGTCTTTAAGGGACGGTATGTCCAATATAAGAATGATTGAAAACAAATAATTTTTTCAGAGGCTTAAGTGGCCAAAGATCTGGGAATCAGTGGGAGTCTCTTGATATGCTTAATCAGTGGGAGACTCTTTATGTTTATACTTGTGTTTTCACATTGCTTACTGTGCTTGATTGTATTGCTCATGGTTTGATGGTATAGTTTTTTGTAACTATGATTTTGTTTACATTAGCATTTGCGTTATTGCTATTTTACATACATAGTTATGTGTTTGACATGTCACAGATATGAGGCAAGATTTAGCCAAAGTTTCAAGGCGATGTTAGCCACCAAGTTTAGCCAAAGTTTCAAGGCAGTATTTAGCCAAAGTTTCAAGGTAGTATTTAGCCAAAGTTTCAAGGCAGTATTTAGCCAAAGATTTAAGGTGGTGTCAAACCAAAGTATGGTATTGTAATTCTAGAATATTTAAATACCATGTTAAGTTGCCTATAAAGGTTTTGGGGCACTTTGATTAAGGTTTTTTAATCAAGTTTGGACTCGCATGGGAGTTTACTTTCATGCATTATCTCAGGCGATTCATGTATTGAGTAAACCTTTGTTGTGGCTGACAGAAGTTTATACACCATACGTTAAGGTGTATTATTCGTTGTTGCTCGCATTGGAAAGCTTGATGGATGTTTTAAAGTTAGTGACGATTTAGTGTGTTGGATTCCGTGGCCACACTGGTTAACGGTAGTTTTGTAATTAATATAGCCCAAGTGGGAGATTGTTAGATTTATGTGGGCTTAATTAATTACCTAAACTAGTTAATTCAGTGGGAATCTGATTGACACGGTATAACCGGTTTGGTTTGGTTTGTCACACGGTATGAGATAGGTTTGGTAACCCTAATTCTATTGTGGGAAGGGTTTTAGGGTTACATCTGTATTCTATAAATACAGGGATAGAGTCCCTACAGCCACGGTTAATCAGTTCTCTGCATCCATTAGCAAGAGACGTCAAGATATCCTCTGGAGGCTGTGGAAGACTGTAGCCGAGGGATTTCGATCAAAGCTTGGAGCATCGTGGAGCGTATGAAAATTAATCTCTTCATAGACAGGTATGTCTTTATGATTCATAGTTTATGATTTCTCTATTGTGTTCTAGGACAACTGTATGGGATTGGAATAGGTTTGAATGAGTTTCATTGAAACCCTAAACGCATAATTTTCTAACAAAGAAGCCTATGCTTTGTGGGGTGATCGTGAGAAATATGATTCCATTAGGCATGGTTGGTACCTTAGTGGTACCTTAATGATGAGGTCATACATCCTACTCATTTGCAAATGGAAACTGGTGTTACTCAGGTAGTATAAGAGGGAGATAAGAGAAATGAATTTCTTTTTTCGGGTCTAAAGAATGAAGGATTGGTTCATGTTCATATATAATATATGGGTGATTGGTTTGAGGGCCGAACAGGAAAGAGGTTCTCATTCATGTCTGTAAATATATCAATTCTTTTGATTGAGGAGATATTGTTTGTTCATCCAATAGAATAGAGATAGTTGTGTAATTGTTTCAATTTTCTAAAGATTTTGCTTCTCTAGTAACTAGTGATGATAGAGAGATTTAATTAATCAATAATAATAGTGCTAGTTGGAAGCTAGATCACTACTACAATCCTTATTTTTTGCTATGGAAATTGACTACACTAACCAACCTATTATGCAATTGGGGAACAGTTTAGTCCTAACTATATTTGTAATATTCGTTTTTCCTTTTGTCGATGTTTTGTTTTTGCTTTCCATACAAAAAAGAAAATAAAAAGATTATTATTTATGTAACAAGGGTGGGTTACGTTTGGAAAACAAAATGATGAAATGATGAGAGCCCAATAAGCAATAGGACATGGGAGGATCAATTAAGTGGGATAAAGTAGACATTCATTTTCTTTTATTTGATCACATTATTGTATTTACAATTGATATTTAGAAGGACATACGTGTCTTTTCATATCATACTCCATGTCTTACATTTCTCTTGTTTCCAGCAGAGATCAAGCGACCATCGAAGTACTCCGATGATCGAGCTACCGTCTTCATGTCTTTCCTCATCACCCTTTCTCTCAAATTACTATTCTTCTCTCTCTCTCTCTCTCTCTCTCTTTGTGCTAGACCCTTTCCCCTCTTCATTAATTGTGAGGGCCAATATGGGTTTTAGGGTTGTTTCTCAGTTCTCCCGCGCGGTTGCAAGCTATACCCTTTCCTTTACTGAATCATTTTTTCTCATTCTATTGTTCCTTGGAAATCACATGGATTGTTCATAATGATTGTAGCTTGTTTGTCTTTCTTGAAACCTTAACAATCAGGGATGCAATAGAAGTATTAGTTGTATAACACCTGGAGTTTCTTATGAACGGGTTGACAAATTTTACTTTGGTTTTGTGGAACACATTCACTAGTATAACTGAAGCTCTTCTATGAATATAAGTGATTTATCATTGTACAAGGTGGTATATCCAATTAATGCAGAATAATAAATTAACCCTAATAACCATTCTAGGGATTCTGACATTCCTCAAGTGTAGGGACTGATACCAGTCATGACTATCCAACCAGTGGTGGTGTTCAATGAAGCTTTGTCCACTGCTTCTCTGATGTTCCCTACTATGGTGATTCAAGAAAACACAAGAACTAGGGTTTTTGGGTAGCTCATTGTTTCTCAGAGATGAGAATAAAACATAATTTTCAAAAGTACGTAGTACCCGGGACCTTATAATTTTATCTTTTTTTGAATAACTAACCTTATCTCCTCCCATAAGGAAATAGGGTAAGCAAATGGACGCCACATGTCCAAGGTATCCTATGCTAACAAAACTAAATGGGACTGCAAAATGTTAAAGGTGAAGTGGCATGTGCCCATCGTATGAAGCTTCGGATTATGGCGCTGTGCTCACTAGGCCAGCTCATTCTGTACAGTGGAAAAAGAGCCACCCAACCGAGGAGTACGAACAAGTCAGATTACGACGGAAGCTACATGAAAAAGATTTTTGGAACTCCATAGGAAATCTACCGCTAACTCTTGAAAGTGAGAAGTAAAAATATTCTGATTAAGACGTTCATAAATTATATCATCATGACTTTCAAAGTCGTGTGCAGTAGCAATATCAAACCAAATACGATGAGTAGTGGGGAAGCAAATCATGCCTTTTCCGTTCTTTAGTAGTTTTACTATCCGTAATGAAATTGAATGCAATCAATAAGTGGTGTGTGTGTCACCCAATCCAATTAGAGCTCTTTAGCGGGAATAAAGGAAAGAAAACTACCCTCCTTGAATGTGCTAAGCTAGAGCACTGAGGATGCTTTCGGCTACTAGACTCTCGTCATCTAGGGTGCAATACTCTATTGCTTCACCTAGCAGCATAACGCTTGTATTGCTACCCCATAAACCCATTTTCACGGTTTAAGTTGCTCTGATTTCGCTCCCTGTAACTACGGGAATTGTTTTGCTTTCTTTTCCTCTGGCTACTAAGATGTTTTAGTTCGCTAGGTTGTCTCTTACCTGCCCATGGATTCAGTAGCAGTTTGAAAGGTTGACCTATTTGTGAATTGGATCTCTACCCTACTTACATTCTCCCACTTGGCCCATACTGTCACTTGGCAAGCCACCTTAGAGCTGTTAACATGATGTATGGGCCATACATTATACTTTTCAGATCCTTCTTTATGTACTTATACTTGAAGTTTAAAATAAAATTCCAACTTATGAATCATGGTGGTACATGTTCAATTACTTGAAGACTTCCTCCCATGCATTATAAGGAATTGTTCATTTTAAGATGAACCTTAATTATGATAACCCAATTTTATAGAATTAATTTAACAATTGACTCAAAGATCTACTTTATTACCTTGAAAATTTATACGCATTTGTTATTTCAAAACTATATGTATACACCACATAAATTACAGGATAACGATAATATCTTTATTTTGAAATCATCAAACTTTATATTGCAATGTCATAAATTAAACTTTCAAATACTAAATGATTTACCTTGGGCAGAAGGCCTTTAGTAAAGGGATCAGTCATCATATCATCAGTGCCGATAGGTTTTATTTGAACACGACAATCTCGAATGTCTACTTTAACAACAAAATATTTTATCTCAATGTGTTAGCATCAGCTCACTGAGTATGTGTTGTTGGAGAAACCTACTGTTGCAATATTGTCATAATAGATATTTATTAGTCTTTTAATAAGAAAAACCACCTCCAAATCTGTGATAAACTGCATTAATCATGATGCTTGAGAAAATGCTTCATAGGACGCCACCACTTCTGTTTCCATGGTATATGAGGCTATCTTAGGTTGCTTTTACGCAGCGCCAAGAAATTACTCCTCAAATTAATAGAAAAATGAAGCTTAAAGTAAACTTCATTGTATCTCCATATCTAGCATAATCTAAATTAGAGTAGTCAATTAGCTTTAAATCCTACATGTGAGCATGTGATCCTTGGTGCCCTATAGGTACCTCAGTCCTTTTTTTTTTTTTTGCGGTAAATTAGGGTTTTTTTTTTTTTGGAACCTACCTAAGATTCTCATTGCAAATGTGATGTTAAGCCTTGTGTAGACTTGAGCTTACATTAAACTGCTTACTGTTGATGCATAGGGAATATTCTATATTGTCTATTGCTCTAGATTGTTCTTTGAACGTTGCTCCAGACTAGGTCTATCACCTTTAACTATAGGTGTTACACTTGATGAACATTGCCTCATCTTTAACCGTCCAAAACTTTATCAATATAACCCCTTTAGGACAATCCTAAGGTCTTAAGAAACGTGTCTCAGTGAATTTTTATGCCTAAAACATAGAAAGCTTCATCCATATCCTTCATGTCAAAGTTTGGAGTCAAGAAACATTAAGTCTCGAATCGCAACCCTAGATCATTGCTGGATAATAAATTATCGTCTACATATAACACAATTATGATGAAATTACTTCCCTTAATCTTTATGTAAGGGATCCACAACCTCTCCTCCCAGCGACTCTGGGAGGATGGTGGCAACCCTGTTCGGATGGCCGACAAGTGTCTCTCGGTGAATCCGAGACCCACGTTCAAGCCGACACCCCCTGTTGGCTTGGCTTGTCGGCTGGGGTGTCGGCTTGAACGTGGGTCTCGGATTCACCGAGAGCCACGTGTCGACCATCCGGACAGGGTTGCCACCGTCCTCCAAGAGTCGCTGGGAGGAGATGATGTGAATCCTTATGTAAGTGCATTGACCAATTCGATTCTCTACAAAATCGTAGGAAGAAATCATGCTATCAAATTTCAGATACCCATGTCAGGAAGCTTGTTTCAATCCATATATGGATCTTTTGATCTTACATACTAAATGATCTTTTTTATCCGAAATAAAACCTCCAGGGTAATCCATGTATACCTCCTCAAACAAATCACCATTCAAAATGCTATCTGGACATCCATTTGGTGTAGCTCAAGATCATAGTAAGCGACCAGTACCGTGATGATCATCAAAGAATCATTTCTAGATATGAGGGGAAAATGTTTCTCTATGATTAATTTCAGTGTTTTGATTATAACATTTTGTCATGAATCAGAATTTGTATCTTTCTATCCTACCATGTGAGTTTATTTTAATCTTGAACACCCACTTATACCCCATAGTGGAAGTGCTCTTAGGTAATTCTTCAAATTCTCATACTTGACTCTTTGACATAGACTCCATTTCGTCTTTCATAGCATCATACCATAAAATGTAGTCGGTGCATTTTGTTGCCTGTGAAAATGATGTTAGATCATGATTCATTCTAAGGGTGTCAAAAATGGGCCCGGCCCAGTAGCACGGACCGAACCAACCCGATATAACCCGAACTCAGCCCGGACTGAACCTTAATGGATAGGTTTCGGTCTCGGCTTGTAAAGCCCGACACCGTTTCAGTCTAAACCAAAACCAGACCGGACCAACCCGTTAAGAAGCCCGAACTAGCCCGAACCAATAATACCTAACCCGAACACCGGTAAGGTCCATCCGGGCCCAGTTTCTTAATTTTAATGGTTTTAAATTTTGATGGATTATATTACACTGTTATAGTTCACTTCTTGATCCGAAAGATTATATGAATCTATAATTGAAAAGAGTATATTAATTGTTACAATTTACTGAATTACATGCATATAGAAGGAATGATGCTAATTTTATAGATAGAAATAATAAAATAGGCTATATATCTTACATATAAAATAGGCCCGATAAGCTTGATAAGCCCGGTCCGGATCGAACCAGTCCGAAATCATCTCAATAAGCCCAGCCCGATAACAAACCGACACCGGACCAACCTGATAGTTATTGTGTCCAGCGCAGCCCAACCCAGCCCGAACTCTTAATGGACATGTTTTGGGCTGGACTTATAAAACCCGACACCGATTCAGCCCGGACCGAAACCGGCCCGGACCGGCCCGTTGACACCCTTATCATTCCAACATCAGTCTCACAGTCTTAGAGATATACTTGATGTAAGACCCACACCCGGAATCCCCTACTAACCCGGATTCCTCCTGTGCCAAGTCTTAACACATCGACTGATGGAGCATCCAACGTGGACCCAATGGTGGTATCTGAACCATAGGTAAGCTCTATTACTCAAACCTGGTAAGGTTAGATGTCATGGTGGACCCTAGGTGGTTTTGATGTGTATCCCAAAGCATTTGGGCCAATTAGCTGACTTAAAGGCTATATTTTAGCTTAACTGGATGCTCTGCAGGATGATGCACCACCCAGTTGTCAGCATCCAGTTGAGAATGGGATTGAAAGACTCTCTCTCCATGAGCCTATAAATAAGGAGGCTGATCTCCTTATTCTCCTTCTTGGCATTGTGGAGTTTGAGTGGGAGAAGAGAAGAGGAACTTGGAGCTCAAGAGTCCAAGCTCAAGCCCTAAGTTAGATCACATTGGAGGTAAGTCCATCTTCCTCCCTATCTTTGGTTGTGGAATGAATGCTAAGACATTTGGTGGATGAGCACCAATAATGGTCTCCATTAATGGAGACCACCATTAAACCTAGAAGTTAGGTTTTCTCTACCCAACTTCATAAATGGGGTTAATAGAACCATAAATGGTTCCCATTGAGTGTATAAATGGTGGGAATATGATTCCCACCAACTAAATGGAATGCCATGAAGTAGGGGAATCAAATCCCCAAAACTTAGAGACCAACCAAGTTCGTAACCTGGTTTCTGGGTACGAACCGAAGGCACCAACCGGAGGCCTGGTATGACCATCCCTCCGGGTGACTTAAACCAATGCCTTGGCTGATGACCGAGGAACAACCAGAGGCTCTTAATCGGAGACCTTCAGGGAGGCATAACCCTCCGGTAACCGATCCTCCGATTACCTTCTAGATCCAATTGACATGGACCTCCGGATAGGCTTAACATTAAGCAGAGGTAGTGCCGGATGATACACTACCTGACAAGGCCTCCGGGTAACTTACTAGAACCCTACTGTGTATGACAGGGTGTTAAATCGGATGATTTGCCAAATGTTTAAACATCCACTGTACCCTCTAGTTCTGATTTCTTAGAAAATATTTTAAGTGTTAACCGGATGGTAATTCTAGAGGGATCACCATTTGGTTACATCTTCCGGTTTAGTCCCTTTTGGCTAGTATCCCTAGTTAGGAGTATAAGGACCAACCTTTGGGTTCCCAGCTTATCTTGGGACCCATGTATAGACATGTAAGGCTTGTCTATTATGGTTAAAAGCTATACAACCAACTAATGAACAATTTTCTATTTAAATAGGTATCGGATACAGACAAGGTTAAAGCCTACTAGTTGGCTTTACATTACAGCTGCACTTTCAATGCAATCAGGTGAGGCATCTAGTCCTTAGACTTAGGACATTCTCACATGTCTACATTATGCTTAGTAACATGCTTAGGTGGTATTGATTTACATGTCATTTATAACTTGTATATGTATGAGCATGCATTGCATTATAATAACTATGATATTTGTTGTGTGATGATTGGGTATGATGGACATGTGGCATGTTGGAGCATAATACACGGGCCATGTTGATGGTGCTATACCCTAGCGGGGGCACGGTAATCCATAGGAGTGGAGCCAGGGTTCTTTGCTGGGGCATAGCCTTTTTATTTAATAATGCATATGTATGACCATGTATGATGGTTCGTGTGGTGGATTGGAGCACGGACACCTAGATCACGTTGGATTGGATTGCACACCAGTGGGGACACGGTGATCTATTGGAGTGAAGCTAGGGGTCTTGGTTGGTGGGCATCATAGTGGTTTTGCTGGCGTAATAGTAAGAGTACGGTGATCCATTAGAGTGGAGCTGGGGATCTCTGCTAGTAGGCAGTCATGATTAATAAAATGAACATAATAAACATAGGTGGTGCCATTACCCTGTTTCCTACACCCTTCCAGTAAGGGTTATGGGTGACCCAAGAAAAGAGTCAATGGCATGTTAGAGCATGGTTACTGATGTAAGACGAAGTCTATGATGGGAGGTAACGAGCCTAAAGGGGCTGGAGCCCTAAATGGGAGTTTGCTTGTAGAAGTTGTTTAACAGCCTGGGGTAGTCTATTCAGTTTCTTTGTCCGATATATGAGAGTTGAAGTCCAACGTCCGTAGGCGGGACCAAAAGCATTGGGCTGGATCTCAATATGATACTAAGTAGTAACACAAGTCATGAGACCTAACTAAAATGAACTGCATTTCATATCATTGTGTGTGCATGCATGTGATACTAGATTTCTCACTAAGCTGGGATGGGAGAGCTCACCCTCGTATCAATATTTCTTTTTCAGATTCTGTTGCAGGTGACTACTTTATAGATGATTTTATGGAGTCCCCTCTAGCGAGTGTGGTAGCTGAAAATGATGATTTTGGTGGAGAGCATGGTAAGGGTTGCACTTGCAGCGACTGCGTCTACACCTGATGTATCCCTCCCCTTATTCGTTCCCTTCCTTAGTACTTTATGATTCTTTTATTGGTAAATAAAGAGGTCTATCAAAACAATGTAACATATTTACTCAATTTTGGATTTGGCTATGTGTATATTTGATATAGTAGTAATTTGTGGAGAACAATGAATGTAATTCATTAATGATATATTATGGGTATGATATCACCTTTAGTGCATCTATTACCTATTAATGCTTTCGCTAATGTTATTATTGTTTCTTAATTATTGGATATTGTTTGTGTAGACTGTAGGATTTATATTGTAATATCATTGTGGTAGCGATCTTGGGGGTATATTCGGGTTGACCAGGATATGCCCGATTCTCCAGAACGGACTGTGACACTTGATAATTTGAAGAGATTGCCAATTTTCTCTTTCTTAAGGATCTCCTCAGAATTTGTGGTTCAAAATCAATTTCCTAATCTAAGCTATAGGTTCAGCAACAACTAGGTTTTGATATGGGCATTCATCATGAGCTTGTGGTTGCATGAACCATAATCCCTCACCTTCAGATGTGGAAGGGATTGTCAAAATATCTAATTCATTGAACTCAATGTTTCGACTCTATATACTCCCACTATTGTTGCCATCTAAAAATTTAGCAACCTTGACTCTACAATGGTAAGGGTATACAAGGGATGGTAAAACTAGTAACCCTTATAAATTTTTGAATAACCAATGAAATATCCAATAACTGTTCTAGGGTCTAAATTTTTGAAGATGTATATTTTAAATTCCATGGTTTCAGAGGCGGACTTGAATTACTAATCATACTTCTGACCATGTCCTTAAGTGTAAAGTTTCTTCTTTTAGCAATGTCATTTTGATCTAGAGATCCAGGCATGGTATATTGGGCTAGCTACAATACCTTGCTCTTAAAAATACCATGCAAACAGGTCAGGTCTTTGACCACATTCTATGGTTGTACCATAATATTCACCACCTCTGCCTGATCTCATTATCTTGATCACCTTTCAGGTTTTTATTTTTTTATTTTTATTTTTTTATTTTTTTTATACTTCTATCTTGAGGTTCTTAAAGGCATCTAGTGCTTCATCTTTATGAATTAGAAGATATATATACATGAATCTTGAGTGATCATCAATGAAGGAGATGAAGTATCTCTGACCATTTAGACATGGAGTGGTAAAATGTCCACAGATATTTGTGTCTATGATTTCTAAAATCGTAGTTAATCTTCTAACACCTTTTTATTTAATATTTTTTTTAGTCTGTTTCCCCTTGATGTAGTCCATACAAAAACCTATGTCAGTGAAATTAAGAGTCTCAAGTACTTTATCATTAACTAATCTTTTGATTCTATCACTAGATATGTAACACAATCTGATATTCCATATCTTATAGGATTTCTCATTCACCTTCGTTTTTTTATACCAATATTATTTATAGAAAGTAAACTACTATTATTGGTTGGATCCAGAGTCAAAATAAATAAAACATCAATTAAAGGACCTAAATCAATTATTACATCATTCTTTAAAATCCTTAAAATTGTACTAAAAAATTAAAAACATAATCCAATAGTGTTAATCTGGACACAAAAACTAGATTATTTGCAATATATAGTTTTTCCTAAATCCAACACATTTTCAGATAGCAGCACTCATTTGTAGACACCAACAGTTTCCGCTTGAGATTGCATCCGGTTTCTTGAATGGATGTGTCTCTCATTTTCCTTCGAAAATCATGTCTATAGTAAGCTCTGCAAGGTATTGGTAACATGGATTATAGAGCCAGAGTCAATCCACTAGCTATTTGAATGAGAATTATTTAATTTTGATTCATAATATACCAAAGAAAGAAAATTACCTTTCTTCTCTAACTATTTCATGTACTTGGGGCAATCTTTCTTCACATTACATTTCTTTTTATAGAAGAATCATCTGGGGATGCTTTAATGCCATCTGTTTTTACTGGCTGCAACTTCCCTTTGTTCTTCTTCTTAAAAGACTTGCTGCTTTGCCCTTTGTAATGGAAACTGGTGGCGAGATGTGCATTCACCATATTGTTCCATTTGAATCTCCCCTTATCTTCAACACACATAGTCAGTATTCCAGAGAGAGAGAGAGAGAGAGAGAGAGAGTTTTGTATGATTGACACAAGAAAATTTTCTTGTATTTCAATCTCCAAACCTTTCAACTGAGATGTTATGTTCCTCATGTGATCATGCACTCCTTTCTTATCACTGTGTTTCATGGAGCTGAGTTGTCCCATTAGGGTGCTTTCTAATGCTTTGTCTGAACTCACAAACTGAATATCAATTGTCTTCATGTATTCAGTAATCTTCTTACATTCAAGAATTGGTCATCTAATGTTCTTGTCAATATTGTCCATGACAACCATTAAGCTTAAACGGTTAGACCATCCCCACTTTTCAAAATGAGCAATTTGGGCTGGAATGCTGGTATTCGTGAGAGCAATAGGTCCATTAACATGGAGCGTTAGGTCTAAATCCATGCACCTTAAGGTTAAATAGGCATTCTCTTTCTAATTAGAATAGTTTTCCCCAATAAACATTGTGATACTAAAGTGGTTATTGAATGCCTCAAAAATAGCAAAAGAAGTTTAATTTTCTGGTATACAAAACTATATATTGATATCAACCTATGTCAATAATCTGTTACAAACTAAAATTATTATAACCTACATGTGGACTAAAGTTATAATTAGTTTTAGTATGTGGAAACTTTACATACACTAAGTTATTTAAAATCAAATGTCAGTAATAGACTGATGTTTACTATAATAGACCCTGTGAGCTAAAATTATGATCTACATCTGTCTAGGGATGGGTTAATGCAACTAAGATGTTCCACAATAATACAGAAGAAATTTCACACCTGGGGGCTGAAGAAACTCACTCTCTCTTACAGTTTTACATCATACCTTATTCCAACTTCTATGAAAAGAAATAAATATTTTCCTATTAGGATGATATCCAGTTCAAATGAAAAAGTTACAATTTTGGTGATGCCTAGTACCAATGGAGTGGTATTTCAGTAATTTATGGCATCTTAAACAAACATCCATAAATGTTAAAATATAAACCTAATAACATTAAAATGTCCTTTATTGTTTTTCCTTGATTTTTAACATAACCTTTTGCGGCGTTTGTTTTTGTCAATAAAAGTTGTGACAATTTAAAAATCAATTTTGTTACGTATGGTGACGTTCTATTGTAAATGTCACCAAAAGTGTGTTATGTCACTTTTGTAACATTCTGTATATAAATGTCACTAAAATGTGTTCTCTCACTTCTATGATGTTTTGTATATGTATGTCACTAAACGTGTGTTCTGTCACTTTAGTGACGTTCAGTCATAACTTACGGTGATTATATTTGATAATATTAACTGTTTAATATTACTAAGTGTCACCATAGAACTAACAGAAACAATTTGGTATAATCCGGTTCAGGTTTAGATCATATCGAACCAAAGCAAGATTTGTCAAAACCTAATAACCAACAGTTGGACTAGTGAACGGTCAACGAGTCAAAATTGGCTTTTTGGATCGGGCATTCAGGTTGGTTATTTGGATCCGAGTAGTAGCGGGAGCCAATAGGTTTTCTTCCTGTGAGAGCCGGTTTCACGCAAAAGGTATTTGAGAGGATCCATTCTCGAGACTAGGATGACCTCATGCGAGAGCATTTAATGTCTCAGCCGCTTGGTGGCCCAGACTAGAGCTGTACAAATATTTTGGAGTATGGCATACAGAAGTTCATAATTGAGGAAGGGTGAAAGGATTGGATCGGATATCAGTAAACTCTATCCTACTTAAAAAAAATTTATGTTAACCCAAACCCTATCTTACTCTGTCAGGGTATTACATAACTTCAACCCTTACCCTACCCTGACAGGGTATTATCAAACCCTACCCTACCTTGATTTATCATGATCGGGTCAGGTCAAGTCGAGTTTACTCTGATTGACCCTAAATTAGGGTAGGGTTTACCCTGATTTATCCTGAACTCAACATTTTAACATATAAATGTCAAATATTTATAAGTATAAGACATGAATGATTATCAAAAAGAAGAATACAGTAACAAGATTAATGATAACTTAATAGAGAGGATCAAAATAAAATAAGGCACAACATAATAGAAATATAGAGTAATATAAAATATAAAAACATTCCATGAGAATTCAAAATAGTAACATAAAAAATAATGTTAAATTGTTAATAAAAAAGTCAGGGTCGAGTAGGGTCGGGCCGGGCTCTACCCGAGGCCTCAACCCTAACCCGCCCTTACCCTGACAGGGTAAAAATTACCCTGCACTCGATTGGACCCTATCAGGGTACGGGCCGGGCTAAACCCTGACCGGGTTCAGGGCGGTTTTGGGCGGGCTCGGACCGTCAGGGCAAAACTTTCACCCCTACAGTTCTTACTCACATAGTATATCGCTCATTTGGTTCACCTTGCTCAATGTATTGCGCTAGCATTGAACCATGGATTCGTCCATAACGGACAAATGTTGTAAGAAGGGTTTCTCTCATATTGGTAATGCCAAGATTGGTAGAGTTACCAGGTAGTCCTTAATTTAATCGAATGCTTACTAACACTGATCATTCTATTTTGTAGGTTGATCTTTCAATATATAAGTGCTTGAATATAGGTTCGAAATTGAAGCCAATTGAGAGATGAATCACCTCACATAATGAATTTGTCCTAGGAGTCCTCTAAACACTCTGTCCTTGGAGGTGGCATATCTTGGATAGCCTTGATCTCAAGTAAGACTACTTTTTTTTGAGGAATCCTATAAGTTTTCCATCGTTGCCAAAATACACATTTATGTGGTTCAACCATTGGTTGCATTTAGTATCCATTTTAGGAATTTCCTCAGTGCCTCATGATGGCTTTTATGATCCTATAGACTTTTACTTCCTTGTGCACAAGGTCTGAGAACAGTCGTTGCTACCCTTTGGTAGGTTGCCTCAACGTCTTGAGTCTGAAGAGCATTATCTGATAACAATAGTTTTTTCATTGTGTAATGAAAAACGTTTTCTTCTAATCATCAGGGCCATTTCGACATGGTTACACCCTAAGAAGCCATCCATGAAGGATAGGAGTGCATATCCTATTGTGTAGTGCACGAGGAGGACATCTATGCGGGAAAGTGGGAAATTATCTTTTGGGTTGGCTTTATTGAGGTCCCTGAAATCCACACACATTCTTACTTTACCGTCTTTCTTTGGGAATAGGGGAGAGCTAGCCACGATATTTAGTAACCTCTAGAGAGCTGGCATTGAATTGCTTAGCTACTTCCTCATTGACTTCAAGGGTCCATTCAGGCTTCATTTGTCGAAGGAGTAACTGAGTCACATTGTTGGTTTGCCCATTATCGGAGTTTGGTGATACATAAATTCATCATCCCCATAATAAATGCTACAAGCTAGTGGAGGAGAAGGGATACATAAATTCATCATCCCCATAATAAATGCTACAAGCTAGTGGAGGAGAAGGTAGAGGGTTGGGTTGATGAATACGGATCGTGCTGCCTCTGATGCTCATTTGGCAAGGGAGGTGTCAGGTGAGTTTGAACAAGATTTGTCAAATTTATCATCTTTTCTTCTATCTTGGCCACCTGGGCCTCCAAAGGTTCATCAGATCTATAACATTACTAAATATCATAATAAATTTACATGGTTTATACGGTCATATTGGGTAATGACTATAATAAAAATTTTCATTTTAGGTTTAAAATTTTTAACTTCCCTTCGCTTTATACTCCATCCTATGCTAACATTGGGTTTTAGTTAGAGTGAAATGGTGGATGACATGTAACTGATGGACGTGAACAACACTTTCTTATATTATTCTCTATATATGCTATTATAATCTAGGTTCTAGAATGTGTAGATATATAAGCTATCAATCTTGCTTTAGGGAACAAAGTAGATTCCTAAAATGATTTTGTTTTAAATAATTTAATTATTCCACCTAAAAATGTAGAAAGCGATTTTATAATTTATAGTAAACATACAGAATATTTACATCCAGGCTTTCAACAACCCTAATCCTTCATACAGTAATCCCAAAATATAATGGGCTATAAGGAAGTCATAATAGTAAAGACATACATGTGCATAAAAGATTGAAATTTCTATCGTATTCCAATAGAAGCTTTGATCCAAAGTGTTCCACAATCCTATGAGGACATGAATTTTTTTTTTCGTCATCTCTTTCTGGCAGAAAGAAAGAATCTTCTAATAAAAATGAAGATTTAAGGATTTTGCCTTCTGATCTTATCCATCCATACTAATGACTCATGACTCAATGGATCCGCTTTTGGTCTTACCATAGAATGAGTAATCGTCAATTTACGAGTTGGGAAGGTGTTAGGCACCTAGATCATTCAGTCCTTAGACCGGTCTTCCTTTGTCCTAACCTTTCATATATTCAAAATTTGATGAATGATTTGGTTATTGCAACTAGACTATGAATTTAAGTATTTGGGAGACCCTAGACCAAGTTTCTAAATTCCACTAACTTAAGATGCTGCCACAAAAGTTTTGAAAATAAATTGCGAACAAACAGATTAACAAATAAATCGATGAATAAAAGATTGAGATGAATATGAATAAATAAATAATTAATTAAAAAATAAATGAACAAATAAAATAAACAACATGTTATGGGGATACACCCCCTCCAATAATACGGTATCACGTGTGTAAGTGCCGAGCCTGAGCTCGGCAAGCTAACGTATGATAGACTACAAGCCTTACCTAGGGAGGACCTCAAGAAGGAACTTGCCGAGCCCGATAAGGAAAGCCCATATCCTTACTTGATCTGAGGGTCAATCTCGGATGGATATGTGGAAAATGGATCCCGAGTCTTTCTGATTCCCATCGATCAAGGCGAGATCCACGCCCTCCATGCTATCCTCCTATCTTAATGGGTAGACGCCATATCTGATCACTCCATGCCTATAAATCCAAGACCAACGAAGGTAAAGAAAAACACAATTCTACTCTTAAAATTGTTATCTTGCTTAAGGTGATTGTCTGTCCTCACCTAAAGAAAAGGAGCAGCTACACTTGTGCTTGTTCCATACTGTTTATTCATGGACTGACTGAGGCATTGGAGTGGTTTAAGGGTTATCCAACCATACCTCCACCTTTGTCGTTTTCCTCTACTGTGTGCAGATCCTTACGGGATCGACGTAAACAAGTTCATGCAGCAACACAACATATGGATGACTGAGCTTGAGATTAGTCTCAAGCCGCCTACGTATCCCTAGTTTATGAGAATCAAGCCAAATGTGCCACACAAAAACCTAAACATTTTATTTTTTATTTTTTGAGGAATAAAAGAGCATAATTAAAATCAATTTTAGGAGACTAAACCAAACACATTGGTTGCACTCGCATGATGAATCATGCACATCTTCTTCAGCTTCTATGTCCATCGCAGCAACGTGTCCATACGTCGGCGCATTAATATATTTTTCAATAGTAGGACCTGTATCATCAACTAAAAATATTCGACGTTGAAAGGGTGAGCACACATCACGGCTCAGTGAGCAAACAAAATAATGCAACAAACATATGCATGCATTCAATTCATATCTTTGGTCTAGTTTTAAGTTTACAATATGCTATAGAAAGGTTTGGTGGCCACCGCACCTCTATTCATGAGTGTGTGAATCCATCAATGGATCAAATACCATTGTCGTCCCACATGCACCCACCATGGAATAGAGATAGAGCTAAAGTGTCTGGATTAAACACCACCAACACTTCCGCTAATGTCCTACCCATACCAACACGTAAGCCCCTATTGGCGAGGGCTTGCAAACTGAGCTCGCAACTAACCAATTCTAATGCCAAACAGTGTATCTAAGGCCTCACGCCAGCATCCCTTAATACATCCATAGAGATAGAGCTAAGGCTCCCCGGCAGAGTCAGAGACCACACGGTCCGAGACCACCTCCCCTGATGCCCTACGACGTAATAGTTTTGCTAAGGTAATGGCGATACAACGATGTTAGTGGGCAAGAGTTGAGCAGAGATAGAGATAGATTTTGGTGACGAGGTAGAAGACTATCATGCCACGTCCTCCCCCTGTGCTCCACTCTCATCCAAGGCACCAACCATACACATACATTTACATGCCTATTCCTAGCATCATCATCATCATCATGTTATAAATAAATGAAATTAAATATGCATGAACAGTAATAGCAGGAATATTGGATGACACGTAAGATGTACATTACAAGCATACAAGCATAGAATTAATCATGGCATTGGATTCAATAAAAATAAATAATTTGTCATTAACCAATTAGTTTAGGTCTTGTTCCCTCACCTGTTAGCAATACTCGATCTCCTTCCAAGCCTTGAAATTCTCTTTGAATTGATTTAACAACCTAAAAGTTATATGAATTTAAGTTAGGGTTCACATATGACATGTTACAGTAGTCGAAAATCAAAACAGAGCATTGATAGGTGTCTGATTGGTCCTATGGTCTCATACTATATCGACCTTACTGCCTACGGTCAATACCCCATGGTCGCATATGGTGCGACCATAGATGCGACCATATGATTTTTGAAATCTTCTCGAATGCCTATGGTCGATCCTCTGGTCATGCTGGTCATGCTATGGTTCTCCTTGGGATTTTTTTCATGGAAATCACATAGATCATAATAGGTTGATATTGCCTATCTTCTAGAGAAGTCTTATTCCTTAGAGTTTACATCTCCAGAGATTCATTTCATACCTTTGCCTGTGATAGAGAGCCAATCTCTTCTCAACAAATTCTTTTCTTTAGCATTTCTTCTTCTCCTTCTCTTTCTTCTCTTCCTTCTCTTTCTCTAGGGTTTACTAATGTTCTAAAAGAGTGAAAAAGGGCTAAGGGATGTCCTTTATATAGAGAAAAAACTCTCCATAGAGAGTCCTCTTTCAATTAGGAAAGCAATCCCTTAGTTTAGGAAAGTTTTCAAAACTCAAAGTCTGATATGGGGTCTCACGGTCGATCATATGGTCGCATAAACCGTCGATCGTAGGGTCAAAATCATCGACTGTGGGGTTCTGGATTTGAGATTTTTATTCCCTTCCTTATGGTCGACCATACCTATCCAAGTATGCGACCTTAGGTATGTTTTCTGTGTTTTTAACTTGATTCTCATACCTAGTTTGTGATCTATCTTCACACGCTTAGTCCACTTGGTCTAGGAATGATGGGAAGACCTGGTACGATACGGTTAGACCAAGTTAGTGTTGTGCAGGTCTTACAACTCCCCCCTCTTATATAAATTTTGGTCTCGAAATTTGCACATACCTTCTGAGTCGAATAGGTGAGGATATTACTTTCGCATAGCGTTCTCTTCTTCCCATGTAATTTTTTCTACATTTTGACTTCTCTAAGTAACCTTAACGTAGTAAATGTCGCGATTACGAAGACGTTGCACCTTCTGGCTAGTGATCTCAAAAGGTACTACTTCGAACGTTAAATCTTCAGTCAAATTTGGTGGATCCATTGTTAACACGTGTGTTGGATCTCTGATGTACTTCTTCAGTAATGAGATATGAAATACATCATGCACACTTGACATGGATGGGGATAGTGCTAACTGATACGCTATCTTCCCACATCTAGCTAGAACTTCATAAGATCCAATATACTTGGGACATAACTTTTCCTTCTGTCTAAATCTTTTTAAACCACACATAGGAGATATTTTCATAAATACCTTATCACCTATGGTGAATTCAAGATCTCTGTGTCGATTATCTGCATATTACTTCTGACGGTTCTGAGCTATTCGGACTCTTTCCTTTATAATGTCGACTACTCGACAAGTCTCTTCAACAAACTCTGGTCCAACAATACTCTGTTCTCCAACTTCATTCCAAAACAAAGGAGTTCGACATTTCCTATCATACAGTGCTTCATAGGGTGACATCTGTATAGTCGCTTGATAGCTGTTGTTATAAACGTACTCAATCAATGGTAATTTCTCATCCCTTGATCCTTTGAAATCAATGACACAAGCTCAAAGCATGTATTCTAAAATCTGAATAGTGCACACTGACTGTCTGTCTGTCTGAGGGTGGAATGCAGTATTAAACTTCAATGTTGTACCCATAGCCTTCTGTAATCCTTTCCAAAACATTGAGGTAAAGCGTGGGTCTTTGTCGGACACAATGCTTTCAAGCACACCATATAATCTGACAATATTATCTACATAAAGCTTAGCTAACTTCTCTAGGGTATACTGAGGTCGTATAGCTATAAAATGAGCTGTCTTGGTCAAACAATCCATAATCACCCAGACCGCGTCAACTACTCGGGGAGTCAATGGTAACCCAATGACGAAGTCCATAGTGATGCAGTCCCATTTTCATACTGGTTATGGCAGTGGCTGCAACAATCCTGCAGGTCTTTGTCTTTCAACCTTTACCTGCTGACAATTCAAGCATTGAGACACAAATTTAGCTACATCCGCTTTCATTCCTCTCCACCAATATAGTTTTTCAGATCATGATACATCTTCGTGCTTCCAGGGTGTACCGAATAAGCAGTGGTGTGAGCTTCCTTCATTAGTTTGTGTCTAATATCCAAGTCTTCATTTTCAGGAACACATACCATTCCTTTGTATCTTAGTACCTTTTCAACGTCCAAGGTGAACTCAGGGGTAGTCCTACCATTTTTGAGGTCTTCTTGCACTGTTCTCAGATAGGGTCTGATTTAATAGCTGCTTTCACTTCGTCTAATAGATCAGGTACAATCTTCAATGTAGCAAACATGTTTGAGAATAAATGAATAAACCCTAGGTCAATTGATTCATTCGGAATATCAATCACGAACTGCTCTTTACCGTAACTAAATACTCTCCCTGTGACACACGCCACAACATTTGTACTAACTTTTTCTTGGGATTCTGTCATTGCTTTCCTGCTTAGTGCGTCAGCAACTACATTAGATTTTCCTGGATGATACTGGATATCACAATCATAATCCTTCAATAATTCTAGTCATCTTCTTTGTCTCATGTTCAACTCTTTCTGATTAAAAAGATGAGTGAGACTCTTATGATCTGATTTAATCTGAAATTTCTCTCCATACAAATAATGTCTCTATATCTTAACAACATGTACTACTACTGCTAATTCCAAGTCATGAGTGAGATAGTTCTTCTCATGTGTCTTCAGTTGTCTTGAGGATTACTTTTTCTCTTTGTAAAAGCACACATCCTAAACCTAACCCAGACGTATCGATGTACAAGGTAAATGGTTGTCCTGGGATCCGAATAGTCAAGATGGAAGCTGATATCAATATAACCTTCAATGTTTGGAAACACTCTTCACATTTATAGGTCCAAACAAACTTTTCTCTTTTCTTTGTCAGACTGGTGAGAGCTACAGCGATTCTAGAGTAATCTCCCATGAATCATCGATAATAACTAGCTAAACCTAAGAAGCTTCTGATTTCTGCAACATTCTTAGGAGCTTCCCATTTCACAATGGCTTCAATCTTACTAAGATCCACTTTAATTCCTTCAGTAGATACAACATGGCCTAAGAAAGTGACTTCATTCAGCCAGAATTCACACTTTATAAATTTTGCGTAAAGCTTCTCTTTTTTGAGTTGCTGCAAAGCGACTCTTAGATTTGTGACACGAGTTTCTTTGTCCTTGGAGTAGACTAGTATGTCATCAATAAATACAATGACTAACGTATCCAACATATCATGGAATACCCGATTCATGAGTTCCATAAAAGTTGTGGGTGCATTAGTCAATCCAAAAGACATAACTAAAAATTCATAATGTTCATATCTGGTTCTGAATGCTGTCTTCGGAATATCACCTTCCTTAATCTTCAACTGATGGTATCCTGACCGAAGATCAATTTTGGAGAACACTTTGGCACCTTGCAACTGATTGAACAAGTCATCGGTCTGAGGTAATGGGTATCGATTCTTGATTGTAAGCTTATTCAATTCTCGATAATCTATACACAGTCAAACGCTACCGTCCTTCTTTTTCACCAACAATACTGGCGCTCCCCATGGTGATATGCTAGGTCTGATATAACCCTTGTCCAGTAATTCCTGTAATTGTACCTTCAATTCCTTCAGTTTAGTAGGAGCCATTCGATAAGGTACTTTCAATACTGGTGTGGCTCCGGGTATAAGATTTATAACGAACTCTATTGCTCGATTGGGTGGTAGTCCTGGTAGTTCCTTAGGAAATACATCCAAAAATTCACACACAACTTCAATATCCTCCATTCGTGCTGCTTCCTTAGTGAGGTTGATCACGGATACTAGATACCCAATTCCTCCTTTCTCGATGCATTTTCTAGCCTTCAATGCAGAGAGAATGAGTTTTCATTTACGGGGAAGTTTAGTTCCCACAAAACTAAACTCTGCTCCTTCCTTGTCTTTAAATGCCAGTTTCTTTTCAGCACATAATAGGTTTGCAGAGTGCAGAGCTAACCAATCTATTCCCAAGATAATGTCAAAGTCTGCCATCTCGAGTTAAATTAAGGTTGCATCCAAAATCTTCTCGCTGATAAGAACTCGACATGGTCCATAACCTTTGTCTAGTTCCACTTCTAATCTCATAGGTGATCGTACAAGCAGTTTGTAGTCTAAAGGTCTGAGGGGTAGATTTAACTTCTTTCCAAACGACACAGATATAAAAGAATGAGTAGGTCCAAAGTCAAAGAGTACTTTAGCGGATAATCCATTAATAGGTACAATACCTGTGATTTGATTTAACTTAGTCTACATGCTTACACAAGGTAGTACAAAATGAACAGTTCAGGTCATACCTGTGACCACATTAGGCGACACAACAACATCCTCAAATGTAACTGCATAAATCTTTCCTTGCTGTAGTTGCTTCCTTGGTTGAGGACATCCTTGGCTGAGGACACTCTCTTGAATAATGTCCTACTTGATCGTAATTGAAGCATTTGACTCCAGCATTACTTTTCTTCTGTTGAGGTTGGACTGTCAGAGTAGTCTTGGCTGCAGCACTGAAGCCTGGAGTACGGAAGGGTTTAAATGTCTTTGAGTTCCCTCCGTTGTATGAGTTTCCATTGGGCCTCTTTATACCTCTGTTCTGAGCAAAATAACTTTCCCTCTGGCTCGATTCCAATACTCGAGCAATCTGTACAGTTTCATTATAAATCTTCTTTTCTAGTCCCAATACATGCTCATGGAGGCTTCCCCTAAGTCCCACGATGAACCTTCGAGTTTTGGTAATTTTCTCCTGCATGCTAGAGGGAGCAAAGAAAAACAGTTCTTCATAATGTTGTTGATATGCGTCTACATTCATCTGTCCCTGATACAGACTCAGAAACTCTTTTTCCATTAGATCTCTAAAAATTACTGGGAAAATAATTCTTGAAGAAAGCTTCTTTATAGATAGCCCTAAGTCAATTGGGCGTGCTTTGTCAACAGATAACTCCGAGTAGATTTTCACCAATGGTGTGCATCACCTTTCAGCATAAAAGTGGCACATAATATCTTCTCTTCTTCATTTATAGTCATCATCATAAAGTTTCTTTCCATCTCATCGATCCAGTGAGCTGGCCATAACGGATTTAATGGCTTGCTTGTAAATTCCTTCAGCTTCAACTTCAGGAAATGCTCGATCAGTCTGAAGTGATCAAGCTAATACTGTGCATATGCTCCATACATAAGCGGTTGGTACTGATAATTACCTTGGTTATACCCGCCTTGCGGTGCTTTAGGGTTTGCCACTTGGCCTTGTACTGCTGGTGTTTGTGGTGCTTGGGGTACAGTGTTGCTACCACCAGGTGCAGTACTAGCTTGTCTTGCAGGTAGATGTGTGTTTGTAGCTGTAAAAGTAATTCCCATAGCAGCTTGCATGTTGTTGGCTTGCATTTGCTGTATATGCTGCATTTGTTGTGTCAAATTCATTACCGCAGTAGCCAAATCCGTAGGTGGTGCAGGAAAGTTGGTTGGGTTGGCTTGGGTGTGAACAGTCTGAGGTGCGGCATTTTGAGCTCCAATATTTCCTTCCTATCCTTGCTGACCTTCATTGTCATTGGTCCCCTTAGGTGGTGGAGATGGGTTTGCATTCTGTCTCCTTCTACTTACTCTGCATCCAGCCATTTAAACTCTTGGTTGAAAGGTACTCGAAAAGGCTATACCTGTGAGACAAGATATGATGGTAGTATTGGGTTAGTCTCATAATGGAAGGTGAGAGAAAAACAAAATCAATAGGCAAAAGTTTGAACAGAAACAAAATGCAGACAACAGTCAGTCATACAGTCGATGGGCTACGGTCGCATGTTGTGCGACCATAGGTGTAACCTTCAAAATCTTGAAAACTTACTGAGACCCTATGGTTGATCATACGGTCGATGGTTTTGGTCGAATTGTGCAACCGTATGATTCAAGATCAGGTTTTTAAACCTGTTTTTTGAAAATTTTCCCTCTCATTCTCCTTCTTCCTCCTACGGTCTTTACTCAACTCGCCACCAGTGAGTTGCTACAGTGTCGACCATACGAACTTGGAGATTTTTCTATCGATCAACATCCGTCATTCCATTCCTTGAGGTATGTCCTCTACTTTTCTCCATTTTTAAGCTTTCATACCTGGGGTTTTTGCTATTTGTAGGATTTTCTTCTAATTAATATTTTTTCAATAGTAAAAATTTAATTTTTATTGGGGGCTTTTGCTATTGGCCACCCAATGGATGAAAGCCCTCAAGAAAATTTGAGTTTCATCGGTTAGTATAGTAGAAACTTGAAATTTTCTATTTTTTACCTAAATTTTGGGGTTTTTCCCAATTGTCAAAATTTCTTCAAATTCGACCTACCTAGTTTAAATTTCCGATTATATGAGCCTTGCAGGATGGTTTAGGACCTATGTAAGTCCTCCTGCCCAAATGTTTTGGTGAAAAGTGAGGCTTTTTCCCATTTTACGTCGTTATGCTGTCAAATTTTTAAATTTATCTAACTTGTTTTTCTTATTTTCTTCTCTTGTAGTTATCATGGTTCGCACTAAAGTTCCTCAAGTTCATGACCCACGATGCTTCAGGTCCGTTGAAGCAGTGGTGCGTTATCCTTGATTTGATCGAAAGAAAGTGGAAGGGGGTCTATGTGTGAACCTAGCCCATTTAGCCCTGTTTGATGTGGAAAGGGTGTTTGGTGATATAGGCTGGCTTCTAGTGATCTTGTACGAGGCTTGCACTCGTCCAGACTTGGTCAAGCAGTTCTACTATCACCTACAGGTAGAGGGTGACTTAAAAGATGTTGACAGGGGTAGAGAGCTTCGGATCACCAGCTGGGTGAAAGGGGTTCAGATCTCTTTCAACTGTCAGGAGTTGGCTGATCACCTAGGCATTTTCAACGATGGTCAGTTGGTTTACTGTGCACCCAAGGAGCCATAGTTTTTGTCTACACAGGGGCATGTAGAAATAGATAATCAGATTCTTTGGGATGACCGCTGGGGGATCAAAACCCTCAAAGAAATCGAAGTGTAAGACCCACACTCCATTAACTTGGTCTAACTGTGTCGTGCCAGGTCTTTCCATCATTCCTAGACCAAGTGGAGCGAGTGTGTGAAGATAGATCACAAACCAGGTATGAGAATCGAGTTAAAAACACTAAAAACATACCTAAGGTCGCATGCTTGGGTAGATATGGTCAACCATAAGGAAGGGAACCAAAAATCTCAAATCCTGAACCCCACGATCGATGATTTCGACCCTACGGTCAACGGTTGAGGCGACCGTATGATTAACCATGAGATCCCAGATCAGACTCTGAGTTTTGAAAACTTTCCTAAACTAAGGGGTTGCTTTCCTAATTAAAAGAGGACTCTATATGGAGAGTTTTCCTTCATATAAAGGATGTCCCTCAGCCCCTTTTCACTCTTTTAGAACATTAGTAAACCCTAGAGAAAGAGAAGGAAGATAAGGAATAGAAAGAGAAGAAGAAAAAACTAAGGAGAAGAGTTTGCTGAGAAGAGATTGGCTCTCTATCACAGGCAAAGGTATGAAACGAATCTCTGGAGATGTAAACTCTAAGGAATAAGACTTCTATGGAGGATAGGCAATATCAACCTATTATGATCTATGTGATTTCCTTGAGAAAATCCCAAGGAGAATCATGAGGAGTGAATTTGATGATTAGGGTTGATAAGAAATTACTAATGATAGCCATAGAGTGACCTTAGAATAAACCCCATTGAAGAATAGAAGAATTGACCCAGGAAGAACTCGAATTTCATGTAGACTGTGACCAGAAATCTCAAGGTCGCAGCTACGGTCGACCATAGCATGACCAGTATGACCAGAGTATCAACCATAGACATTCGGGAAGATTTCAGAAATCATATGGTCACAGCTACGGTTGCACCATATGCGACCGTAAGGTATCGATCATAGACAGTAAGGTCGATACAGCATGAGACCATAGGACCAATCAGGCACCTATCAGTGCTCTGTTTCGATTTTCGACTACTGTAACATGTCACATATGAATCCTAACTAAAATTTATATAACTTTTAGGTTATTAAATCAATTCAAAGAGAATTTCAAGGCTTGAAAGGACATCGAGAATTGCTAACAGGTGAGGGAACAAAACCTAAACTAATTGGTTAATAACAAACTATTTATTTTTTTATTGAGTCCAATGCCATGACTGATTCTATCGTTGTATATTTGTAATGTGCATCTCACATGTCATCCAATATTCCTTCTATTACTGTTCATGCATATTTAATTTTGTTTATTTATAACATGATGATGATGATGATGCTAAGAATAGGCATGTGAATGTATGTGTGTGGTTGGTGTGTTGGATGCGAGTGGAGCATCAGGGGAGGACGTGGCATGGTGGTCTTCAACCTCGTCACTAGACTCTAGCTCTATCTCTACTCAACTCTTGCTCACTGACATCGTCGTATCGCCATTACCTTAGCAGAACTATTACGTTGTAGGGCATCAGGGGAGGTGGTCTCAGACCGTATGGTCTCTGACTCTGCCGGGGGGCCATAACTCTATCTCAATAGACGTATTGAGGGATGCTAGGGTGAGGCCTTGGATACACTGTTTGGCATTAGGATTGGTTAATTGAGAGCCCAGTTTGCAAGCCCTCGCCAATAGGTGCTTATGTGTTGGTATGGGTAGGATATCAGGGAAAGTGTTGACGGTGTTTGATATGGACACTTTAGCTCTATCTCTATTCCATGGTGGGTGCATGTGGGATGACAATGGTGTTTGATCCATTGGGCGGATTCACACACTCGTTTATAGAGGTGCGACGGCCACTAAACCTTTCTATAACACATTGCAAACTTGAAAACCAGACCAAAGATATGAATTGAATGCATGCATGTGTTTGTTGCATTGTTTTGTTTAGTCACTGAGCCGTGATGTGTGCTCACCCTTTCGACGTCTAATTTTTTAGTTGATGATACAAGTCCTACTGTTGAAGAATATATGAATGCGTCGACGTATGGATACATTGTTGCGATGGACGTAGAAGCTGAAGAAGATGCGCATGATTTATCATGTGAGTGCAATCAATGTGTTTTTACTTAAGTTTAGTTATAACTTGAACATCGGATATGTAATTGATTATTTATTTTTATGTCTTGTGGTTTGGAGATAATTAGATTAAGTACTTATTTATCACTGTTAGACTCTCAGTTCATTATCTGTAAGACTTTTGCTTATTTGTTCATTACATCTGATTATTAATGTGGAATGTGTGTTTGGTTTGATATGGTGGGTACGACCTATGCGAGATTCTAGATGAACCGTTGGTTTATTGATGGTTCATCACACCATTCTGGTTAGACCAGAATTGGGGTGTGACAACTGATCCATTGAGTGGATTCATACACTCGTGTATAGAGGTGCGGTGATCACCAATCCTTTCTATAGCACAATTACAAACTTAAACCAGACTAAAGATATTGATATGACTGCATGCATATGTTTACACATTGTTTTGTTTACTCACTGAGTCGTGATGTGTGTCCATCCCTCAACATCAAATATTTTTAGTTAATGATACAGGTATTATAGTGGAAGACTATATGGAGGTGCCATCGTATTGACACATGGTGGTGATGGACGCATAGATCGTAGAAGACGAGCACGACCCTTTGTGTGAGTGTTTCCAATGTCTTTATTCTTAGTTTATTCGTATTTGATTATGGAAAACCTATAATAGATTATTTAATTATGTTTTGGTTTATTTGGAGGTAACTAGAATATCTATTTACTTATTATGTTAGACCTAAGTTCATTATTAATAAAACTTACGCTATTTACTTTATTATCTCTGATTGATGTGGAATATGTATTTGGTTTGAATTATTGGTATGATCTTTATGACATCTTGGCTTGAACCGTTGATTCTTATGATGGTTCATCACACTACTGGTTAGTATAGAATTGGGATGTGACAACGACACTAGAGCTACTCCCAGTCACTGCCTCAGCCCTTAGCAAATTTTCTCTATGTATAGTCTCACTTGAGACTACAACACTTGGGAGCCCTAATTCGTGCCTGGGACTCTCAGAAGAAGAATAAGAATTTAAAGAAGACATATTGAAATAGAAGCAAAGATGGAGAACTTACTAGTTTTCTTTTGGTCCTCGAAAATGACAAACACTCAAGTTGCAAAAGAACTTTGCAAGCATTAAGACACAAAACTTGGAGACAAAGTAACTCCCAAGTTATCGCCCCAAATATATATAAACTCCTCAAAAAATACTTTCCCCCTGGATTTCAAACTCTTGAAATCCGCAAGCAATTATCAAAAAGCTATCAAATCAAGGTTATTGTAGCATCCTCAAGGGAATTTGAGAAATCCATTGCTATTGGCTACCCAATGGATGAAAGCCCTCAAGAAAATTTGAGTTTCATCGGTTAGTTTAGTAGAAACTTGAAAATTCTTATTTTTGACCTAAATTTTGGAGTTTTTTCCAATTGTCAAAATTTCTTCAAAGTCGACCTACCTAGTTTAAATTTCTAATTGTATGAGCCTTGGAGGATGGTTTAGGACCTATGTAAGTCCTCCTACCCAAATGTTTGGGTGAAAAATGAGGCTTTTTCCCATTCTACGTCATTATGCTGTCAAAATTTTCAAATTTATCTAACTTATTTTTCTTATTTTCTTCTCTTGCAGTTATCATGGTTCGCACTAAGGTTCCTCGAGTTCATGACCCACGTCGCTTCTAGTCCATGGAAGCAGAAACACAATACCCTTGGTTTAATTGGAGGAAGGTGGAAGGGGGTAGATGTGTTAACTTAGCCCATTTAGCCCTGTTTGATGTGGAAAGCGCGTTTGGTGATATGGGCTGGCTTCCAATGATTCTGTACGAGGCTTGCACTCGCCTGAACTTGGTTAAGCAGTTTTACTATCACCTACAGGTAGAGGGTGACCTAGAGGATGGTGACAGGGGTAGAGAGCTTTGGATCACCAGCTGGGTGAAAGGGGTTCCAATCTCTTTCAACTATCAGGAGTTAGCTGATCTCCTAGGCATCTCAAATGATGGTCAGTTGGTTTACTGTGCACCTAGGGAGCCACAGTTTCTGTCTACACAAGTGCACGCAGAAATAGATAACTAAACTCTTCGGGATGACCACTGGGAGATGAAGGCAGTCAACCAGCGTCCAGAGCCACGGGTCTACTGCTACTGTAAGATTATCCAGCATAATTTTATTCCCCAGGGTGGACACTACGAGATGGTCTCACAGTTGACTAAGTTCATGTTGTACTGTATCTGTACTAGGAAGCCAGTCTACCTCCCATATATTATTCTTCGGACTATGCACAGAGCTACGTTGCCTGACTCGAGAGGTAACTTACCCTATGGGCAACTGATCTCCACCCTACTCACTCGTCTACAGGTGGAACTAATGGATGAAACGATCTTTGAGGACACCTTCCCAACTGACCTTGATTGGGAGGCCATTAGCAGGATGGGCATGATAGAGATACAGATCAACGATGATGAGAGGAATGCTATGAGACGTCCTCTCACTCGGGTAGTGGCAGCAGATGCAAAGACGACAGCAGCAGAGGCACACGTGAGTGATGATGAGGAGGATGATGATCGGATGTACATGGATGTAGATGCCATCCCTCCCCCACCACCACAGCATTCAACTGGAACTAGCCCTTCTCGGACTTCTCATTCAGCTGGCCCTTCACGCCCACCACCAGATGACATGATGGAGCTGTTACGTGAGATTCGGGAGGCTCAGCGCGTGACTGATTGGAGAGTAAGAGAGCTTCTAGATGCCCAACACTCTATAGACTAGCGGGTAGGGGATCTGATAGCTAGTCTCTGAGTGACTCAGACTCAGGTGGCCTGGCTCGCGAGAGTATATGCTGAGGACTATGATAGAGATCGTAAGGCACCTCCACCTCCAGCACCTCCAGCTCCATGATATCATTTATTTCTTTTTCTCATTTATTTTATAGAGTAACTGTCCGAATTTATGGATCATACTCTGATTCGGAAGTATCTTGTCTTACTCCCATTTGGATATATATATATATATATATATATATATATATATATATATATATATATATATATATATATATATATATATATATATATATATATATATATATATATATATATATATAAAATTGGTTTCCCATTTACATATGTGTTTTATCCTCTTTCTTAGTTTATCTCTCATACAACACATGTGCTTATGGTGTGTTCTTATTACAGCTTTTAATTTTTATCCTAACTCAGTTCATGACTCACGTGGAAATAGTTAGGTCATTGGGTAGAACCTGAGATGCTCTGATACTAAGTTGTCACACCCTAATTCTGGTCTAACCAGATTAGTGTGATGAACCGCCAATAAATCAACGGTTCAATCAAAATCTCGTATAGGTCGTACCCACCATATCAAATCACACACACATTTCACGGTAATAATCAGAGGATAATAAACAAATAAGTGGAAGTCTTACAGATAATGAACTAAGTATATGACAATGATAATAAATAATTAATCTGATTATCTCTAAAACTCAAGACATAAAAGTAATTAATCCATTACATATTCCATTAATCAAATATAGCTAAACTAATAAAAAAAATGCACTGGTTGCACTTGCATAATGAATCATGCGCATCTTCAACAGCTTCTACGTCTATGGCAGCAACGTGTCCATACGTCGACGCATTTATATATTCTTTTACACTAGTCATCAACTAAAAATATTTGACGTATAAAGGGTGAGCACACATCAAGGCTCAGTGAGCAAACAAAATAATGCAATAAACATATGCATGCATTCAATTCATATCTTTAGTCTGATTTTTAAGTTTGCAATGTGTTATAGAAATGTTTGGTGGCCTCCGCACCTCTATACACAAGTGTGTGAATCCGCCTAATGGATCAAATACCATTGTAGTCCCACATGCACCCACCATGGAATATAGATAGAGCTAAAGTATCCAGATCAAACACCGCCAACACTTCTCCTGATGCTCTACCCATACCAACACGTAAGTCCCTATTGGCGAGGGCTTGCAAACTGGGCTCACAACTAACAAATCCTAGTTCCAAACAGTGTATCCAAGGCCTCACCCTAGCATCCCTCAATACGTCCATAGAGATAGAGCTAAGGCCCCCCAACAGAGTCAAAGACCATATGGTCCGAGACCACATCCCCTGATGTCCTACGATGTAATAGTTCTGCTAAGATAATGGCGATACGACGATGTTAGTGGGCAAGACTGGAGTAGAGATAGAGCTAGAGTCTGGTGGCGAGGTCAAAGACCACCATGCCACACCTTCGCCCTGATGCTCCACTCGCATCCAACACACCAACCACACATACATTCACATGCCTATTCTTAGCATCATCATCATCATCATGTTATAAATAAACAGAATTAAATATGTATGAACAGTAATAGCAGCAATATTAGATGACATGTGAGATGCACATTACAAGCATACAAGCATAGAATCAATCATGACATTTGACTCAATAAAAATAAACAGTTTGTCATTAACCAATAAGTTTAGGTCTTATTCCCTCACCTGTTGGCAATACTCGATCTCCTTTCAGCCTTAAAATTCTCTTTGAATTGATTTAACAACCTAAAAATTATATAAATTTAAGTTAGGGTTCATATGTAACATGTTATAGTAGTAGGAAATCGAAACAGAGCACTGATAGGTGTCTGATTGGTCATATGGTCTCATACTGTATCGACCTTACTGCCTACGGTCGATACCCTACGGTCTCATATGGTACGACTGTAGCTGCGACCATATGATTTCTGAATCTTTTCAAATGCCTATGGTCGATCCTCTTGTCATACTGGTCATGCTATGGTCGATCGTAACTGCGTCCTTGAGATTTCTGGTTATAGACTACATGCAATTCGAGTTTATCCTGGGTCAAATCCTCTGATCTTCAATTGGATTTATTCTAAGGTCATCCTATGGCCATCAATAGTAGTTTCTTATCAACCCTAATCATCAAAATCTTTCCTCATGATTTTCCTTGGGATTTTCTCAAAGAAATCACATCGATCATAATAAGTTGATATTGCATATTTTTCATAGAAGTCTTATTCCATAGACTTTACATTTCCAGGGATTAGGTTCATACCTTTGCCTGTGATAAGGAGCCAATCTCTTCTCAGCAAGATCCTCTCCTTAGCCTTTTCTTCTTCTCCTTCTCTTCCTTCTTTTCTCTTCTCTTTCTCTATGGTTTACTAATGTTCTAAAAGAGGAGAAAAGGGCTGAGGGACGTCCTTTATATAGAGAGGAAAACTCTCCATATAGAGTCCTCTTTCAATTAGAAAAGAAATTCTTTAGTTTAGAAAAGTTTCCAAAACTCAGGCTCTGATCTGGGGTCTCATAGTCGATGACTACGGTCACAGAATTCATCGACCGTAGGGTCCAAATCATCGACCGTGGGGTCCTGGATTTGTGATCTTCATTCTTACTATATAGTCGACCGTACCTACCCAGGTATGCGACCATATGTATACAGTTTTGGGTGTTGAGTCGATTTTTATACCTGGTTTATGATCTATCTTCACACGCTCGGTCCACTTGGTCCAGGAATGATGGGAAGACCTGGCACGACACGGTTAAACCGGATTAGTGGAGTGTAGGTCTTACACTGATTTTTAGATCAGGCGACTTGGATGCCTAACACCTTCTCAAGTCGTAACCTTGACGCTTACCTGAGCTCTGAAGAGACCTAAGCTAAATTCTTGGGATGCTAGTCATTAGATGTCTCTCCTAGTGAGATGATGCTTTTAGAGGTCCTAAACCTTATTCTAGGTGGCGACTCGAGTTCATTAAAAAACCGTTGTCCTTACACCTAAAGAGGGATCAATCATCCAAAAAGGACGGTCACCCAAAAAGAGGGACTTTATGTCACCTCTAAAGAGGGACTTTATGTCACCTGAAAAGTGTCATGTATTGCTAAATATACTGCCACATATACACCACCTAATGGTGGGGATACATGTGAGGGTAAGGGTGTCAACGGGCCGGTCCGGGCCGGTTTCGGTCCGGGCTGAATCGGTGTCGGGTTTTATAAACCCAACCCAAAACATGTCCATTAAGAGTTCGGGCTGGGTTGGGCTACGCTGGACACAATAACAATCGGGCTGGTCCGGTGTCGATTTGTTATCGGGTTGGGTTTATTGAGGTGATTTTGGACTGGTTCGGTCCGGACCGGGCTTATCAAGCTTATCGGGCCTATTTTATATGTAAGATATATGGCCTATTTTATTATTTCTATCTATAAAATTAGAATCATTCATTCTATATGCATGTAATTCAGTAAATTGTAACAATTAACATACTCTTTTCAACTATAGATTCATATAATCTTTTCGATCAAGAAGTGAACTATAACAGTGTAATATAATCCATCAAAATTTAAAACCATTAAAATTAAGAAACTGGGTCCGAATGGACCTTACCGGTGTTTGGGTTAGGTATTATTGGTTCGGACTAGTTCGGGCTTCTTAACGGACTGGTCCGGTTTGATTTCGGTTTGGGCTGAAACGGTGTCGGGCTTTACAAGTCGAGACCGAAATATGTCCATTAAGGTTCAGTCCGGGTTGGGTTCGGGTTATATCGGGCTGGCTCGGTCCATGCTACCGGTCCGGGCCCATTTTTGACACCCTTATGTGAGGGGAGTATTGGGAAGTCCCACATTGCTAATGAGATTGGAATCTTAGGGTCTTATATATGGAGAATCCCTCTACTTACTAGTTCAAACTTTTGAGTTGAAAACTTGATAGACCACTCACATGGAGTGTTAAGTGCTCTTTCTTTCATGCTATGGGTGTAAGTGGAATGATTCTCATTCAACCCAGAATGACCTAGTCCATGCGATTGTGGATTAGTAAGGGCCTGCGTGACTAGTCAGGCCAAATGTTTGGACACCCACCTTAGAAAAAAAAATTTGATACAGATCATATTGAATATAGACCTACAACTAAGCAAGAGAAACTTCCATGAACATTGTACAAAGAAGATAGTAAAATCTAACAAACAATGAAGAAGATGAATACCTGAAACGAGTTTCATATTTGAAATTTTTTTTTTTTAGTGATTTCTTCCCCACTTCCGCTTTCTCTTCAGCAACCCTTCTTATTCCACTTTGCTCTCTCTCTCTCTCTCTCTCTCTCTCTCTCTCTCTCTCTCTCTCCATCTCTCTTTTTTCTCTCTTTCTCATTCCTCTATTTTCTCTTTCTTTCTCTTCCCACTATTTCTTTTTTCCTCTTCTCTTGCACAGCCGCCCTTCCCTCATTGTCTTCCCTTTCTCTTTACGAAATGAACCCTCTTCAATTAAGGCTCATTAATTGGTTTTGTATATGCCCCATAAAACCTACTTGCCCTCTCTTTTAATCCTAATGACCTTTTTTTTATGTCCCTTTTTTTATCCCCTATCCCTTTAAGGTTATCTCCTATTGAACCTCAACAACGAATTTCTTCTCTTCATTTTTTTCTTTTTTCTTTCTTTCTTCTTCATTTTTTTATTTTTTATTATTATTATTTTTTTTAACAACCTAAAATGCTGAAAACCCCTATCATGATCTAAATGACCAAAATATTCTCATGAAACCTAAATTGCCTAGAGTGTCTAGGATAAGAAAATAATAGGGTAAAAAATGGGGACTTACAAACCCTTGGAGGAATTCATTCATTCTCTTTCTGTTTGGGAGTTGAGAGAAAATTAAAGCAACTTAAACGGCAAGGAGACTGATCCTAGTATTTATAATATTATCTCGAAACACTAATCCATCCCTACAGTGGACAGGGTTGATTTATCTCTAACCCGGGACGAACCAAACCAAACCGATTAAGCCAGCTATGAACTCCCACTATTCAACAAACTCAATAATTAAATAAGCCCATAAAAGATAAAATCATACAGAAAATATTTCATATTACTATGACATAGACATGTTATCAGAAGGTTGTCTTATTATAGCCTGAAGGTCATGGGCTCAAAACATGGAAATAGCCTCTTTTTGTTACAGGGGTTAGGCTGTGTACATTTTGCTCCTCCCTAAACCATGCAGTAGCAGGATCCTCATGCACTGGAACACCCTTTTTTAGCGGAAAGATATAGTGGTCCTATTTTTTGCTTGAGTACCAAGAAAAATACTATAATACTCTCTCTCTCTCTCTCTCTCTCTCTCTCTCTCTCTCTCTCTCATTGTAGGACTAACTAGAACTTGTTGGTCTATGCAAAGAAAAATGAAAGATCCCCAAATCTAGTTATTGTAGCTAGGGGTGCAAATTTTACCTTGACGACCTGAGCCCACCCAAACCCGCCCTGATCCCGATCAGGGCCTAACGGCCCGAATCCTGATAGGGCCGAATCAGGTTACAAGGTATTAAAAACCCTGATAGGGTAGGGTAGGGTTAGGGTACCCTACCCAACCCTACTTTTGATATATATATATATGTGTGTGTGTGTGTGTGTGTACAACCATATTTGATGTTCAAGATTCTCTTTTGATTTACAACTTCCTCCAAGTTCCAAAAAAAAATAATAATAAATAAAGAGATTGTTAAAATTGAATGACTCGGATCTGCATTGTGACTTCTCAAAACTTCACAAACATTTATGACTTATGGTTTTTCATTTTCATGTTATTATGCTCAGTAGGGAAATGATGTATTAGTAATATTAATCTATGTTAAAATATTGAGTTCAAGATAAATCAGAGTCAGCCCAACCCTAATTCAGGGTCAATCAGAGTAAACCCAACCCTGCCCGACCCAGTCAGGTACAATCAGGGTAGGGTAGGGTTTGGGTGAACCCTGTCAGGTTAGGGTAAAGGTTGAGGTCATGTTTAGCCTTGACAGGGTAGGGTAGGGTTTGGGTTAACATGAAAGGGCCTTGGGTAGGGTTGGGGGTTGCAAATACCCGGTCCAACCCGACCCTATTGCACACCTAATTGTAGCCATCCTAATCAATTGATTTGTATTGGTATCAATAGTGCACTAGTGCCTAGCTAATATGGATATCTGATCAACATGGGAATGGAAAGTTTCTAGATTCCTTTGCAAAAATATCAAATGAATACAACTGAAATATCCCATCCCATAGGGATTTCCAAAGTGACCGATACTTGTTTGGGTAACCTGAACTTAAACCATGCCCCCAATTCATTGTTCAGGTAATTTGCCATTAGATTATATGTGGATGTGTCGAGAATCTCCCCAAAAATTTTCCTGCAAATCGAATAAGAGGAATTTTCGTATTGCCTAGTTTCAGTCCACCCATATGAAATCTCCTATCAGTTAAAAAAAAGTATTTTAGAAAATACTATACTTTTTTTTCTGTAGAGGAATTTTCGTATTGCCTAGTTTTAGTCCACCCATATGAAATTTCCTCTCTGTTAAAAAAAGTATTTATAAAATACTATAATTTTTTTCTTTTGCCAGGTTTCAGTCCACCCAAGGCCCCTTGTAGTAATTTGACATTAGATTATATGTGGATGCATCGAGAGTCTCCCCAAAATTTTTCCTACAAATCCGATAAGAGAAATTTTCGTATTGCTTAGTTTCAGTCCACCCATATGAAATCTCCTTTCAGTTAAAAAAAGTATTTTAAAAAAATACTATAATTTTTTTTTCTGTTGCCGGGTTTAAATCCACCCATGGTCCCTTATAGAATCTCGTTTGAATTCAGATAAGAAGACATTTTAAAAAATACGAAAAGCTGAACCATTGGGAAGGAACAGATTACAGAGGGCGCACAGATACAGCAGGAAATTTTTTTCCCCCATAAAGACAACCAAATCCTCTTCTGCGGTCCTGTCGCTCGCCAAGGGCCGGATTTCAGTCGGTCCACCCCCCAATGTATTGACAGGCGGCCAGACCGAACCTCGACCTTTAGATCTGCGGCAAGAACCTCTTGCCGCAGGAGACGATTTGAATCCCCCATAAAGTATGCATAACATGCCAAAGAACAGCAGTAGAGTACGTACCCGATAAAGAAGGAAAGAGAGATTTGGATCTGAGAGAGAGGTACAATAATTGATATCTACCAACTTAAGTAGACGCCATTACACAGTCATGCGTGTCCGTAGGAGTCCCCCACAAGACCTACCCGTATCAGACGAAAAGGTTCAGCCACCCACATATCTCTCTCTCTCTCTCTCTCTGCCCTTCGTAATTAATTGCCTACCTGTCTCTCTCAATCCATGTCTCTTCAATCTCTAACATGGGAGTTCCAGCGCATTGATGTGAATAGCTAGTTATATATCTGAACTACAAAGGAGTTCAATACAAAAAAAGCCTCCCTGGGTCTCTCCTTCTTCAGCCCATCTCTTAGAATAATTCCCAGGTGATGATGAAGGGTGTAAGACTGAAAATGGGTAAGAAAGCATATTCAAACTTGCTTGTCTTCTTCTTTTCCTTTCTTCCTTTGCTTCTTCTATGCAGTTGTTGTCCTTGCAAAGGTGTTAAGAGTGATGGAGCCGAAACCAATGGGTTGTTTGTGTTTGGAAGTTCTCTGGTTGATAATGGCAACAACAACTTCGTTAAAAACTCGACTTCTAGAGCTGATTACCTGCCTTATGGGATAGATTTCCCTTTTGGACCTACTGGGAGGTTCTCCAATGGAAAGAATGTCATAGACCAATTGGGTGAGCTGCTCAAGCTTCCTTCTTTCATCCCACCGTTCAACAACCCTAGTACAAAGGGAGATAAGATCCTTTACGGAGTGAACTTTGCCTCTGGTGGTTCTGGGATACTTGATGACACTGGATCCATTTCAGTAAGTCTCACTCTCTCTCTCTCTCTCTCTCTCTCTCTCTCTCTCTCTCTCATCTGGCAGGTATCTTAATTTAATGGCCATAATGTTGAAAACCAGCTGAGGGAGAGCCTTGGTGTGGTTGTCATATTGCAACCTGATGGTTATGGGGTTGAAATACGAAAATAGTCTCACCATATTGTGGGGATAAGGCTGTGTACATTACGCCCCTCCCCAGAACCTACAGTAGCGAGAGCCTCGTGCACTAGGACGTCCTTTTAGAGGGCAAGCCTTGGTGTGACGGTAAGGTTGTCATATTGCAACCATACATTTTGCCCCTCCCCAACCCTGTATTAGCAGGAGCCTCGTGCACTAGGATACCCTTTTAGAGGGCGAACCTTAGTGTGACGGTAAAGTTGTCATATTGCAACCGTACATTCTGCCCCTCTCCAGACCCTACAGTAGTGGGAGCCTCCTGCACTAGGAGGCCCTTTTAATGCTGAAATCCAACTAGACCAAATGGTCAAATAGGATTTAAGAGTGAGTTTGGATCACCTGCATGTACAAGTACTCTCAATAGGATTGCATCACCATCAATGTAGTGTGAGACCCACTTCTAGATTATAAGTCCCACTGAATATGAACCGTAATGAAATCTCAAGAAGGATACAAGTATATGCATGTGAATTATTTTCTTTAAGTAACGGGTTGGGTCCGTTTGAAAGAAAACTGACCCAATTACAATGGACTTTTGACTGGATTTTACCCTCAAAACAACCATCTTTACCATATAACATGTCAGTTCTTTAATCCGGTCAGCTAAAGGGTAGTTTTGGTTTTTGAGAAAAATAATCTTTTAGATTCAACGGCTCATTAATTTTTTTTATTTTTTTTTTAAATTAGCCTACAGGCGACTGTATATTTAATCCAGTATAACCAGAAAAGGCTAAATTATCGACCCTACAACTGCCCCAATGTGGCACTGAGATCACAATAACTGGTATCAAGCAACAACCCCTTTTTTTTTTTTTTTTAACCTATTTGTTCCTTCATATGTAATATCATGATTTTATGTATGGAAGGTTTTTAATTTCTTATGGTCGGTCGAAGACGTCTAAGTGGAGACCACTTCTTTCTGCACTTACTTTTAGGAAAAGGTTTTCTTCTCCACCCGGGTGAAGAAAACGAAGGGGCAGACGACTCATAAATGAAGTTCACCTTCCCTTATAAATCCAATGTCGGTTTAATGCTCTGACTGTTTTAGGATTTAAATGTAACCCTACCTAACACAGAAAACTCTCTTCAGCAAGAAAAACTGTCCCCACCTTATTTTTATCACACGTATAGATGACATTTCGTTTTATTATTCAGGGCTCAGTGATCAATTTGAGGCAGCAAATCAAGAACTACGAAAAGGTCACATTGCCACAATTAGCACATCAACTAGGGTGTGGAAGCACTCAGTCACTAATCACCTCTGGTATCCTCTCAGAATATTTGTTTGTGATTGGGACAGGTGGGAATGACTATCTTTTGAACTACTTTGTAAGCAACTCCACTGCTAGTAAAACCAGTCTTGAAGCTTTCACTGCAAACCTGACTATTGCACTATCTAGGAAACTCAAGGTAATCCTCATCTCCATTCGTAGTTATGATTAAGAGTGTACCGTATAGAGGTGTTAAAATGTATAGATTTGGTTTAATGGTACAATTCGGATCTGGTTGGATGTGTAAAAAGTAAAATCAAATTATTCATTAAACGGTTTCAATAATGTTTACGAAAATCGATTATTGATTGATTTTGATTATTCGGTTTTTAAATGATACCTAACAAGAGAGCAAGAGTTAGGAACAAAGGGAAAAAAAGACTTGTTTCTAATGTACTTTATTTTAGTGATGCAGAAGTTGCATAGTTTGGGGGCCCGGAAATTTGTGTTGATATCGATATATCCTATCGGATGCATTCCTGCTGTTAGGACAGCATTTCATATCGGCCAGGATTGTATATTAGTCCTTAATCAAGCAGCTTCTCTCTTCAATTCTCACTTGAAATCCTTGGTTGATGTGATTAAGCCACAAATGCCTGGTTCTAATCTAGTTTATGTCAATTCTTACAAGATCATCCATGACATTATCGATGATCCTAACCCTAGAGGTAACCGTTAGCCACCTTCATATTCATTTTCATCATTATCATTATTCATAATAACACAAACACTTCAGCTCTTGAGGTGCTTTATTCTCTCTCAGGCTTTGTCTTAGTCTGTTGGTTTTTCAGGTTTCAATGATACAACCAATGCTTGCTGTGAAGTAAGTCAGATCAAAGAAGGTGGAAATGGAATATTATGCAAGAGAGGAGGGAATACATGTGGAGACAGGAAGTCTCATGTCTTCTTTGATGGGTTGCATCCCACTGAAGCTGTAAACGTGATGATAGCAAATATAGCTTATGCTTCTAGTTTGTCTATTGAAACTTACCCCATAAATGTTAAAGAACTAGCCAAGCTGTAGTACCTTGAACCAAAATTTTTTTTTTTTTAGTTAAATGGCAACAAATTAAGGTGTCAACCGGTACTGTATTTGGTATTTGATACGATAGCCAAAAAAAAAAGTCCTTATGGATTCTGTACCCAATAACAATACAGTATAAAAAATCGAACGATTACCGTACCGGCTGCGGTACAGTTTCGGCACAGTTTTTCACGTGTATGATATCTGGTTTTTATATATGGTGTTCACCGGTATGGTATCAGGTTTTTTTGCCGGTAACATATCTGGCTTTGCTTTTACTGTTGTGAACTTATATTAGTTATATATTTATATGGTACAAAAACTTGTTTATTTTTATTTAATTATACTGTACAATAAATGGTAGAAAAATGGTACAGTACCGGTTTTGTACCATCGAAATGTAATCGGCTCGTACCGCCAGTATATCGGTACTGAAACCGTACCTTAGCAAATAGCTATTCAATACTAAAACTCAAACCATCACCATATGTTGATGTTGAAAACTGGTCTAACTGACTTGTATGCTTTGTTGGCCGAATTATCCATGGTATAACTGAGTTGTAGATATAGTATCCGAGTTGACCACTCAATAACCGAGTTGACCTAGATTATATATGAGTTGTAGGAAAGATCCTGAAATCACAACGAACACAAAAGGGGTGGACTGGGCAGTCTGGTGGTCACTCTAATGGTTAAGTCAGTCCTCAGATCAAGCAATAGGAAGCATTATAAAGAAAACACTTCTTTGATAATGGGGTTAGGTTTGAGTATAGGTGAGTAAATGGATAAGAGAGTAAAAATTATCCGTCCGTTTACCTTTGCATTCTTCAATATATATAGACACTTGTGTAACTGGTAAGAGTGGTCCGGAATACCTTGTGTAGTGGAGACAATTGATGAACTATCCGAGTGGCAGTTTATCGTCGGATAAGGATCCAACAATCAAAATGAGAGTGGTTATTGAGATGATGGGCTGATAGAATCGGTTTGTGGAAACTGGTTGAAGAGTGGTTTCAACCAGAATCGAAAACCGCCCATTTGAATTGAGCTCTGACACGTGTAAGGCACGTGTCACTGTATAGATGCCCCTGATTCCTGGGATAGGTGTTGCCTTAGCATTGGTTGACAAGATACGGTATTAACAATTGCCCCTTGTTCTTTTAGATTTGTAAAATATGAGGGAGCAACCCAAATACTGAGTTGTAGCTTTGATACTTCTTTGACCAATTCCATCCCTTGCTTGCAACTTGTATAGTTCATTCCTTTATAATAGGATTCTGGCATGAAGTCGGCTAAAGTGTAATCATCCTGCACTTTGGGATTCGCAACGACAGTTGCCTTTTTGAAAACTTTCCATGACTTGAATCCTGAATTTTGCAGGTTGTACAGATCTGAAATGCATGCCATAGGGATCCGTTGAGCACTCGGGTAGCACCACATGTAAAGTAGGTGCAGATATTAGAATCAAGGTGACGTTTGAGTTGAGGTGCCTTGAATCGAAATACTTCGAGGCCATGGTACATTGTATCCACAGTTTCAACTAACGTCCTCTTGAAGTCGATTATGACATGGATTCAAAAGGGTGCAACTTTTAAGCCGGATTTGACAACTTTTCATGATTGCTCTTGGATTTCAAAAGTTTAAAATCCAAATGGACACGTCCTTCATGAACTTATAAAAGCCAAGTGTGTTGTTCATGGAGTAACTTCATCTCCAAGCTTCTTCTTCTTCCACAATAATCGCATTCAGCAACTTCAGCAGTCATCGCTTTATGAAATCAAGAGGGAGAATCAGTAAGTTCTTCCTTCTTTCTGCACATATTTTCATCATGTATTCTTCTTCTTCCCCTATTCACAAGAATCCCAAACAAATGGTAGGGCTCCCTACAATCGTCGTCTCTAGTGAAACGGTTAAAAGGGAAGACCTCCCGAGAGCTGAAGCAATGGTTGGGAGTAGCTCAACAGCTGCAGTAGTTGGTCCAACTCCGCAAGAGTTTGCTTGTGCTACAGCTCGCTCTTATTTAACCCAAATAGTCTTAGACTTCATTATAAATAAATATGTTCTTCCCAACTAATACGTATTTGGCCTTCCTACCAGACAAGAGTCTCCTTGTAGCCCTAGCTTTAAAGAAATCTATATTTACTAAAGAAATGCTGGTCTCTGGATTTCGTCTCCCTATTCCCATCGAGATTGTCCTGATTTTAAAATATTATAGGCTTGCCCCTGCACAATTGCTTCCGAAGTCTTGGTGCCAGAGGATATCATTTATTGTCTTCTTTAGAATCTGCAAGCGAGAGGCTTCAGTAAATCTTTTTAGGATTATCTTCAATTTAAATGTAGATAGTGCAATTCAAGAGAATTCTAGGGAAAAAGTTCCCACTGGGTGGTATTATTTCAATAAGAGACCAAAAGCTCCTGAAGTTTTGAGCACAAAAGAATCTTCTGTTCACGGCTGGCATAAAGAGTTTTTCTAGTGAGCTAAAAGAGACCTCGTAGCTCGCAAAGTAAAGTCGATCGCGCATTCTGGAGCAGTGCGAGCTGCATACTGGTGGTCCAGGGTTTGATTATATTCTTCAGTCAGGCTATCCTAAAGTGGGCATAAACCACATGCAACATGTATGAGCTACGGACCTTAGTCTTCCCCCATTAGATATTGTTTTCTCTCACCCCTCTATATGAGTTGTAGTTAAGCAATATTCAGAAGTCGGCCAGACTGATGAAAGTGACAAGTTTGAGGAGATTGATAGATGGGTTGGTGAAAATGAACCCTCCGACCCCGGTAAGTCGTATAAGCTTTCTGACTTCTTTTCTCTTTGTAGCAGACCTATAAACTGACATCTATTTCTTTTTGATTTTTCAGTGGTAAAGGCAAAAGTTAACGTTGGATCCTTCAAGTGAAAGAGTAAAGAGCCTGCCAAGGGTGGATCTGAACCCTCAAAAGATCAAAAATAGCTTCTCAGGATGTTCCTCGGAAAGAAATTATGGTTAGGACTTCCCCACGGTTGAAGTCGAACCTCCCACCTTTCAAGGGTTCCACTGCAAAGCACAAGCATCTCAAGTTGAAACCGTTATATCTCAAGGGTTCCCCATGGCTGATGTGGAAAAGGTTTCCTTCTACTGAGGCCAATACATCTAGGGTTGCTGGGGATCACTCTGTTGAATGTTACTTCTGGTTTGGATGCTACTAGGGTTCAGGTAAGTGAACCAACAACTATAACAGAATTGACTGTGGCTGGTTCTATTAACATTCTAGTGAATGTATCGCATACGAAGAACATGGCTAGGGTTTCTTTTACTGAGACCTATACATCTCTGGTTGTTGGTGATCAAACTATGGTGAATGTTACTTCTACTTTGGATGCTGCTGGGATTCCTTCTCTGGCGAGGGTTTTACCTCCTATTTCAGGGAGTGTGTCTACCGTGATTATGCAGTCTGTTGAGACTAAAATCGACTATGGCTACTGAGGTCTCCCATCTGGTGATTCTTTAAGACACAATAATGGTCAAGGTTTATATAAACGAAGATCTGTTTGGAGGCTAGTGAAACATAGAAGATACACTCGTCAAGAAAAGGGCAAGGTATACCTCAAGAGAATGCTGCACCTATATCTTTACCCGAACCTGTTACTATTACAGCTGAGGTACCTGTAAGCCATTTAAATGAAGCTACTCCTCGTTCCTTTGTTGAAATTACAAGGGGTTTCCAGAACACAAACTTGTTTGGTGTAACAGCTCCTTCTTCAGTAGCTGGAACCCCCCGTGTAATGATACCTCAAGCAGCATATGAGAAGCAATTGAAGAAATTTGAAACTACTTTGATTGGGAGAATTGATTCAAGGGGTTTGATGTTTTTAGAGATTAAACAATCAACTCAATAACAATGGAGAAACATTAACTTTGAAATGGTCTCTTTAAGACGTGGTTTCTTTATTTTCCGTTTCAATACGGAAAGAGAAATGCATTTTGTATGGAAACGGTGGGTAACTAAGGTAAATGTGAGACCTATAAGGTTTCAAAGATGGAAGCCGGATTTCAACGTTGAGAAACAAACAATATCACAGAATTTACAGTGGATTAGATTCCCTAAGCTTCCATATGAGTACTGGGAGCAATCTATACTGTATTCGATTGCACAGGCTGTGGGTAAACCAGTGGATATGGAAAGGAATACTCAACATGCAGGCCTAGGTCGGTATGCTAGGGTGTGTGTTGAGATTGAAAAAAGTGCCCCTAGGAGGTCAAAGATCCAAGTTGGGAAACTTTGTCATCTGCCAGGTAAGGAGTATTACTTTAAACAACAGGTAATGTATGAAGGCCCTACTCTAAAATGTTCCTTCTGCTTGAAATTTGGCCACACTGAGGAAAATTGTAAAGTAAAAGCTAGTACCGAAGGTGAGGTTCGGAGGGGTGTGCCACGATGAAACAAGGGAATGAAAGGCTTTTTTGAAAGGGTTGCTCTTTACCCTCCCCACAATGATGGCTCTGTTGTCTTGGGAAACCTATTGAACCTATTAATCAGGTTAGTGTTGAGGTGGAAGTTACTATACCACCAGTTGTAAGTGAGCGTATTCCTGTCAGTACTACTAATGAAGACAGTCTGAGTAATACTCAGAAGGAACAATCAGCTAATGTCCCAACTCCTTCATCTGGTGTAGCTAGTTCACCTTGAGAAAGGAACGATGGTCTCATATAGTTGAAAATGATGGGGAAGAGGCTGCAAATCAAGTAAAAGGATGGGGAACTTACTCCTAATCAAAATAAGGTAGAAGGAGAGTCAAATGTGGAGATTAGCACTATTCATGGATCAGGTTGTGGACGAATTACTTCTACTAGACTAGGTACATTGGAAGTCTCTTTTAATGAGGTGGAAAGGATAGATCAACTACTATCGATCTGATTCTCAAGAACCTTTTAGTTTGGTGAGGCGAATAAAGGCAAGGCTTAAGAAATTAGTAGAAATGGGTGGTGCTGAAAAAACAATGGTTTCCAAATGATGATTGCTTTTAGGAACATAAGGGATGTCTCGAACCCAAAATCGAAACAAGCTGTTAAATTTTTGGTAAGGGAATAGTCTCCTACTATCTTTTGTTTGGCTAAACCTCTGGTTAAACCGGAAAATTATCCTAAGAATATGATGCATGGTTTAGGATATAGGGTGGATTTATTCATAATAATAGAAAGGATAAAATTCCAAACATTTGGATAATGTGGAAAATATCTCTAAAGAAACCTTTAATCATATCATCTTCTGAGCAGCAAATTATAATTTTTGTTGAGTTCGAAGGGTTATTGCATCTCTTCACGTTTGTCCATGCAGACTGCTTTAAAACCATGAGAAGAGAACTATGGTATGATCTATCATCAATGGCTAATCCTCTAGCCCCGTGGCTCATTTTAGGTGATTTTAACTGTTGTCTTTTTTGTTGTGAAAGAATGGTACCAGGTTCTTTCAACATTTCTTCGGCAAATGAATTTAAAGCTTTTATAGATTCTATCCCATTGAATACAATCCAATCTTCTGGCTTAAAGTATAATTGGACTAACAAACGGATGGTTGAGCATGTCAGAGCTCTGCTTGATAGAAGTTTATGTAATGAAGCATGCATTGGTAAGTATGAGGGGTGCTATCAAAAAGTACTCCTAGAACAGTGTTTGACCATTCAGCCTTGACCATTGGAGGTGCTAGCATCCCAAGGCCTCCTAACATTCCTTTTTGGCTTCAGATATTATGGATTTAGCATGATCAATTTGAAGGTATTGTAAAAGCAGCATGGAATACTACTTTTTCTGGAAATCTTTACTGTATTTTAATGCAAATTGAAGCATTTTAAGCTTATGCTAAAAAAATGGTCGAAAGTGGCATTTCCAAAAACTGGTGAAGTCGTCTTTAATGCTAGGACTGATTTAGAGAATGTACAAGATGCTATACAGGAGAATGGTTTCAATGATGACATGAAAGAAAAGGAAATAGCTGCAACAAAACCACTTGAAGCTGCACTGGATATAGAGGAAGCACTGTGGAAGGAAAAATCATGAATCGAATGGCTTTCCTGTGGTGACAGAAATACGAGGTACTTCCATAACCATGCAAGTTTAAGAAAGGGAAGGAACACTATTAGGGTCCTCAAAACTGGTGAGGGGACCTTACTAGAAAACCAATGTGATATTAAATCTCATATCATAGAGTTTTACGAAGGTTTTCATAGAAGTCAAGGTTCTTCTACTAATAGTTTTCTTTTAAAATGCATTCAAATTTGGTAAAGGGAGAACAGTCAAAGGTATTGGATGAAATACCATCGGTAGATGAAATAAAGTAGTATTTGATTTGCATCCAAATAGGGCCCCAGGTCCAGATGATTTTCCAAGTAAATTCTTCCAAGCTTGTTGGGACACCATGGGTAAGGATTTTTACTCTATTGTTTGTTCATTCTTTCAAACTGGGTATTTACCACATGGTTTAAACAACAATTTTATACCTTTGGAACCCAAATTTGACGGAGCTTATTGCCTTGCTAACTTTAGACCAATATGTGTTGGTAATTTCATATATAAAGTGATTCCAAATATAAGACCTGCACTCCATGAACCCGATCTAAATCTTTAATTCATGTCATAATAGGTTTTCCAATCATCACCGAGCCAGACGGGATGAGCGGATGACAACCAGGTATGAAAACGGACCTAAAAATGATATTTTTTTTCATACCGGTCGATGTTACCGGTCAACCGGTATGTCTGCGTAGGCAGACTAATTAGATCCGGAAACGGATCTCTGCGGGTCTCACTTTCCAAATCTTGAGCCTAAGGACTTTCCTAACGTAAGGAAACTTCCTAAACTCTATCCTAGTCTATTTAAGGACCCTTAAAGCTCCTTAGAACTCTTTCATTGATCCTCACAAACCCTAGAGAGGAGAAAGAGATCAAAGAAGGAGAAAGAGCTAAGGAAGGAGGGAGAGGGGCCACCGTTTACCGTTGGACGAAGAACACCATAATTGCGAACCAACGGTAAGTGCTTGAACCTTCCTCTAAGTTAAGCATTATAGATGATTAGTCATGATTTGATCAATACCATGCAAGGTGAGGTATTGATCTAAAACCCTTAAATTTACTGTCAAACCCTAATACAGTCAATGAACCCTAGATTAGTATTCTAGGCTAAGGATAATAAAAACTAATACTTGAATGGAACATGAAACAACTCCAACTCGTTGCTCAGGCCTAGAATGCATAGAAGAAATCCTAAAACCAATAGGGGGTGATTGACGGAAGGCGAACACCGAGTCAATGGTCTTCCGGAGGCATACCGGTCGACCATACCAGTCGCACCAAATGCGACCGGTACTGTGACTGATACTTCTCGGAGATTGGTCTGTGGGGACCGGTCGACCATACCAGTCACACCTTTTCCCATAATGCCACGATCGGTACTGCAACCGATATGCACTCTGAGGAGTGTTTTTGACCCAGTTGGTTTTTCGACCAACATGAACCCTAAGAAAATTATTCTAATTCAATCTTAACATCGTGTAGGACCTTGTGATAGCGAGTTTGGATTCTGTGACGCGGAGCAAGCTAGCAATCAAGCGTCAGGTAAGGGAATCGAACCTAAACCCTAATAATTTAATAACAGTAAAACGTTGTTAATAATTAGGATTCTATAGAATGGTGTTTGTGCATACTCGCATGTCATCTTTACTTTCAGTTATTATATTGTTCATGCATACTCGCTATGCTATGATGTGATTGTTAGGCATGTGATTGTTTTCGTTGGTGTGTGGAATGGGAATGGCCTGGGGTCTAGGATCATTCCTCACACTAGCACCTTTTTCATATCGTTTTTGTCTAAGCATGCTTGGTGCGGGTAGGGTATCAGGGGGAGGAAGTGGCACTATGGTCTCTGGCCTGACCACTAGACTCTAGCCCTATCTCTATGCCATAGGGAGTTGTGCTGGGATAGGGCCTACTGTGATGACATATAGGATTGGTTAGTTGCGAGCCCAGTTTACAAGCCCTCGTCAATAGGGGTTTACGTGTTGGTATGGTAGGGCATCAGGAGAAGTTTTGGCGGTGTTTGATCCAGACACTTTAGCTCTATCTCTATTCCATGGTGGGTGCATGTGGGACGACAGTGGTGTTTGATCCATTGGGGGGATTCATACACTCGTATATAGAGGTGCGGTGGTCGCCAATCCTTTCTATAGCACATTGCAAACTTAAAATCAGACCATAATATGAATGTTACTCATGCATGATGTCTGCTGCATTGTCTGATTATCTTCCTTGCCTTGTACCTCAAAACCTTCTGGTTGTCGCATGTAAACTTCCTCAATCAAGTCTCCATTCAAAAAGGTTGTTTTGACATCCATCTGATGTAATTCTAGATCATAATGTGCCACGAGTGCCATAATAATTCTGAAGGAATCCTTCGAGGAGACTGGAGAAAATGTCTCCTTGAAGTCAACTCCCTCTCTCTGTGTGAATCCCTTAGCTACTAGCCTGGCCTTGTAGCGCTCAATTCTTCCCCTGGAGTCACACTTAGTCTTGAAAATTCATTTGGAGCCTATGGGTTTACAAGAATTAGGTAGATCTACAAGAGTCCAAACACCGTTGTTAGCCATGGATGACAATTCATCTTTCATAGCTTCCAACCATTTCGGTGCATTGGAACTATTCATGGCATCCTTAAAACTTAAGGATCTATTGCTTAACCAATGTCAAATTCTCCTTCAGTCAAGTATAGAATGAAGTCAGAAGAAATAACACTCTTGCGTTGTCTAGTAGATCTCCTAACCATCTCTTCAGGTTCTGTAATCAACACTGGTGCCGTAGGTTGATCAGGTACCTCAATCCCCGTAAGGTGCTCTGCCATTGGTGGGACCAAAGGATGCATAACAGTAGGCATAATAGGGCTGAGAATCATTGAATTAGGAAATACGAGGACCTCATCAAAATCCAAGCTTCATGGTTCTACTAATTCACAGGAGTCTTCAATGAACTTGGCATGAACAGTCTCAACTATCCGATTGGTAGAATTGGGACAGTAAAATCTAAATCCCTTGGATCTAGCAGGATAGCCAACAAAATGACAACTGACTATCCTTGGATCCATAACTTTTTCATGAGGATTATATAATCTGACTTCTGCTCTGCATCCCCAAACATGTAGATGATTCAAGCTTGGTTTTCTACCAGTCCATAGCTCAAAAGGTGTTTTGGGAATAGATTTACTTGGCACCCTATTGAGTATGTAAGTAGCAGTTTTCAGAGCTTCCCCCACAGAAAATCTGGAAGATTTGAGTTACTAATCATACTTCTCATCATGTCTTTTAGAGTCCTATTCCTTCTTTCGACAACTCCATTTTGTTGAGGGGTTCCTGGCATGGAATATTGAGCAATAATGCCATGCTCTTGTAAGAACTTGGCAAAAGGACCAAGGTGTTGAGTAGAATCACCCGGGTTACCATAATATTCACCTCCTCGATCTGATCTGACAATTTTTATCCTTTTTGACAAAAAATTCTCCACTTCCGTTTTGTAGATTTTAAAAACATCCAGTGAACTTAATTTGTCAGCCAACAGGTAGACATAACCATATCTTGAATAATCATCAATAAATGTAATAAAATATCGATGACCTCCAATGGAAGAAGAGGGAAAAGGACCGCTGATGTCAGTATGAATCAGTTCCAACAAGTCATTGCTGCAAACCGACTTCTTCTTCCTGTTTCTAGTCATTTTTCCTTTGATACAGTCCACACAGACAGGCATATCATCAAATTGTAAAGGTTTCAGAATTCCATCAATGATAAGGCTTTTCATACGCTCCACTGAAATATGTCCTAAGCGCCTGTGCCAAAGAGTAGAGGAAGACTCATCTAGCATAGGACGTTTAGAAGACACATTCAAAACAATAGAAGGTGCTAAATTCAATTGATATAAACCATTCACTACCCTTCCATTTCCAACTATAGAAGAATTTAGACATAAATCAAAACCATTCTTATTAAAACTTAAACTGTATCCATTATTTACTAGTCTTGATACAGAAATCAGATTCTTCTTCATTGAGGGAACATATACAGTGTCTTCTAAATCTATAAAATTTTTTGAAGTCAGAAACAATCTAACTACTCCAATGGCCTCCAATGCAACTTTCACACCGTTCCCTACGAACACATTAACCTCATCCCTGCTTGGTACTCTGCAGCTTAGAAATCCCTGCATGGAATGGGTGACATGAATGGATGACCCAGAGTCAACCCACCAGGAATCTATAGGAGCATCAATTAGAAAAGACTCAAAACATACTAGAGATAGATGAGTATCAGATTTTTTCTGCTTATTCAACTAGGCCTGTCTGCCTCGGCAATCTTTCTTCATGTGTCCCTTCTTTTTACACCAGAAGCACTCCACGCCATTAATGTCTTTCTTCTCATCATTTCTTTTCAAGGTATATGATTTATCATAGGGTTTTCCATTTCCCTTCTTGGAAAACTTTTTCATCTTTTGAGGTCCTACACCTCCAACTCCCCTTCCCTTTTTAGGAAAAGTTTTGTGCTGAACCAAATTTGCACTTTCTGGTTTCTTCTTTTTTAATCTATCCTCTTCTTGAGAGCAAAAGGAAATCAAATCGTCCAAACTCTAATTGTCTTTCTGAGTATTGTAGGATACATGAACCTGACTATATTCATTTGGGAGAGAAGTCAGGGCAAGATAAACTAGAAAATCATCATCCAAAGAGGTTCCCAGCCCCTTTAGTTTTTTTCCCTTTTTGCAACCAATCCAAGTATGTGTTCTCGAATACTGCCATTTGAATCAAATCTTGATCCAGTTAGAGCTGCCATCAGACTAATTTTTAGATTTTTATTTGTCACATTAAATTTTGTCTGTATCTCCGTTATGTATTCTTTTGCAGTATCTTTCATCTGGAGACTACCACAAAGAGATTCAGAAACAGAATTTTTCAACAGGATTAGAGATTTTTTATTAGAAGCTTCCCACATCTCCATTTTCAGTATCTGAGCAGGAGAGCTCTCAGGAGTGATTGGAGCAGGTTTCTCCTCTCTGAGAGCTAAGTCCATATCTAACATGCTGAGTTGGGTTTCCACTGCCTCATACCATTTTTGGTAATTAGAACCAGTCAACACAGGTAAAGAGGCTAATACATTTGCAGTTATCGACATCCTGAGATGAAAATTACTATATGAGTTTACATTTAAAAACAAGTATGCAAGTAATATATCCAACAGCAGAATTAAATAAATATGAGGTGAAGCAGAATGGTTGTGAAGCAAATTTCCCTTTTCTAAGAGTCAACCGTACTACATACTTATCCTTTGGGATAAGTATGCACTGGTCCTCTTAGATATCCAGGCTGAACCGCCAAGGAATGATGGCTTCGACAAAATTTCAACACCTTTGGGTGATTGAAAAATCCTCAGCCGAACATCCTTAAAATAATTTATTTTCTTAAGAGTCAACCGTACTACATATTTATCCTTTGGGATAAGCATGCACTGGTCCTCTTAGATATCCAGGCAAAACCGCCAAGGAATGATGACTTCAGAAAATTTCATCACCCTTGGGTGAATGAAAAATCCCTTAACCGATCATCCTTAAAATAATTTCTTTTCTTAAGAGTCAACCGTACTACACATTTATCCTTTGGGATAAGCATGTACTAGTCCTCTTAGATATCCAGGCAAAACCGTCAAGGAATGATGACTTTAGAAAATTTCATCACCTTTGGGTGAATGAAAAATCCCTTAGCCAATCATCCTTAATCAGTGAGTGCATGTTACTAACATAACTGGACAATGCCACCTTTGGGTGTGCATTATCAATGCTTGACTACTTTTGTATAAAATATAAGATTCTTGAATTTGCAGATATAACCATGTAGTAAGTGTGCCACTTTGGTGGGTTTTACACTATTACACAATTATATCCGTAAATTCGGATGTGTAGTCATATAGAAAATGATTTAAATGTTGAAAACAAGGAATTATGTCTCAACCAACCAATATAAACATGCACATAACTCATCTGGTAATCATTTGATCATCTAAAAATTACAAAAACCTTAGAAAATGCTTCCAAAACTAGCTTTTTTCCAAATATTATAGCTTTGGGATTCCACAAATGATACTATAGATATACCAGAATGAAGATAATAAAAAAATACAATCAACGGTGAAAATTTCAGGTCAATCGGACCTAAAACGCGCCCTCACGCGCCGATTAAAGTTGGCGCATGGGATCCTGTGATCCAAACAGGCCTTAAGTCTGAACCGGTTTCTGGTCGGTTCAAACAAACCTGGTCCGGACCGATTTATTTTGGGTCTGCTCGAACCGAACTAGGTTCGCTCGGTCCGGATCACAATCTGGGCCAAGTAGACCCGATTCCAATTCGGGTCGGGTCAAAAATCCGGGTCAAGTAGACCCGATTCCAATTCGAGACGGGTCAAAATCTGGGTCAAATTAGACCTATTTCGGGTCGGGTCTGCCCGATATGACATACCCGGGTCGGGTCAGGTGTCCTCGTTTCGGGCGAAATCTGGGTAAAAATGTCCCGTTTCGGTTCGGTTCTAACCCGATAAAAAGTCAACCGGGGTTAAAAAATCGGGTCGGATTTAGTCGGCCCGGTTGGTTCGGGTTAAAACCGGGTCGGTCAGGTGTCCTCGGTTCGGGTTAAAAGCCCGGGCCAAAATGTTCTCGGTTCGGGTTTAAATGCCCGGTTCAGGTTAAAACCAGGTCGGGTCAACTGTTCTCCGATTCGGTTTTAAAAACCGGGTCTAAAATCGGTCCCGGTTTATCCGAGTCCGACCCGGGTAACCTGGATAGAGGTTCAAAAACCGGGTCAGTCTCGGTTCAACCCTTTTTTTTTTTTTTTTTTTTTTTTCAGATCTGGCAAGTGGATCTCACTCGCCTCTTTGGCCGGCGCGTCCGGCGTCCGGTGACGGCGATTTTTATATCGCCGTGACCGTCTCAAGAAGATCTTTACATTGATATAAATTTCATGATATTTTGCCGGTGAAAAAAAAATATTTGATTTTTAAAATCTCTCTTGTTTTTTCCAAAAATTCAAATGGAAATCAAGAAAATTATCTTCATGTTTCAATACTTAATGATTTTAGTCCATGTGGGATGGCTCTGATACCACTGTAGGATAACATTACAAATCCAAAGAAACTTCATTCATAATAAATCCCATATGGAATGTAAAATACATTTGAGTTAAAACACAATTAATTAAAATAAATTGAACATACATTTTCGTTGAAGATTATATTTCGACCTTTGCTTGACACCTGATTCATGCAGAGATCTTCTACAGTCTCCTCCCCCTTAGGTATGGGACCTCTTGATTATGCACACTTGGAGAGAGACTATAGGGACCCCTGATCCATATTTATAATCTTTTTGGAATTCAAATCTATTCCAAACCCATAATAGGATAGATTTGAATTATATTTGTAAGGGGATAATCAAATATCCTTGATTGGATTCCCACCAGTCTAAATAGGTAAGGAAATGTAATGTTGCCCATAATAAAAAAATATGAATGATTTTACACCCTAAACTTCCAAATGAAACATCATGGCTAGTGCATTACTTGCAAAATGTTTTACGTGAATCACCTTGGCTTAAGCATCTGTGGAGATTTGAACAGTATAACATCTGGGTGCAATTTTATGGAGTTCCGTTTGAGCTGGTGTGAGAAACATCCTCTTTATCGGTTAGTTTCAAAAGTAGGAAATCCGTCTTCTACTATGGTGGTGGACTGTTTTGTCGGAGAGAAGCTAGCCACCAATCTCCAAGCAAGGATTTCGGTCAAGGTGTCTCAGTCACCCACGGGCCTATACTGACCCCATAACCGTATGGACCGGGTCATTCCAAGGTTGAATGAGAACCATTCCACTTACACCCATAGCAGAAAACAAAGAGCACTTAACACTCCGTGTGGGTGGCCCCAAGGCAGTAAGAGGAGTCGAACTCAATACCTTCCGTTTTCTGAGGCGTATGCTCCTTGCCGACTCAACTACCCCCTTGGGGTTAGCAAATAAGAAGTTATTTAAATATCAAACGATGGCTTCTACCTGATCAGAAAATCAGTCTGAGATAGGAAAAACTTCCTCTATTTTGTTACTATTGTGGACTGGTCGGTCATGACCTGAGCCATTGTATTCTGTTCTTTGATGAGTGCAAGGTCCATCAATGGGATAATGGATGCCCATCAATTATAGGTTGCTCCTTGGCTCCTAAACAGAGATTTGATGCTGATATGAAACGTGTTACGATTTCTAGTAGATCATTAGAGAAGGACCAGATATTATGGTAAGTGGAAAACTCTATGCAGTGTTCTTCGGGCCAGATAAATTCTACTTCTCCGGCAGATTCTGCGCCTGAGGAAGTCCGACGGTCACCAATGCAAAACGAAGTTCATCTTCAGTCGAACGGCCCTTCGAATTACAAGGAGAATATTAAAGGCCATATGACACGTGGCAAGCCGGAGAGTCATAATGAAGCTAGAAAATCTTCCGATTATCAAAGCAAGTTGGCCGCTCAAGGTAATGAAGGTCCGGCACCTCAGACTCCTTACACGCATACTCAGTTGAATCCCCAACCCACTCCTTTCACTGTCCAACAGCAGGCTGCCATCTGACTTTATGCTGAAAAATCCTAATATTGTAGCTACTATTCTAAATCTGGCCCCGAGATTCTCTGAGTTTTCCATATCCAACTCTTTCCATAGTGTGATGCAACAATAGGCCAATAATGAATCAGGTCCGAACCATAAAAAATTAGACCTGAATGTGGATCAATATGAGAATCTGTCCATCAGTCAATCATGAAGGTGGGGCCCAAAATATAGAATATGGTAAGGCTCCAATAAAAGAGAATGTTATTCAATCGTTCCAAACATCACAGATGCAATCCACTAGGGGTCCGTTTGATAACACTCCCATCTCCTACTTCTTAGCTCCGGAGCTAATCCGGAGTAGAATGCTGATTGATAACACCGGTTCAATATTTGACTCCCACGGAGTGAACCGGTGAGAAAACATCTCTCGGAGATAAAAAAACGGAGTGAAAATTTGTAGCTTCTTCACTCCGGGAGTTGTTTGATGAGAGATACTTGAGGGAGTCTCTCCAAATAACTCCCGAAAAAACACGATTGCAGAGGGAGATATTTGTTCGCTGGAACGGAGCTGCGAGACCTGGTAAGCCTCTTCCCTTCTCCTTCTTCCCCTCTCCTTCTTCCCCTGTTCTTCCATTCTCCTTCTTCCTGCCTCCTTCCTCCCGTCTCCTTCCTGTCTCATTCCCATCTCCTTCTTCCCACCTCCTTCCTCCCGTCTCCTTCTGTCTCCTTCCCATCTCCTTCTTCCCCTCTCCTTCTTCCCATCTTCTTCTTTTTCTCCTTCTTCCCTTCTCGTTATGTTCCTTCGACTGGTGTGCCTTTGACGGGATTGCGGAGACTGCGGACAGGTGAGCAATCTTCTTCCCTTCTCCTTCTTCTCTTCTTCCCGTCTTCGTCTTCTTCTCGGCTCCTTCTTCCCTTCTTCTTCCCTTCTTCTTCTCTTCTTCCATTCTCGTTCTTTCCTATTTAGGTTCCTTACGAAACCCTAATTTGGGGCAATCCATGGATTGGGGTTTATTTTTGATTCTCTACCACATAACTAATTTCCTCTACTGTGGAATGTGTAGCTTGGGATCTCAATTTCAGAGACAACAGATCAATAGGCAACTGTGTAGCTTTGGTGCTGCTACTTCAATTTCGTGAGTACTTTTTTTCAATTTTTTTATGTTGGATCCTTTTGTAGAAAATCCCCTTTGATTTCACTACCATGCAGAGTCCCATAGTCCATATTTTTCAAGCTCTTGCCACTTGAAGGACTCTGTTACGGTTAAAAAATGAGCAAATCTGTCATATGGGATGTTTGTCCTTTTTGTCATTTTTATTTTCCATTAACCTTCTTCTCTGGTGTTAGAATCTCTGATAGTGATTGTTATGGGTTTTCTACATGCTTATGGTGAGAGGATGCTGCTTTAGATGGCTTTTTCCTAGTTAGTGTTTAGGTGTGCAAAACTAGTCCTGTCAATATGATTTGTGGTGATTTTAACTTGTATGTTTTTCGGCCATTCTGTTGTTATTTCACTCCAGTTCCTTGAAATGTAGGATGTGGGGGATTTGTCATTCTTTTCTACCTTAACTTTGTGTACTGATGATCATTCACCAAATTTCAATACCATTTGCCAGTTACCTTATTCAAGCTTCCTGTCATGTGGGATATCCTAGTTGAAGAGAATGTATCATTATATTGGCATCAGATTTTAATTGTTTCTGTTACCAGAATAAGGTGTTGCTCTCGTTTGATAAGGTGGACACCTGAACCCCAAACCCAGTTTGCTGTAATTTGCTGTCCTGTAAGTTAAATGAGAATGTACCGATGTTGATGGCATGCTTTGTTGTCCAAGCTGCTTCTTTCCTTTCAGAACAGCTATGTAACATTACAATATTGATGACATGCTTTGTTGTCTAAGCTGTTTCTTTTCTTTCAGAACAGCAATGTGACATTACAATATCTTTAGTAGTTGAGTCTCCAATGGAGAAGAAGAGATTGCATCTCGACCAAACAATGCCTATCTAATCAATACGATAAACATCCTTCTTCCCTGCAGCCACCTGGACCAGAAAAAAATATTTGAATTTATTTTGTAGCTATTTTCTGGGATATCAGGGTTTTATATGGTTTTATGACTATATCATCACATTTGCAACACTCTAGATCGAACTGGGATTAGCTGTTGTGTTATGGGATTGTCTGAAATTAATAATTTTACTATTGTTTAGAGCATTCATTGGGTTCAGTATGTCTAACATGGTTATTACTATGAACATTTGGCTCCATCCCCTGTATATAAGATTGCGAGGAAGTTAGGTAAAAGAGAAGGGGGGGGGGGGATGAACGGTGAAAAGATTCTAGACCTATGGAGATATGTAATCAGGAAAATTTAATCGATTGGGAGCTTGTTTTTGTGTTCTTCATGAGTAGTTACAGTATGTTCTTGCTTTACATTGGCTTTTGTGTTCCATCAGGTGAAGCTAAAATTTGAAAAATAGAAGCAGCAAAGGGTGTAACTATGGTCCTCCATGTTTTGTGGCCAGTTACAGATCCATTTATTGAGTAGGATTATATTATTAGTGTTGTTATTGTGGTGAACAGGTTCTCGATGGGATGATAAATTGATGCATATTTTGTGTACCTATACAGATCCATTTATTGAGTAGGATTATATTATCCTCTTGCCTTCTATATAGGTACCTATACAAGGTCTCAAAGCAACTTTCTGGGCTGGTAATTAGGTTTTACTAGTATACAACTTCTAAGGATTAGAAGATGGGGTTTAGTTTAACTCTCAATTCATTCAAAAGCAAGTCATATCAATCTCTAAATTTTAGCTTCTCTGCAAACCACTCCCAGTCAAGATAACATATAGATTATGTTTAAAGGTGTTTGTAACTTGCAATGATTATAATTAATTTTTCCTATGATCTTTGGTGGAATGGTATTCGTTTACATTGATTTTTGAATATCTTATATACTTAGGGTTGTTCCACTTAGTAGGTGATTGATATTATATCTGATACTTGGGTCTTTCTTATGAGTTTGATGTTCCATTCCTTATTTTGATTGTTTATCAAATGTATTGATGATATTTTGTGCATACAATAAGCTATAATGGCCAGTAGTTCAAGACAAGAAACAGACATGATGAAATGGTCAAAGGCAGATGTTGATGTTTTGGTGACTTTTATGGTGGAGGAAGTAGTGAAAGGCAACAAAACCACTAGTACTTTCAATAGAGTGGGATGGGCAAACATAAAGCAGAAGCTTGAGGAGAAGGTGGGTAGAGTATTTCATCCTAGACAACTGAAGAACAAGCTTTGCAAACTGAGGACTGAGTATAGCAATTTTAGGAGTTTGGTGCGTTCCACAGGTATGGGATGGGATGATCTGACTAAGAGCGTGATCTGTTCAGATGACAACATCTGGGATACCCTGATTAAGGTAAAATCAAGCCTCTACTATAGAATAGTGGTTTTATAATCTAATGATCTAACACAATCATTCACACAATGAATCCAGGAAAACCCAGGGTGGGCGAAGTATCGAAGAAATGGACTACCACAATACACAGAGCTTTGCATTATCTTTGGTGATTCTTATGCAACCGGATCTAATGCATTTGCTAGTACCCAGGAATGGTTGGATGAGGATGATGAGGAGATAGATATTACGTCCACGCCGCAAACTACAACTCAATCAGCCCCACCATTTGTTGATCTTGGTGATGAACCAGTACATCCGAGCAAAAATGCTCACAATCTTGATAGAACACCAACTGGTATTAGGAAAAAGAAGAAGACATCTGAAATAGCAGGAGCTATCAAAGAAATGGTTGAGCACTCCAGGGCAAGACTAGAGTTTTTCACTGCTTCCTCTTCTCCTTCTCCCACTAGTATTGTGACATCATCTGGGTTTTCAATTGCTTCATGTGTGAAATTTTTGGACAGTATGCCAGATTTGGATAGGGAATTATATGTGCGTGCTGTGTACCACATGCAAAAGAATCCAGAGTGGAGGGAGGTATTTTTGACCATGGAAGATCATAAGAAGCTTTGGTTGATAGAATCTATCCCCAAGTAGTTATCAGTTCTGGAATGGTTTTGAAAAGTTGTAACTTTAATGAGATTTTTCATGTTATTTGGTGCATTGTGAACAGTAGGCTATAACTTTGTGATGCTGTTTTTTTTTTTTCATGGATTTTAAGCTAGAATGGATATTTTTCATGTGTCATTGAACAATATGCTTTTTATTCTAAATTTATGACGTGCATTAAAACCTTGTAGTATAACAACTCATCTATTTTGTCTATTTATCATTGTGCAGTAGATTCGATGAATGGTCAAATTAATCATGATGTGAATGAGTTATTCATGACAGAGGAAGAAGGAGAATTTGGATTATTGAGCCTACTAGCATTTGATGAAATTGACAATTCCATCCATTGTAGAGAACCATGTAGAGATAGTAACTTGCCTGGTGCATCATGGATGTCTGAACTTATGTTTGGGCATAGTAATAGGATATATGAGGAGGTTAGGATGGAACGCCATGTGTTTGTCAACTTATGTAACCTGATGAAGCAACGTGGCTGGCTACAAGATAGCTGGTACATTAGAGTTGAGGAACAGATTGCCATGTTCATTCAGGCACTGCAGGGGAGAGGTAGTAATAGAAAAATCTCTGAGAGATTTCAACACTCTGGTGAGACCATAAGTAGATTTTTTTCATATTGTGTTGAAAGCATTCTTGAAGTTGGGTAGAGAGCGCATTCGACCCCCTTCATTCAATGATGTGCCAACACAGATCAGATGTAGTACAAAACACTGGCCCTTCTTCAAGGTATGGATCTGAATTATAGTTCTCTACATCATTTGTCAAACTGTGTACACTTCTATCTTACAAAATTGTTTTTATGTATTAGGATTGTATTGGGGCAATTGATGGCGTACATATTGATGCTTCTGTTCCAGTGGGTTTACAAGTACCATATAGGAATAGGAAGCAGGGACTATCACAAAATGTGATGTGTGTTTGTGATTTCAATATGAAATTTACCTATGTATACACTGGGTGGGAAGGTAGCGCAAACGATTGCCGGGTATTCAACTATGCGAGACAAGATACAAATTTGATATTCCCTCATCCTCCGGCAAGTACTTATAAAGAAAGTTTCATTTAAAGTTATATTTTGGTGATTATTATCTAATTATGATAATCTGTACTGTAGGAAAATATTACGTTGTTGATTCTGGATACCCGACTCTTCGTGGTTATATGACGCCATTTAAAGGGGATAGATATCACTTACGTGATTATCGGGGAACCGAACGTCAACCTCGAACCGCAAAGGAATTGTTCAATCATAGGCATTCTTCCTTGAGGAATGTTATTGAACAAGCATTCGGGGTTTTGAAGGCTAGGTTCGGAATTTTGAAGTTAATGCCATCATATCCCCTGAATATTCAAAGTGCCATTGTTGTTGTCTGCTGTGCGCTACATAACTACATCAAAGATGAACAAATGGCCGACGCAACATTTAATGAATTGGGTGATTTTGATGCCATTGTACCCGATCAAGATAATGATCATGTAATATTGCCGGATGATGTTGTGGTTGAAGAGAACGATAATTTGCATGGCACAGGACCTGAGATGAATGCACTGAGAGTGCATATTGCTAATCAATTAGCTAGACGTCATCATTTACCCCAGATATGATGTGTTACCCCTTAAAATATGGTTAACTCAGGATTGTGTTATGTTTATTTTTTTCAAAATACAATTGTTACTTTTTAGTTTGATGTAATTCAATATTTTACACATACTTCTTTGCTTCTTCTAATTTGTTGTTACCTCTTTTAGAAAAGCTTCCTCCTGTTTAGTTTTCTTTCTTTGTGTGTGTACGTTCAGCAGTCTAATATCGTCCTATAGATAGGTTATGTTTTAGTTTTCATATATGGTATTTATAAAGAAAGTGTATGGTATTTAGCAGTGCAATGAACCTTGTTTTGCTTTTTTGCTATGTTTTTTAAACTTATATATATATATATATATTCTTACTTAGACTTTTAATTGAATGCCTAAATTGTAATTTGAAAAAAAAAAAAAGACTTCCAGATTACTGTTTATCAAACGGGATTCTTCTCTCAAACAACTTTGGATTCAATCCAGAGTAAATTTTATCAAACAACATTCTACTCCCAATCAGCTCTGGAATTCATTCTGGAGCAGCGTTATCAATCAGCATTCTACTCCAAAAATTATGACTCCAGAGAAGAAGTAGAAAACGACTCCGGACCAGAAGTAGCTCCATAGGAGCTGGAGTGTTATCAAACGGGCCCTAGATATCAACAGGTTAGATCACTCTCTATTCAGCAAGGCACAAAGAGGCAAGATCTTCATCCATTGAATCAGAACATTTTGAAAAACCAAAAGGTTATTTTTTATTGAATGGTCCCGTGGTAGATGGAGATAAATAGCGGTCGCCATGAAAATTATCAGTTGGAACTGTCAAGGTTTCAAGAGTATCTTGACAGGTCAAGCAATTAAAAATCTCCTAAGAACGGAGGATCCAGATGTGATATTTTTTATGGAGACTAAGAATAGAAGAGATAAGATGGAAAATTTAATCAGGATATTAAAATGGAGTAACGATTTTCTGGTTGACCCAGCTAGCTTCTCAGGAGGTCTCGCAATCCTTTGGAAAGATAGTATGTATATTGACATTCTTGACTCTTGTCTTCGATATATAGATTCCTATATCAGAAGACTACATTTTAATTTTTGTTACATTACTTTTGTACATGGGGAGCCCATGAAGGAAAGGAGAGCAAGTTTTCGGCAGAATCTATCACAATCTATTTTTCATCGTAATGATGATTGGGTCTGCATCGGTGACTTTAATTCTTATTTAAGCTCGCAAGAAAAGTCCAGAGGTACTCAGTCGTCAACAAATGATTGTAGAAGTTTTAAGGACTTCTTGATTCTTGTTGTTTTCCAAGTTTTACGTGGAATAACTAGAGAAAGGGGAATGATGATATCCAAATTAAGTTGGACAGAGCATTTTCTAATATTGGCTGGAAATCTCGATTTGAGGACTCGATTGTCATTGTCAAACCAGCTTATGGATCGAACTACAACCCCATCATATTAGATACTCAAGGATCTGTTTCTAGAGGAATTCATCCATTTCATTTTGAGGCAATGTGGATGCAACATCCTGGCTGTTCTGAGGTTGTGAAGAAGGGTTGGAATAAACCCTCTTGTGGCAATGAGATCTACGCTTTGTTCCAGAAATACGATAAATGCAAATTGAGTTTAAAGGAGTGGAATAAGAGTTGTTTTAAAAGGGTTCAACAGAATATTTCCAGTCTTCAAAAAACCTTCTTCTTAAGGTTCAAAATAAATCAAGTACAGATTATTCTATGGATAAGGAGCAAGAAATCATGAAACAGTTGGAGAATGAGCTATTAAAGGAGGAGATAATGTGCCACCAAAAATCAAGGATTAGCTGGCTTAAATGGGGAGATCTAAATACAAAGTTTTTTCACGCTTCCACCCTCCAAAGAAGATGTCGAGACAAAGTTAGCTAGCTCTGTGAAACCCGCACCCAAAAATACGGACTAATTTGAATTTTTCTCACTAATAGGTTCTCCTACCGACATTAGCCTAGCATCCGTGTCATCAATGGAGTGCATGGAACTCTAGGTAAAAGTTGAAACATTCTTTCTATTAATGTAGAAGCTCTGTATGGAATAAAGCAGTCGAACCAACCTAGACTTGACCATTCTGAATCAATTCAGAGTAGGCGGTTGACCAAGGTGGTCGACCAAAATGAGTTGATCGATCACCCCTGTTCAATCAACCTTCATGAACCCAGAATTGGGCCAGTTCGAGTCTAATTTAGTTGGGCTTAGTTCCAATTGATTCCTAACCACTCAAGATCATCATAAATCATGTGGGACCTACTTTTGAATGTGTTGGAGTGTCAATTAACAACCTGTAAACCTCCTATATTACACTTATACTAGGACTAGGACTCTCAAGAGAAGAATTGCAATGCAACTCTAACTCTTATATAAACTCCTTAATGAAAACTCTCTAAGAATCCTAATTAAGAACATTAGAACCTCTGACACATTATAAAAGAGAAAGAGTGAATTGGAGCAAGTTTAAGGAAGAAGAAGAGGAAGAACAACCATTGAAAGTCCTCTCTCAAGCTTCTCTCTACAACAGCTTTGGCATAAGCATTGAGGTAAGCCTAAAACTATTCTCACTTTACTTAGATTGAACCCTTGATGATCTCATGAGGTAAAACCCAATCTCTGATCATATTGAAATAAGATTCCAGAAGACCAGCAATGGATACTGGGTAGAATTGATTATGAATGCTTATTATAGATAAACCGATACAAGTATTTTATGTAGGACTTATTAATGGTGTATAACATTCAAATATGATTAGAAAGTGTCCATGAATGTTGTACATATACTTAGAATCCCTCTGGGATGGGCCTTGACCCTGTGCCTTGAAGAAAGGACTAAAATTGAATCAATACGAGCTCTCTGGTACAAGGCAGTCGACCAAAGTGAGTTGATCAACCACCTCTACTGTCGTCGACCGTAGGACTTGCAAAGAGGTGTATCTTTGGTATTTTTCATCCCAATTGACTATCAGGACTATGTTAATAATCGCACCTCAAGGATGACATAATGAACATGTTAGAATGATTTGATTGAGTAGAATGTGCTCCCAAGTGTATAAGCATGTGTGGTTACAAAGCCAACATTCAATGTCATGAACCATATATGCATATACCCTATGGGAATAGGATTTTATCCTAACCAATGACTTAAACAAAGCATAAAATGTCGATAAAAGTGATCATAGAGAGGTGCAAGCCTCTAGAACCCATCTATGCTAAAAAAAACTAGGCGGTTGACAAAATAGAGGTGATCGACCATCATAGCTGATTGACCACCTCCATCGACCACCTCATTACAACAAGCCTATTTTGGTTGTATTTTCGACCATGGACATTGAGAATTAACTAAGTGACCCTAGGACATGTTCCTAAGATTAATGAAAATACCCTAGACTTAATGAAAGCGAGAGTAGACAATCATAAGTAACATTCATACCATGATTATAATAGGTAAGCCGACATAAGAAAACAAGGAAAGGGACTCTGTCTGCAACAGAGTAAAGATTAGCGCACCAGATACAGGTGAGGGATTAGTACACATTTTATTTTCTTGTTATGTGCGTACGTGCATGCTACTTTTTTAGATTAATGTATGATAACATGCCATCCAATAACTGTGATATCTGTTCATGCATTTGCATATTATAACTCTATATTGGATTAGTTGATTATGGAATGTTTGATAACATATGGATGTTTGATAGCATGATTGTTTGCCATTCGCTTGTGTCCTAGTGGATCCGGATAGCTAGAATGGGACGGTTTATCTTGGTCCATTAAGCTAGGATATAGGTACCTACATTAGTAATATTTCTTGTTTAGGTTTCAATATCCCGTGATAGGCAACCCTTACCAATAGGGGTTTAGGTATTGGCATAAGTTTATTGTGGACCAACTTTGGATACGCCCCTTTCGCAGCTGGAGTAGGGAAACGGACAAGGTTGGGAGCCAGCCTCTAGTGTCTCAGGTGAGAGCTAGAGATGAGTCTATTCTATGCGCTTACCCATCAGGGATTGGAAAGTGAGTACCCAATGAAATGGTTGAGGCATAAAATAAGACGCCAGGATGAAGCCTATGATGGGGGAATGCTGGTAAGATACCAAGTTGGTATACTTGAGTTGTATTCTTCATTCTTTGGGTAATGTATCACACGAGGTGAGGAGCCAAGTGTGTAGCATTCGCCTCACCTGTGCTTACATGTTCATTACCAGAATTTAGGTGTGACATGACTTGCGCATGCTTATTCACAAACCATCTGAACCTTAATAATTTATCATGCATTGTGTGTTTGAGTGTGTTAATTTTTTTACTGAGCGTATGGTTTTGCTCACCCCTATATGTACACCTTTTTTTTAGAATGTTTTACAGAAAACTTAGCTGATAATGATATGATTGAAGATGAAGAACCTGAAGAAGATTTTCATGATTTTTCATATGAATGTGATGATTGTCTTTATGGTTAAAAGACAATGTTTCAAAGGAGTAGAAGACTTCTCTGTTTGAGAGAGAAGATTATATTAGTAGTATTTTACTTAGGACAAAATACACTTTTATTTGTTTGTTTGTTCCGAGCGTTGTATGGCGCGTGAGTTTTTATTTAAGTATTCAGTACTTGGTATTATATTATTTATGTCTTGGTTTGAAGACAGATAAACCTTTATTAAATTTATTTAATACAATTGGACTTGATTTGATGGTTCCTAGTTATGTGATTCCACTATTATTTGATTTGCACTATGAAATTCCTGTAATCTGTGCTATGATTAACGGAAGAGTTATGCTATGCTATGACTGTTAATGGATCTTGGTATAATAGTACTTGTATAACGAGGAAACCATGGTCATACCAAAACGCTAGGGTTTTGGGTTGTGACAAGCTCAAACTTCCCAATGGAGAATGGACGAGTAAGGAATCTTTTATCTATTCTGAGTTTTATTCTTATTTTAAAAATATTTATACCACAAATAATATCGACTCTAATCAGATAAGAGAGTCCATCAATTTTATTCAACCAAAAATCTCGACGGAGATAAATGAGGAGCTTTGTAAGATTCCTGATGAACAGGAGATTTTTTTCGGCCCTTAAATCCATGGCCCCATATAAATCACCGGGGTCCTATGGTTTCCCACCCATTTTCTTCCAAAAATATGGGGAGATAACTAAAGATGCAGTTGTTGGATTCGTGTAAGATTTTTTCTCCAATGGTAACATGCCTGTGGAATTAAATCGAACCTATATATCTGTTTAATTTCAAAAACTACTAATCCTGATTTGGTGGAACATTAGAGACCTATCAACCTGTGTGGCATCTGTACAAAGATTATTTCAAAGATTTTGCCCATTCGGTTAAAGCCTATTTTGGAGGAGGTTATGGAACCGGCTCAGTTAACTTTCATACCAAATCACCTTATCTCCGATAACATCCTTATTGCCCATGAAACTTTTAACTTTATAAAAAAAAATAATAATAAAAAATAAAAATAAAAAAAGGGAAGGATTTTCTTATGGCAATGAAAGTGGATCTCCAAAAAGCCTATGATAGGCTTGAATGAAATTTTATTGAGGCAACCTTGACTAGGTTTGGCTTTTCTAATAAATGGGTTTCCATGGTTATGCAGCTCATATCTACAACTTCGTACACTTTGCTTATAAATGGTGCTAAAAGAGGTCATTTCATTCCATCGAGGGGGATCTGACAAGGTGACCTTTTATCTCCTGCTTTATTTATTTTATGTGCCCAAGTGTTTTCTTTTTTAATACAACAAGCAGTGGATCGGGATTTGATCTCCAGAATTAGATTCCACCATTCAGGAAGTGCTATTACCCACGTTCTATTTGCTGATGACTGCCTCCTGTTTTGTAAAGCCAACCTTCAACAGATAACATCTTTAAAGAGGTGTTTGGAGACCTACCACAAAATTTCAGCGCAAATAAAAATTTGAAAAAGTCCTCCCTTATATTTAGTCCAAATACTCCAGCCAAATTTAAGAGGTGGTTATCTCGCATACTAAAAGTTTCATATGGGGATGGACCCTCTAAATATCTTGGTTTGTTGTTGAAAATAGGTCTCTCTAAGAAGCTTGCTTTTAAGGATAATCTTGAGAAATCCATTAACAAATTGAATGGCTGGAAAACAAGTTTATTATCCTATGTAGGAAAGGAGGTCTTAATTAAAGCAGTGGCGCTTTTAAGCTTCTTACTTCTTTTCACCACTCAATTTGAAAAGATTCTTTTGGAATAAGGGAGGTAAGTATAATGGTACTCATTGGATTTCTTGGGATAGGCTTACTTTGTCAAAAGAAAATGGAGGATTGGGTTTAAGGGACCCGCTTCTACACAATAAAACTCTATTAGCCAAATTGTCTTGGAGGATACTTTCTGACCCGGATTCATTATGGGCTGCTGTGATGAAATCTTTATATTTCCCTAATGGCTACTTTCTTAATGCCAAATCGGGCCATAGACCTTCTTGGGCCTGGAGGAGCTTACTTGAGGGTCAACAATTTCCAGAAGAGGGTATCATATGGCATGTTGAAAAGGGGAATAAAATCAGGATATGGGAAGATCCTTGGGTTCCTAATATTCCTTACTTCAAGCCCTCATCAACTAAAAATCCAGAATACCCTATAAATTTGGTTAGTGATCTCATTCTTGCTGAGAATAGATGCTGGAAAAAATATCTTATAATGAAGATTTTTTCCAACTCCGAAGCCAAAGCTATGTTAAATATTCATTTGAGCCTATTTCCAAAAGATGATTACTTAATTTTTTCAGTTAAATCGGCGTACCATCTTCTTAAAAATAAGGCTGATTTGGATTTACTCTCTCTTCCATCTACTTCTGTAGTTCCTAAATGGAGATTGATTCCTAAATCTACTTGGAAGCTAATCTGAGGTAGTAAAACCCTTCCGAAGATTAAATCGTTCATGTGGAGGGCAGCTGTATGTGGCAGTGGGTGAGGAGCTACCGAAAAGAAATATGAATCATCATTATTTTTGCAAGAGATATAGCTCGATTGAGGAGTCAATTAACCATCTATTATTTCACTGCCCTTGTGCTAGGGCAATATGGCTTGGGTCTTCTTTGCTATCTTCTTCGCAAGATTTGGTCAAATTTTCTTTATCCAAATTGCTTGAAGACTGGAATAACTTGATCAAGGTTAATAGATCTGAAGGTAAAATTCTCTTTAGTAAGGCCTCTTTTATTTGCTAGCAGTTGTGGGTGGCCAAAAATGAGCTCTTGTTTCAGAAGAAGGACCCCACACCTATGGAGGTGCTAAATCACGCTTCTACTACATTCAAAGAATTTGCAAATATTAACTTCAACCAAGTTGATTCCCAAGTGGAGAAGCATAATCCATCTCATATGGCTAATTTTCCTCCTAATTAATCTGGATATGTGGTTATTAATATAGATGCTAACTGGTAGGAAGACATTAAAAAAAGGAGGCATTGGTTATCTGTAGACATTAGATGGAGTTTCTCCCAGTTAGGCTGTGTCCAGGGAGTTGGTTTTTCAAGAAGCTATGGAAGGAGAGGCCTTGGCGATACATGATGCTTTGATTGATGCGATAAAGTCGAGACATGAATGGCCGATATTTAAATCAGATTGCAAAAAGATCATTGAAATTTTGAACTCTTTGTTGGACTTTATGTTGTCATTGTTGACAACTTGGCAGATGTGACAGAGTGATAGTGAGCTTATAGTCAAGGAAATGAGGAGAGAGAGTGTCAGTGCAGTGACAAAGATGGAGCAACCTCGTATGTATGTTTTACAGTGTTCTACATCTCTTATAATATGTTTCAGATGGCTAGTAGCAAGTTGAATGGTATTCTACATTGAATTTGATGAGAGAGATTGTCTGTGGGCCCCATTAAAAGTATGATGAATGAGTGGAAAGATCTTTATAGAAGTCCCTGTCCGATCCAACCAAAGAGTTAGTATCGTATATATAAATTTTTTTTTAAGATAAGGGGGCGAGTTCTTTCATAAAAGACTTGCTGCTCTCTTATCCAAATCCCACAAGTGACTAAGCGTGAGGTGAGCCATAACATAAGGGGCAAATCTACTCTTGGTAGAATCGACCATAGATATTTTCTTTTTTCGATATATTTGCATCAGGCTTAGCCCCTAGTAATGTGGTAGTCCCACTGGTGATGTGGGAGAAATATTAGTGTTGTAGGCATCATCTGATGAATGAATGACATCTTTTGGAGACTTAAATAAAGAGAGAGAAACTGGAGTGAGAAAGAGGAGAGAGAAGGTTATGAGTGGGACCCACTATACCTAGGTGGCATGCCACCATGGCAGCTAGGCTGGCCGAGGACCATGGCACCACAATGGTAGCCAGCAACATGGCCAACAGGTGGGTACACCATGGACAGGCCATGGCATGCCATGGCATGCCTTGCAGCAGTAGGCCCGCAAGGCAACAAGGCCCACTGCTACATGGCCATGCGCATGGCCCTGGTCACACTTCCCCTAGCTAGCACTGTCTATCCATCTTGTGTTTGATATTTTGCTTGGAGAGAGAAGGAAACTTCTTCTAGAGAGAAGTTCTCTCGGTAAGAATTTCCTGTACAGGTTTTCTAAATGACTGATGAACACATTTTATGTGTGAATTTAGGGCATAAAGTATGCATCTCTTATTTTATTTATGATGCTTTCTGGGTATTTAATATTATTTTTATGTTTGTAGGGTGTAGGTAAAAGAATGGAGAAATCTGAGCTTGAAAAGATCATTTTATGCATTTTTGGTGATCCTGTCCAGTTAATTCACCCAGTCAACTCAGCAGCCGGGTATAGGATGAATTTTATAAGGAGAGCCATGAATTTTGTGTATAAGAAGATCAGTCTTGGACCAAGTCAAAGAGTAGCCTAATCTCATGTGGAAGATTTTATTCTTTTGAGAAAATATTCCTTACTTATTTGGAATCAAATTTACAATATTAGCATGGCAAAGAAGAATGGAAAGCTCCAATCGATTATAGAAGTTTTCAAGAAGAGATAATGATGTCAAAGATACAATGAGTTGGTACAAGATTTTTTCTACTCAAGAATCGTCCACATACAATGAACCTACAAGATTGGAATTTGGTTACCAAAATTATCTCTACAAAATCTCTTGTAATCCAATTGTAAAGATTGATTGTGGTCTTTACTCACTTGTATATATATGTGATGCTCAGCAATAGAAAAATCATCTAAGAATTTTATTGTAAGTATTTTTTTAATTTTAAAGGTTTATGAGAGAGTTAAAGTTTTTGTTTCTTCTTTTCAAGTTATGTTCTTCTTGCTTAATTTATTTATTTGTTTTTTTTTCCTTCCTCTCTAAGCTACTGCACTACAATTGGCTTGAGAAGTGCAGGTAGTTATGCATTCCCATGTTACTATGTAGCTTCGCTTTTGGCATATATCTTGAAGGACATTGATGCTAAAGAGTACTTTTTTTTTTACAAGAGCTATATCTAAAGAATTTCAATCAAAACACCTCGCTTCCTGAGGCGAAATGTCCTGTCTATTATATTGTTATTACTTTTTTTTCTACGATTTTTTTTCTCTAGTACAAGGAGGTCTCAACTTTATTCAAAGGTTGAAATTACCAACTATAACCATAAAAGATTCATCCCTTCAGGTGAGGTAAGATGTACTTTCTAACTCAATTCCCACCTCAAAATACAGCCTAAGTACTATCCTCACATAAGGTTTCATTACTTCGTATGTAATAGTTTCCTAGGTCTCTTTCTCCTTCCTCTTTTGTGTCAAAACCATAGAAATAGTGATTGACTTTTCAAAAAATAAAAGTTAAAAAGTTAAAATTTACAATGAAAGCTCAAAATTCATTTTTTTTAATGAAATCTCAACCCTTCCCCCATACTTAAATCATGCATTGTCCTCAATGTATGTAGAAAAAAAAAGACAAGGATAAAGGGAAAAAAAACTCTCTGAATCAAGGATCGATGTAAAAAGGCTCATGGAGATCCATTCTACAGTGGAGTAGTGTGGAAGCTCCAAAAATGGCTTCAAACGCTGGCCATTCACTTTGATAGTTGCACCTATACCTGGATTTAAAATTTCAATTGCAGCCGATGAGAAAACATTTTGAACAATATAAGGGCCCTCCCAACGAGATCTAAGTTTACCAAAAAAAATATGCAAACGAGAATTATAAAGCAAAACCTTGTCGCCAGGGTGAAACACTTCCGAAGGATATATCTGTCATGATAAGCCTTGGTCTTGTCTTTATAGATGTGGGCACTGTTGTAGGCATCATTTCATAATTCATCCAACTCAGAGAGCTAGAGTCCTCTATGATTACTAGCATCTGAAAAATCAAAATTTAATTTCTTAATTGCTCAAAACGCTCGATGTTCCAATTTGACTGGTAGATGGTAGGCTTTCCCGTACACCAGATGGTAAGGTGATTGACCAAGAATGGTCTTGAAAGCAGCTCTATAAGCCCACAAAGCATCTACGAGGCGAATGGACCAATCCTGACGAGACGAATTGATAGTTTTTTCCAAAATCTGCTTGATTTGTCGATTGGACACTTCAACCTGTCCACTGGTCTGAGGATGGTAAGGGGTTGCCAATTTATGTGATACCATATTTTCGAACAAGGGCCTCAAATGGTTTGTTGCAGAAGTGTTTTCCCTTATCGCTAATGATAGTTCGGGGGGTATCAAATCGGGAGAATATATTCTCCTTTAGAAATTTAATGACTACCTTGTGGTCATTGGTTTTAGTAGCAACAACTTCTATCCATTTGGACACGTAGTCCACAGCTAACAAGATATACTCATTCCCAAAAGATGGACCCATAAAATTGATGGCCGAAACATCAAAAACTTCAACCACCAGAATTAGGTTGAGTGGCATCATATTCCGCTTAGTAATGCGGCCTAAAGACTGGCAAGAAGGGCATGCCTTACAGTAATTAAAGGCATTCTTAAAAAGACTAGGCCGGTAGAATCCAGATTGCCTAATTCTTTGACAGAAAAAACACTAAGGTTATGTATACAAGTGTTGAAATACAACTGTTGAAAGTTGATCTTGGGTCCTGGTTCTCAGTACGTTACAAAGGGTTCACCTTAAGGAGAGATATGTTTGGAAGATATAACAAGGTTTCCTAATTAAGATGCAACCTTATTGTTTGAATCATATGAGGTAGCAAAGTTCAAGTGTGGGGGTTGCTATATTTTTCTGATCCCAAGTTGAGTGTCTTGACTAATAGGATGTGTGTGTGCTCTCTTTCCTTAATAGCAAAATTAAAGTTTAAAATTTCTATATGAATTTTATGTGTTTATTCTCTAAAAACACTTACGTGACACAACTCGTCCATTGGGGGTGACCTAGGGGTTTAAAGGCTTGTTACACGTGCTAAGTGCAATTATGATTCCTACGAAAGTGAGTTAGGGTTTTATTTTTTTATTTTTTTTATATTTTTCTTTGCTTGGGACTAGCAAAGCTCAAGTATGGGGGAATCTGATGAACACATTTTATGTGTGAATTTAGGACATAAAGTATGCATCTCTTATTCTATTTATGATACTTCTCGGGTATTTAATATTATTTTTATGTTTGTAGGATGTAGGTGAAAAAATGGAGAAATCTAAGCTTGAAAAGATCATTTTATGCATTTTTGGTGATCCTGTCCAGTTAACTCACCTAGTCAACTCAGTAGCCGGGTATATGATGAATTTTATAAGGAGAGCCACGAATTTTGTGCATAAAATCAGCCTTGGACCAAGTCAAAGAGTAGCCCAATCTCATGTAGAAGATTTCATTCTCTTGAGAAAATATTCCTTACTTATTTGGAATCAAATTTACGAGATTGGCATGGCATAGAAGAATGGAAAGCTCCAATCGATTATGGAAGTTTTCAAGAAGAGATAATGATGTCAAAGATACGATGAGTTGGTACAAGAATTTTTCTACTCAAGAATCGTCCACATAAAATGAGCCTACAAGATTGAAATTTGGTTACCAAAATTATCTCCACAAAATCTCTTGTCATCCAATTGTAAAGATTAATTCTGATCTTTACTTACTTGTATATATATGTGATGCTCAGCAATAGAAAAATCATCCAAGAATTCTATTGTAAGTTTTTTTTTAGTTTTGAAAATTTATGAGAGAGTTGAAGTTTTAGTTTCTTCTTTTCAAGTTGTGTTCTTCTTACTTAATTTATTTATTTGTTCTTTTTTCTTCAAGTTTTAATTTCAATTATAGAACTTTGTAGTAGGGTAGATAAAAATAGGTTGTACCCCATTACTAATTTTTTAGGGGAGAAGGCTCCCTTTGTAATCATTTGCACATCGTCTTGGAGTGATAATACGATGACGAGCAACGACAAAGGAATCTTCCAACAAGATAAGTTTTTCTTACATTCTTTTACTTTTAATTTGGTTCTCTTCTTGCAATAGATCTGTGTTACTTTATGATTAGTGGTTTCGTAAATCATTGTACCGTTATGAATGGTTATTATTGTTTTTATTGCTTGATTAGTTTTTATTTGAAGTGATTAAGGTGTTAATTCAATCAAATCACTTTGGTACACTTTGGATTATTTGAGTTAGGATAATAGCGATTCCTCCCTGAGATCAACCCGTTATTGCACGATACCGTGCACTTGGGATTACATACACAATTAATTTACATCTATACATTAACGGTACAGAGGTGATTTTATAAGAAAACAGGGGTAATTTCATCAAGCAAAAAGGGAGAAAATTTGAGATCTATGGTAAGGAAAGGAGCCACAAAGTCTATATTCTGATTGGATGGCCCAGATCAAGGCGGGCTCGAGTGGATCTCAACGATCGCGTCTTGGTTCTGTCACACGGTTTGTTATTGGTTGTGCGCAACTTAAAGGGGTGTGTCACATTGCATGAAGAACAGTCCTTGTTTCTATGTGGCGTGCTTTTGGTACGGTCGCAAAGAGATCCTGATCTAAAGGCCAAGATTAAAGCTGATTTTCGGAGACGCGAGTTATGCGGATCCGATGAAGATAATGAGATCCCACCTTTTTAAGGTTATCCAATGGTCTGTGATGAAGATTCTCTACACGCTAATAGGAACTCGACAGCGCATAAAGCGGCTGCGCTCCAGTGTTACGCCGATGCACGGTAACAGTAAAAAAGATTCTGTTTTGTTGTGTTTCATTGGTCGAACTTCAGACCGACATAACTTCTTCATCCGAGCTCCAAATTGGTCTGTTCAAGTTGCAGTTTCCATATTTTTGGCTCCTCTATTTATTGGGTGGTGTTGGGAGTAGTAAAAATGCTAAGAAAAATTGAAAAGAGTATTTTGAAGGTAGACAGAAGGTTTTCTAGGGTTTCGTGCCTTGTGCGAGTGATCAATCACCAACTACCTCTTCTCTGTGCATCAATGGAGTGCTAAATCCCTTTGAGAGGTTAGTAGAGCTTTTATGTTTACATTCATGATGATTATGGGTTGTGTGGAAGAGATTGGAAGTCTGTGAGTGAGGTGTGCTCTGTAAATCGATCTCTATCATCATTGAAGGTTGTTGAAGAGTTCTTGAGAGAAGAGTGAAGCTTCAAGGATTTTGCTGGCCATTAGAAAACAATTGATTGTGAGATTTTTTCATTCCCAATCTTTTTATTGTTTTCTATGCATTGTATGCTAGCATAGGTGAAAGAAAAAATTGAATACCTATCTGGCCTATGGGTTTAACTGTAAGGCAATTCTATAAGCCTAATAATTATTATTTGTTTTTCGTGGGTACAGGTTAAGCGTGGTGTGTTCAGTGGGTGCTAGACACTGGCTATTAAGCCTGAATCTTGGCTTTGTTACACTCTCTCAGTTTTATGCTGGGAAAACCTAAGGTTAGTATCCTTGTCTTGTTAGAGACTAAAAGATGAATGTTGAGTAAATACGGAGCCCGTTGGACATTACTTCGTGGACTAGCCATTACATACTGTGGTGGTGAACCACGTAATATCTCTGTGTACATTGTTTTATTTTTCTAGTATATTTTGGAATAAGTGGAATGGCTTGCAGGGTGGGTGTGCAAATCTGATAGTCCTGGCCACTGAGTGGTAGCGAGGTAGATTTGCATGCGCTTTGTGTGCGTGAAAATTAGATCTCCATCAGCTCTAGGCAGTAGTAAGATTATCAAGGAAAAATTTTAGACACTGATTCAACCCCCCCTCTCAGTGTCATATCAAGTCCATCACTCTTAAGGTGCTAGAGCTCCCAGTTCGATTATCTCTATTGTTAGAGATATTATTTCGTTAGCATCTTTATGTAAAAGTTGCATTTTTTTCTTTTATTTATATGGAGGAGAACTATATTGCACACTCCCTATCCAGGAAGGCTACTTCCGTTTCGGGGTTGGTTTCGTTGCCGTTATCCAGTCCTTGGATTCAGGAGTTACTAGTCCCTGATTCCTTGGTTGTATCCCCTTTTTATCATCAATAGATTCAGTTTTTGCCACCAAAAAAAAAAAAAAACCATCGCACTCTTGGATGCTAGCATTAAAATCAGCAAATTGTGAAGGAGGCTTGAAACAGACCCCATTCTTCTCATCAGAAGAGAGAACCTCATTGAAATCACCTATATAGATCCATGGACCCGAGATAGTTCACCCCAGCTTAGCCAATTCCCACCACCGCTCATGTAAAGGTTCCCCATATACCAAAGTTAACCTATGCAACAAATCAAGGGAAGGCATAAAGGGCATCTCAGTGCACGAAGCTTCCACTATCGTAGGGTATGGGAAGGGACAGAATATACGCAACCTTACCCCCACAACATGGAGAGACGGTTTCCGTGACCATCAGGTTGCAATATGACAACCTTACTGACATACCAAGACTCGCCCTTAGGGAAGGCATAACAATTTTTAAATCAATTATTCACAGAGAAGATGAAAGCAAGGAGATGGAAATATTATTATACCAAAAAAGACAACCCACCAGATAGGCCATAGGAATTAACGCAGTGGATAAAAGAAAACCTAATTTGTGTTTGATTTTTCCTTATAAACGTGTGATTGCACAAATTTTACCAAGATATTGGACTGTCAGGGCCGGCCACTGCACTGGTAGTTCCAAAGGAGCAGTAGACTCATGGACCTATGAGGGGCTAAGAGAATCGCCTTGTAATTGAGCCTGGGATTTCTTGCGTAGCTTTGGAGCATGCCAGGTAAACATCCATGGCGGAAGAGATACTTCCTTAGAAATACGAAGTCGGTTAAACTTGTCAAGAATTAGACTTGGCAGTTCCCTTTTTTCTGCTTTGAAACATGAGGCCAGCATTCCTGAGATTGACCAAGATTAAGCTCCTCAATGATGACAGAGGAGAGTGCTTCCGTAGTAATTTTTAGAGCTTCAGTCGTAACAACCACAATCTTAATTGCAGACAAAGTCAATGCACACGTAGCACTTTCAGAATTAGAATCATGAATAGGGTGCATTTGATGAACAGAAATCGTCTCCCGCTTGGGTTTGGGTGGGAGACTGGGCGGCCTGGATGGATGGCCGCCACCTGGCACTCGGAGGGATCCGAGCCCTCCATCAGAGCCGACCCCCCAGTCGACAAGCTGAGCCGATTGGGGGGTCGGCTCGGATGGAGGGCTCGGATCCCTCCGAGTGCCAGGTGGCGGCCATCCATCCAGGCCGCCCAGTCTCCCGCCCAAACCCAGGCGGGAGACGATGTGGATCCGAATTTGATCCAATATTCCTCCTTGAAGACTTTCTGGCCTAGCAATCAAATCCTTTCCAGTTGGATGCGTAGAATCAGATTGATCAACAAAAGGATTATTGATGGCTTCATATCCGGAAGTTGGGCCTATGTAGAGGACCAAGATTGAAAAGATGTATCCGGAGCTGACCTAGGTGGGTCAGATAAAGCAAGCATGTCCTGGTTCAAAAACGGGCCTAAAGAAGAGAACGGATTAAGGCCCATGTCCTTGAACTAACTTGAACCCAGATACTTGCCGAAAGTTCCAGAGGAAGAGGCTGCCCATCAATGATCATCGGGAGGGTGGCCAACCGGAAGTCCTCGATATCCTCTATGCCAATTAGAAACATAGTAAGTTAAACTGGAACGGCAGAAAAAAATAAAAAATAAAAAACAAAACAAAACAAACAGGACGAAATGGGTTTTAAACATTATAAAACAGAAACAGTACGATAAAAAAAAGGTCAAATATTCCATGAACAGAAAAAAAAACTAAAACGAACGGTATGGGTTTTAAATGGATCAAATATAATTACGATGAAAAAAAGGACAATATAATCCAATAAATTGAAGAATTATATCTAAATCAATAGGAACAGATGACGTTTATGATTTGTAACCATAAAACGGTGAGAATTATCATCTTCAGTCAAGTAATTAATTAATGTATCATGTTTGTCTAAGACTCCAAGCATGAATTTATTTGAAGAGAGAGAGAGAGAGAGAGAGAGAGAGAGAGAGAGAGAGAGAGCGAGCCCCCAGCCCGCCCGAACGAATAATAAAGTATCATCGGTTAAATGTAGAAAGCAATAAGAATATTACACGATATGGAATTAATCGACTCATTACTCATTGAAGATGCAGGTTAAAATATGGATATGGTACGGTACGCATATTAAACACATTTTAAACGACAATGCTTGGAGTAAAGAATATTTTTTAAAGTATTTTTTAGGTCAATACGGCAATTGACTACGTACAATTATATGGTACGCCTTTAAAATTGAGTTTTAACTAACAGAGATTAGAAACATGGTGCATCATCAGTAGAGAATGAGGTTGGTGCAGTTGAAACTTCCGATCTGGAAAATTATGTGGATTGATAAGATTACATAGATATCTCCGATCCAAGACAGAATCAAAGCGATGATCGCCTTCTCGAAATCCACCCGAAGGCTAGTAGGACATAATATCCATATCTCTGGAGCTAGCTCAACAATTGTTCATGAGCAATGATAATGGTTGGCTGTGAGTCACATTTGAGTTTCTACCACCGTATAATTGTTGAACTCTCCAGTCGGAGCTAATCCCCAAAACGTGTTTCAAAACACAAGCGTCTTGTTTCAAGAGAGGCTAATGGGGTGGTCGACTCTTTTGTCCAGACAGCCTCAACTCATACGGGGATGGTTATTTGGCTCGTTTCCACCCTCTGGCATATTAATCTTTGTAAGATTGATGGTTAGGCTCATCCTTGCTCTATGAATGAATAGTCTATCAGCTTACCCAACAAAAAAAAAAAAAAAAACAAAAAAAAAAAAAACATACACACACATACACAAGCTTCTAACATCTAGTGATAGCTGCTGGAATAAGATGGAATTCAACCCCTAAGATTCAAGAGCTTTTACCGATGCATAGCTCCGGCAGCATTATGAATAAGCGAGTTAATGATCCAAAATCGAAGAGGAATGATCGATGTAAATCTGTAACAGATCCAACCATTCAACAATCAAATGCTACTTCCGATATTATTATTCTAGAAATTTGTCTCTGTAGGATTTTCATTAATCCTAATAAAATTCATTTCAATGAATCCCATATGAAATATAAAATAAATTTGAGTAATAACATAATCAATAAAAGAGATAGGACATACCTTTTAGTAGAAGATTATTTTTCGCCCTTATCTTTTGCCTGATTCCCAACAGATCTTCTACAGTCTCCTCTCCCTTAGGTATGGGTCCTTTTGTTTTCACGTAGAGAGAGACTATAGGGACCCTGCTTCATATTTATAATGATTTGGATTTCAAATCTATTCCAATCCCATAATGGAATAGATTTGATTTATAATTGGAAAGGGATAATCAATCAAACCTTGATTGGATTCCCACTAGTCAAAATAGACAAGTAAGATAATGTTGTCCATAATAATAAAATCAGAAAAGATTTTACAATCTCTCACTTGGGCTACATTATTCCACAAGACTGTTAAAAACTAGTGTGGCCATGGAAACCATTAATTAAAAATTAGATTATCCCAAACCTCCTTCCTTCCAATAAGCAGACTAATGTTGAACAACAGCAGAAGATACACCTCAATTATACGGCATACAATTTTCTATTATTACGAACATAAGTCTCCTTGTTTATATTTGACCTTGGCTTACCACCTTTGAAACTTGGCTTAATACCGCCTTTATGTTTTTGGCTTAATATCGCCTTCTGAGACTTGGCTCAATACTGCCTTTTTGGTTCTGGCTTAATACTACTTTTTGTGTTCTGGCTTAATACTGTCTTTTGAGACTTGGCTTAATACTTCCTTTTGGGTCCTGGCTTAATACTGTCTTTTGTGTTCTAGCTTGATACTGCCTTTTGAGACTTGACTTAATACTGCCTTTTGGGTCCTGGCTTAATATTGTCTTTTGTGTTCTGGCTTGATACTGTCTTTTGAGATTGGGCTTGATACTGCCTTCTGGGTCCTAGCTTAATACTGTCTTTTGTGTTTTGACTTGATACTGCCTTTTGGGACTTGGCTTAATACTGCCTTTTGAGTCTTGGCTTAATACTGTCTTTTGTGTTTTGGCTTAATACTACCTTCTAAGACTTGGCTTAATACTACCTTCTGGGTCTTGGCTTAATACTACCTTTTGTGTTCTGGCTTAATACTATCTTTTGTGACTTGGCTTAATACTACCTTTTGAGTTCTGGCTTGATACTGTCTTTTGTGTTCTGACAAGTTAAATAAAGCTTTCATTCAGACTAGCAAGAATGCAAATGCTAAATCATGAAAAGAAACAATTGTATTAATCACTATGTCTATAAAAACCACAGACAAAACAATACAATCAAGTATCAATGTAAATATATGATTTTTACAAAATTAGATCAAAAGATTTGACTATGCCCATGCAATAAACATGATCCTTAAAGATTCCCACTAGTAGAGCTTTTGTCAATGGATCAATAACCATATCTACCGTCGAGATCTTTTCTATAATGATGTGATTATGATCAACTTTTTTCCTTTATTAACAGATACTTGATATCAATGTGCTTTGAATCACCAGTCCTCTGATTATTTTTAGAGAAAGATATAGCTAACTGATTATCACAATACACCAATAATGGTCTGGAGATGATTACTACAGTCTTCAGACCAGAAATGAAATTCCTCAGCCAGATTGCTTGCTTCGTGGCTTCGAACAATGCCACTACCTCTGCCTCCATAGTAGAAGATGCTAAAATTGTTTGCTTCATACTCTTCCAGGAAATAGCTCCTTCAGCCATCATAAAGATGTATCCTGAAGTAAATTTCCTGTCATCAGGGAATTCGCTGTAATCTGCATCAGAATAACCCACAATCTCAAGGGTATCATTGCTGCCATAGGTAAGCATATAATCTTTTGTCCTCTGTAAATATCGCAAGACTTTCTTCACAGTTATCCAGTGAGCCAAACCTGCATTTGACTGAAAACGTCCCAAAACACTCACTGCAAAAGCGATATCAGGGTAAGTGCAGACATGTGCATACATAAGGCTCCCTATTGCAGATGCTAAGGCTTATCAGTCATAGACCTTCTTTCAATCTCATTCCTAGGGCACTGGGTCTTGTTTAACTTGTCTCCCTTACTGATGGGTGCCTCACCAGCTAAACAGTTTGACATATTGAATCTCTTGAGTACACGATCAATATAAGCCCTTTGAGATAGTCCCAATAGTCTACGCCTTCTGTCACGACTGATTTCAATACCCAGGATAAAAGAACCCTCACCCATATCTTTCATTTCAAAGTTCTCTGACAGAAATCGCTTGGTCTTTGCAAGAAAACCCAAATCACTACTGGCAAGCAAAATGTCATCTACATACAACACCAGAAAAATGAACTTGCTCCCATTAATTTTGTGATAAATGCATTAATCAATGGCACTCTCAACAAAATCAAAAGAGGATATAATCTGGTGGAACTTTAGATACCATTGTCTAGAAGCTTGTTTAAGACTTTGTTGAGCTTACAAACCATTCCTTCTTTGCCTTGTACCTCAAAACCTTCTAGTTGGTGCATGTAAAGTTTCTCAATCAAGTCTCCATTCAAAAATACTGTTTTGACATCCATCTGATGTAATTCTAGATCATAATGAGCCACAAGCGCCATAATAACTCTGAAGGAATCCTTCGAGGAGACTGGAGAAAATGTCTCCTTGAAGTCAACTCCCTCCCTCTGTTTGAATCCCTTAGCTACTAGTGTCACACCCCAATTTTGCACCAACCAGAATGGTGTGATGAACCATCAATAAACCAACGGTTCAACCAGGATCTCAAAATAGGTTATCCCACATATGATAAACCAAAACACATTCCACATTAATCAGAGGTAATAAAATAAATAGCGGAAGTCTTACAAATAATGACCTGAGGTCTAATCATTATAAATAATTAATATTCCATTTATTTCCAAGTAAGCAAAACATAACTTAATACATATTACAATATCCAAATACGAAAACTAAGTACTAAACGTATCCACCGTTGAAACGCTCGCTTAACGAACCATGTTCGTTCTCCACAGCTTGCTCATTCATAACCGCCACATGTTCATATGTTGGCGTGCCGATAAAATCTTCAATCATAGTTCCTGCAACATCAGAAACTAAAAAGAATTGCGCGCAAGAGGGTCAGCTCTCCAACTTGAGCTCAGTGAGTAAACAAAACAATGCAACAATACATATGCATGCAGTCAATTCATATCTTTGGTCTGGTTTATAGTTTGCAATGCACAATAGAAAGGTTGGGTGGTTAAAGGTTAACGTTTATTGACCCCGCCTCTATACACAGGGTGTGGAAGCCCGCCCAAAGGTTAACGTTTATTGTCGTCCCCATCCACCCTAATCATGAACATTATACAACAAAGGTTAACGTTTATTGTTGTATAGTGCCATACCAACATGTAAGCCCCTGCTGGCGAGGGCTTGCAAACTGGGCTCGTAACTAACCAATCCTAATGCCAAACAGTGTATCCAAGGCCTCAACCTAGCATCCCTCAGAACATCCCTAGAGATAGAGCTAAGGCCCCCCGGTAGAGTATAGGACTCAAGGACCGAGACCACCTCCCCTGATACTCTACGACATAATAGTTCTACTAAGGTAATGGCGATATGACGATGCTAATGCACAAGACTTGAGTTAGAGATAGAGCTAAAGTGCTGAGACCCGCCAAAGGTTAACGTTTATTGACGTTCTCATCACACCTCCCCTGATACTCGCTCCAATCAAGTACACCAACCACACACATACAATCACATGTCTATTCCTATCATCATCATCATCATCATCATGTTATAAACAATAAAGTAAATATGCATTAACAAGTAATAGAAATATTGGATGACATGTTGTATGCACATTACAAACATATTCACATAGAATCAAGCATGGCATTGGACTCAAGAAAAAGGAAAAACAGTTTGTTATTAACCAATTAGTTTAGAGTTCTGTTTCCTCACCTTAGCTTGTTAATAGATCATCTTTCAAGCTTTAGAATCACCTTTATAATGTTATTATATTGCTAGAAGACCTAACAAAGTCGATAGAATTTAATTAGAATTAATTTCGAATTTAAAAATCATGCTGTTAACTGAGGGTCGGAGGTAGGGTCGGAGTCATGATCGACCCTGGGTGCGACCCTCCCCAAATCTGGACTTCCAAAACCCTGAGGGTCGATACTCAGGTCACATAGGGTCGGATGGTCATCGACCCTCTATGTGACCCTCGGTGGGTTTTGGTCAATTTTGCTCCTTTTAATCCATTCTTCATGTTTGGGGTCCTATGGCTGGCTCCTACAGTCCATTCAACATGCATTCCATGGTCTAGAACCATGAATCACCCACCTAAATAGCTTTCATGTATTCTCTCATGGTTTTCCATGAAAACCTAACTATGGGTTGATGGTTTGGGAGTCTCTGAGATCATACTCTCTTCATTACCTAACCTAAGGTCTGTAAAAACTCATGGAATTAGTATCCATACCTGAGAAGAATACTCCTTCTCTACAACTCTTCTCCTTTTTGCTTTCTTCTCTTCCTTGCTTCTCTTCTTCTTCTCTTCCTTTTCTTCTCTTTCTCTCAATTCAATTAGGGTTGTAAAAGGAGTGAAAGAGGCTTAGGGACGTCCTATTTATAGAGTAAAACCTCCCAAAATAAGTCCCATTGAGTTTAGGAAAGGTTCCAATCGAAATTAGGAAGGTTTCCTAATTTTTGGTTCGTGCTATTTTTCCCGAATACCGAGGGTCGATGGGAGGGTCGATGGGAGGGTCGGACAACTCATAGACCCTGCGACCCATGGTTGAGGGTCGATGGGAGGGTTGGACCTGTTTGTTAAGACATGCGACCCTACCCTCATTTTGACTATTTTTGGGTAAATTTTCATATTGGGTCTTGGGTTTCTTCACACACTTGGTCTACTTGGCTCGACCATGATATGTAGACGGGTCCCGACACAAAATATAAGGTTAGGCCGGGTTCGTGACGTGCGGGTTTTACAACTCCACCGCCCATAAAAGAAATTTTGTCCTTGAAATTTGAAAGTATAGATCTTACAACTCCCCCATCCTTAAAATAAATTTTGTCCTCAAAATTTGAACGTACTGATCTTACAACTCCCCCATCCTTTAAATAAATTTTGTCCTCAAAATTTTGAATTTACTTCGGAGTCAATAGGTAGGAATTCTATTTCCGCATTGCATCTTCTTCCTCCTATGCACTCTTTTTTTTAAGGTGTTGTACCTTACAACTAGTGAACTAGGCTGGTACCACTTCAATAGTTAAATCTCCTATTTAATCCAGTGATTCCGTTGTCAATACTTTTTATATGGATCTCCAATGTACTTCTTCAATAGAGACACACGAAATACATCATGCACATTAGACATGGATAGCGGTAACGCTAATTGATATGCAACTTTTCTATGTCTCTCCAAAGTTTATAAGGTTCAACACATATATAGGATACAACTTTCCCTTCTTGTCTAATCGTTTCAAACTGCGCATAAGTGATATCTTCAAGAACACTTTGTCACTTATGGCAAACTCAAGGTCTTGGTGTCTCTTTTGACAACTTGAGCTATCCTGCCCCTTTTCTTTGATCTTGTTTGCCACTCGACAGGTTTCTGCAATTAACTCAGGTATTACAATTCTTTATTTCCCGACTTTATTCCCAAGTAGAGGGGTTTGACATTTCTACCGTACCATGCTTTATAGGTGACATTTACATGGTAGCTTAGTAGCAACATCAATTTACGGTAACTTCTCACTTAAGTTCCTTGAAATCAATTTTACAAGCTCGGGGCATCTCTCTTAGGATCTATATAGTCCGCTCCGACTGTCCGTCGGTTTGAGGTAAAGTGCGGTACTAACTTCAACTTTGTCCCCATTATATTTTTTTTAGATCCTCCCAAAACTTCGAAATAAAGCATGAGCTTCTGACCGTTACAAGGCTCTTATACATACCATTCAATCTGGAAATATTATCCATATATAGCTTAGTTAGCCGCTCCAAAGCATACCAAGGTCGTATAACAATGGAATGAGCTATCTTCACAAGGCGATCAACAATCACCCACTACATCAACCGATCTAGGGTCAGTGGCAAATCAATGACATAGTTAATTGTAATGCAGTTCCACTTTCAAACTGGCTCCAATAGTTGTTGTTGTAAGCCATGTTGGTCTTTGTCTTTCAGCTTTTACTTGCTGATAATTCAGACACTGGAACACGCACTAAGCCACATTTGTTATCTCTTCAGGTCATGATACATATTGGTACTCTAGGATGTCCTGAATATGGAATACAATGGGCTCTTCTCCTTATCCTTTTCATGATATTCGAGTCTTTACCTTCATGTATTCAGAGTCTACCTCTCTATCTAAGTACCGTCTCTGTATCCAAAGTAAGTCAGGGTTAGGTTTTTCTTTCTCTAAATCTTCTTGTACCGTTCTTATATACAGATATAACCAAATTACTACTTTTTCTTCGTCCCTAAGTTCTCGCTCAATTGGATCATCCCGAGTTTCTATTATATGTTACTCTTCTTCCAAATCTGAATCTGTTGCTGCGGAACATAAGGCAGCATTTATATTGGGTCCTTCTTCGGACTTCATTATTCCCTTTTTGCTTAAGGCCTTAGCTACTACATTAGCCTTGCTCGGGTGACATTGAATATCACAGTCTTAATCCTTCAAGTATTCCTAACCATCTCCTTATCCTCATGTTTAACTCTTTCTAATGAAGAGATAAATAAAACACTTGTAATCCGATCTAATATAAAATTCTTCTCCATTTAAATAATGTCTCCAAGTCTTGATTGCATGAACCACAATTGTTTACTCCAATCATGAGCTGGGTAACTCTTTTCATGCTCCTTTAATTTTTCTTGAAGCATGTGCAATTGCTTATCTACCTTGCTCTCTCTTCCATATACCTCGAAAAATATCTTGTGATTGTTACCTCATATCCCAAGTCTATCAATAAGCATTAGGGTATATGCTTATAATTTCATTAATTCAACCAAACTATTTTGGTCTTTACTTAATCATATCCCTCAATATTAGGCATAATTTAATTATCATTGTATTAAATCGAGTACTACTTATGCCATGACTTTATCATTGTATCCACTCTTAAATTTGCCTTTAGAAATCTTCTACCTTGTCAAAATTCATACCGATATAACCATCTTTAACTTTACTTGAGTGCTATCTACTCTTTCCTAGTTACTCTTGATTGTTCTCACTTTTGCTCATGTACTCTTTTATGACCATATCCATCTATTCAAAAATCTCAAAATAGATCCTCCATTTCTTCATCTGAGGTTCCTTGGCCATAGCATTTAATCTGAATCCAATCATCTTTCTTCCAATAATTCCTTATTCACTAAACATCTTTATCAACAAAGGTCAGGGGATGAATGAATCATCATGTTTATCCAAAAACAATTAATTTCCTTCTTTCAATTAAGTATAATAACGAACACTTGCTTTATCTAGTGAACTTAAGTTTAAAGAATCAGGAGTAAATCTGTGGTAATCCAATCGGCATCAAAAGATCGTTAAGTTGCACGGTAGTCCAAATGCATAGAGGTTTTATAGTTCTTAACCTCATGGTTATAGGTTCTATCGAATATATAATGCCATTGGTCAAGGCACTACAAGAGTAAATCTGGAGAAGCTTTCATACATCAGTAAATTAGGTATAAATCTGGAGAAAGATTTCGTACATCAATAAATCAGGTAAAATAAAAAAGATGTACGCTCAACATGATTAAACATTTAACTGTTCATTCAGTTCATATCTCTATTCATGTTGTTGATCATGAGAGTGGCTCAGTTTGGTATAATCAGGACTAATACTAAAGAAACAATATTCATAACTTCAATTGACAGGTTAAATCAAGAAGGTATCCTGTCAAGGCCCGAGAAATTAAAATCTGGTATGTGCATCCTCTATAATCATAAGAGTAAATCAATAATGCACCGCATCCTATATAAACCTATCTAGATATATGGCCATAATAGATTTGATCCTTTGCTGAAAATGTCTGAAGTATCATCTTCAGAAGACATTCTTCAATCCTTGTCGGATCATTCCGTCATGATGCAACTTTCCCATACATCGGTGGCTGATAAGGGTAACCACCTTGATACATTGCTTATTGTGCACCAAACTTCTGTACTGGGGTGTGCATTACTAGGACTTACTGTATGGTAGGGACTGTGTGCTAACATGTACTGGGGCACAGTGATGCTACCAATTGGTACCGTACTTGATTGACCTAGAGGTGTTGATGTAGCATCAACAACTTGGATAGTGATTCACATAGCAACTTGCATAGTCGGTCTCATTTGTGGTTGCTCTTGTATTTTTATTGGGTCAAGTTTATTACAACCATAACCAAGGTGCTTAATAGTCCAGGTGGTTGGCTGGAGTGGTCTGGTTGTTCACCTCCTTTTATTTTCTCTAATCTGATTACCAACTCAGATGAGTTTTCATTATCCGTTCTCGACCCTGATAGTGGTGGGGTCAAGTTGCAACATCCTCTTCTTGCGTAGTGGGCAATAGATCAGCTTGTAATGGATCTCACTCTGAGTCTCCACGTCACCCAGGGGTATAGCTTTATCTTCTTGTAGTTACTCTTATCCTTAATGTAGGGTTGTTATTCTCCTATCTCTGTTGAATTTAGCCCGAGATCTTTTCCTTTATCTCTACAGGGTTTTGGCATTACTAACCATTTTCCTTCTTCCTCTGTCCTACATCGAGTTTCACATCTTGTGAGTACCCACTCGGTATTCCAATTTCTACTGTACAGATGCTTCATTCTTACTACAGTACTATATCCTTTGTATACTCGGCTAATTACCCAACTTATAGATAATACCCTATATTATTTGTTTATTAGGATGATTTTTGGTCTTCTCTTTCTGTTTGAGTGTATATATATGATTTCACCTTTAATATGTACATTATTGTCTTGTTTAAGTTCTGTCTCAACCAACACAGGTGTTTATGGTTTGTTTGTATTAAAGCTTTTAATTTATCCTAACTCAGTTCATGGACTCCAGTGGAAGTATTCAGGTTTAATGGGTAAGGCCTACGAGAGCTCTGATACCAAGTTGTCACACCCCAATTCTGCACCAACCAGAATGGTGTGATGAACCGTCAATAAACCAACGGTTCAACTAGGATCTCACAATAGGCTATCCCACATATGATAAACCAAAACACATTCCACATTAATCAGAGGTAATAAAATAAATAGCGAAAGTCTTACAGATAATGAACTGAGGTCTAATCATGATAAATAATTAATATTCCATTTATTTCCAAGTAACCAAAACATAACTTAATACATATTATAATATCCAAATACAAAAACTAAATACTAAATGTATCCACCGTTGAAATGCTCGCTTAACGAACCTTGTTCGTTCTCCACAGCTTGCTCATTCATAGCTGTCACATGTTCATATGTTGGCGTGCCGATAAAATCTTCAATCATAGTACCTGCAACATCATAAACTAAAAAGAACTGCGCACGCTGTGAGGACAAAGATTGAAATCTTTAGAAGTCGCCACCTAGATTTAGGTCTAGGACCTTAGAAATGTGAAATCTCACCCCAAGGTAAGACTTCGATTGACTCATGACCCTTAGATTGGAATTTTGGTCCATCAGAGATTGGGTAAGCGTCAGGTTACGGTTATGGGAAGGGGTTAGGCACCCAAACCGCCCAATCGAAATCGGTCTCCTATACCTTTCCTATGCTAGACTCTATTTGCTAAGCCAAACCAAACCAAGGGGTTTGATATCATTGAACCGAATCTGTATCCATCAGATTGCCTACGTATTATGGATTTATTCCGAAAATCAGGTTCACTATCGTAGTTCAGGTGTGATTAAAATTTATGGCTGTGATTTATGCTTGTGCATGATTAAGTTCTTTGTTCAGGTTGAAATTTATGCTTGAAAGACTGAGAAATCCTATGGATTAGGATCTGGATAGTCCATGTGGACTGATAGATAGTCCTAGTGGATCTAAGGATAACCCTATTTGGGTTGAAATATGGATAACCCATTCTGGGTTAGAATTTGGATAACCCTATGTGGGTTAAAATATGGATAAATATCTTAGTGGATTTATGGATAGTCCAAGTGGACTAAGGTGTGGATAAATATCCTAGTGGATCTATGGATAGTCTGAGTGGACTAAGGTGTGGATAAATATCCTAGTGGATCTATGGATATTCCGAGTGGACTAAGGTTTGGATAACCCTTTTTGGATTGGAATATGGATAGATATCCTAGTGGATCTATGGATAGTCCGAGTGGACTAAGCTGTGGATCCGAATTTGGGTTTCTCCCAAATGGCCTACGTATCCTAGGGTTTGCCCTAGGAATCAGAATCTGCGTAGTTCGGGCATGATGGGTAGATATCCTAGTGGATCTATGGATAGTCCGAGTGGACTAAGATGTGGATCCGAATTTGGGTTTCTCCAAAATAGCCTACGTATTCTAGGGTTTGCCCTAGGAATCAGAATCCGCATAGTTCGGGCTTCTGGATTGAAATGGATGGGTATCCTAATGGGTTTATGGATAGTCTAAGGGGACTAAGGTGTGGATCCGAATTTGGGTTTCTCCCAAATAGCCTACGTATCCTAGGGTTTGCCCTAGGAATCAGAATCCACGTAGTTCGGGCTGGATAACCCTATTTAGGTCAAAATGTGGGTAAGTATCCTAGTGGATCTATGGATAGTCCGAGTGGACTAAGGTTTGGATAACCCCTATTGGGTTGAAATATGGATAGATATCCTAGTGGATCTATGGATAGTCCGAGTGGACTAAGGTGTGGATCCGAATTTGGGTTTCTCCCAAATGGCCTACGTTTCCTAGGGTTTGACCTAGGAATCAGAATCCGTGTAGTTCGGGCTTTGGGTTGAAATGGTTGAGTATCCTAGTGGATCTATGGATAGTTCGAGTGGACTAAATGTGTGGATCCGAATTTGGGTTTCTCCCAAATAGCCTACGTATCCTAGGGTTTGCCCTAGGAATCAGAATCCGCGTAGTTCGAAATGGATAACCTGTTCTAGGTTAATGATTGAGAACCTATTCTAGGTTTAGGGTTTAGAACCTATTCTAGGTTTAGGGTTTGTCGAGGGGCAAATCGTCCTAAATTACCCTTTTCATTCTGAATTCTAATTTTGGAAGGTTTGGCAAAGAATTCTCTTTCTTTATTAAGATTTTATTATTCCCATTATGCCCTTCCCAAGAATGTGGGTGCCTAAATGCACGTCCCCACGCCTAGATTGTCTTCTAGAAGTGTGCAGATATGGAAGTTTGACTAGGGTGTTGCATAAAATAAGTTATTGCCAAAAAATAGAATATTCTATCTAAATATGGCACATAAAACATTTATGACAAGAAATTCACATACAGTAAGATTGTTTAAAAATCTTTCAAATATGGCATGTATTGCAAATAAGGCAAGAGCCTACATGGCATGATCTAGTATGCTATTTTCTACCCTAATTGTTATTTTCTTTCCATTTTAGGGTTTTCCACCCTAATTATTATTTTATTTCCATTTTTAGGATTTTCTACCCTAATGTTACATTCTTTCCATTTTAGGGTTTTCTACCCTAATTATTATTTTATTTCTATTTTTTAGGGTTTTCTACCCTAATTATTATTTTATTTCCATTTTTTAGGGTTTTCTACCCTAACTGTTACTTTCTTTCCATTTTAGGGTTTTCTACCCTAATTATTATTTTATTTCTATTTTTTAGGGTTTTCTACCCTAATTGTTACATTCTTTCCATTTTAGGGTTTTCTACCCTACTTGTTATTTTATTTCCATTTTTTTAGGGTTTTCTACCCTAATTGTTACATTCTTTCCATTTTAGGGTTTTCTACCCTAATTATTATTTTCTTTCCATCTTAGGGTTTTTTACCCTAAATGTTATTTTCTTTCTATTTTAGGGTTTTCTACCCTAATTGTTATTTTCTTTCCATTTTTTTAGGGTTTTCTACCCTAAATGTTACTTTCTTTCCATTTTAGGGTTTTCTACCCTAATTATTTTCTTTTCATTTTTTAGGGTTTTCTACCCTAATTGTTATTTTCTTTCTATTTTAGGGTTTTCTACCCTAATTGTTATTCTTTCATTTTTTAGGATTTTCTACCCTAATTGTTATTTTATTTCCATTTTTTAGGGTTTTCTACCCTAATTGTTATTTTTTTCCATTTTAGGGTTTTCTATCCTAATTGTTATTTTCTTTCTATTTTAGGATTTTCTACCCTAATTGTGACAATAAGCATTTAATATAGCATGTGAGCAAGTGTAGCAGACAAATATGGCAATAAACATGTGTAGCATTCCAATCATGGCAATGTGATTATTCCAATTGTGGCAGTGTGTGCATATAAGCATCCAAATATAGCATGTGAACAATATAGCATCAAAATATGGCATGTGAGAAACAACCAAAGCATATGAGAATCAATCAAAACATGATGGAACACGCAGCAAGATGACAGCTTTGTCAGGCTGGACCAAAATTGGCACATAGGGCACTGTACTTACTCAAAAAATTCTTAAAAGATATCCTCAGAAAGAGGACGAGGCCAACATTTTGTCGCAAGGAAGCTAATCCTAAAAGAGACCATAGGTAGGTCGAAAACATTCCCCAAGTACAGGCAAATACACTGGTCAGATCTGTTCTAGTTTCTGGCCAGTGGTACTATAAAATCAATATAAAATCATATAGCTCATGAAAATACAATCTGAATACATGGTCAGAAAGAGGACTCAGAGGCCAACATTTTGTCTCAAGGAAGCTAATCCTAAAAGAGACCATAGGCAGGTCAAAAATATTCCCCAAGTACAGGCAAATACACTGGTCAGGTCTGTTCCAGATTCTGGCCAGTGGTACTATAAAATCAATATAAAATCATATAGCTCATGAAAATAAAATCTGAATACATGGTTAGAAAGAAGACTCAGAGGCCAACATTTTATCTCAAGGAACCTAATTCAAACAGAGGCATCTTCCTAATGCTAGACACAAATCTCAGACATGCATTTGCAGTATGCTTTGACTTTGAAAAAATAAACTGACAAAAGCAATGGGTGATTCTTACCTCAGGCTTCTTCTCTCTCCTTCTCTCCTTTGCATCTTCTCATCATCCTCTTTGCTGCCTCTCTGATCCTCCCTCCTTTTCCTCTAGATCTTCCCTTCTTAACACTTCTTTCTCTCTCTTTCTCTCTCTCTCCTTCTCTCTTTCTCTATTTTCTTCTTCTTCTCTTTTCTTTCGATTTTTTTTTCTCTCTCTTACTCACGTTTTTCTCTCCCTCACCCATGTTCTCCTCTCTCTATGGTTTGGAAAAAAAAAGCCCCTCCTCTCTCTTCTCTTGTCTATTTATAATTTTTCTCTCCTTTTCTAGAAGATCCTTCTTTCCTTTCTTCTTTTTTCTAGAAAAATCTTTTTTTCTTCCTTTTTCTTCTTTCCTTTCTTCTTTTCCTTCCTTTTTCTCTTCTCCTTCTCCATTCCACACGTTCTCTATCTCTCCCTCTTCTAGAAAATCCTCTTCTCCTCTTTCCTTCTCTCTTTTCTTTCCTTTTTCTCAAAATCGAGATCTTTTGGATTTCTTTTTTTCTCTCCTCTTGGACGTCCCTTCCTCACTTTGGATTCCTTTCTCTTTTTTTTTTTTTTGGATTATATGCCTTAACAAAATCTTTTGAATCGAAAATTTTTTTTTTCTCTTTTCTTTCCTTTTCTCAAAATAAAATCTTTTGGATTCTCCCTTTTCTATTTCTTTTTTTTTTCTCTCTACCTTGGACGTCTCTTCCCTTCCCATCTTTGGATTCCTTTTTTTCTTTTGGATTATATGCCCTAACAAAAATCTTTGAATCCAAAAGATTTTTTTTCTCTCTTTTCTTTCCTTTTCTCAAAACAAAATCTTTTGAATTCTCCCTAAATTTCCCTCTCTCTCACGTTTCCTCTCTCTTTGGATTCTTTGTTTTCTATATATAAAACATATATATATATATATATATATATATATATATATATATATATATATATATATATATATATATATATATATATATATATATATAATATATAAAAAATAAATAAATATATTGATATATATAATATAATATACATATAAGATATATGTATATATTATATGATATATTACAATATATTATACATTATATAATAATATATAAAAGAAATACATGCATATAAGCCACCATGAATTGGTCCGGATTGACTGGGTTGGGCCAAAACTACCTTAGGTTGATCTGAGTTGACTAGATTGACTGAAATTAATTGGGTTTTCACTCTCTGTCATTTCATGGGCCATTTCCGTTGTCATCCCGCATGAAATTTTCCGATGGCCTCTATTCTAAATTTTTTTGCGTTCATTTTGTAGAACATTAAAAATGAAGAATATAGGAACTTGAATCACCTCATTTGGAAGTAAAATGGTCAACTTATGAATTTTGAAGTTTAAGCGGACCAATTATCGATAATTTGGCTGACCATTTTGCATGGGACCCTCCGGAGACTTTTACCCGAGATTTTCCACGTCCACTTCGCAGGACATCACAAATGAAGAATAATGGTCTTGGAATCATCTGAATCCGATGTAGAACGGAAAAGATATGAAGCTTTGAAGTTCTAACGATAATTTTGCATGCAAGCTTGCATGAGACCCACTGGTGACTTTTACTCGGGATTTTTTACGTCCACTTTGTAGAACATCATGAATGAAGAATAATGGTCTTGGAATCATCTGAATCCGATGTCGGATGATCATGATATGATGATTTGAAATTCGAACAATCCGACTTAGGATAATTTGCATGAAGGCCCCTGAATTATTATTTATAATAATTTCAGAAACTTCCCTTATATGTATCATCCGACTAAAATGATCATATTTTCCTCATTTGATATCAGAATTGAGCAATTCTAGTCTCGTTTCGAAGATAATTCTATGACCTATGCATTCCTGCAGATAATAGCCCATGACCCTGCTGTGGGATTCAGTGAAAAATCATAAATCTTTGGATTAAATGCCAAAAACCTGCCATATTGGTTCACTTACACAGAGGGTGGCAAAAATGGGGTGCTTACACGCGCGAGGGTCAGCTCTCCAACTTGAGCTCAGTGAGTAAACAAAACAATGCAACAATACATATGCATGCAGTCAATTCATATCTTTGGTCTGGTTTATAGTTTGCAATGCACAATAGAAAGGTTGGGTGGTCAAAGGTTAACGTTTATTGACCCCGCCTCTATACACAGGGTGTGGAAGCCCACCCAAAGGTTAACGTTTATTTTCGTCCCCATCCACCCTAATCATGAACATTATACAACAAAGGTTAACGTTTATTGCTGTATAGTGCCATACCAACACGTAAGCCCCTGCTGGCGAGGGCTTGCAAACTGGGCTCTCAACTAACCAATCCTAATGCCAAACAGTGTATCCAAGGCCTCACCCCAGCATCCCTCAGAACATCCATAGAGATAGAGCTAAGGCCCCCTGGTAGAGTATAGGACTCAAGGACCGAGACCACCTCCCCTGATACTCTACGACATAATAGTTCTGCTAAGGTAATGGCGATACGATGATGCTAATGCACAAGACTTGAGTTAGAGATAGAGCTTAAGTGCTGAAACCCGCCAAAGGTTAATGTTTATTGACGTTCTCATCACACCTCCCCTGATACTCGCTCGCATCAAGTACACCAACCACACACATACAATCACATGCCTATTCCTATCATCATCATCATCATCATCTTATAAACAATAAAGTAAATATGCATGAACAAGTAATAGAAATATTGGATGACATGTTGTATGCACATTACAAACATATTCGCATAGAATCAAGCATGGCATTGGACTCAAGAAAAAGAAAAAATAGTTTGTTATTAACCAATTAGTTTAAAGTTCTGTTTCCTCACCTTAGCTTGTTAATAGATCATCTTCCAAGCTTTAGAATCATTTTTATAATGTTATTATATTGCTAGAAGACCTAACAAAGTCGATAGAATTTAATTAGAATTAATTCTGAATTTCAAAACCATGTTGTTAACTGAGGGTCGGAGGTAGGGTCGGAGTCATGATCGACCCTGGGTGCGACCCTCCCTAAATCTGGACTTCCAGAACCCTGAGGGTCGATACTCAAGTCACATAGGGTCGGATGGTCATCGACCCTCTGTGCGACCCTTGGTGGATTTTGGTCAATTTTCCTCCTTTTAATCCATTCTTCGTGTTTGGGGTCCTATGGCTTGCTCCTAAAGTCCATTCAACATGCATTCCATGGTTTAGAACCATGAATCACCCACCTAAATAGCTTTCATGTATTCTCCCATGGTTTTCCATGAAAACCTAACCATGGGTTGATGGTTTGGGACTCTCCGAGATCATACTCTCTTCATTACCTAACCTAAGGTCTGTAGAAACTCATGGAATTAGTATCCATACCTGAAAAGAATACTCCTTCTCTGCAACTCTTCTCCTTTTTTCTTTCTTCTCTTCCTTGCTTCTCTTCTTCTTCTCTTCCTTCTCTTCTCTTTCTCTCAATTCAATTAGGGTTGTAAAAGGAGTGAAAGAGGCTTAGGGACGTCATATTTATAGAGTAAAACCTCCCAAAATAAGTCCCATTGAGTTTAGGAAAGGTTTCAATCAAAATTAGGAAGGTTTTCTAATTTTTGGTTCGTGCTGTTTTTCCTGAATACCGAGGGTCGATGGGAGGGTCGATGGGAGGGTTGGACAACTCATAGACCCTGTGACCCATGGTTGAGGGTCGATGGTGAGGGTCGATGGGAGGGTCAGACCTGTTTGTTAAGACATGCGACCCTACCCTCATTTTGACTGTTTTTGGGTAAATTTTCATATTGGGTCTTGGATTTCTTCACACACTTGGTCTACTTGGCTCGACCATGATATGTAGACGGGTCCCGACACAAAATATAAGGTTAGGCCGGGTTCGTGGCGTGCGGGTTTTACAACTAGCCTGACCTTGTAGTGCTCAATTCTTCCCTTGGAGTCACACTTAGTCTTGAAAATCCATTTGGAGCCTATGGGTTTACAAGAATTAGGTAAATCTATAAGTGTCCAAACACCGTTGTTAGCCATGGATGACAATTCATCTTTCATAGCTTCCACCATTTTGGTGCATTAGAGCTATTCATGGCATCCTCAAAACTAGAGGAATCTATTGCTTGACCAATGTCAAATTCTCCTTCAGTCAAGTATAGAATGTAGTTAGAAGAAATAGCACTCTTGCGTTGTCTAGTAGATCTTCTGATCATCTCTTCAGGTTCTGCAATCAACACTGGTGTCGTAGGTGGATCAGGTACCTCAATCCCCGTAAATTGCTCCGCCATTGGTGGGACCAAGGGATGCATAACAGTATGCATAATAGTGCTGGGAATCACTAAATTAGGAAATACAAGGACTTCATCAAATTCCAAGATTCTTGGTTCTACTAATTCAAAGGAGTCTTCAATGAACTTGGCATGAGCAGTCTCAACTATCCGATTGGTAGAACTGGGACAGTAAAATCTAAATCCCTTGGATCTAGTAGGATAGCCAACAAAATGGCAACTGATTGTCCTTGAATTCATAACTTTTTCATGAGGATTATATAATCTGGCTTCTGCTCTGCATCCCCAAACATGTAGATGATTCAAGCTCGGTTTTCTACCAGTCCATAGCTCAAAAGGTGTTTTGGGAACAGATTTACTTGGCACCCTATTGAGTATGTAAGTGGCAGTTTTCAGAGCTTCCCCCAACAGAAAATCTGGAAGATTATTGATACTTATCATACTTCTCATCATGTCTTTTAGAGTCCTATTCCTTCTTTCGGAAACTCCATTTTGTTGAGGGGTTCTTGGCATGGAATATTGAGCAATAATGTCATGCCCTTGTAAGAACTTGGCAAAAGGACCAAGGTGTTGAGTAGAATCACCTGGCTTACCATAATATTCACCTCCTCGATCTGGTCTAACAACTTTTATCCTTTTTGACAAAAAATTCTTCACTTTCGTTTTGTAAATCTTGAAGACATCCAATGAACTAGATTTGTCAGCCAACAGGTAGACATAACCATATCTTGAATAATCATCAATAAAGGTAATAAAATATCGATGACCTCCAATGGAAGGAGAGGGAAAAGGACCACTGATGTTAGTATGAATCAGTTCCAACAAGTCATTGCTGCGAATCGACTTCTTCTTCCTGTTTCTAGTTATTTTTCTCTTGATACAGTCCACACAGACAGACATATCATCAAACTATAAAGGTTTCAGAATTCCATCAATAATAAGTCTTTTCTTACACTCCACTGAAATATGTCCTAAGCGCCTGTGCCAAAGAGTAGAGGATGACTCATCCAGCATAGGACGTTTAGAAGATACATTCAAAACCATAGAAGGTGCTAAATTCAATTGATATAAACCATTCACTACCATTCCATTTCCAACTATAGAAGAATTCAGACATAATCAAAATCATTCTTATTAATACTCAAATTGTATCCATTATTTACTAGTCTTGACACATAAATCAAATTTTTCTTCATTGAGGGAACATATACAATGTCTTGCAAATCTATAAAAATTTCTGAAGTCAGAAGCAGTCTAACTACTCCAATGGCCTCCACTGCAACTCTCACACCGTTCCCTACAAACACACTAACCCCATCCCTGCTTGGTGCTCTGCGGCTTAGAAACCCCTGCAAGGAATGGGTAACATGAATGGCTGATCCAGAGTCAATCCACCAGGAATCTACAGGAGCATCAACTAGAAAAGCCTCAAAACATACTAGAGATAGATGAGTACCAAATTCGTTCTGGTTATTCAACCAGGCCTGTCTGCCTCGATAGTCTTTCTTCATGGGTCCCTTCTTTTTGCACCAGAAGCACTCCACGTCATTCAAGTCTTTCTTGTTATCATTTCCTTTTAAGGTATATGATTTATCATAGGGTTTTCCATTTTCCTTCTTGAAAACTTTTTCTTCTTCTGAGGTCGTACACCTCCATTTTCCTTTCCCTTTTTAGAAAAAGGTTTGTGCTGAACTAAATTTGCACTCTCAAGTTTCTTCTTTTTCAATCTATCCTCTTCTTGAGAGCAAAAGAAAATCAAATCGTCCAAACTCCAATTGTCTTTCTGAGTATTGTAAGATACATGAACCTGACTATATTCATTTAGGAGAGATGTCAAGGTAAGATAAACCAGAAATTCATCATCCAAAGAGGTTCCCAACGTCTTTAGTCTTTCCCTTTTTGCAACCAATTCGAGTATGTGTTCTCAAATACTGCCATTTGAATCAAACCTTGCTCCAGTTAAGGCTGCCATCAGACTAATTTTGAGACTTTTATTTGTCACATTAAATTTTGTCTGTATCTCTTTCATATATTCTTTGGTAGTATCTTTCATCTGGATACTACCACGAAGAGATTCAGAAACAGAATTTTTCATCAGGATTAAAGATTTTCGATTAGAAGCTTCCCACATCTCCATTTTTAGAATCTGAGCGGGAGAGCTCTCAGGAGTGATAGGAGTAGGTTTCTCCTCTCTGAGAGCTAGGTCCATATCTGACATGTTGAGTTGGGTTTCTACTGCCTCATACCATTTTTGGTAATTCGAACCAGTCAACACAGGTAGAGAGGCTAATACATTTGCAGGTATCGACATCCTGAGATGAAATTTACTATATGAGTTTACATTTAAAAACATGTATGCAATTAATATATCCAACACTGATGTGTATATCAAGAAAATAAATAAATCATTAAACCACAGCAGAATGGAGGTCGTTATTTCCCCTTCCTAAGAGTCAACAACACTACACACTTATCCTTTGGGATAAGCATGCACTGGTCCTCTTAGATATCCAGGCTGAACCGCCAAGGAATGATGGCTTCGACAAATTTCATCACCTTTGGGTGATTGAAAAATCCTCAGCCGAACATCCTTAAAAAGTAATTTCTTTTCTTAAGATTCAACCGCACTACACATTTATCTTTTGGGATAAGCATGCACTGGTCCTCTTAGATATCCAGGCAAAACCGCCAAGGAATGATGAATTTAGAAAATTTCGTCACCTTTGGGTGAATGAAAAACCCTCAGCCGATCATCCTTAATAAGTGAGTGCATGTTACTAACATAATTGGACAATGCCACCTTTGGGTGTGCATCATCAGGCTTGACTACTTTTGTATAAAATAAAATAAAATTCTTGAATTTGCAGACATAATCATGCAATAGGTATGCCACTTTGGTGGGTTTTACTCTATTATACAATTATATCTGTAAATTCTGATATGTAGTCATATAGAATATGATTCAAAAATTGAAAACATGAAATTATGTCTCAACAAACCAATACAAAACATGCACATTACTCATCTGGTAATCTTCTCATCATTTAAAATTATAAAAATCTTATAAAATACACCCAAAACTAGCTTTTATCCAATTACTATAGATTTGAGATTCCACAAATGACACTACATATATACTAAAATAAAGATAATAAATAAAGAATTCAACGGAAAAAATTTCAGGTCAATCGAACCCTTAACGGGTCCTCACGCGTCGATTAAAGTTGGCGCATGGGATCACTTGCCTGTGATCCAAACAGGGCCTAGGGTCTGAACCAATTTTGGTTTGGTTCAATAAAATCAGTCTGAGTTTGGTCCAATTTATCCAACTCCGGTTCGAAATAAAATCGGGTTAACCCGGTCCACCCGGTTCAGGTCATAATTCGGGTCGGTTTGACCCATTTTCATCTTGTCCGGGTCAGGTCATAATCCTGGCTGAGTTGGCCCGACTTCACCTTGTTCGGGTCGGGTTTGACCTGATTCCACATTTATTAGGGTCAGATCATAAACCGTGTCAGGTTGACCCGGCTTGATTGAACCGGGTTGGTCTCGGGTCAACCTGATCGTCCCCCCCCCTTTTTTTTAATCCAGCGAGTAGATCTCACCCGCTTCTTTCTCCGGCGCGTGATGGCGCGTCCGACGGCCGGTGACGGCAATTTTTATATCGTCATGACCGTCTCAGGGAGATCTACACATTGATATATTTTTCTTGTAATTTTGATGGTCGAAAAATTATCCGATTATTTAAATCTCTTCTTTTTCACCAAAAATTCAAATGGAAACTAAAAAGAATTTTCTTCATGTTTCAATACTCAATGATTTTAAATCCATATGGGATGGCTCTGATACCATTATAGGATTTTCATTAATCCTAATAAAATTCATTTCTATGAATCCCATATGGAATATAAAATACATTTGAGTAATAACATAATCATTAAAAGAGATAGGACTACCTTTTAGTAGAATATTATTTTCTGCCCTTGTCTTTTGCCTGATTCCCAATAGAGATCTTCTACAGTCTCCTCTCCCTTAGGTATGGGTCCTTTAGTTTTCACGCAGAGAGAGACTATAAGGACCCTGCTTCATATTTATAATGATTTAGATTTCAAATCTATTCCAATCCCATAATAGAATAGATTTGATTTATAATTGGAAAGGGATAATCAATCAAACCTTGATTGGATTCCCACCAGTCAAAATAGGCAAGTAAAATAATATTGTCCATAATAATAAAATCAGAAAAAAATTTACAGTCTCCACCACCTATAGACAACATGGCTAGTATTTTTCCTACACTACCCTCTTCAATGTTGGCCTAGTATTCAGAGACACTACTCATCATATCACGTTAGATCTATCCAATCTCCATAAAACTTTAATTTACATCAAACAACCACTTTCATCTTTCGAATATGCTTCATGTTCCCCAAATCATCAAAAATTTATTGTCTCTCTATCATTTACTAAAGACAATAATTATTTCTTTGAATTTCATTTTGTTGTGAAGGATCAAATGACAAAGATGTCATTGCTACATGGAACCCTTAAAGATGGATTTTACCAGCTGCCGAGGCCTTCACTTTTATTGGGAATAGTCCCACATTGCTAATGAGATTGGAATCAGTCTTATATATAGAGAGTCCCTCCACTTACTAGTTCAAACTTTTGAGTTGGAAACTTGACATGGTATCAGAGATCTAGATTCCCTTTCATAATAATCCTATAAAAAAAATAAAAAAAAGAGGCCAAGTCACCGAAAGAGAGACGTCAGATGTACAAAAGAGGGACTATGGTTGCCCAAGGAAGGACGATCACCCAAAAGAGGGACTATATGTCACCCAAAGAGGAGGAATCAGTCACCCAAGAAGAGGGACTAGTCACCTGAAAAGTGCCATGTAATGCCACATATACTACCATATATACACCACTTAACGGTGGGGTTACATGTGAAGGGAAGTATTGGGAATAGTCCCACATTGCTAATGAAATTGGAATCATGTGGTCTTATATATGGAGAGTCCTTCTACTTACTAGTTCGAAATTTTGAGTTGGAAACTTGAAAACTTTAAGTAAATGACAACCTAAGGCTGCCCATATGGGTGAACAAATTTCGGCCGATGATTGGCATGCCCGATTAGGTTATCCCCAGCCTTGAACATTTCAAAAACTTGTCACCTCTTTTTCTTTGCCATGTTCCTGTACTACTTTAAGTCAATACTCTTCTTGCTATATGGGAAAATCTCAAAAACTGCACTTCTTCATACTGGTACTATCAGTAAATATTCTCTTGATTTAATTTTCAATAATGTATGGGGACCTACTCAATGTCTTCAACTACTGGCCACAAATATTTTGTCATTTTCATTAATGACACAACTAAAATCAAATGGTTGTATCCTCTATCCAAACTGTCCAAAGTACCATCCACTTTCTTACTGTTTAAGGCAATGGTAGAATGATTGATAAAAAAGAAGAACCTACTTCAATCGATATGCCCTTAGGCACATGGCAGGGCAGGTATTCTCATAAAATAAATAAATGAGAATAGGCAGGGAGGTAAGAGCGAGTAAGACAAGGTTATAGCAACACAACAGAGGTTAGACAACTCTTATGGGAGGAAGAGGTGCGAAAGTCGCTTGACCCAGACATGAACTAATCCTTTTCTCTCTCTCTCTCTCTCTCTCTCTCTCTCTCTCTCTCTCTCTCTCTCTCTCTCGAATGTATGCCCGGTTTTTGTCGAATCTTTTTTATCGCTTGTCTAACTCTCTAGGTCCATAAAAGCTTTCCAATCAGACTGAGGTAGGGAATACCAACGCCTAAATCATTATCTTCAAACATGTAAGATCATCCATCATGTTGATGATCCTCATTCATGAACAAAGCGGAGCCATAAAAAGAAAAATATGACACAGAGTTGACATGGGTTGATACTTCTAGTGCATGCCTCTCTACCATAACAATTACAGTCTTATTCTTTTGAAATTGCCATTTTCTTGATCAATAGGCTCCCTAATGTCGTGTTACATAACCCAACCCCATTTCAATGTCTACCAAATTACACATTTCTTGAAGTCCTCAGTTGTGTTGTGTTTCCATTAGTATGACCATGCAATCAGCACAAATTTTCTTTCTGCACCATCCCATGTGTGTTTAGGCTACAGTCCGAATCATCTTGAATACCGTCGTTGTTACGATATTCCAATGAGTCATATGTTCTTTTTTTCTTTTTTTCTTTTTTTTAAAGATCAGAAAAATAAAAAAATAATGGTATTTACAAGGATAAAAAAAGGACTGAAATAGGAGATAGGTTTGGTAACCCTAATTCTATTGTGTAAAGAGTAAGGATTATGACATTATTCTATAAATACTGTGTTAGAGTCTCCATAGCCACAATTAATGAGAATTTCTCTGCACCCATTAGCAAGAGAAATTGAGATATCCTCTGGAAGTTGTAGAAGGTTGTAACTGAAGGATTACGATCAAAGTTTGTAGCGTAGAGAAATCAACCTCTTCACAAACAGGTATGTCTTTATGATTCATTATTTTTCTCATTATCATTGTGTTCTAGGGTTTTTGTATAGATTGGGATGGGTTTAGTTGAAACCCTAATCATTTAAAAGTCTAACCGTTATTATCAAAACCTCTCATAATAGACTTAGGATCGATGATAATGAATAAAAGGACATACCCTAGAAAATTTGATTTCAGATTGGGATTTTTTCTCCTTATTTTGAACAGAATCGTCAAAGATTCGTTCTTCGTTGAAAATTCCGAAGTCAGAATATAGGCGTATTACATATCAAATTGAAGGTCTCGATGAGATGATCGCGGCAGTATAAATATCACTACCATTGGACGTTGGATGCACTGAAACGCGCCAGAGAAATAGAAAGTAAATTTCACTCGCTGGAAGAAAAAAAAATCACGACGGATTATTCGTCGCCGGGCTAACTCAGAGCCAACCTGGAAGCCCTAATCCCAGTCGACTCTAGGTCAACCCAGACAAGGAGAGTTGATTGCAAGTTACTCAATGAGTAAGTAGGCTCATCCGAATTAGATTAGACCAGAGAATCCTGGCCCTCGACCCAAGGACCCGATCCAAGAACTCAGATTCTTAACCTGATGCCTGACCCGAAAAACTTGGATTTCTAGTCTGATAACCGAATTTTTTGACCCGTTGATCCAGTTAGTCAAACTGGAAGTAAATCGACAGTTGGACCGTTGAACCAAACCAGTGGTTCATTACGGACAGACCCATAATGGTTCAGTCTGAACCAAATAAATAAATAAAAAAGGAAAAACATTCGGTTCGATCCGAATAGAATCGGGACCAAGTTGGTCAGTTCATACAGGACTAGCCCAGACTGGACTGGACCGGTCAGGCCGGTCCTAGGAGAGTGAGATCATGTACTGACTTTAAACCGTACATGTGGGAGAGTAGTGTATCGTATTTGACGCGGTTTGTTGTGTTGCACCCATTTTTTCATGCTTTACATTTTGGTATATTATTTAACATATTTTGGTGATTTGGGGAAGGTATTTTTTTTTTTACCAAAAAGTGCCCCAAGGGAGCGCGATTTGTAGTATTTCTATTTGTTAGTCAAATGGTTTTGTAATAGATACATGTAGAAGGTTAAATGTGCATGAGGTTTTAACTTTTAACCCACATAGTGCTGCAAAGCAAGGTTTGGGGATAACATTGTGGAATTAGGAGGAACCCACTAAAGTGGCATACTTAATTTCATCATGATGTCTTCAAATTCAAGTCTTATGCATTTGTAAATACTTAGGCAAAGGAAATGTACATCCAAAGGTGCCATTGCCAAGTTTTATGAAAATTAGGGTTTATGGGTGTCATGTGAGAATTGGATGAAATCCACCAATGTGGTACACTTAGTTCCAAGATGGTATTCTCAAAATCCAAATTTGTGCATTTATAGATACAGTAAAGGGATACATTATTTAATAGATTATTTTCTCATAATGTAAAAAATCTAAGAAGGGCAATGTTAACCCAAAGGTGGCATTGTTAATTTTTTTAAAAGTATATTCATCCACATGAGTAGAAGGGGTTTTAACTTTAGGGGTCTCATTAACCCTAAGGTGGTAGGATTTTTGAGGATCATTATTCATTCGCAGTCATTGCACAAACACTAAGGAGACTACTACATATTTATCCCAAAGGAGAATGTGTAGTTGGTTAACTCTTAGAAAAGGACATTTACTGACATAGATGTTTTGATATTGCCAGTGAAGATAAATAGAGTGTATAAGTCTTCTATTGTTTGATATTGTGTTTAGACTCAGATGTTGATGTATTGATCTAAAAATGGCTATCCCAAAGAGTGTGTAGATTTCTATTCTTTTCTTACTAGGAGAAAGTATAAGATTTGTTATAAAAAGTTGGAGATTAGTCTAGGATCGTTTGACCTAGATGTATATTTTATAGTAGTATACTCTAATTGTAAGGTGTTCTACTATTAAGGCTTTGTGTAGTAGTAATTAGATGAGGAATACTACTAAGGGATTATCTAAGAGAAATCTAAGAGAAAAAATAGGAATTTCTAAAAGGAATTGTAAGATAGTTTATTGCTTTAGCTCTCTAGTGTTAGTTCTGTTAGGAATGGTAATGTAAGAAAGTATTTTTTGGGAGCTATCAGTTATTATTGAAAAGCTCAAGGACTTGGAGACCAAAGTAAGTGATATATTAGGAACCCCGTTCTTTGCTAGAAAAGCACTTGTCTATGTAGCTTACATTACCAAAAGAGAAAGATAAAGCTAGTGATAAGGTTTGTTGTTAGTGTAACTCAGATGGTGGATTGACTAAAGATAGTTAGATTAACCAAATATTGTTAAGTCATATCGGCATAGCTAGAAAAAGGAAGAAGATTCTAGGACTCCCTAAGTATTATGAGTAGGAGGGTTTTGAGGATTGATGGCTTGAGTGTGAGCTTAAATTGTTATGATTTTTTTATATTCAAATGTTTTTTTCGTTCTTTTGATTTTAGTTATTTAATTTGTTTTTATGTTTGTTGTTTAACTTAATATAGTGTTTCCTATATTGAAAATGTAACTGATATTACTTGACAAATCTACAGTAATGTTTTTTCTTTTTAACTAAATAAAAAGATGTTAAACATGTTATAGTGCTTATGATGTTGTAAAGTAAATGAATATATATAATGTTGATTGTGTTTATTCAGTAATGTAATAATGAATAAAAAAATTTCAATGTTTAACTGTGCAATCTTAGGGTCAAGTGATTAACTACTTATATCAGTCACAGTATGATCTCTAGGGAAAAGTAACAACAGGTTAAGGTAGATCTCTTGAAATCATTGAAAGGTTTTATTAGTGGGAATCTTTAGATTCTCTTAGTCAATGGGAGTTTTCAGATCTGCTTGATTAGTGGGAGATCTGGTATTTGATTGTTTATCTATGCTTGATTGTGTTGCCTATGGTTTAATAGGCAACATTGATGATGTCACCCTTAAAAGGAGGCAATTAATGCCTCCAACAGCTTTTTTTTTTTAATCCTCCAATAGTTCTATTTTTAAATCCTCCAACAACTCTATTTTTGAATCCTCCAACAGCTCTTTTTTTGAATCCTCTAACAGCTCTATTTTTTAATCCTCCAACAGCTCTATTTTTTAATCCTCCAACAGCTCTCTTTTTTATATCCTTTTACAACTCAAATTTTAAATTCTCTAATAGCTTTATTTTTTAATCCTCCAATAGCTCTTTTTTTGTACCCTCCAATAGCTCTACTTTTAAATTCTCCAACAGCTCTATTTTTGAACATCTTTCTTCCTTATTCTTCTCCTATATATATATATAATTTTTATTATCAAGGGGTAGATTATTACTTATAAGCCTATGTAATTTTTGGAGTACTTGTAAGGCCCCTTGTGAGAGTTTGAGGCCCTTTTATGGTGAGAGAGTCCCGTCCCACACTTGGGTTGAGAGAGTCCCCAAGAGACCTTGGGTTGAATGGTCCCCATACGATCCTTGTTACTTTGTTCTTGTCTTTCCATCTTCAATAAAACTATTTCAAATTTCTAGTTCGCTCTTCAATTTATATTGTGAACTACATCAAGTGGTATTAGACAAATTCAATTAGTAAGCACGATGCCAAGAGATAGGACAAAACAAGCATCTCCTGAAGAAGTTTCGCTCCGAGATAAAATGAATGAGCTACGACAAACAAATGCCACTCTTCAAAGAACAATGAAAAAAATCTTGAAGAGGTTATCTTCACCTAGCAATCCACCATCTCATATCCCGTTTGAAGTCCCCAATTATGATGAAGAACGGGATGATATGTCAAGTTCAACTTCACATCGATCATTGCGATCTCCATCACCACCTCCACAAGTATAATCTGCGTGGGCAATGGAGTGACTTGTACATACCCTTGAGAATGCCAACAAAAGTATTTGAGTAGATGTTTCTGACTTTGAGGGTATACTCAATCCTGATTTATATATTGACTAGATTGCTTTACTTAAAACATTTTTAAATAGAAAAAAATGACGGAGCAAAAATATTGATTTTGTTGCTACCAAACTTATGGGTCATATCCTACTTTGATGGCAACAATATCAATTGAGGCGTGAAAAGAGAGGGAACCGTCCCATTAAGATTTGGGTGGAATGAAATTAAAATTAGATGATAAATTCCTCCTAGATGATTACCCTCAAACCGTGTACCAAAGGTTTCATCATCTCTGTCAAAGAAATGAACAAAATGTAAATGATTATACAGAAGAATTTTTTAAATACCTGAGTAGCTATCTTTCTAAGAAATCGATGACCAATTAATGGTTAGATACATTGGTGGCTTGAAACAAAATATTCAAGATGAAATTTCTCTATACCATGTTTATTGTATTGACAAGGCTTACTGGTTAGCTTTCAAAGCCAAAGAGAAATTGAAACGGGTATCATTAAAAGATTTGACAAATCTGTTCAAAATAAGAACCCTAGAGAAAGAAGAAATATTCAATCATCCAGTAATAAAGCCCAAATAGCCCAACCACTTACATCACATGAAAAACCTAAAATTAGCAGGTTTTCTTTCGGTTGTTTTCGATTTGAAGAAAAGGGTCACTATATGCATGAATGTCCCAAGAGAAATAGTGACTATCATTTAAACTTAATTGAGGAATAGAAGGTGATATTGACCATGAAACCGAAAATGAGGATGTTGAACCTCAAGAAGTATATGACCCAAATAGTGGAGTGAAAAGTCTTGTCATACGACAAGTTTTAACCGCCCCCAAAAGTTTGGATGATGACCATTGGTTAAGAACCAATATTTTTCACACTTATTCATAGTTTATGGTCGAAAATGTTTACTTTTGATTGATTCTGGTAGTTGTGAATATATGGTGGCTAAGAGTATAGTTGAAAAGTTGAATTTGAAATGTGAACTGCATCCCAATCCATATAATATTTCTTAGTTTAAAAAGGGGGGTGAGCTTCTCATTAATCAAAGGTGTTTGGTAAAATTCTCAATTGACAAATATTATGATGAACTTTGGTTTGATGTTCTACTACAACCTCTTACTTGGAAGACCTTGACAATTTTATCAGAAAACACAACATAATGGGGAAAAGAATTCTTATGCTTTATCATTTGGTGGGGTAAAATATATTTTAACTCCATTAAAGAAGTTGCCTTCCAAAGACCATGAGAATGAGAAGTCTAATTTTTTATCGGTAAAAGCATTTGAAAATATTTACAAAGAGACTTCTCAAGCTTATGTTCTAATTGGTAGAGACGTGAGTAAAGAAGAAAATGAGGAAGTATCCAATGGCATGAAAGAGCTCCTGTATGAGTTTTCCAATGTTGCTCTGAAAGAATTACCAAATAGTTTATGCCTCATGTGAGATATTCAACATAGAATTGACTTGATTCTGGGAGCAACATTGCCAAATTTGCCACATTACCGGATGAGCCCTAAGGAACATGTCGTACTCCAAAGGCAAATAGAGGATTTATTAAAAAAGGATTTATTCAAGAAAGTCTAAGTCTATGTGCTGTTCCGACCCTTCTTACGCCAAAGAAGGATGGTTCTTGGAGGATGTGTATTGATAATCGGGCTATAAAAAAAATTACGGTAAAGTACAGATTCTTAATACCACGACTTGATAAAATGCTTGAGATGCTGCATGGTGCGAAAATATTTTCTAAACTCGATCTTAGAAGTGGATACCACCAAATTCGTGTCCAACCAAGTGATGAGTGGAAAACCACTTTTAAAACTCAAAAGGAACTTTATGAGTGGCTTGTAATGCCATTTGGTTTATACAATGCACCAAGTACTTTCATGAGAATAATGACTCAAGTTCTTAGACCTTTTATTCAAAATTTATCTTTGCTTATTTTGATGATTTTCTCATATTTAGTTCTTCTTATGATGAACACGTTAACTATGTGCACCAAGTTATTAATGTTTTGCGTAGGAAAAAGCTTTATGTCAAATCTCAAGAAATGTTCATTCATGACCAAAAGTGTATCTTCTTTGGGATTTGTTATCTCTTCTCAAGGGATCAAAGTGGATGAAATAAAGATCAAAGCAATTATGGATTGGCAAACTCCAAGATCAATCACCGAAGTTTGAAGTTTTCATGGATTGGCTACATTCTACACACGGTTCTGTAAGATCTTTATTGGAGATTTTAGTTGCTCAACATTATTTACTTGCCTAATTAGCCGGTAGGGAACTCACATTATTTGGTAAGCTGGTTTAAACATTGGATTATTACCTGCCAAAGATAGACCTTCCCTATTCATTGTCGAATGAATTAGGGTTATGGGAAAGTATTATATATACTAAGGTATGGAGTCCTCATAGCTACTATTGTAATCTCTCCATTAGCACCCATAGCAAAGGAGAAGAAAGATCCACTGGAAAGGCTGTGGAAGGCTCAACCCAAGGATTGTCATAAGTAACGATCGAAAATCAATCGTCTACAAGAGGTATGAATTAATCTATCTTGTTTGATTATCTTCTCATTATTTTAGTCATCTATATGTGAGATAGGGTTATACAACAAAACCCTATCAAATATTTTCTAACAATTGGTAGCAGAGCTGTCCATATGGACCTAGAATCGATGAGACTTGATTTAATAAAGCCTAATATAGATGATTAAATTAATGGAATGGATTATTTTTTATCTGATTTCGATCGAAACCTATGGGAGATCTGTTACAATTGGATTTTTTCAAACCATTAAAAATTAAAAAAGTTTATACCATTGTGTAGAACTCGGAGAGATGGTGTTGGCGATATAAAAATTGCCGATACCGACCACCAGATGTGCTGGCACTTGCCAGCGGTAGTCGTAAGTGCATCTCACTCATAGGGGAATTTTTTTTTTAAAAAAGGTTAATGACGGTACCGATTCATCGCCGAGTTGACCAAGAGATGAATCGAAAATGTTATTTAATTACTCACCAGGTCAACCCAGCCCTGGTCAACCCAGCCTAGAATTAAATCTGTCCAGCCTGATCGGGACTTTAGGGTCGAACCAGAATCGGCCAGCCTGCCTCGGATCCTTACACCCAAACCAAATACCCTACTTGGGTTACTGTAGCTATGCCCAGTGGGTCGACCTGATAACCCTACCCGGTGACCCATTTTTCTGACCCGAATCTTCGACCCGACGACCCGATATTTTGACCCGGAGACCTGACCTTGTAGACTGAGTTGAACCAGTTATCAAACCGGTAAACCAACTCAGTGGTTCACTCCGGACAGACCGATGGTTCTGTCTAAAGGTATTTTACAAATTTAAAAAAATTTTGATATATTTGGTTCAGTTCGAACCGAACCGAGCAGATCCTAATCAAGCCAGCATAGATCGGACCGAATCGAACCGACCTTGAAGGGTTTGTTTGTTAGTAGATTTTAAATCTACATGATTAATCTATGCATGAGGGCACATAGACGGTTTGTTTGGACCATAGTTTTTTACAGTATACTCCATTTTTAATGGTCTTCAATCTAGTATATAGTTTAATACATTTTAATACAAAAACTTGATTTGTAGTTTTTCTGCTGATTTTTCTTAAAGTTATTTACCAAATTGATTGTTGAGGTAATGTGCATGTTTATATAAATGTCTAGACCTATAAAGTTATATTTTAAAACATTCATAGAGAAATAAATCTCACATTAACTGTAGGTTGGGATTTATTCATATCATAGAGGAATTTGGTGTGACCACCAAAGTAGCAACCTTGTTTCGTTATGATGTATTCAAATTCAAGGGTCTGTGGTTTGTAAATGCTTTAGAAATTGATAAATGTTCACCCATAGGTGACATTGTCCAAGTTTATTAAAGTTATGATTTATAGATGTTGTGTGAGGGCTTAGTGTGATCATCAAAAATGCACACTTGATTTTATCATAATATGCTCAAATCTAAAATTTATGTATTTATAAGATATAGCAAGGAAGGATATGCTCACCCACAGGTGACATTGTCAAATATTCTCACTTTTATGGTTGCAGCAAAGAACAACATTGTCCACCCAAAGGTGACATTGTCAAGATTAAAAGGTTACATGTACTTGAAAAATAAGGATGTTTGACTTAGGGGTTTCATTCAATTAAACGTGGTGTGATTTTCGATGCCATCATTTCTTGGCGGTTTTGCCCAGATATTAGAGAGGATCAATGCATCCTTATCCTAAAGGATAAGTATGTAGTTCAATTAACTCTGGAAAAGAAAATAATTGGTTGCTTATTATGTTTTGATAGCTTAGTTTATTTCCTTGCATGTATGAATCATGGATCTATCATTGTATGTAAAGCATTGCAAATGAACTCATCTAGTGATTGTTATCTCAGAATTTCAACCCCTGGTACTATTCTTGTTTTACTTCCTATTTTGTCTAGATCAAATTATAGAAAAATAGTATAAGACATTTAAGAAACAACTAGGATTTTTGGACTTAGACCTAGTTCTTAGAGAGGATAAAACTGTTGTTGCCTTTACCCTTGATAGTAGTGTTCTCCTGCTAAGGTTATGAAAATGAAGAATTGGGAATCTTCCAATAGAAAATCCCTATAGCTTATGTGGAATTCAGTTCCAAAGGCTATGCAAGGCAGTATCATGATAAAAGACACTACCAAAGAATACATAAAGGAGAGTTAGGCAAAATTAGAAGTGATTAAAAGGGGTTGAAGAGTCATCTTATATTTAAAATGATTGAAACAGAATTTGATGAAAGTAACAATATTAGTAAAACACCTCTTAGAACATTACAAAAGGTTATTCAAAGATAAATCCAAAGAATATTGGAGATTTTTAAAAGGGGTGGAGAAATGTTTTATTACCTAAGCCCATCTGTACCACTTTTAATGGTAATAGAGTGTGAGGAAGCACAAGTTGGAGCTATTAGCTAACACTGACAAGCTCAAGGATAAGAAAACCTCTGAAGGTGATTCTTTTGATTTTTGCTTTCTCACTAGAACTACAAAATCAAATCCTAGTGACCTATAGCAACATAAAGAAAAAGGTGAAACTGAGGCGAAGGCACTAAGGAAGGAAATTCAAAGAATAAAAAGGAAAACATTTTTTCAAGCAAATGTCAAAGTCTTTATGTCAAGAAAAAGAAATTCATGTAATATGACTCAGAAGGGACATGTGTAGAAAGATTATAAAGCTGAACAGGCTTAAAAAGAATTATAAAACTTCTGAGTGAGAAGGTATCGGAGATTGGAGACTTAAGTACTAATCGTAGACCAAACTTATAGAAATAACAAAACCTTTACTTTACTTTAGGTAGTTTTCCTACTTTTGAAAATTAACAGTGTATCTTTATCTCCCATCATTGGTATAGACGTTTAGGACATTTATCTAAGAAAAATTTGTAGAGGACTATAAAGAATGGTATTTTAAAAATTCCAGAGGTTTGATAGCATGTACTTATGTAGAGATTGTTTAAAGGAAAAGAAAAATGAAAGCTATTCATAATAAGAAATTGTTGGACTTGTGTGAGGACAAAGATCGTAATCTTTTTTTGAAGTCGCTACCTAGATTAAGGTCTAGGACCATAGAAATGTGAAATCTCACCCTAAGGTAAAACTTCGATTGACTCATGACCCTTAGATTAGATTTCTGGTCCATCAGAGATTGGGTAAGCGTCAAATTACAGTTATGAGAAGGGGTTAGGTACCCAAACCGCCCAATCAAAATCAATCTCCTATGCCTTTCCTATGCTAGACTCTATCTATTAAACTGAACCAAACCAAGTGGTTTGATATCATTGAACCGAATCTGTATCTATCAGATTGCCTACGTATCATGAAATTATTCTGAAAATCAGGTTCACCATCGTAGTTCAGGTGTGATTAAAGTTTATGACTATGATTTATGCTTGTATTTGATTAAATTCATTGTTCAAGTTGAAGTTTATGCTTAAAAGATTGAGAAACCCTATGGATTAGGATCTGGATAGTCCATACGAACTGATAGATAGTCCTAGTGGATCTAAGAATGGATAACCCTTTTTGGGTCTGAATGTGGATAACCCTATTTGGGTCAAAATATAGATAATCCATTCTGGGTTGGAATGTGGATAACCCTATTTGGGTCAAAATGTGGATGGATATTCTAGTAGATCTATGGATAGTCTGAGTGGACTAAGGTGTGGATCTGAATTTGGGATTCTCTCAAATAGCCTACGTATCCTAGGGTTTGACCTAAGAATCAGAATCCACGTAGTTTAGAATGATGGATAGATATCCAAGTGGATCTATGGATAGTCCGAGTGGACTAAGGTGTGCATTCGAATTTGGAATTGTCCCAAATAGCCTACGTATCCTAGGGTTTGCCCTAGGAATCAGAATCCGCATAGTTCAGGAATGGTGGGTGGATATCCAAGTGAATCTATGGATAGTCCGAGTAGACTAAGGTGTGGATCCAAATTTAGGATTCTCCCAAATGGCCTACGTATCCTAGGGTTTGACCTAGGAATCAGAATCCACGTAGTTCAGAAATGGTGGGTGGATATCCTAGTGGATCTATGGATAGTCCGAGTGGACTAAGGTGTGGATCTGAATTTAGGATTATCCCAAATGGCCTACGTATCCTAGGGTTTGTCCTAGGAATCAAAATCTGCCTTGTTCGAAATGATGGGTGGATATCCTAGTGGATCTATGGATAGTCCGAATGGACTAAGGTGTGGATCCAAATTTGGGATTCTCCCAAATAGCCTATGTATCCTAGGGTTTGCCCTCGAAAATCAGAATCTGCGTAGTTCGAAAATGGCTGAAATAACCTGTTCTAGGTTTAGGATTTAGAACCTATTCTAGGTTTAGGATTTAGAACCTATTGTAGGTTTAGGGTTTAGAACCTATTCTAGGTTTAGGATTAAGAACCTATTCGAGGTTTAGGATTTACTGAGGGGCAGAAATTATCCTGAGCTACCCTTTTCATCCTAAGTTCTAATTTTGGAAGGTTTGGCAAAGCATTCTCTTTCTTTATGAAGATTTTTTATTACTTCTTCCCAAGAATGTGGGTGTCTAAATGCACGTCCCCACGCCTAGATTGTCTTCTAGAAGTGTGTATACATGACAGTTTAACTAGGGTGTTGCAAAAAAGATGACTTGACATGCCACATTTAATCTGAAGGGGTCGAATCCCAACAGAGGATGAAACTAGGTCAACTGAATGCCCCAAGACCGAATATGTGCACTGGTTGAATCTGTTCTAGATTTTTGACTAGTTGCACCAAAAATTTCGTATAAAATCCCATACTTAATGAAAATTAAATCCAAACATATGTTCATGTAGATAATTGATAGATCTAAAATTTCATCAAGAAATCAAGTGAAAATAGAACATTATTATTGTGGAAAAGATACTTTTCAATCATGCCAATCAATATATCCTAACAGATTCAAGAACAGAGCATTATGCACTTTAAAATCAATATCAATTCAATAAAAAAAAAAAAAAATCCAAAACCACTGCCATTGTTTAGAAGACTTCCATATCTAAAAAATTCATATGAATTTTCTTTTCTGATTATGGCCATAAAATCATTTTCTAGAGACTTTCTGATAGGGGATTACATTATACCAGAGTAGGACAAGAATGCCAAAGAAGAAATTTTTTGATAGATTTTTCCAATTCCAAATGGAACAAAATTTCTAGGGGAGTCTTCTAACATATCAGAGAGAATCCCATAAAAATTTGGGCTTCAAAATTTAAAAAAATCACATGAGATGCACGTCCCAAATTTGGTATCTTGAATCTAGAAATTTTGGATTAAAAATCCACTTTGTAAAATTTATCAAAAATAGCAAACATCATCATATGGCTCTCAAATCTTCATCATTGAATAGTTTAAACAAATTATCATATGTAAAAAATATTAGACATGAGCATCCTAACATCAACATGCATGCAATAGGGCATTCATGATCGAGATTTAATGAAAATAAGCCTTTTCAAGCGAAATCAACATTCAAACTTTCTAAAGACCACTAAATTCATTTTAGGGTACCAACCTTGTGCTCTAATGGAGCAAAACCTTCGATGTAGGATTTTTGGAGATCGTATCAAGCCTTTTGAAGGTGAATCATCATTCTCCTCTTCTCTGCTCCTTTCTCTCTTCTCTTTCTCTCTTTCACGTTTTCTCTTTTCTTTCATTTCTCTTCTTCTTCTTCTTCTCTCTTTCTCATGGCTTCTATCACACCCCAATTACGACTGAACCAGAAGTGTGAGTGAGTCAGATCTAAACTACGGTTCACACCAGGATCTTAATAGACCGTGTCAACCAATCATTCCCAAGCAGTCTAACTTAATCAGAGAATAATACATAGTAGCAGAATAAAAGATAAATGAACTAAGCTCTATATTGTAAATTAAATAATTATCCAAATTATTCCATCATTCACAAACTTAAATAATAAAATATTACAATGTATTGTTTAAAATAAAATCTCCTCTAAAGGAAAACACAAAATGAGCACTCGCATGATGCGTCATGCTCGTCCTCTACTGCCTGAGTGTCAATGACAGCAATTGTACCGTACACTGGGGCAGTCATGAAGTCATCAACTGTGTACCCTGCATCAAAATTTGAAAAGAAGAATATATATATTTGGGTGAGCTCACAATTTAGTTCAGTAAGTACAAAACCAATGCAACATACAAAATGCATGAGATAACATTACAATTTGTCAGGTATAACTTGTAAGGTGCTATGGTAAGGTTTGGCGGCCACCGCACCTCCATGCACGAGAGTGTGAGCACACCTAATAGTCAGGCAACAATCTACACTACTACTGTTGCCCCACATGACTCACCCCAGTATAGAGATAAAGCTAGAGTCTGGCGGTCAGGAAATAATCCACACTACCGCGTCCTCCCCCTGATACCCTACATCGTACCAATATCTAAACCCCTATTGGCAAGGGCTTGCAAGTGGGTTCCATTTCTAACCAGTCCTATATGTCAATACAGTATCTATGGCCTTACCCCAGTACGACTCCCTACGACATAGAGATAGGGCTCGAGTCTGGCGGGCAGGGTGAACCACAATCCCACATCCTCCCCCTGATACCCTATTCGCACCAAGTCTGCTAAGGTAGATGGCGATACGAAAAAGGTGTTAGCTGTGGATATATCCAGGGCTCCACTCCCCTTCACATTCCACACACTAACTAAAAGCATGCACATGCCTAACATCCAACATCCTAGCATATGAAATGCATGAATAGATAATAATAATTTAACAACTACATGGCATGTGAATATGCACAAACACCAAGCAATACAATTTACACATAGATTTAATCACAAAAGTTTATTGTTATTTAATTAATTAGAGTTTGGGGTCTTGTCCCTTACCTGCTACATGTTAATAATTTCGTACAGCGTCACAGGATCTACTCACGCTGTCTACAAGTCCTACATAGTCATACCTTTAAGTTAGAATTCATTTATTAAGGTTAAAATTCATTTATGAAGGTCACAGCTGGTCAGAACCATGTTTGGTCAAGAAAACAAGGCTCGAAAGGCATACCGGTCTCAGTAGAGTGAGAGCGGTATGGTGCCACCGGTATATACCGGTTGCGGTACATACCGGTCTCAGTCAGTGAGATCGGTATGTGCCTGCGGTACATACCGCAGGCCCATACCGCATGACCTTGTGTCGAACCGGTATGTCCCGTGGTTTGGATCCGAGAACCCGATCTCGGATCTCCCTCCCTCGTCGGTCTTCAGTTTGGTTTCTAAGGTTTCTACTAACCCATTCTAAGGTCCAAGTATTCTAATGGCCTTCTGGTTGTGACTAGAACGTCATATCAAACCAGATCAGATCTAAAAAAAAAAAAACTAGGCTTTAAATCAAAGTCCTAGGATTTTGGATCGCTACGCCGCTTCACGGCTCCAATCCAAAACCCTATCAAGACTAAGAGAATTGAGCACTTACCGGAGGTGTTCGTCAGTTGGCGGCGTGCTCCTACGATGGAAACCCCTTTCTTGAGCGGCCTCCTCCTTCCTTGCTCCTTCTCAGATCTCTTCAGATGGCTAGGGTTTTGAGAAGGATCAAAAGAGTGTCCAAGCCTCTATTAATAGTGGGAGACCGTTCTTAGGAAGGTTTCCCACGATTAGAAACTTTTCAAGTTTCAATTCGGAGTGAGGGACCCGCTGGAGTCCGTCTCCAGCCGAAACTAAACATACCGGTCGCACATACCAGTCTGACTGACTCAGACCGGTATAGTCAGACAAGTATACACATACCGATTGCACATACCGGTCTGACTGACTCAGACCGGTATAGTCAGATCGGTATGAAGTTTATACAGTTTTTCACAGGTTTTCATACCTAAAAATTGAGTGGTTCGTCACCCGGCTTCGCCTTCCGGTCCGGTTATTATTGGAATACCTATCACAATATAAAACCATGGGTTAGACCATATTTTTAGAACACGGTTCTTACAGCTTCTCTCCCTTTCACGTTTTTTTTTTCTCTTCTAGAGAAAAAATCCCCTCTCTCTCTTTCTCCTCTCTCCTTCACATTTTTTTTTCTCTCCTCTTTTCTTTTTTTTTTCTCTTGGCTAGAAAACCATCTTTTAGAAAAATCCCCTTTCTCCCTTTGCTCACGTTCCTCTCTTCCTTTTCTCTCTTTCCTTCTTCTCTCTTCCTTCCTTTTCTTTTTCTTTCCTTCTTCTCTTCTTTCCTTTTTCCCTTCTCCCTCTCTTTTCATGTTTTTTCTAGAAAAATCCCTTCTCCCTCTTGCTCACGACTTCCTCTCTTCCTTTTTTCTCTTTCATTCTTCTCTCTTCCTTCCTTTTCTTCTTCTTTCCTTCTTCTCTTCTTTCCTTTTTCCCTTCTCCCTCTCTTTTCACATTTTTTCTAGAAAAACCCCTTCTCCCTTGCTCACGTTTTTTCCTTTTCTCATCTGTCCTTTTTCTTCTTCTTTCCTTCCTCTCTTCTTTCCTGTTTTCTTCTTCTTTCCTTCCTCTCTTTCTCACGGCTCCTTCTAGAAAACCACTTCATTCTCATGGCTTCCCTTCTTTATATATATATATATATATATATATATATATATAAGAAATACATGCATATGGGCCGACGTGACTTGGTTTGGATTGGTCTGAGCTGGGCTGGGTTGAGTTGGACTAAGTTGGGTTGAGCTGGTTTGGACCAAATTGACTTCTTTCTATCATTTCATAGTCTATTTCTGCCACCATTCCACATGGAATTTTTCGATAGCATCTATTCCAAAATTTCTGTGTTCACTTTGTAGAACACTAAAAATGAGGAATATTGGAACTTGAATCACCTCATTTGAAAATAAATGGTCAACTTATGAATTTCTGACGTTTAAGCAGGCCAATACTCGATAATTTGGCTAACCATTCTGCATGGGATCCTTCGGAGACTTCTACCGAAAATCCTTTACGTTCACTTTGTAGAGTACTAAAAATGAAACATATTGAAACTAAAATCACTTGATTTGGATGTAGGGTGACAAAAATATGAATTTTCAAAGATTAAATGACCATTTTCATATGTAATTTTGCATGGGACCCTTTGGAGACATCTGTATCGAATTTTTCACATCCACTTTGTAGAACGTCACAAATGAAGAATAATGGCCTTTAAATCATCTGAATCTAAAGTAGAACGGCAAGGATATGAAGCTTTGAAGTTTTATCGATAATTTTGCATGAAAGCTTGCATGGGGCCCACCGGTGACCTTTGCTCGGGATTTTTCATGTCCATTTTGAAAAGGACTAAAAATAAGAAGTATTGGCCTTTGAATCATCTGATTCCGATATCAGATGACCCAGATATGATGATTTGAAGTTTAAATGATAATGCATGCATCATACGATAATTACGTAAATGCCCTTGTACTTTCAAACTATGATATATTCCTTGTTTGATGTCAGAATTTGATGATTCCAATCTCATTTTGAAAATAATTTCACGACCTATACATCCAAGTAGGTAATAGCCTATGACCCTGCTGTGGGGTTCATTACAAAATCATAAATCTTTGGGTTAAAAGCCAAAAACCTGCCATATAGATTCACTTATGTTGAGGGTAGCAAAAATGGGGTGCTTACAGATGCCCTTCTTTAGCCGAGATTGTTACCAATTGAATGCTAAAGACAAAAGAACCATATTTTTTATATGAGTGAGATTGCTTATTGGGCTACACTTAGGGTAATTTGTCCTAAACTACCTACGTATTCTAAGGGTGTCCTAGAAATCAAACCCAGAACATAGTTCGCCTGGCAATAAGGTTTGCTCTTCTTGGAAAATTGATGATTGTTCTTCTTGTATGAAGCTATGCTGTGAATACAAGGCTCATTTGTAGGTTGGGAACCTCTTCTTGCTGAGGTGAGACTCATGATGCAAGGTATGCGTGAGCTTAAACCTAACTTGATCCATTTGTAGGCTGATAAACCTCTTCTTGTATAAAGCTAGGCTGTGAATACAAGGCTCATTTGTAGGCTGGGAACCTCTTCTTGCTGAGATGAAACTCATGATGCAAGGTATGTGTGGGCTTGAACCTGACTTGATCCATTTGTAGGCTGATAAACCTCTTTTTGTATAAAACTAGGCTGTGAATACAAAGCTGGTTTGTAGGCTTGGAACCTCTTCTTGTATGGAGCTAGACTATGAATACAAGGCTAGTTGCATGAGCTTGAGCTTGGCTTTCATTTGTTTTGATGGAGGACCTGCTATTTTTTCTTTGATTGAATTGAGGCTCTTTAGATTTACCGCTTTTGGGTTGAGATTCTGGGAATGATCTTTTGAATGAGCTAGGGCTCTACATTTGATTCACTTATAGGCTGAGCTTGACTTGATCTTTGAATGAGCCAGGGCTCTGCATTTGATTCACTAATAGGCTAAGATTGATTTGAACTTTGGATGAGCTAGGGCTCTGCATTTGATTCACTAATAGGCTAAGATTGATTTGAACTTTGGATGAGCTAGGGCTTTACATTTGATTTACTAATAGGCTGAGATTGACTTGAACTTTGGATGAGCTAGGGCTTTGTATTTGATTATGAAATGAGCAAGAACTCAGAAGGTCACTTTTAGGGTGAGGAATTTTCTATTGATTCTGAAATGAGCAAGAACTCAAAAGGTCACTTATAGGGTTATACTGAATGACTCATCTTTGAAGTTCCTACCAGCTTTGGACCTTCAGGATTGAAAATTGAATTATCCTTCTTGGAAGCTCTATGGCTATGAACCTTCGGGAAAGGAAACTAGAATATCCTCTTAAGTAGCTTTGTTGCTATGAACCTTTAGGATGCTCGAAAGTGACCCATACAAGAAGTCTTTGTTGACTTTGAACCTTTAGGGTTGAAATCTTACCTGTCACACCCCAATTCCACACTGTTCAGAATGGTGTGATGAACTGCTAATAACCAATGGTTCAATCAGGATCTCGAATAGGTTGTGTCCGTTTGTTTAAACCATACACATCCACAATCATAATCAGAGTAAATACACAATAGCGGAAGTTTTAATATTAAATGAACCGAGAATCTAAATGTGATAATCATAAATAAAATATCCAATTATCTTGCATTGACTGAGACATAAGTAAATAAAATATCAGATTACATTCCTTAATAATCAAAATAAAAATCTAATCGAAAACGCATGAGTTACACTCACATGACGAGTCATGCGTCTCCACTATATCTTCTGCGTCCATCACCGCAACATGCCCGTATGCGGGAGCACCCATATAATCTTCCACAGTCATACCTGCATCATCAACTAAAAAGATTCAAATTCAAAAAGGGTGAGCACACATCACGGCTCAGTGAGCAAACAAAACAATGCAACAAACATATGCATGCATTCATTTCATATCTATGGTCTGGTATATAAGTTTTTAATGTGCTATAGAAAGGTTCGGAGGCCGCCTCACCTCCATACACGAGTGTGTGGAGCCACCCAATGAATATCGGCATTGCCGTCCCACATGCACCTACCATGGACAAGTATACACCCAATGAAAATGGCATTGTTGTACCGGCTGCCCATACCAACACGGAAGCCCCTATTGACGAGGGCTTGCAAACTGGGCTCGTAACTAACCAATCCTAATGTCAAACAATATATCCAAGGCCTCACCCCAGCATCCCTCAATGCATCCATAGAGATAGAGCTAGGGTCTGGTGACCAGGACACACCACAATGTCACGTCCCCCCCTGATGCCCTACGATGTATTAGTTCTACTAAGGTAATGGCGATACGATGATGTTAGTGGACAAGACTTGAGTAGAGATAGAGCTAGAGTCTGGTGACCAGGACACACCACGATATCACGTCCTCCCCCTGATGCCCTACTAGCAATAAATACACTAACCACACACAAACATTCACATGCCTATTCCTAACATAATCATCATCATCATGTTATAAACATTCGAAATTAAATATGCATGAACAACAATAGCAGGAATAGAAGATGACATGTTGAATGCACATTACAATCATACAATCATAAAATCATACATGGCATTGGACTCAATAAATGAAAACAGTTTATTATTAGCCAATTAGTTTAGGTTTTGTTCCCTCACCTTTGCTTGAGTGTAGATCCTCTTTCAAGCTTTAAGAATCACCTTTATATCACTAGGAAAACCTAACAACTCGATAGTTTTTTAATTAGAAATAATTCCCAACAATTTAAGCTTGTTGTAAAGCTAGGGTCGCAAGATGGGTCGTAGGTATATGAGACCCCAGGGTGTAGGGTCGGTCATAGGGTCGGTTACCTATCGACCCTATGTGCGACCACAGCCTCCCTGGATTTCCCGAGAGCATGGGGTCAATCCTATAGTCTCGTAGGTCCATTCTAAGAATGTTCTATGGCTCATAGCTATGTTTTTTACACACTTTCCATTGCTTATGATGATTACCTTCATGGATTCCTTCAAAACTCATCCATGGGTAGATGATTTGGGTTTCTCCCAACCCTAACTTCTTCATAAACTATTCTAGGGTCTTACATAGTTCATGGAGAATGTATTCATACCTTAGGGTTGCTGAGATTCAGAGATTTCTCTGAATTCCTTCTCCTTAGTTGTCTTCTCAAATTTTCCTTCTCTTCTTCTTCTCCTCCTTCTCTTCTCTTTCTCTCACTATCAATTAGGGTTTCAAAATGAGTGAAAGAGGCTAAGGAACATCCTATTTATAGAGAAAAACCTCCCAAAATCCGTCCCAACGAGTTTAGGAAAGGTTCCCTTTGAATTAGAAAAGTTTCCTAATTTCTGGTTTCTGTCTGTCATCCTAGGGTCGATGCTAGGGTCGCAGAATCCGTCGACCCTAGGGTCTCAAGTCATCCGACCCTAGGACCTGAAAACCATGGGTTGGATTCTGTTGAGGTGGGAGTCGACCCTACCTGTTTAGGCATGCAACCCTTCCCTCTATTTTATTATTTTTGGTCAATTTCATACCTAGTCTTGTGATTTCCTTCACGCACTTGGTCCATGTGGCTCGACCATGATAGGTAGACCTGGTACAAGGTGGTAAGACCGGTTAGTTCGGTACGGGTCTTACAACTCCCCCCTGCTTATTAAAAATTTCATCCTCGAAATTTGTATATACCTTTCGAGTAAAAAAGATTAGGGTATTGCTTTTGCATAGCATTCTCTTCTTCCCATGTGACTTCTTCTATATCTCGGCTTCTCTAGGTGACTTTAACATAATAGATGTCACGGTTGTGTAGTTGTTGAACCTTTCGACTGGTGATTTCAATTGGTGCTACTTCGAATGTCTAATCATCAGTCAAATCAAGTGGATCTACTACCAACACGTGCGTTGGATCTCTGACGTACTTCTTCAATAATGAAACATGGAATACATTACGCAGACTTGACATAGATGGTGGTAGTGCTAACTGATAAGCCACTTTTCCATGTTTGGCTAGAATCTCATATGGCCCGACATATCTCGGACTTAGCTTTCCTTTCTGTCCAAACCGTTTTAACCCGCGCATCGGTGACACTTTCAAGAATACCTTATCACCTACAACAAATTCAAGGTCTCAGCGTCGAGTGTCTGCATACTGTTTTTGACGATTCTGAGCCGTCCTTACTCTTTCCTTGATAATGTCGACTACTCGACATGTTTCCTCAACAAATTCTAGTCCAACAATGCCACATTCTCCAACTTCATTCCAAAACAAAGGATTTCGACACTTCTTACCATACAGTACTTCATAGGGTGACATCTGTATAGTAGCCTGATAGCTGTTGTTATAAGCAAACTCGATCAATGGTAATTTTTCATCCCATGTTCCTTTAAAATCGATTACACAGGCTCGGAGCATGTCTTCTAAAATCTGAATGGTACGCTCCGATTGTCCGTCTGTCTGAGGATGGAATGCAGTACTAAACTTCAATGTTGTACCCATAGCCTTTTGCAATCCTTCCCAAAACTTTGAAGTAAATCGTGGATCTCTGTCGGACATAATGCTTTCGGGTACACCGTGTAGTCTGACAATATTGTCCACATACAACTTAGCTAACCTCTCCAGTGTATACTGAGGTCGTATAGCTAGGAATCGAGCTATTTTTGTCAGGCGGTCTACAATCACCCAAACCGCGTCAACTACTCGGGGAGTCAATGGTAACCCGGTGACGAAGTCCATAGTGATGTAGTCCCATTTTCATGCTGGTTCGGATAACGGTTGTAACAGTCCTATAGGTCTTTGTCGTTCAGCCTTCACCCTCTGACAGTTTAGGCATTGAGACATGAACATAGCTACATCTGCTTTTGTAAGACCCGTGTCAATCTAACCCGGTCTTACCACCTTGAACCAGGTTTACCCATCATGGTCGAGTCAAATGGACCAAGGGCATGAAGGAGATCGAGATCCCAGGTATGAAATCGACCTAAAAACACTTAATTCTAGCGGAGGGTCGCACACCCAGCTAAGCAGGGTCGGACCTCCCAAACCAGAAAGATCGACCCTCAGTTTTTGAGGGAGGGTCGGACAGCTTAAGACCCTAGGGTCGACGGGATCATCGACCCTCCCATCGACCCTCGGTTTCTGACGAAAACTGAAATTAGGAAATTTCCTAATTTTCGATTGGGATTCTTTCCAAATCTCAATGGGATTATTATAGGACATTCCTAGTCTATTTAAAGGACGTCCCTAAGCCACATTCACTCCTTTCACAACCCTAATTGAATTGAGAGAAAGAGAGAAGAAGAAAAAGAGGAAGAAAGGAGGCTAGGAAGAAGGCTTAGCAAAAAGGAGAAGAAATTGCAGAGGAAAGTAATCTTCTCAGGTATGGATACTAATTCCATGAGTTTCTACAGACCTTAGGTTAGATATGATTGAGTGTAGGATTTCGGAGAAACCCAAACCATCCATCCATGGTTAGGTTTTCATGGAAAACCATGGAGGATGCACGAAAGCTATCTAGATGAATCATACATGGTTCTAGACCATGGAATGAATGTTGAGTGAATGTAGGAAGCAAGCCATAGGACCCCAAACACGAAGAATGGATTAAAAAGTGGAAATTGGACCAGAGTGCACCGAGGGTCGCACCAAGGGTCGATAGACCATCCGACCCTAGGTGTTTCTGACCATCGACCCTCAGCATTCGGGAAGTTCAGAATGTTGGGAGGGTCGATAGACCCATCGACCCTAGCATCGACCCTAGCATCAACCCTCAGTTGACAAAATGGTTTTTAAATTCTGAATTAATTCTAATTAAATTCTATCGACTTTGTTAGGTTTGCTAGCAATATAATACCATTATAACAGTGAATCGAAAGCTTGGAAAATATCTATTAGCAAGCTAAGGTGATGAACCTTAACCCCAAACTAAATTGGTTAATAATAAACTGTTTTTCTTTTCTCGAGTCCTATGCCATGTTTGATTCTATGCGAATATGATTGTAATGTGCATACAGCATGCCATCCAATATTTTTCTATTACTTGTTCATGCATATTTACTTTACTGTTTATAACATGATGATGATGATGATGATAGGAATAGGCATGTGCTTGTATGTGTGTGGTTGGTGTGCTTGATGCGAGAGAGTATCAGGGGAGGTGTGATGAGAACGTCAATAAACGTTAACCTTTGGCGGGTCTCAGCACTTTAGCTCTATCTCTAACTCAAGTCTTGTGCATTGACATCATCGTATCGCCATTACCTTAGCGGAACTATTATGTCGTAGAGTATCAGGGGAGGTGGTCTCGGTCCTTGTAGTCTCTGACTCTATCGGGGGGCCTTAGCTCTATCTCTATGGATGTTCTGAGGGATGCTGGGGTGAGGCCTTGGATACACTGTTTGGCATTGGGATTGGTTAGCAGCGAGCCCAGTTTGCAAGCCCTCACTAACAGGGGCTTACGTGTTGGTATAGCATTATATAGCAATAAACGTTAACCTTTGTTGTATAATGTTATGGTAGGGTGGATGGGGACGACGATAAACGTTAACCTTCGGGCGGGCTTCCACACCCTGTGTATAGAGGCGGTATCAATAAACGTTAACCTTTGATCACCCAACTTTTCTATTGCACATTGCAAACTATAAACCAAGACCAAAGATATGAATTGACTTTTTGCATGCATATGTAATGTTGCATTGTTTTGGCTACTCACTGAGCCGTGTTGTGTGCTCACCCCTCGACGTCGAATATTTTTAGTTGATGATGCAGGATATACTGTTGAAGATTATATGAACCTGTCAGCGTATGGAACTGTAGCAGCTATGGAAGTTGGAGATGAAGATGATACACACGACTCCTCTTGCGAGTGCAACTCGTGTGTATTCGATTAGATATTTTTTTTGTAGTTTCCTTTATTGGATTTATAAGACATGTATTTGGTATTTAAATATTTATGTCTCAGTTAATCACAGAATAATTTTCTATTATTTATGGATATCAACTTAGTTCTCAGTTCATACTATTTATAAATTTTCCGCTATTGTGTATTACTCTGATTATGATTGTGGATGCGTGTTAAGTTTGGATAACGCAGGGATAGCCTATAAGAGATCCTGGTTGAACCGTTGGTTATTTGGCGGTTCATCACACCATTCTGAAGTGTGCGGAATCGGGGTGTGACAACTTGGTATCAGAGCGTCTCAGGCCTTGCCCGCCGAACTGACACACATTCCAGACCATTGTGAACTGAGATAGGATAAATTAAAAGCTTTAATACAAACACACTGTAAGCACAAGTGATGATTGAAACCGAATTAAAAAGAGAATAATGCATCTATTAAAGGGGAAACCAGTTACATACAAGGAGTGAGAGAAACAAAACGTATATACATCACTAAAGCAGAGTACCGTCCACAACCCGGACGGTTACTCCGTAGTACAAGAAAAGTAAAGTACAATCGGGAAGTTGGAGGCGAAGGAGGAGGCGGTGCCTCACGATCTCCGTCGTAGTCCTCGGCATAGACTCTAGTCAACCGGGCTATCCGAGTCCGGGTCGTCCGTAGACTAGCCGTGAGATCGACTACTCTCCGTCGGTCGCACGTTGGATCTCCATGAGCTCACCTATCCGCGCGTCGAGGTGTGTCTGGAGCAGCCAACAGCTCATCCACTCTCATGCGCCGAGCATCTAGCAAATCCTCCATCCTCGGGTCCGATCTGCGGCCGAGTCTCTCCGATCTCGCGCAGCATCTCCATCATATCGGAAGGTGGGCGTGAAGGACCAGCATCATGAGAAGGACTGGCCTCGGGTACCGGCCGCCGCAGCGAAGTACCAACTCCATCCGCCCGTGTGGGTGATGGCGGGGGGTATCGCGTCGACATCCATATACATACGATCATCATCGTCGACCGGATCTCCCCGAGCCCTAGCAACAGCCGTAGCATCAGTCACCTCGACCCGAGTGTGAGGGCGCACCATCGCGTTCCTCTCCTCATCGCTAACCTCCGCATCTCGCAGCCCCCTCTTGCAGATAGCCTCCCAATCTAGAGGCGACGAGAAGGTCTTCTCCTTGGATCTTCTCATCAACCGGATCCACCCCCCAAACGGGTCGGTAGCACTATAATCATGCGTCCCATAGGGTAGATTACCCCTATGACCGGACAATGTGGCACCGATCATCGCCTGCATGATGATGTAAGGAAGGCAGACCGGCTGTCGAGTGCATATGCTGTATATCAAGAACTGGGTCAGCTGAGACACCCTCTCATAGTGCCCACTCTGCGGAATCAGATTATGCTAGATAATCTTGCAGAAGACTCGTGGAGATGGACGCAAGTAGCAAGCTCTCATCTGCCATCTATCGGGACGGAGCAACTGATTGTCGATCTCTGCTCTCATCTCCATCTCAAAAAACTATGGCTCTCCCGGCGCACAGTACACCATAGGGCCATCGAAGGGAATGCCCAATAGATCGGCCAGCTGCCGATAGTCAAAAGAAATGTGCACCCCCTTGACGTAGCTAGTGATGCGCAACTCCTGACCCCGCTCGACATCATTGTAATCCCCCACCACCTGGAGATTACAATAGAACTGGCGCACCAAGTCTGGACATGTGCACGCGTCGTATGTGATGACAGGGAGCCACCCCATGTCGCCAAAAGCTCTCTCGACGTTGAACAAGGCTAGATCAGCCAGGTTCACCATACGACCCCCTTCCACTTTCTTGCCTGTATAGTAGGCATACTGTGCCTCGGCCTCATTTGAACAGAAATGGAGAGGATCACGCAACCTTGGCACTTTAGTACGGGCCATAGTACCTGCAAAAATAAGAAAGAGAAAATAAACTAGTAGTTAGTAGGATAAAATCCAAAATTGGATTTATTAACTACGTAAGTTAACAATAAAGTCCCATTTTTCACCATACAAGTGGGCGTAAGAACTTACGTAAGTTAAAACATATCCTACAATCTACAGGCAGTAGAAAATTTTAACGGATAAGGTCTAATTTGGAGAAATTCAAGAAAAACCAAAAATGTCGACAAATTAGGGCAAAAAGAGAAAATTTTAAGTTCTCGATGACCAACCGATGAAACTCAAAAAAATTTGAGGGCTTTCGTTCCTCAAGACCCCAATAACAAAAGCCCCCAATAAAAATCGAAATTTTACGGTTGGAAAAAGTTTAATTTGAAAAATACAAGTTAAAGGAGCAAAAACCTAGAAATAAAAACCTAAAAACAGGTAAAGTTGGGAAAGTATACCTGTAGGGGTGATGTGGATGTCAAAATTCGGACTAGGAACGATCCACAATAGCGAAGTAGCACTGTAGCAACTCGGAGAGTAGAGACGAGTCGAAACGGAGGGGGAATAGTGAGAAATGACCCAGAATCGGATCTTAAAAATCTGATTTTTAGTCCGAGGGTCGGACAATTCGACTGACACCATCGACCCTCGGATCGACCCTCCAATCGACCCTCGACTCTCGGGAATCTGACAGAAATTCAAGGGTCGGACTGAGGGTCGGATACCAAGGGTCGGACATACCATCGACCCTCACTATCGACCCTACATAGAAAAGACAGTATTTTTTCAGAATGAATTGAGGATTCAAATTTTATATCGGTTAGCGTGCCTACATGAAGTATAAATGATTTCTCACTGATTTTGATGATTTTCAGGCACCACCCATCTCAAAAAGAAAATATGTCTGGACGTAGAGTGACCCGACAGACCCGAAGCACAGTCCCACCACCACCACCCGTGGATGAGACTAGTCAAGAGAACAATTATGCATAGGGTAATCCCGAGCCGGCAAACCCTACGAATTTGCCACCACCACCACCTGAGCTAACAACAGTGGTGATGAATCTGGCTCAACAGCTACAACAAATGCAACATGCACAAGCTCAAATGCAGGTTGCAATGGGAGTTATGTTTCAAGCCACTCGGGTGCAGCCCATGCACACCTTGGGCAAGCTAGTGCAGCACCAGTGGGTAACCACCCAGCCCCTCAGACACCTCAACAACCGGCTGCACCAGTTCCTGTGCAAGGCCCAGAAGCAGCCCAAGGGAACTATTAGTATCCACCCCCTATGTTTGGGGCATATCAAAATCAACTGGATCACTCCCGGCTAGTAGAGAGATTTTTGAAAATGAAACCGAGAGAATTCAACGGTAAACCGTCTGATCCACTGTGGCCAGCACACTGGATAGACGAGATGGAAAGGGACTTCCTCATGATGACTATCACCGAGGAAGAGAAAGTACTATGCGCCACCTTCATGGTCAAAGGCGACGCACACCATTGGTGGAAATCTACAAAGACATACTTATTGACCAAGCACGCCCTACTGACATGGGCTATATATAAAGAAGCATTCTTCGAGAAGTATTTCCCAAGAAGCTTTAGAAATTCAATGGAAAAGGAATTTCTGAGTCTGTACCAGGGGCAGATGTCCGTAGACTCATATCAACAGCGCTACGAAGAGCTGTTTTTCTTCGCACCAACTAGCATGCAAGAAGAAGATACAAAAACTCGTAGATTCGTCGCGGGACTGAGAGGAAGTATCAGGGAACATGTTCTGGGATTAGAGAAGAACATATACAACGAAGCTGTTCGGATTGCTCGAGTGATTGAATCGAGCCGGAAGGAGAGCTATTTCTCCCGGAGCGAGGAAATAAGAGACCAGCCGGAAACTCCAATAACGGAGGCAACAACAGGACGTATAAGCCTTTCCGTCCTCAGAATTTTAATGCTACAACCAAGACTATCCCCGCAGCTCAACCTCAGCCAAAGCCAAATGTTGAAGCCCCGAGTGCTATAATCGCAACCAACCGGGGCATATGGCAAGAGAGTGCCCAAAACCCAAAAAGCTGTTACATCAAGGACGGGTATATGCTTGTTACATCGAGAGGATGCAGCCGCATCGCCCGATGTGGTCACGGGTATGACCGAAACTTTAAGATTATAATTACACCGATTGAGTATGTAGACTAAGTAAAAAACGGATCCACGGTATATTGTACCTATCAATGGCGTACCCGCCGAGTACTCTTTGATTCGGGAGCTACTCATTCATTTATATCCGTGTCGTTTGGGAAAAAAGACCAATCTGCCCATCAAAACCTTAGACTACAAATTACTCGTACGGTCACCGATGGGATTAGAAGTGGAATTAGAGAAAGGTTATGGACCATGTCCAGTTCTCATTGGAGAGAAAACCTTGGATGCAACCTTAATACAACTTGAGATGGCAGACTTCGATGTCATCTTAGGAATGGACTGGTTAGCTCGGCATTCTGCAAATCTGTTATGCGCCGAGAAGAAGCTAACGTTCAAAGATAAAGAAGGAGCAGAATTTAGTTTCTCGGAAACCAAACTTCCCAGGAGACGCAAGCTCATACTTTCCGCATTAAAGGCTAAGAAGTGCCTTGAGAAAGGAGCGGTCAGATATCTAGTATCAGTGGTCGACCTAACCAAGGACGTGCCACAAATGGAAGATATTGATGTAGTGCGGGACTTTCCTGATGTATTTCCGGAGGAACTACCCGGATTACCACCCGACCGAGCCACGGAGTTTGTAATAGATCTTATACCGAGCCGCACCGGTATCAAAAGCACCGTATAGAATGGCTCCTACCGAATCGAAGGAATTAAAAGTGCAACTACAAGAACTGCTGGATAAGGGTTATATTAGACCTAGTATATCTCCATGGGGAGCACCGGTGTTGTTCGTAAAGAAGAAAGATGGTAGCGTTCGGTTATGTATCGACTATAGAGAGTTAAATAAGCTGACAATCAAGATTCGATATCCACTACCCAGGATCGATGACTTGTTCAATCAGTTACAAGGAGCGAAGGTATTTTCAAAGATCGATCTTCGATCAGGCTATCATCAATTGAAAATTAAGGAAGGTGACATTCCGAAGACAGCTTTCAGGACAAGATACGGACATTATGAATTCTTAGTGATGTCTTTCGGACTAACTAATGCACCGGCAACGTTCATGGAACTTATGAACCGAGTTTTCCACGATATGTTGAACACGTCGGTGATAGTATTTATTGATGACATATTGGTATACTCCAAGGACAAGGAAACCCATGTCAAGAACCTAAACGCAACCCTACAGCGTTTGAGGAAAGAGAAGTTATACGCCAAATTTTCTAAGTGTGAGTTTTGGCTAAGCGAAGTCGCATTTTTAGGCAATGTAGTATCCGCGGAAGGAATCAAAGTGGACCCCAGTAAGATCGAAGCTATTGTGAAGTGGGAAGCACCAAAGAGCGTCTCGAAATTAGAAGTTTTCGGGTCTAGCTGGATATTATCGGAGATTCGTAGAAGACTATTCTCGGATTGCCGTACCTCTCACCAGTTTGACCAAGAAAGGAGAAAAGTTTGTATGGACGGATAAGTGTGAAAAGAGCTTTCAAACACTGAAGACCACATTGATATCCGCTCTAATTTTAACCATTCCTGTTCCAGGATAGACATTTACTTTATACATTGATGCATCAGGATTGGGATTAGGATGTGTGCTTATGCAAGGAGAACAAGTAGTTGCGTATGCATCGAGACAGTTGAAGGTACATGAGAAGAACTACCCCACTCACGATTTGGAATTAGCGGCAGTAGTACATGCTGTCAAGATATGGAGACACTACCTATACGGAGAGAAGTTTCAGATTAAGTCGGACCATAAAAGTCTTACTTATCTATTTAGTCAGAAGGAGTTAAATATGAGACAAAGAAGATGGCTGGAATTATTGAAAGACTATGATTGTGATATCCAATATCATCCGGGAAAAGCGAACGTGGTAGCGGATGAATTGAGCAGAAAAGCAATGATAAAATCTCAAGGAGAAACCAGCACGACTACAGCAATGTATACCAATGGAATGGTGTTTAATCACGGCAACGAGCAGTATGTGATAGATACACCGGATGGATCAACCAACCAAGGGTTCATTCATCGGTTTTCAAATATGTTCGCAGCATTGAAGATTATACCGGATATAGTGGACCAAGTGAAGACAGCTATCAAAGCAGATCCTTATCTGAGAACAGTACAAGAAGATATTGAGAAAGGTAAGACTAACCCTGAGTTCACCTTGGATGACGAGAAGGTACTGAAATACAAAGGAAGAATATGTGTACCTGAAACAGAAAGTGTAGACATTAGACACCGACTCATGAAAGAAGCCCATACCACCATCTACTCGGTACATCCTGGAAGTACAAAAATGTATCATGATCTAAAGAAACTGTATTGGTGGAGGGGAATGAAGGTAGATGTAGCCAAGTTCGTGTCTCAATGCCTAAATTGTCAGAAGGTAAAGGCGGAACGACAAAGACCTACAGGACTGTTACAACCATTACCGGAACCAGCTTGGAAATGGGACTGCATCACTATGGACTTCGTCACAGGACTACCATTGACTCCTCGAGTAGTTGACGCAGTTATGACCCCGGATACACTAGAAAGGTTAGCAAAGCTGTATGTGGATAATATTGTTCGGCTACACGGTGTTCCAGAAAGCATTGTGTCCGATAGAGACCCACGATTTACTTCCAGATTTTGGGAAGGACTGCAAAAGGCTATGGGTACAACATTGAAGTTCAGTACTACATTCCACCCACAGACTAACGGACAGTCGGAGCGTACAATTCAGATCTTAGAAGATATGCTACGAGCATGTGTGATTGATTTCAAGGGATCATGGGATGAGAAGTTACCATTGATCGAGTTCGCTTACAATAACAGCTATCAGGCTACTATACAGATGTCACCTTATGAAGCACTGTATGGTAGGAAGTGTCGAACTCCCTTGTTTTGGAATGAAGTTAGAGAACGTAGTATCGTTGGACCAAAATTTGTTGAAGAGACTTGTCGAGTGGTCGACATCATCAAGGAAAGAGTAAGAGTAGCTCAGAACCGTCAGAAGCAATACGCAGATACTCGACGAAGAGATCTAGAGTTCGCCGTAGGCAAAAAAGTATTCTTGAAAGTATCGCCTATGCGAGGATTGAGAGGTTCGGACAGAAAGGAAAACTAAGTCCAAGATATGTCGGACCATATGAGATTCTGGATAAGCGTGGAAAAGTAGCTTATCAGTTAGCATTACCACCATCTATGTCAAGTGTGCATGACGTATTCCACATATCCTTATTGAAGAAGTATGTCAAAGACCCAACACATGTGTTGACAGTAGATTTGCCGGAACTGACTGATGATTTGACATTTGAAGTAATACCAACGGAAATCACTAGTCGAAAAGTTCAGCGTCTACGCAACAGAGATATCTACTATGTTAAGGTCACATGGAAAATTAGAGACATGGAAGAGATTACATGGGAGGAAGAAAATGCTATGAGGAAGCAATACCCTGACTTGTTTGACTCAGAAGGTACGTACAATTTCGAGGACAAAATTTTTATAAGTTGGGGGGAGTTGTAAGACCCGTGTCAATCTAACCCGGTCTTACCACCTTGAACCAGGTTTACCCATCATGGTCGAGTCAAATGGACCAAGGGCATGAAGGAGATCGAGATCCCAGGTAAGAAATCGACCCAAAAACACTTAATTCTAGGGGAGGGTCGCACACCCAGCTAAGCAGGGTCGGACCTCCCAAACCGGAAAGATCGACCCTCGCTTTTTGAGGGAGGGTCGGACAGCTTAAGACCCTAGGGTCGACGGGATCATCGACCCTCCCATCGACCCTCGGTTTTTTACGAAAACTGAAATTAGGAAATTTCCTAATTTTCGGTTGGGATTCTTTCCAAATCTCAATGGGATTATTATAGGACATTCCTAGTCTATTTAAAGGATGTCCCTAAGCCACATTCACCCATTTCACAACCCTAATTGAATTGAGAGAAAGAGAGAAGAAGGAAAAGAGGAAGAAAGGTGGCTAGGAAGAAGGCTTAGCAAAAAAGAGAAGAAATTGCAGAGGAAAGTAATCTTCTCAGGTATGGATACTAATTCCATGAGTTTCTACAGACCTTAGGTTAGATATGATTGAGTGTAGGATTTTGGAGAAACCCAAACCATCCATCCATGGTTAGGTTTTCATGGAAAACCATGGGAGGATGCACGAAAGCTATCTAGATGAATCATACATGGTTCTAGACCATGGAATGAATGTTGAGTGAATGTAGGAAGCAAGCCATAGGACCCCAAACACGAAGAATGGATTAAAAAGTGGAAATTGGACCAGAGTGCAGCGAGGGTCGCACCGAGGGTCGATAGACCATCCGACCCTAGGTGTTTCTGACCATCGACCCTCAGCATTCGGGAAGTTCAGAATGTTGGGAGGGTCGATAGACCCATCGACCCTAGCATCGACCCTCAGTTGACAAAATGGTTTTTAAATTCTGAATTAATTCTAATTAAATTCTATCGACTTTGTTAGGTTTGCTAGCAATATAATACCATTATAACAGTGAATCGAAAGCTTGGAAAAATATCTATTAGCAAGCTAAGGTGAGGAACCTTAACCCCAAACTAAATTGGTTAATAATAAACTGTTTTTCTTTTCTTGAGTCCTATGTCATGTTTGATTCTATGCGAATATGATTGTAATGTGCATACAGCATGCCATCCAATATTTTTCTATTACTTGTTCATGCATATTTACTTTACTGTTTATAACATGATGATGATGATGATGATAGGAATAGGCATGTGCTTGTATGTGTGTGGTTGGTGTGCTTGATGCGAGAGAGTATCAGGGGAGGTGTGATGAGAACGTCAATAAACGTTAACCTTTGGCGGGTCTCAGCACTTTAGCTCTATCTCTAACTCAAGTCTTGTTCATTGACATCGTCGTATCGCCATTACCTTAGCGGAACTATTATGTCGTAGAGTATCAGGGGAGGTGGTCTCGGTCCTTGTAGTCTCTGACTCTATCGGGGGGCCTTAGCTCTATCTCTATGGATGTTCTGAGGGATGCTGGGGTGAGGCCTTGGATACACTGTTTGGCATTAGGATTGGTTAGCAGCGAGCCCAGTTTGCAAGCCCTCGCTAACAGGGGCTTACGTGTTGGTATAGCATTATATAGCAATAAACGTTAACCTTTGTTGTATAATGTTATGGTAGGGTGGATGGGGACGACGATAAACGTTAACCTTCGATCGGGCTTCCACACCCTGTGTATAGAGGCTGTATCAATAAACGTTAACCTTTGATCACCCAACCTTTCTATTGCACATTGTGAACTATAAACCAAGACCAAAGATATGAATTGACTTTTTGCATGCATATGTAATGTTGCATTGTTTTGGCTACTCACTGAGCCGTGTTGTGTGCTCACCCCTCGACGTCGAATATTTTTAGTTGATGATGCAGGATATACTGTTGAAGATTATATGAACCTGTCAGCGTATGGAACTGTAGCAGCTATGGAAGTTGGAGCTGAAGATGATACACACGACTCCTCTTGCGAGTGCAACTCGTGTGTATTCGATTAGATATTTTTTTTGTAGTTTTCTTTATTGGATTTATAAGACATGTATTTGGTATTTAAATATTTATGTCTTGGTTAATAACAGAATAATTTGCTATTATTTATGGATATCAACTTAGTTCTCAGTTCATACTATTTATAAATTTTTCGCTATTGTGTATTACTCTGATTATGATTGTGGATGCGTGTTAAGTTTGGATAACGCGGGGATAGCCTATAAGAGATCCTGGTTGAACCGTTGGTTATTTAGCGGTTCATCACACCATTCTGAAGTGTGCGGAATCGGGGTGTGACAGCTTTCATTCCTCTCCACCAATATAATTTCTTTAGATCATGATACATTTTTGTACTTCTAGGATGTATCGAATAGACGGTGGTGTGGGCTTCTTTCATTAGTCAGTATCAAATGTCCAAATTTTCTGTTTCAGGTACACATATTCTTCCTTTGTACTTCAGTACCTTTTCATCATCTAAGGTGAACTCAGGAATAGTCCTACCTTTTTCGATGTCCTCTTGTACCGTTCTCAGGTAAGGGTCTGATTTAATGGCGGCTTTCACTTCATCAATTATATCAGGTACAATCTTCAATGTTGCAAACATATTTGAAAACCGATGAATAAATCCTTGGTTGGTTGGTTCACCCGGTGCATCTATCACGAACTGTGCATTACCATCATTGAATACTCTTCCTCTAGTACACATTGCTGCAGTCGTGTTAACTTCTCCTTGAGATTTTATCATTGCTTTCCTGCTCAGCACATCAGCAACTACGTTAGCCTTTCCTGGATGATATTGGTATCACAATCATAATCCTTTAATAATTTCAGCCATCTTCTTTATCTCATGTTCAACTCCTTCTGATTAAATAGATAAGTAAGACTCTTATGATCTGATTTAATCTGAAATTTCTCTCCATACAAATAATGTTTCCATATCTTGACAGCATGTACCACAACCACTAATTTCAAGTCATGAGTGGGATAGTTCTTCTCATGTGTCTTTAGTTGTCTTGAGGCATATGTAATTACTTGTTCTCCTTGCATAAGTACACATCCTAAACCCAATCCTAACACATCAGTGTACAAAATAAATGGCTGTCCTGGTATAGGAATAGTCAAGATCGGAGCAGATATCAATCTAGCCTTCAATGTTTGAAAACTCTGCTCACATTTATCAGTCCAAACAAACTTTTCACCCTTCTTAGTCAAACTGGTGAGAGGTACGGAAATTCGGGAATAGTCTTCCACAAATTGTCGATAATACCCAGCTAGACCTAGGAAACATCTAATTTCTGCAACGCTCTTCGGTGCTTTCCACTTTACAATGGCTTCAATCTTACTAGGATCCACTTTAATTCCTTCAGCAGATACAACATGGCCTAGGAAGGCGACATCATTTAGCCAAAACTCACACTTTGTAAATTTGGCGTAAAGCTTCTCTTCCCATAACCGTTGCAGAGCGGCTCTTAGATTCATAATATGAGTTTCCTTGTCCTTGGAGTAGACCAATATATCATCAATAAATATGATGACCGACGTATCCAACATATCATGGAATACCCGATTTATAAGTTCCATAAAAGTTGCTGGTGCGTTCGTCAATCCAAAAGACATGACCAAAAATTCATAATGTCCATATCTTGTCCTGAATGCTGTCTTGGGAATATCACCATCCTTAATCTTCAACTGATGGTATCCTGACCGCAGATCGATCATGGAGAACACCTTGGCACCTTGCAACTGATTGAACAGATCATCGATCCGAGGCAATGGGTACTGATTCTTGATTGTCAGCTTATTCAGTTCCCGGTAGTCTATACACAGTCGAACACTACCGTCCTTCTTCTTAATGAATAATACTGGTGCTCCCCATGGTGATATGCTAGGTCTGATGTAACCCTTGTCCAGTAGTTCTTGTAACTGTACTTTTAATTCCTTTAGTTCTGTAGGGACCATTCAATAAGGTGTTTTAGATACTGGTGCGGCTCCGGGTATCAAATCTATAACAAACTCTGTAGCTCTGTCGGGTAGTAGTCCTGGTAGTTCTTCAGGAAATACATTTGGAAAGTCACACATGACATCAATATCCTCCATTCGTGGTGATTCCTTGGTGAGGTCGACCACTGAGACTAGATACCCAACTCCTCCTTCCTCGAGGCATTTCCTAGCCTTTAATGCAGAGAGGATGAGTTTTTGTTTACGGGGAAGTTTGGTTCTCGCAAAACTGAACTCTGCTCCTTCATTGTCTTTAAATGTCAGCTTTTTTTGGCACATAATAGGTTTGCAGAATGCCGAGCTAACCAGTTCATTCCCAAGATGACGTCAAAGTCTGCCATCTCAAGTTGAATTAAAGTTGCATCCAAAGTTTTCTCGTCAATAAGAACTGAACATGGTCCATAACCTTTTTCTAACTCCACTTCTAATCCCATCGGCGATCGTACAAGCAGTTTGTAGTCTAACAATTTGAGGGGTAGATTTAGCTTCTTTCCAAATGACACAGATATAAAAGAATGAGTAGCTCCAGAATCAAAGAGTACTCTGGCGGGAATGCCATTAATAGGTACGATACCTATGATTTATTTTAATTTAGTCTACATGCTCACACAAAGTAACACAAAATGAAAAGGGTTCAAGTCATATCGGTGACCACATCAGGCAATGCGGCAGCATCCTCAGAGGTAACAGCGTAAACTCTCCCTTGATGTAGTTATTTTCTGGGGCTTATTACACTCTCTTGAGATATGCCCTACTTAATTGCAGTTAAAACATCTTATTCCTTCGCCATTTGACTTTGGTTACGGTGGGGGCTGCTGAAGTGGTCTTGGCTGCAGCATTGAAGCCTTGGGTACGGAAGGGTTTGAATGCCTTGGTGTTCCCTCCGTTGTAAGAATTTCCATTCGGCCTTTTAATACCCCTGTTTTGAGAAAAATAACTCTGTTTCTGGCTCGACTCTATTACGCGAGCAATTTGTACAGCTTCATTGTAGACTTTCTTCTCAAGTCCTAGGACATGTTCACGGATGCTTCCCCTGAGTCTCATGACAAACCTTCGGGTCTTTGTGTTTTCCTCTTGCATGCTGGAGGGTGCAAAGAAGAACAGCTCCTCATAACGCTGTTGATATGCATTCACAGTCATTTGCCCCTGATACAAACTCATAAACTCTCTCTCCATAGAATCTCTAAAACTTTTAGGAAAGTACTTCTCAAAGAATGCCTCTTTGTATATACCCTAGGTCAGTTGGGTGTGCGTTGTTAATAGGTAATTCAATGTGGACTTCCACCAGTGGTGTGCAACACCTTTCAGCATGAATGTTGCGCACAACACTTTCTCCTCTTCATTCACCATCATCATCGTAAAATTCCTCTCCATCTCATCAATCCAGTGTGTTGGCCACAACGGATCAGCTGGCTTACCATTATACTCCTTGGGCTTTATCTTTAGAAAATGCTCAACCAGTCTGGAGTGGTCTAGCTAATGAGGAACATAGGCCCCATACATAGGTGGTTGGTACTGATAACCACCTTGAAGTACTTTAGGGTTCTGAACTTGAGCCTACATGACGGGAGTTTGAGGTGCATGGGGTACCGTGTTACTCCCCATGGTACTGTGCTTGTCTATCCTACTGGCATCGGTGTCGTCTGTGCAGCTGGAAAAGCCATGCATATGGCAGCTTGCATAGTAGCTTGTACCTGTTGTATTTGCTGCAGCTGTTGTGCCAAGTTCATCACGACTGTAGCCAGGTCTGTAGGTGGAGCTGGCAGATTGGTAGGATTTGTCTGACCATTAACTACGGACGGTGCTGTGTTCAGATTCTCTTGTATTTCAGGACGTATATGGCTGTCTTCCTCCACAGGTGGTGATGGTGGAATAGAGTTTCGGCTTTGCCTGGTTACTCTTCGCCCAGCCATTTTTCCGTTCTGATGATGGTAGTGCCTGTAAGTAATCATTGCACATGTGAGGCAATCAATATAATTATTCTCCAGTCAAAATCCTACTAATCCATATCATTTTCAAATTTTTCAGATGTCAAAATTACTGTATTTTCCAGTGTAGGGTCGATGGTAGGGTCGAACCTTATGTGATCCTAGGGTATGCGACCCTGAGAATCACTGTCAACTTACCAAGAGCCTAGGGTCAATGGTAGGGTTGGTATATGTCCGACCCTAGGGTTCTCTGTCAGATCACCGAGAGGCTAGGGTCGATGAGGGGGTCGGAGGTAGGGTCGCATGTTTTGGTCGAATTATGCGACCCTAGGACCCATAATCAGGTTTTTAAACCCGATTTTGGATTCATTTCTCATTCTTTCTCCTCCCTTCCGACTCAGCTCGTTCCTCTGAGTTGCTACAGTGACGACCCCGACCCGTGTGGTGATTATATCATACATTCGAGACTCTCACTCCTTCTCTTCAGGTGTGTGCTCTACTGTTTCATGTTTTTAAAGCTTCCTAACTAGGGTTTTGCCCATTTATATCATTTTCTTCAAATTAAAATTTCTCTAACCGTAAAAATTTGATTTTTATTGGGGGTTTTTGCTGTTGGTCACCCAATGGAAGAAAGCCCTAAACAATATTCGAGTTTCATCGGTTGGTTAACGAGAAACTTGAAAATTTCTAATTTTGACCTAATTTTTGAGATTTTTCAAATTTATTGAAATTTCTTCAAATTCAATCTTCTTAGATTAAATTTCCAACTGTATGAGTCTTGCAGGATAGTTTAGAATCTATGTAAGTCTTCCTGCCAAGTGTATGGGTAAAAAGTGAGGCTTTTGACCAATTTATGCCGTTGTAATGCCAAAACTTTTAGGTTTTTCACAATTTCTCATCTATTATCTATTTTTTTTGTTTTGGCAGCTAATATGGCTTGTACCAAAGTGCCTAGGGTTCACGACCCAGTTCGTTTCTGCTCTAATGAGGCCGAGGCTCAGTATGCTCGTCACACTCATAAGAAGGTAGAGGGAGGTCGTCGTGTGGACTTGGCTAGTTTAGCCTTGTTCAACGTGGAGACCGCATTTGGTGACATGGGGCTGGCTTCCCGTGATTACCTACAATGCCTGTACCTGTCCGGATCTGGTGAGACAGTTCTATTATAATCTCCAGGTGGTGGGAGATCACAATGACACTGAGAGGGGTAGGGAGCTTAGGATCACGAGCTACGTCAAAGGAGTAGAGGTTTCCTTTGACTGCCAGCAGTTAGCGGACCTCTTGGGCATATCACATGACGGCCCCTTGGTGTACTGTGCTCCCAGGGAGTCCCAGTTCTTTTCCATGGAGATGCGGGCTGAGATAGACCGTCATCTTATCAGAGAGGATCGCTGGGAGATGAAAGCGATCAACCTATGTCCAGAGCCTCGGGTGTATTGTAAGATCATCCAGCACAATCTGATACCCCAGAGTGGACACTACGAGAGGATCTCCCAGTTGACCCAGTACTTACTTTCCTGTATCTACACTAGGTAGCCTGTCTGCCTCCCTTATATTATTATACGGACGATGATCTGTGCTACGCTGGCTGGTCAGATAGGCATCCTGCCCTATGGACGTCTGATCACCACCCTGCTTACCCGCCTAGGTGTCGATTTAGTGGATGAGAGGATTCAGGAGAAGACCTTCTCATCGGTTTTGGACTGGGAGGCCATCTGTAGGATGGGCATGCGGGATGCTCAGGTCAGTGATGAGGAAAGGAATGCCCTGGTGCGTCCTCGTACTACGGTAGAGGTGGCAGATGCTAAGGCAGCAACAACAGCAGCCACTGGAGCAGGGGTTCATGGGGGTGATGCTGAGGATGAGGATCGTATGTACATGGATGTGGACTCCATACCTCCTCCATAACCTCTGCATTCTATTGGAGCTGGTCCATCACAGACTCCTTCATGCATGGCTGGTCCTTCACGCCCACCATCTGATGATATGATGGAATTACTTCGTGAGATTAGGGAGGCTCAGCGCGTGACAGATTCGAGAGTGGGAGAGCTTCTAGATGCTCAGTGTGTGTCTGATCAGTGAATGACTGCGTTTACGGCTAGTCTCCAGACGACCCAGATTTAGGTAGCCTGGTTTACTAGAGTCTATGCTGAGGACTATGACAGAGATCGCAAGGCACCGCCTCCTCCATCACCTCCAACTTCATGATGTATTTTTCTTTTTATTCTTCTTTTGTATCAAAGAGTAACTGTCCGGGTTGTGGACTGTACTCTGCTTTGGATAGGTATATAAACTTGCTTTGGTTTGATGTATATTAAGCTTGTTTCTCCCTTTATATGTGCATTATTCTCTTTCTTAATTTTGTCTCAAACAACACAGGTGCTTACAGTGTATTTTTATTACAGCTTTTAAATTTTTCCTAACTCAGTTCACAAACTTTTGTGGAATCATACTGGTTCAACAGACAGGGCCTGAGAGCTCTGATACCAAGTTGTCACACCCCAATTCCGTACTGTTCAGAATGGTGTGATGAACCGTTAATAACCAATGGTTCAACCAGGATCTCGAATAGGCTATGTCCGTTTGTTTAAACCATACACATCCACAATCATAATCAGAGTAAATACACAATAGCGGAAGTCTTAATATTAAATGAACCAAGAATCTAAATGTGATAATCATAAATAAAATATCCAATTATCTTGCATTAACTGAGACATAAGTAAATAAAATATCGAATTACATTCCTTAATAATCTAAATAAAAATCTAATCGAAAATGCATGAGTTGCACTCGCATGACGAGTCATGCGTCTCCACTATATCTTCTGCGTCCATCGCCGCAACATGCCCATATGCGGGAGCACTCATATAATCTTCCATAGTCATACCTGCATCATCAACTAAAAATATTCGAATTCGAAAAGGGTGAGCACACATCACGGCTCAGTGAGCAAACAAAACAATGCAACAAACATATGCATGCATTCAATTCATATCTGTGTTCTGGTATATAAGTTTGCAATGTGCTATAGAAAGGTTCAGAGGCCACCTCACCTCCATACACGAGTGTGTGGAGCCACCCAATGAATATCGGCATTGCCGTCCCACATGCACCCACCATGGACAAGTATACACCCAATGAAAACGGCATTGTTGTATCGACTGCCCATACCAACACGTAAGCCCCTATTGGCGAGGGCTTACAAATTGGGCTCGCAACTAACCAATCCTAATGCCAAACAATGTATCCAAGGTCTCACCCCAACATCCCTCAATACATCCATAGAGATAGAGCTAGGGTTTGGTGACCAGGACACACCACAATGTCACGTCCCCCCTGATGCCCTACGATGTATTAGTTCTGCTTAAGTAATGGCGATACGACGATGTTAGTGGACAAGACTTGAGTAGAGATAGAGCTAGAGTCTGGTGACCAGGATACACCACGATATCACGTCCTCCCCCTACTCACATCAAATACACTAACCACACACAAACATTCACTTGCCTATTCCTAACATCACCATCATCATCATTTATAAACATACGAAATTAAATATGCATGAACAATAATAGCAGGAATAGAAGATGACATGTTGAATGCACATTACAATCAAACAATCATAAAATCATACATGGCATTGGACTCAATAAACGAAAATAGTTTATTATTAGCCAATTAGTTTAGGTCTTGTTCCCTCACCTTTGCTTGAGTGTAGATCCTCTTTCAAGCTTTAAGAATCACCTTTATATCACTAGGAAAACCTAACAACTCGATAGTTTTTTAATTAGAAACAATTTCCAATAATTTAAGCTTGTTGTAAAGCTAGGGTTGCAGGATGGGTCGCAGGTATCTGAGACCCCAGGGTGTAGAGTCGGTTATAGGGTCGGTTACCTATCGACCCTATGTGCGACCACAGCCTCCTTGGACTTCCTGAGAGCATGGGGTCGATCCTATAGTCTCGTAGGTCCATTCTAAGAATGTTTTATGGCTCATAGCTATGTTTTACACACTTTCCATCGCCTATGATGATTACCTTCATGGATTCCTTCGAAACTCATCCATGGGTAGATGACTTGGGTTTCTCCCAACCCTAACTTCTTCATAAACTATTCTAGGGTCATACATAGTTTATGGAGAATGTATTCATAACTTAGGGTTGCTGAGATTCAGAAATTTCTCTAAATTCCTTCTCTTTAGTTGTCTTCTCAAATTCTCCTTCTCTTCTTCTTCTCCTCCTTCACTCCTCTTTCTCTCACTATCAATTAGGGTTTCAAAAGGAGTGAAAGAGGCTAAGGGACGTCCTATTTATAGAGGAAAACCTCCCAAAATCCATCCCAATGAGTTTAGGAAGGGTTCCCTTTGAATTAGGAAAGTTTCCTAATTTCTGGTTTCTGTCTGTCATCCTAGGGTTGATTGTCGGGTCCTAGAATCCATCGACCCTAGGGTCTCAAGTCATCCGACCCTAGGACCTGAAAACCATGGGTTGGATTCTGTTGAGGTGGGGGTCGACTCTATCTGTTTAGGCATGCGACCCTACCCTCCATTTTACTATTTTTGGGTCAATTTCGTACCTGGTCTTGTGATTTCCTTCACGCACTTAGTCCATGTGGCTCGACCATGATAGGTAGACCTGGTACAAGGTGGTAAGACCAGTTAGTTTGGTACGGGTCTTACATTACCCATCTTGGAAGTCTCTTGACTTTGAACCTATAGAGTGCTGGACATATTTGAAATGATGGTGAATTCCTTGGCAGTTTTCTAAGGTTTTTGCCCCTGTTTTATTGGTGAAGGCATAAAACATGGCATCAATGGAAATTGTGTCATGGACTTTGTTGGCATGATACTTAGATTTGAAATTTATCATTTATGACCTGGTACTGCAAGTTTGACTCAATTTCAGCACGGTAGTGATGACTTGGTTGCTCCCTTGGAAGGGTTCCATGTAATTTGAAAGTGATGATTTTCTTCAGCCAACATTGGTGTTGTTGGATTTTGGATTGAAGGAAACTCTAGCGAGGATTTTGGACAAGAATGAGGGGAGATTGACAGTCTCTAACCAAAGTGATTTTATTGATTGACCTTGGTGTTAAACTGTCGAGGGGCATCTGGTCAACTAAGTTCTTTGACTGTGCACTATGGTAGACCAAATTGGTAGAACAGCCAAGCGGCGATGAAATGTGACATGGGTTTGGCCCTTGATCTAAGCTCATGAAAAGCTCTGGACTTTGCAATATTGTTGTGCCAATTTTGAAAGATGAATGAACCATGGCCCCAAAGTAGGCATGAGGAGCAAAGGATTCGAAGTGTTCCTTCAGAGAATTTGGTGACCAAATCCTAACAGGTGAGCGACCATAAGATTTTCTTCATCAACAGGATTGGGAGAACTGAGAAATTGGCAAAACCAACTTTGACGGACCTACTTCTATTGACTAGGATAGTCAGTGACTTCAGACTAGATAATGGATCCTAGATGTAATGCTCATGATCAAGTTTAATTCCTCTACATAGGGTATATCTATCCCCCAGTGTCTGCATGTTGTGACAGACCGCTACTATAGTATGCTAGGGGCAAGATAGAAGGAAACAAAAATCTAACAGAGTTAGAACTAGGTTGAATCTGGATTGCATCAAGAATTTGACCATGTTTCCAAGGTCAAGGGAAGATTGATAGATTGATTGAAGAAAGTGACTTCTTAGATAAATCCTTCTTGAATCTTGAAAAATGAGGGAACCGATGATTTGATGAATTTGGCTACATTTGTAACCAGGCCATGACAAAAGGATTTGAAGATAGAATTATGTTGATAGGCAATGGTATGGAGCTCAATAGATTATGGTTTGTTCAACTCCTCCGAGTATGATTCACTGGAGAGCAAGAGGGGTTCCTTTCCTTATGGAGGGTAGATTGGGTATGACACTTGTCTACATGAACCACTGAATTTTTCTATGTAAGGCCAATGAGGGCAATGCTTTAGGGTTGCATCAGGTCGCCTATCCCCACTGAGGTATTATGGGTTGCCCATTAAGGTTTCTTGAGTTGCTTTTCCTTGCTGAGATTTTTTTTATTCCCCTTTTTTTGCAAACCTCATCTTGGATTAAATAAAGAGTCCTAATATGGTGAGGATATTGCCAAAATTATGGTCCTATCCAATGGTTTGAAACCCTTAAGGTCAATCCGAACGGCATGATTTTCATGACAAATGGGTAGCCTTGCCCCACTGTTTAAGTTGACACATACACGCATTGATAGGTGGGCAGCTATTTGAATCATCACTAAAAGCGACCTTAGGGAAATGCAGTCCTACACCAAAATTAAAAATGGTGCCGAATTATGTTTTCCTTTCTTGGAGATGTTCAGATGGAACACGTGTCTCAACAAGCTACATCGAGATACCGAATCAGTCGCGATCATATCTGGGCCTGAAACCTTTAAGTTTGTTGACAAGTATTGATGTTGAAGGTTCGGGAGGATTGATGTGAAACTGTCCACATGGGTCTACCACTAGGAGAGTGTTTGGTTGTTTATGTAGAATGGGCTTATCTTACCGAGAAGATCCCATTTTATTGGCTTGAGAAATGAAGGGCTTGTAGGAACCTTGGGAAGCCGTCGGATGTAATGAACGACAGATGAGAGTTTCAGCCAGATTCATAAATTTGTACATAAAATGATGACATGATCACAAGATACAATGTCATAAAAACTGATAATCAAAAGAAGGGCTTGTGATAGAGACTCCTTGGAAGGCCGTCAGATTGATAGACTGGAAAGGGAGCCTAATGCCGATGAGAAATCTTTCTCTGATGATGAAGAAGTATGAGATCGTCTCCTGTAAAGACGGGATGTAATTGGCCAAAATCAAAAGTCCGGTCCAACATGCTATGAATCTCGACGAACGGTCAAACTTGCTATCAAGCTTTGATTGGAGCTACCATCCTCTTGAAGTGAGAGGGACAATTGGCTTACTGTCAAGCTCCAATGCCATTCAACATCTCACTATTTTCTTTTCTTTTTTTCTTCCTCTCTTTTCTTCTTCTTTTTTTTTTTTTTGGATGTGGAGGCCACATAATGCAGTGCTTCGCTTGATCGCAAAGTTGAATTATGACTTTCAATATTGGATTTGAATCTTCTTCTTCCAAATATTTCCAATCAGATAGAACATCTTTGCCCCAGTAAGTACTCTGATCTTCTGTAAACTTTATGAGCATTTGTGACTGCTCATCTAGATCTGATTTTATCCGAATGGTGAATCCATATGCTATCCTCTAGAAATTAATCATCACCTTCTGTCTAATGTGACTACCTCCCATTATTGATGTAGATAAAACATAGACTTGAATTTTCTTTTTCTTTTCTTTTTTTTTCGTTTTTTCTTATGCCCTCATTCTTTGATTTTGAGATTGATCATTCTTCATGTATCTCTTGCTTGCAAATGATCTACTTTGTAAGAACTTTGGTATTTCCATCTTTTTGGTGGCATATATGTCCTCCACTCATTTGTACTAATTGGCTGACCTGCTGATATGATCTGTTACTATCTAATGCTTTCCTTGGAATCTTTTTACAGGTAGAACAAATGGCAGCTTCTGCAATAAAAGTTTCTTGAGAGTACTCTTATGTCTCCCGATTGATCATTTAAAGCTTTCCCAGATGGGTTAGACCTTTCTTTCTCGAGAGGCCAGGTGGCATAGAAGTTCAAGAGATGGCTCATCGTTTCAATCATCTTCAGAGTCATAATTGATTGTGCACGTAGAATAGGAGGATGTATGAAACTGGGAAGAAATGTATGGAAGAGACAAAGCATAGAGTTTAAAATCCCAAATGGGGTGATTTTCTTTTACTTACAGGACAGATTGGACTGAACTTGTCAACAAGCATATCAATCTTGGACCTAGACATGGATGACCTAACAAATACCGATAATAGAAAGTTGAAACAACTAGTTCATCCAAGCGGCTCCAGTTGGGCATAACGCCTTCGACGACCACCTTCAATCGTTGTGGGAATAAATCTTCCTTCAAACCTCTAACAACAGGACTCATCATGCCCCTCTATCAATAGGTGCAAGATACCTATCTTTCAGGGTTCCATACAATTCTTACCCTTTTTCTTTTTTTCTTTTTCAGTTTGGGATCCATTCATAATTGGACTATTGCTTTTTTAAGCTCAAGGTTACTCTGGTTTATGCCCAATTTGGGGTTCAGTGGATTCATCAATGGTTCGCTTCTAGTTGAGCTCATAATCATTCTAGCCTGTGTCCCAACTTGGGGATCAAGGGGTATCGCCATTGCACTACACCATTTTGAATCCAAGATTAGACTAGTTTATGCCTTGGCTTGGGGGGTTCAATGGATTTCTTCATTAGACCACTCTCAATTTAGGTCTAAGGTCAATTTGGTTCATCCCTAGTTTAAGGCATAATGGCTCTTTCCTCATTAGACTATACTCAATTTGGGTCCAAGGTCAATTTGGTTAATGCCCAACTTAGGGCTCAAAGGGCTTTCCTCATTGAACCATACCCAATTCAGGCCTAGGGTCAATCTGGTTCATGCTCCAGTTCAGGGGATATTTGTAAGATCCGTATCGAACTAACCAGTCTTACCACCTTGTATCAGGTCTTCCAATCATGGTCGGGCCAAGTGGACCAAGTGAGTGAAGAAACCACAAGACCAGGTATGAAATTTAACCCAAAAATAGTCAATTATGAGTGTGTGGTCGCATACCTAAATAGGTGTGACCGATCACACCTCAAAATAGTGCAACCACATGAATTTTAGTCATGTGGTTGCAAGTTTCAGAAGGTGTGGTTGGCGGGTTCTACAACCCCACCTTCGACCCCATGAACCCAGTCAGAAACCGAATTTAGGAAACCTTCCTAATCCGAAGGAGGTTCTTTCCTAAACTCAGTAGGGCATATTATGGAGGGTTTTTCTCTATAAATAGGACGTCCCTTAGCCTCTTTCACTCTTTTAGAGCTCAAATTGAAAGTGAGAGAAAGAGAGGAGAAGGAAGAGAAGGAAAATTAAAGAGGAAGACTAATGAGGAAGAAAATTCAGAGAAAACTCTAAATCTTCAACAAGCTTAAGGAATGAAAACATTCCCCATGTTAAATTGAATGCCTAGAATAGTTCATGAAGGAGATAGGATTTAGGTGAAACCCATATCATCAATCCATGGATCAATTCCAAGAGAAACCAAGGGAGGAAATTATGTGAACAATGGATTCTGTGTAAAATACTAGTTCTGAGCCATAGGACAATCATAGGAAGGACCATGATGATAAGTCAAGGGATCCAAACATGAAGAAATGGAGTTGAGAGTGAAAGGTCGACCATCACACGTGTGGTCGCACATATGGTCGCATGATGTGCGACCACACGAGACACACATGTCTGACCACATGCCCTCGGGAAGTTTCCAGGAAGGGTGTGATCGCACGTATGGTCGCAGGATATGCGACCACACGTTGCGACCCCACGCCTTGTGGTCGCAGAAACTACGACCACAAGTGCTGCCACACCTGCGACCTCTCAGTTTTTGTTAGTCTAAATTCATGGGAATTAATTCTAATTTAAAATCTATAAATTTGTTAGGTTTTCAAGTGGTTTTAAAGTGATTCACAAAGCTTGAACAAGGATCTACTATCAACCAAAAGTGAGGGAACAAGACCTAAATTAATTGGCTAATAATAAACTATTTTTATTTATTGAGTCCAATACCATGAATGATTCTATGCTTGTATGCTTATAATGTGCATATCACATGTCATCCAATATTCTTGTTATTACTGCTCATGCATATTTAATTTCGTTTATTTATAATATGATGTTAATGATGATGCTAGGAATAGCCATGTGAATGTATGTGTGTGGTTAATGTACTTGATGCAAGTAGGGTATCAGGGGGAGGACGTGACACAGTAGTTCATCCTAGTCACCAGACTCTAGCTCTATCTCTACTCAAGTCTTGTCCACTGACATCGTCGTATCGCCATTACCTCAGCAGAACTATAACGTTGTAGGGCATCAAGGGAGGTGGTCTTGGACCGTGTAGTCTCTGACTCTGTCGGGGGGCCTTAGCTCTATCTCTATGGACGTATTGAGGGATGATGGGGTGAGGCCTTGGATACACTATTTGACATTAGGACTGGTTAGTTGCGAGCCCAATTTGCAAGCCCTCGCCAATAGGGGCTTACGTGTTGGTATGGGTAGGGCATCAGGGGAAGTTTCATGCGGTGTTTGATCCGGATACTTTAGCTTTATCTCTATTCCATGATGGGTGCTTGTGGGATGGCAATGGTGTATGATCCATTGGGTGACTTCATACACTCGTATATAGAAGTGCGGAGGTCACCAATCCTTTCTATTGCACATTGTAAACTTATGAACCAGACCAAAGATATGAATTGAACGCATGCATATGTTTGTTGCATTATTTTATTTGCTCACTGACCCATGATGTGTGCTCACCCTTTTGACGTCGAATATTTTTAGTTGGTGATGCAAGTCCTACCGTAGAAGATTATATGAATGCTCCAATGTACGGGCATGTTGCGGCGATGGATGCAGAAGTTATGATGGAGTCGCATGATTCGTCGTGCGAGTGCAACTCATGCATCTTTGATTAGATTATTTGTTGGATTATTTAAAAGATGTAATTGATTAATTTATTTTATTTTATGTCTTAGTCTTTTGGAGATAATTGGATACTTATTTATGATATCACTGTTAGATACTCAGTTCATTAATATTAAAGACTTCCGCTATTATTTATTTACTCTGATTATGGTTGTAGATGTATATGGTTTAAGCAAAGGGACACGGTTTATTTGAGATCCTGGTTGAACCATTAGATCATAGACGATTCATCACACTATTCTGATTTGTGTGGAATTGGGGTGTGACAACTTGGTATCAGAGCTCTCGGGCCCTGTCTATTAAATTGGTATACTCCCATAAAAGTTTGTGAACTGAGTTAGGATTAAACTTAAAAGCTGTAATAAGAACACACTATAAGCACATGTGTTGTACGAGACAAAAATTAAGAAAGAGATTAATGCACTATTAAGATGAGAAACCAGTTTCATATACACATTAAAAAAATATTATATATATCCAAAGCAGAGTACGGTCCACAATCCAGACAGTTACTCTAGAGTACAAGGAAAAAGCAAAAAGAAATGCATCATGGAGCTGGGGGTGCTGGAGGAGGAGGTGCCTCACTATCTCGATCATAATCCTCAGCATACACCCTCGTAAGTCAGGCTACCTGAGTCTGGATCACTTGGAGACTAGTAGCCAGATCCGCCACACGTTAATCAGTTGTATGCTGGGCCTCTCAAATCTCACGCAGCAACCCCATCACGTCATCAGATGGTGGGTGCAAAGAACCAGCTGAGTGGGAAGGAACCTGAGAAGGACCAGCTCCAGTGGAATGCGATGGTGATGGAGGAGGTATGGCACCCACAACCATGTACATACGATCAACATCCTCAGCATTACCCCCATGGACCCTTACTGCTGCCACCTCAGCGTTTGCTATCTCTACCCGAGTATCGGGACGCACCATAGCATTCCTCTCCTCGTCACTGACCTACGCATCTCACATCCCCATCTTGCAGATGGCATCCCAGTCAAGGTCAGACGAGAAGGTATCCTCATGAATCCTCTCATAAACTAAATCGACATGTAGACGAGTGAGCAGGGTATTGATCAAACGCCCATAGGGCAGGTTGCCTATCTGACCAGGCATCGCAGCACGGCACATCGTCCTGATAATAATGTATGGAAGGCAGACGGGCTGCCTAGTGCAGATGCAGTATAAGAGATATTGGGTCAACTGGAAAATCTTCTCATAGTGCCTATTCTGAGGAATCAGGTTGTGCTGAATAATCTGCAGTACACCCGAGGTTCCGACCATAAGTTGATTGCCTTCATCTCCCAGCGATCATCCCTAAGAAGCTGGCGATCAATCTCTGCACACATTATCAAAGATAGGAACTAGGGTTCCTTAAGTGTACAGTATACTAAGGGGCCATCGTTTGATATACCCAAGAGATCAGCCAACTCCTGGCAGTTAAAGGAGATCTCCACCCCTTTAACATAACTGGTGATCCTGAGCTCCCTCCCCCTGTCTGTATCATTTGGATCACCCAGTACCTGAAGATTGTAATTAAACTACTTCACCAGTGCAGGACAGGTGCAACCCTCATACAAGATCACAGGGAGCCAACCCATATCACCAAAGGCACCCTCTACATTAAACAAGGCTAAATTAGTCAGGTTTACACAATGACCCCCTTCCACATTTTTACGCTCATAACTAGCATACTGAGTCTCCGCTTCATTGGACCGGAAGCGAAGAGGATCATGAACTCTGGGAACCTTGGTGCGAGCCATGCTATCTGCAACGACACAGACAAATAAGCAAGATATTAGTTATAGAGAAAAACTCAAAATTTTAGCATTATAACGGCATTATTTGGCCAAAAGCCTCACTTTTCACCCAAACCGTTGGGCAGGAGGACTTACATATGTTCCAAACCATCCTGCAAGGCTTATACAGTTGGAAATTTAAACAAAGAAGATCGAATTTGAAAAAAATCGACAATTTGGAAAAATCTCGAAAAATAGGTCAAAAATAGAAAATTTCAAGTTTCTCAAAAACTAACCGATGAAACTCAAATTTTCTTAAGGGCTTTTATCCATTGGGTGGCCAATAGCAAAAGCCCCTAAAAAAATCAAATTTTTACGATTAGAAAAATTTTAATTTGAAGAAAACGCTATAAATGGAGAAAAACCTAGTTTTCAAAGCTTAAAAATGAGGACCAGTAGAGAACATACCTGAAGGAACGGAGCGGAGGTCGTGAATAGAAGAAAGAATCACCAAACACGAGTGGTCGACACTGTAGCAACTCAGTGGAAGCGAGTTGAGTTGAAAGCTAAAGAGAAAGTGGGAAATGATTCCAAAAATCAGGTTTAAAAACCTGATTTGGGGTCGTGTGGTTGCAAAAATTTGACCAAATATGCGACCACACGACCGACCCCACGATCAACCACAGGCTCTCGGTGAGCTGACAGACTTCGTGTAGTCGGACCCTGTGGTCACATATATTGCGACCACACAATCGACCACAGGCTCTCGATGAGCTGACAGGGTTTTGTGAGGTCGCATACCCTGTGGTCGGACATATTGCGACCCCACCATCGACCACACAATGGAAAATACAGTATTTTGACTATATGACTTGAAAAATTGGAATTTTACATTGATTAATTGGATTTTGACATGGGAATGACGTATATTATAATCGCCTCACATGTTCTATGATTTTTCAGACAATACCATCACCGAAACAGGAAATGGCTAGGCGAAGAGTAACCAGGTGAAGACGTAACCCAATTCCACCACCACCACCAGTGGATGAAGATAGCCATGAAAATCTTGAAGGACAAGAGGATAAGAATGTGGCACCACCAGGAGCTAATGGCCAGGCTAATCCTACAAACTTACCAGCCCCACCTACAGATTTGGCTACACAGTAATGAACCTAGCACAACAGCTGCAGCAAATACAGCAGGTGCAAGCCAATATGCAAGCTGCTATGGGAATGGCTTTTCCAACTGTACATACTACACCTATACCAGCTAGACAAGCTAGCATAATACCAGGGGATAGCAATACGGTACCCCAAGCACCTCAAACGCCAGTTGTACAAGCTCAAGTACAAAACCCTGAGGTAGCCCAAGGTAGTTACCAGTATCAACCACCAATGTATGGGCCCTATGCTCAGTATCAGTTGGACCATTCTCGATTGATCGAGCATTTTCTGAAAATGAAGCCCAAGGAATATAATGGCAAGCCAGCGGATCTTTTGTGGCCAGCTCATTGGATCGACAAGATGGAAAGGAATTTCATGATGATCACTGTTAATAAGGAGGAAAAAGTGATGTGTGCCACATTTATGCTAAAAGGTGATGCACACCACTGGTGAAAGTCTACTCGGAGTTATCTGTCAACCAAGTACACGCAATTGACTTGGGCTATCTATAAAGAGGCATTCTTCGAGAAATATTTTCTCAGAAGTTTCAGAGACGCTATGGAAAGAGAGTTCCTGAGTTTGTATCAGCGACAGATGACTGTGGATGCATATCAATAGCGTTATGAAGAACTATTTTTTCTTTGCACCCTCTAGCATGCAGGAGGAAAATACTAAAACCCGAAGGTTCATCATGGGACTTAGGGGAAGCATTAGAGAGCATGTTTTGGAACTAGAAAAGAAACTTTATAATGAAGCAGTATAGATTGCTCGAGTGCTAGAATCGAACCAGATGGAGAGCTACTTTGCTCAGAATAGAGGTATCAAAAGGTCAAATGGAAATTCATATAACGGAGGGAACACAAAGACATTTAAACCCTTCCATATTCAAGGCTTTAATGCTGCAACCAAGACTACTCCAACAGTCCAACCTCAATAGAAGCAAAATAGTGAAGGAGTAAAATGCTATAACTGTAATCAAATGGGACATTATTCAAGGGAGTGTCCTAAGCCCAGGAAGCAGCTACAACAAGGAAAGGTTTATGCAGTTACATCTGAGGATGCTACTGCATCGCCTGATGTGGTCACAGGTATGACTTGAACCTTTCATTTGTATTACCTTGTGTGAGCATGTAGACTAAATTAAGACAAATCACAGGTATCGTACCTATTAACGACATACCCGCTAGAGTACTCTTTGATTCTGGAGCTACTCATTCTTTTATATCTGTGTCATTTGGAAAGAAGCTAAATCTATCCCTTAGATCTTTAGACTACAAATTGCTTGTACAATCACCTATGGGATTAGAAGTGGAACTAGAAAAAGGTGAAGGACCATGTCCAGTTCTTATCGACGAAAAGATTTTGGATGCAACCTTCATTCAACTCGAGATGGCAGACTTTGACGTTATCTTGGGAATGGACTGGTTAGCTCGGTATTCTGCAAACCTATTATGTGCAGAAAATAAATTGACATTTAAAGACAAGGAAGGAGCGGAGTTTAGTTTTACGGGAACCAAACTTCCCCATAAACGAAAACTCTTCCTCTCTGCATTAAAGACTAGAAAATGCCTCGAGAAAGGAGGAGTTGGGTATCTAGTATCCGTGGTTGATTTCACCAAGGAAGTACCACGAATGGAAGATATTGATGTTGTGTCTGACTTTCCAGATGTATTTCCTGAGGAATTACCAGGACTACCACCCGACCGAGCGATAGAGTTTGTTATAGATCTTATACCCGAAGCCGCACCAGTATCTAAAGCACCCTATCGAATGGCTCCTACTGAACTGAAGGAACTAAAGGTACAATTACAGGAATTACTGGACAAGGGTTATATCAGACCCAGCATATCACCATTGGGAGCGTCGGTATTGTTTGTGAAGAAGAAAGATGGTAGCGTTCGACTGTGTATAGATTATCAAGAATTGAATAAGCTTACAAACAAGAATCGGTACCCATTGCCTCGGATCGATGACTTATTCAATCAGTTGCAAGGTGCCAAGGTGTTCTCCAAGATTGATCTTCGGTCAGGATACCATCAGCTAAAGATTAAGGAAGGTGATATTCCAAAGACGGCATTTAGAACAAGATATGGACATTATGAATTTTTAGTCATGTCTTTTGGATTGAGTAACGCACCCTCAACTTTTATGGAACTCATGAATCGGGTATTCCATGATATGTTGGATACGTTCATCATTGTGTTTATTGACGATATATTGGTCTACTCCAAGGACAAGGAAACTCATGTCATGAATCTAAGAGCTGCTCTACAGCGACTAAGAAAAGAGAAGTTTTACGCCAAATTTATAAAGTATGAGTTTTGGCTAAATGAGGTCGGTTTCTTAAGCCATGTTGTATCCGCTGAAGGAATTAAAGTGAATCCTAGCAAGATTGAAGCCATTGTGAAATGGGAAGCACCTAAGAGTGTTGCAGAAATTAGAAGTTTCCTAGGTCTAGCTGGGTATTACCGACGATTCGTGGAAGATTACTCTAGAATCGTCGTACCTCTCACCAGTTTGACTAAGAAAGGAGAAAAGTTTGTTTGGACCGACAAATGTGAAGAAGGTTTTCAAACATTGAAAGCTAGATTGATATCTGCTCCCATCTTGACTATTTCTATTCCAGGGCAACCATTTACCTTGTACACTGATGCGTCTGGGTTGGGTTTAGGATGTATGCTTATGCAAGGAGAACAAGTAGTTGCGTATGCCTCAAGACAACTGAAAACACATGAAAAGAACTATCCCACTCATGACTTGGAATTAGCAGTAGTAGTACATGCTATTAAGATATGAAGACATTATTTGTATAGAGAGAAATTTCAGATTAAATCAGATCATAAGAGTCTCACTTATCTTTTTAATCAGAAGGAGTTGAACATGAGACAAAGAAGATGGCTGGAACTATTAGAGGACTATGATTGCAATATCCAGTATCATCCAGGGAAGGCTAATGTAGTTGCTGATGCATTAAGTAGAAAAGCAATGATAAAATCCCAAGAAGAGGTTAACACGATTGCGGCAATGTGTGTTACAGGAAAAGTATTCAATCTGTGGTGCTTCTTTGGTAACGTATACCACAGATACCATATATCCAACTTCTTTCTCTTCAAAGCATCTCTTTGCCTTTAGCATAGAGAGGATCAGCTTTCACTTCTTAGGTAACATGCTTCCAATAAAACTAAATTATATGCCATCTTTATTCTTGAATGATAACCTCTTCTATGCACAAAACAACTTTGTAGAGTGTTGAGACAATCAGTCTATTTCCAAGATGACGTCAAAGTCTGTCATCTCAAGTCGATTTAGGTTGCATCCAAATTCTGTCCATCCATATGATTCGGACATTGTTCATAACACTCATTTAACACAACATCTAGTTCAAAAGCACTTGAACTAGTAAAATCTGGTGTAAAGGTCTTAAGAACTTGTCTCATTCCTTCATCTCTTAGTTTTTCAAAGACTATCGCTAATAATCTCACATATTGAAAAACTCATTAGCTTATATTTCTTTTATCCTTGCTGTTCTACCCTGATCTCTCTTTCGTATACCTCGAAAATATCTTATGATTGTTACTTCATATCCCAAGTCTACTTCTAAGCATTAGGGTATATGCTTATAATTTCATTACTTCTACCAAACTCTTTTGATCTTTTTCTTAATCATCTCACTCGACATTGGGCATAACTCAGTATTACTTGTATTAATCTGAATACTATCAATGCCACGATTTTTGACTTTGTCCTTGTACCCACTCTTAGATTTGCCTTCAGAAATCTTCTGCCTTGTCAAAATTCATACCGATATAGCCATCTTTAATTTTATTCGAGTGCTATCTACTATTTACTAATTGCTCTTGGAAGTCTTCACTTCTTGCTCATGCACTCTTTTACAGACCGTGACTCCTACCCGTCCAATCAGTAATCTCAAAATAGATTCTCCATTACTTCATCTGAGGTCTCTTGGCTATAGCATCTAATCTGAATTCAATCATCTTTCTTCTAATAATTCCATATTAACTAAACATATTATCAATGGATGTCAAGAAATGTAAGAATCCAAATGTTTATCCAAAAGCAATTCATTTTCTTCTTTCAATTTAGCATAATGGCAATCACTTGCTTTATCTAGTGAACTTAAGTTTAAAGAATCAGGAGTAAATCTATGGTAATCTAACAGGCATCAAAAGGTCGTTAAGTTGCACGGTGGTCTAAATACATGGAAAATAGAGGTTCTATAACTCTTAACCTCAAGGTTATAAATTCTATTGAGTGTATAATGTCATTGATCAAAGCATTACAAGAATAAATCTGGAGAAGTTTTGGTACATCAATAAATCAGGTATAAATTAAAAAGATGTACTCTCAATAGGATTAAACATTTAACTATTCATTCAGTTCATATCTCTGTTCATGTTGTCGATCATGAGAGTGGCTCAGATTGGTATAATCAGGACTAATACTAAAGAAACAATATCTATAACTCCAATTGACAGGTTGAGTCAAGAAGGTATCCTATTAAGGTACAAGAATTTAAAATCAGGTATGTGTATCCTCTATAATCATAAGAGTAAGTCAATAATACACCGCATCCTATATAACATATCTAGCTATATGGCCACAATAGATTTGATCATTTGTTGAAAATGTTTGAGGCTTCATCTTCAGAAAATATTCCTCAACCCTGGTCGGATCATTTTGTCATGATGCAGCTATCCCATACATCGGTGGCTAATAAGGGTAACCACCTTGATACACTGCTTGTTGTGCACCAAGTTTCTACACTGGGATGTGCATTACTTGGTCTTGCTGTATGGTAGGCACTGTGTTATAGCTAACAGGTGCTGGAGGTACAGTATTGCTACCAATTGGTACTATACATGGTCTGACCCGAAGGTGTTGGTGTAGCATTGGCAACTTAGATAGTGATTTCCATGGCAACTTGCATAATCGGTCTCATCTGTTGTTGCTCTTGCATTTTGTCAGGCCAAGTTTATTACAACCATAGCCAAGGCACTTGGTAGTCCAGGTAGATTGGCTGGAGTGGCCTGGTTGTTTCCCTCTCTTGATTTGCTTCAATCTAATTATCATTATTTGGTATCTACTCAGATGAGTTCTCATTACTTGTTATCGACCCAGATAGTGGTGGGGTCAAGTTGCAAGCTCTTCTTAATGCTCAGCAGGTAATGAACAGCTTGTAATGGATCTCACTCTGAATCTCCACGTCACCTAGGAGTATATTTTTATCTTCTTGTAGTTACTCTTAATTTTTGGTGTATAGCTATTGTTCTCCTATCTCTGTTGCATTCAGCCTGAGATCTTTCCCTTTACCTTTGCAGGGATTTAGGCATTACTAGCCATTTTTCTTCTTTCCCAATCATATATCGAGTTTCACATCTTGTGAGTAACAACTCGGTATTCTAATTTTTCTACTTTACAGATGTTTCCTTCTTGTTACTGTACTATATCCTTTGTATACTTAGGCAACTATCCGACTTGAAAACCGTACCATATGTTATTTAATTATCGGGATACATTTAGATTCTCTTTTTCTTCTATATATATATATATATATATATATATATATATATATATATATATATATATATATATATATATATATATATATATATATGGTTCCACCTTTTATATGTACATTATTGTCTTGTTTAAGTTCTGTTTCACCCAACACAGGTGCTTAAGGTGTGTTTGTATTAAAACTTTTAATTTATCTTAACTTAATTCATAGACTCTAGTGGAAGTATTCAAGTTTAATGGGCAAGGACTAAGAACTCTGATACTAAGTTGTCACACCCCAATTCTACACCAACCATAATGGTGTGATGAACCATCAATAAACCAACGGTTCAACCAAGATCTCGAATAGGCTATCCCCACCATGTTAAACCAAAACACATTCCACATTAATCAGAGATAATAAAGTAAATAACGGAAGTGTTACAGATAATGAACTGAGGTCTAGTCATGATAAATAATTAATATTCCAATTATCTCCAAGTAACCAAAACATAATCTAATACATATTACAAATATCCAAATACAAAAATTAAACACTAAGCGTATCCACAGTTGAAACGCTCGCTTAACAAATCACAATAGTCCTCCACAGCTTGCTCATCATAGCCGCCACCTGTTCATATGTTGGCGTGTCGACATAATCATCAACCATAATACCTGCAACATCAGAAACTAAAAAGAATTACGTGAGCGAGGGTCAGCTCTCCAACTTGACCTCAGTGAGTAAACAAAACAAAGCAACAAACATATGCATGCATTCAATTCATATCTTTGGTCTGGTTCATAAGTTTGCAATGTGAAATAGAAAGGATTGGTGGCCGCCGCACCTCTATACACCAGTGTGTGAAGCCGTCCAAAGGATCAAACACCAATACCGTCCCACATGCACCCACCATGGAATAGGGATAGAGCTAAAGTGCTTAGGACAGCACCGCATCACACTTCTCCTGATGCCCTACCCATACCAACATGTAAGCCCCTATTGGCGAGGGCTTGCAAACTGGGCTCGCAACTAACCAATCCTAATGTCAAACAGTGTATCCAAGGCCTCACCCCAGCATCCCTCAATACGTCCATAGAGATAAAGCTAAGGCCCCCTGGCAGAGTCAGATACTACGCGGTCCGAGACCACCTCCCCTGATGCCCTACGACATAATAGTTCTGCTAAGGTAATGGCAATACGACGTTGTTAGTGGACAAGACTTGAGTAGAGATAGAGCTAGAGTCTGGTGACCAGGATGAACCACAGTGTCACATCCTCCCCTTGATGCCCCACTCCCATCAAGTACACTAACCACACATAAACATTCACATGCCTATTCCTAGCATCATCATCATCATCATCATCATATTATAAATAAACAAAATTAAATATGCATGAACATTAATCTCAGGAATATTGGATGACATGTTAAATGCACAATACACTCATACAAGCATAGAAACATTCATGGCATTGGACTCAATAAATAAAAATAGTTTATTATTAGCCAATTAGTTTAGGTCTTGTTCCCTCACTTTTGATTGCTAGTAGATCCTCGTTCAAGCTTTATAATTCACTTTTAAATCACTGGAAAAACCTAACAAGTCGATAGATTTTAATTAGAATTAATTCCAATATGTTTAGACTAACAGAAACTGAGGGGTCGCAGGTGGGATAGCACCTGGGGTCTCAATTTCTACGACCACAGGGTGTAGGGTCGGCGGGTAGAGTAGCACCTGGGGTCTTAGTTTCTGCGACCCCAGGGTGTAGGGTTGCAGGTGGGGTCGGATATCATTCAACCCTATGTACGACCACATCCTCCCTGGAACTTCCCGAGGGCATGTGGTCGATCATGTAGTCTCGTGGGGTCGGATATCATTCGACCCTAGGTGCGACCACACATGTTCTTGGTGGACCTTTCACTCTTAAGTTCATTCCTTCATGTTTGGATCCTTTGGCTTACTATCATGGTCCATCCTATGATTGTTCTATGGCTCAAAACTACAATTTATACACCATTCATTGTCCATAATGATTTCCTCCATGAAATCTCTTGGAATTTGTCCATGGATGGATGATTTGGGTTTCTCCTAATCCTATCTTCTTCATAAACTATTCTAGACTCTTAAATAAATCATGGAAAATATATTCATACCTTAGGTTTGCTGAGATTCAGAGCTTTCTCTGAATTTTCCTCCTCTTTAGCCTTCTTTTTCAATTCTCCTTCTCTTCTCCTTCTTTTCCTTCTCTTCTCTTTCTCTCTCTTTCAATTAAAGTTCTAAAGGAGTGAAAGAGGCTAAGGGACATCCTATTTATAAAGGAAAACCCTCCATAATAAGCCCCAATGAGTTTAGGAAAGAACCCCCTTCGGATTAGGAAGGTTTTCTAAATTCGATTTCTAGCTGTTTCCGTAGGGTCGCAGGTAGGGTCGCAAAATCCGTGACCCTATGTTTTTAAAATGTGCAACCCCAAGGTGTAGGGTCGTAGGTAGGGTCGCAAAATCTGTGACCCTACGTTTTTAAAATGTGCGACCCCACGACCAAAAAGTCATGGGTTGGACTCTTTTGAGGTGGGGTCGGTAACACCTGTTTAGGCATGCGACCACACACTCATATTTGACTATTTTTTAGTTAAATTTCATACCTGGTCTTGTGGATTCTTCACGCACTTGGTCCACTTGGCTCGACCATGATAGGTAGACCTGATACAAGGTGGTAAGATCGATTAGTTCAATACAGGTCTTACACCTGTGACCCCTCAGTTTCTGTTAGTTTAAATTCATGGGAATTAATTTTAATTTAAAATCTATAAATTTGTTAGATTTCTAAGTGGTTTAAATATGATTCACAAAGCTTGAACAAGGATCTACTATCAACCAAAGATGAGGGAACAAGACCTAAATTAATTGGCTAATAATAAACTATTTTTATTTATTGAGTCCAATACTATGAATGATTCTATGCTTGTATGCTTGTAATGTGCATATCACATGTCATCCAATATTTCTGTTATTACTGCTCATGCATATTTAATTATGTTTATTTATAATATGATGTTGATGATGATACTAGGAATAGGCATGTGAATGTATGTGTGTGGTTAGTGTACTTGATGCGAGTGGGGCATCAGGGGGAGGACGTGACACTGTGGTTCATCCTGGTCACCAGACTCTAGCTCTATCTCTACTCAAGTCTTGTCCACTGACATCGTCGTATCGCCATTACCTTAGCATAACTATTACGTTGTTGGGCATCAAGGGAGGTGGTCTCGGACCGTGTAGTCTCTAACTCTGTCGGAGGGCCTTAGCTCTATCTCTATGGATGTACTGAGGGATGCTGGGGTGAGGCCTTAGTTACACTGTTTGACATTAAGACTGGTTAGTTGCGAGCCCAGTTTGCAAGCCCTCACCAATAAGGGCTTACGTGTTGGTATGGATAGGGCCTCAGGGGAAGTGTCATGCGGTGTTTGATCCGGTAGCTCTATCTCTATTCCATGATGGGTGCATGTGGGACGGCAATGGTGTTTGATCCATTGGGCGACTTCACACACTCGTATATAGAAGTGCGGCAGCCACCAATCCTTTCTATTGCACATTGTAAACTTATGAACTAGACCAAAGATATGAATTGAATGCATGCATATGTTTGTTGCATTGCTTTGTTTGCTCACTGAGCCATGATGTGTGCTCACCCTTTCGACGTTGAATATTTAGTTGGTGATGCAGGTCCTACCATAGAAGATTATATAAATGCTCCAATGTACGAGCATGTTTCGACGATGGATGCAGAAGCTATGATGGAGTCGCATGATTCGTCGTGCAAGTACAACTCATGCGTCTTTGATTAAATTATTTGTTGGATTATTTAGAAGATGTAATTGATTAATTTATTTTATTTTATGTCTTAGTCTTTTGGAGATAATTGGATACTTATTTATGATATCACTGTTACATACTCAGTTCATTAATATTAAAGACTTTCGCTATTGTGTATTTACTCTGAATATGGTTGTGGATTTATATGGTTTAAGCAAAGGGACACGGCCTATTTGAGATCCTGGTTAAACCGTTAGATCATAGACGGTTCATCACACCATTCTGGTTGGTATAAAATTGGGGTGTGACATCATTGGCTTTCCTCATTAGACTATACTCAATTTGGGTCTAAGTTCAATCTGGTTCATGCCCTAGTTTATGGGTTAAGGGTTTCATCATTGGACCATTCCCTAGCCACAATTCTGGTTCCTATCCTAGCCTAGGATACGTTGGATCTCTTCTTTGGTTTAACCTACTGCTCGAAAAAATTTCATTTCTTCTCTTTGAATAATGAAAAATATGAGGGCAACTCTTTGGATTCTAGCATTTCCTTGGCCAATGGGGCAAAAATGTCCGAGATGGGATAGCACTATCATAGCTGAAGTTTCATGGTCTCCTGATAACTCCAGAATATGAAATTGATCTTTACTGACAAGCAATGAAGAATGCTTCTCATTCGCCATTCCTGACGAGCGATCCTAACTTATAGCACTTGGGCTATGATGGACATGGATCGGACTCTAATTGATAGAGCCAGAGGTGGATTTGAATTGATCTCTGATTAATAGAGACAAGGTTGACTTTAAACTGGTCTCTAATTGATAGAGATCAAGATTGACTTTGAATTGGTCTCTGATTGATAGAGATCAAGATTGACAGTCATGGACTGGGCTCTAATTGCTAGAGGCAAAGATTGCTTGAGTTGGGCTCCGATTGATAGAGGCCAAGGATGACAATCATGGGTTGGACTCTAATTGCTAGAGATGATGGATTGATTGAGTTGAAATGATTAAAATTCTCTTCGATTCCTTCATAAAATGGAACAGGGACCAGAGGTAATGGTTGAACAGGCGTAGAGGCTAACTCATGCTCACATTGAGTTCATATGAATGGAACCTTTCTTAGTTCCAACATGAATCGAAACTACTAGAGTTGATGGTTGGACAAGCCTAGGGGCTAATTAAATTCAAATAAATGGAACTCTTCTTAGTTTCAACATGAATCAGAACCTGAACCAAAGTTGATAAGCCTAGTGGCTAATTGAATTCAGATGAATGGGACTCTTCTTAGTTCCAACATGAATCAGAACCAAAGTTGATGGTTGGACAGACCTAGTGGCTAAATGAATTCAGATGAATGGAACTCTTCTTAGTTTCAACATGAATCAGAACCCTAACCAAAGTTGATGGTTGGACAAGCCTAGTGGCTAATTAAATTCAGATGAATGGAACTTTTCCTAGTTTCGACATGAACCAGAACGCTAACCAAAGTTGATGGTTGGATAAGCCTAGTGGCTAATTAAATTTAGATGAATGGAACTTTTCCTAGTTCTGACATGAACCGAAACCCTAACCAGGAGGTGAAGGGTAAAAAAGCCTAGGGGTCGAATGTCTCCTCTATTTTAACATGATCTGGGAGTGATGATTGAACCTGCCTAGGGGTTAAACCTTTCTTTAGTTCTGAGATGAACCAGAAATGGGGGTTGAATCTGGGGCTGAATATTTCTTTGATTATGAGATGAACTGGATGTGATTAAATCTTCCTAGGGGCTGAATCTTTCCTTAATTCTGGATGACCAAAATGATGATTGGACCTGCCTAGGGGCTGAATCTTTTCTTAATTCAAAGGTGAATCAAGAAGGGTGATTGGACTTACCTAGGGGTTAAATCTCTCCTTAAGTCAGAGGTGAATCAAGAACGGTGATTGGATTTGCCAAGGGATTGAAATTCTCCTTAATTCAGAGGTGAATGGAGAATGGTGATTTGATTTGCCTAGGAACTAAATCTCTCCTTAATTTTGAGATGGATTGAGAACAGAGATTGGATTTTCCTAGGGGTTGAATCTTTCCTTAATTCAGAGATGAATCAGAAACTATGATTGGATTTGCCTAGGGGCTAGATCTTTCCTTAATTCAGAGGTGATTGGATTTGCCTAGGGGCTAAAACTCTCCTTGATTCTGAGATGAATTGAGAACAGTGATTGGATTTTCCTAGGGGCTGAATCTCTCCTTGATTCAGAGGTGAATCGAGAACTATGATTGGATTTGCCTAGGGGCTGAATCTTTCCTTAATTTTAAGGTACATTGAGAACAGTGATTTGATTTTCCTAGAGGCTAAAACTCTCCTTGATTATGAGATGAACTGAATATGATATTTGAGTAAGCCCAAGGACTAACTGTACGGGAATATTGTGAACTTTTTCAGGTATAGGTGCTTGTCGCTGCCTAAACTGAATGCTTTATTGGACCAGATTGGCTGAGTTACTAATTGTGTTCCCAAATCTGGTTGTCTCCTTTCTTACAAAATTTGATGTTCAATCAAGATCTAGATTCATGACTTCCATTGATTCATTTAGAAAGATAACATGAATTGATCTCAAGGTGGGAGATCAAGACAATTCCCTAGTTGTAGGAGCCTCTCATCCTAAAAGGGTGGATATGGTTGCAGATTGATTCTCTTTTCTAAAGGCATTGAAACTCAATGGAGAAATATCAAGATTCTAGACATTTAAAGGAATGGAAGAAGTCACATGCACAATCAAAGATGACTTAACCAAACAAAGTTAGCTCCCTCATAAGGGCGATTGGGTAAATATTATCCGAGTCAATTTAGTTGAATTTGGTTAAACCATGTGTCCAGTCTTGGGACCTCGTGGTTCCAAAAAATGGATAATCAATGGTACCAAGGTCTGGCCACTTGGGTTATCGAATTCAATGAAATTGAAATGGATATATTAATCCATTGTCCTTATTAGGGATGGTTAGCAAAAGTGGTTCATGGAGGAACAAACTAGTAAATTTCTTCTTAACCATGGTATCTATGTCTTGACGGGGATTTTCCGCTCGTTTTTTTGCAATCGACGTGTTAACAATGAGAGGTTCGACACATCGAGCTTTCTTAATGGAGGGTGTATAGTGACCATCCACTATGACATGGAACAGGTGTATACATACCTCATACTCCCAATGTATGAGAGTTCAAGATATTCATAGTGTAGATTCTAACATGTTGACCAATCGAAGACAAAAACGGACAGAAATTCGACGTTCGAACATACACAGAAATTCATCCCTTATTAGGGATGGACCCAAGAAACGCTCGTTAGAAACTGCTCGTCGATCGTAGTCTCACAAAGTACAGGCCAAGGTTGTGTGTTTCGCCTAGCGGGCTGCCCCATATGCATGGGACCCGGTTCGGCTACTCGCACGAATGTATGACTGAACCCATTCCCCCCCAAAATAATATTATACAAGCATAAATATAGTATCCTAAGAGCTAGCATCCATTTCACACAAGGAAAGTTTTCATTTAAGAGTTTGACGTTTATATCCCCAGCAGAGTCACCATGATCGTAATCTTTTTTTGAAGTTACCACCTAGATTAAGGTCTAGGACCTTAGAAATGTGAAATCTTACCCTAAGGTCAAACTTTGATTGACTCATGACTCTTAGATTGGATTTCTGGTCCATCAGAGATTGGGTAAGCATCAGGTTACAGTTATGGGAAGGGGTTAGGCACCCAAACCACCCGATCAAAATCGGTCTCCTATGCCTTTCCTATGCTAGACTCTATCTATTAAACTGAACCAAACCAAGTGGTTTGATATCATTGAACCGAATCTGTATCCATCAGATTGCCTACGTATCATGGAATTATTCCAAAAATCAGGTTCACCATCGTAGTTCAGGTGTGATTAAAGTTTATGGCTGTGATTTATGCTTGCATTTGATTAAGTTCGTTGTTCAAGTTAAAGTTTATGCTTGAAAGGTTGAGAAACCCTATGGGTTAGGATTTGGATAGTCCATACGAACTGATAGATAGTCCTAGTGGATCTAAGAATGGATAACCTTTTTTGGGTCTGAATGTGGATAACCCTATTTGGATCAAAATGTAGATAACCCATTCTGGGTTGGAATGTGGATAACCCTATTTGGGTCAAAATGTGGATGGATATCCTAGTGGATCTATGGATAGTCCGAGTGGACTAAGGTGTGGATCCGAATTTAAGATTCTCTAAAATAGCCTACGTATCCTAGGGTTTGACCTAGGAATCAAAATCCACGTAGTTCAGAATGATGGATAGATATCCAAGTGGATCTATGGATAGTCTGAGTGGACTAAGGTATGGGTCAAATTTGAAACTCTCCCAAATAGCCTACGTATCCTAGGGTTTGCCCTACGAATCAGAATCCGCATAGTTCAGGAATGGTGCGTGGATATCCAAGTGGATCCATGGATAGTCCGAGTGGACTAAGGTGTGATCCGAATTTGAGATTCTCCTAAATGGCTTATGTATCCTAGGGTTTGACCTAAGAATCAGAATCTGCGTAGTTCAGGAATGATGGGTGGATATTCTAGTGGATCTATGGATAGTCCGAGTGGGCTAAGGTGTGGATCCAAATTTAGGATTATCCCAAATGGCCTACGTATCCTAGGGTTTGCCTAGGAATCAAAATCCACGTAGTTCGAGAATGGTGGGTGGATGTCCTAGTTAATCTATGGATAGTCTGAGTGGACTAAGGTGTGGATCCCAATTTGGGATTCTCCCAAATAGCCTACATATCCTAGGGTTTGCCTTAGGAAATCAGAATCTGCGTAGTTCGAAAATGGCTGAAATAACCTGTTCTAGGTTTAAGATTTATAACCTGTTCTAGGTTTAGGATTTAGAACCTATTCTAGGTTTAGGGTTTAGAACCTATTCTAGGTTTAGGATTGAGAACCTAGTCTAGGTTTAGGGTTTACTGAGGGGCAGAAATCGTCCTGAGCTACCCTTTTCATCCTAAGTTTTAATTTTGAAAGGTTTGGCAAAGCATTCTCTTTCTTTATTAAGGTTTTTTTATTATTTTCCATTATACCCTTCCCAAGAATGTGGGTGCCTAAATGCACGTCCCCACGCCTAGATTGTCTTCTAGAAGTGTGTATACATGGCAGTTCAACTAGGGTGTTGCAAAAAATGAAATTATTGTCACAAATGGAATATTCTATCTAAGCATGGCATGTATGATATTTATGGTAATTATCACAATATATAGTAAGATTATGAAAATCTCCCTAACATGGCATATGATACCATAAATTTTATTTAAACATGGTAAAACTTACTATGCTATATTTTAAGCATGGCAAGTCTAAACATGGCATGTCTAAATATGGTAATTATCAAGATATTACTAAATACGGTAAAAAAAATCTATTTATTCTACCAAATATAGCAACACATGGATATGGCAAATATGGTATGTGCACAATTAAAACAAAGCATTTGAATGCTCTAAATGTAGTCATTTATCCAAATATGGCATGTAAATACTCTAAATATAGCAAGTATGCAATCAAATATTGTAGAATTCACCAACTTAAACAGTCAATTGCATGCTTGGCATTAGTATGCTTGATAGATGGATCAAAGTTAGTGACAATTTGGTGTATTAGATTATATGGCTACACTGATTAAGGATGATTCTGTAATTAATGTAGCCTAAGTGGGAGATTATTGGAATTATGTCGGCTTAATTAATTATTTAGTGGGAGTCCAATTAACATGGTATGACCAGTTCGATCTGATTCGTCACATGATATGAGATAGGTTTGGTAACCCTATTTTATTGTAAGAAGGGTAATAGGGTTACGATAGTTTTCTATAAATACTGGTTTAGAGTCCTTACAACCACGGTTAATGAGAATCTCTCTACACCCATAAGTAAAAAAAGTATTGAGATATCCTCTAGGCTGTGGAAGGTTCTGACCGAAGGATTACGATCGAAGCTTGGAACATAGGGAAATCAACCCCTTCACAAACAGGTATGCCTTTATGATTCATTGTTTATCTCATTATCACTGTGTTCTAGGGTTCTTGTGTCGACTGGGATGGGTTTGGTTGAAACCTTAATCATACAAAAGTTTAACAGACAACCCATCTATGACTACATTCACCTCACAGAAGCAGTGCGTTATACACCACTGAATCTGTTTGAGAAAAGAGGAAATGCTCATCCAATCCTACTAGCATCGCCATGGGATTCATTTGATCTTGAGCTTCGCATGTATATAGCCCATCACGTGAAGTTCATTGAAGATCGGTTCCCATTTCAAACTCTTTCTCTTCCAGTCAGCCTCCACTAGTTACAGCTCACCCTTGGCTAACCATTTCATCCACTTACAATCCATTTGTAGGGAACAATGTTGCAGCTGGTCGACCGTGTAAGCACCCCATTTTTGCCACCCTCGGCATAAGTGAACCAATATGGCAGGTTTCAGACCTTTAACCCAAAGATTTGTGATTCTCCACTGATCCTCACAACAGGGTCATGGGCTATTATCTGCATGGATGCATAGGTCATAGAATTATCTTCGAAACGAGACCAGAATTGCTCAATTCTGATATCAAATGAGGAAGATATGATCATTTTAGTCGGATGCTACATATAAGGGAGGTTTCTGAAATTATTATAAAATAATAATCCCAGGGGCCTTCATGCAAATTATCCTAAGTTGGATTGCTTGAATTTCAAATCATCATATCTTGATCATCTGACATCGGATTCAGATGATTCCAAGACCATTATTCTTCATTCATGATGTTCTACAAAGTGGACGTAAAAAATCCCGGGTAGAAGTCGCCAGTGGGTCCCATGCAAACTTGCATGCAAAATGATCGTTAGAACTTCAAGGCTTCATATCTTTCCCGTTTTACATCGGATTCAGATGATTTCAAGACCATTATTCTTCATTCATGATGTTCTACAAAGTGGACGCAAAAAATCCCGGGTAGAAGTCTCCAGTGGGTCCCATGCAAGCTTGCATGCAAAATTATCATCAAAACTTCGAAGCTGCATATCTTTTCCGTTCTACATCGGATTCAGGTGATTCCAGTCTCATTATGTTCCATTTTTAGTGCTCTACAAAGTGGACGTAAAATATTTCCGGTAGAAGTCTCCGAAGGATCTCATGCAGAATGGTCAACCAAATTATCGGTAATTGGTCCGTTTAAACTTCAAAAATTCATAAGTTGACCATTTTACTTCCAAATGAGGTGGTTCAAGTTCCTATATTTCTCATTTTTTATGTTCTACAAAATGAACGCAAAAAATTTGGAATAGAGGCCATCGGAAAATTCCATGCGGGATGACAGCGGAAATGACCCGTGAAATGACAAGGAGAGGAAACCCAGTGAATTCCAATCGGTCCAATCAACTCAATTCAAATCGGTTGTCAACCTAAGTCGGTCTCTATACATATTATAATATATATATATATATATATATATATATATATATATATATATATATATATATATATATATATATATATATATATATATATATATATATATATATATATATATATATATATATATATATATATATATATGTATGTATGTATGTATGTATGTGTATGTATGTTATTAAATATATATGTGTAATATATATGTGTAAATCATAATCCAAAAGATTTTTGAGAAGAAAAAGGAAAGAGGGGAGAGAAAAAACGTGGAAAAGAATGGAGATTTCAATTGTGGAGATAATCCAAAAGATTTTGAGAAAAAAAGGAAAGAGGGGAGAGAAAAAACGTGGAAGAGAATGAGGATTTCGATTTTGGAGATAATCCAAAAGATTTTGAGAAAAAAAAGGAAAGAGGGGAGAGAAAAAAACGTCAAAGAGAATGAGGATTTCGATTTTTGAGATAATCCAAAAGATTTTGAGAAAAAAAAGAGGGAGAGAGAAAAAAAACGTGACCTTTTTCTAAGAGAATCCAAAGGATTTCTTTGGAGAAAAAAAAGGAAAGAAGAAAGAGAAAAATTAGGTTTTTTAGGAGCCACGGTTTTAAGAGAGGAATAAAAGAAAAAAAAAAAAAAAAAAGGGGGAAAAAGATTCCCCTTCACGTTTTCTAGAAAGAAAACGTGAAAGAGAGAGAGAGAGAAAGAAAGAAAGAAAAAGGGAAGGAAAGAAAAAGGAAAAAAAATATTTTTTTAGAAAAAAGGATCTTTTAGAAAATGAGTGAAAAATTATAAATAGGCAAGAGGAGGATCCTTTTTTCCAGAGCAGAGAGAGAGGGAAACGTGGGTGAGAGAGAGAAAGGTGAGTGAGAGAGAGAAAACGTGAGAAAGGAAGAAAGAAAGAGAGAGAAAAGAGAAAAGAAAGAAAAGAGAAGAAGAAAAGAGAGAAAGAGAAGAGAGAAAGAAAGCGAAGAGAGGAAAAGGAAGATTCACATTCAAAGGGGATTGATACAATCCCCAATCACCCTTCATCAACGGTTTCGCTCGATTTGAGCCCAAGGTTAGTACTCTAAACAAATTTAGAGGTCGTTATAATGCCCGAATGCCGATTTTGCTTGAAAAAGGCTAATTTTCATGAAATCTCAATCATGAATGCTCTATTACATACTTGTTAATGTTAGGATGCCTATGTCTAACATTTTTCATGAATGATAATTTGTCTAAGCTATTCAATGATGAATTTTTGATTGATATACAATGATGTTTGATGTTTTTTGTAAATTTCATAAAGTGATTTTCTGATCTGAAAATTCCAGATTTAGGGTTCAAACTTAGGACGTACATCATATGTATTTTTTCTAAGATTTTGAAGCCCAAAATTTTATGGGAGTCTCTCTGATATGATAGAAGACTACCCTAGAAATTTCGTTCCATTTGGAATTGGGGAAATATATCAAACAATTTGTCTTTGACATTGCTATTTTTCTCGGATGTAATGCAATCCTCCATCGGAAAGTCTCTAGACAAAGACTTTATGGCCATAATCAGAAAATCCACTTAACATGAACTTTTTAGACATGAAAGTCTTCTAAAAAATGGCACTGGTTTCATATTTTTTCCATTTTTTGTTGAATTGATATCAATTTTTAAGTGCATAAAGCTTTGATTTCAGATCTGTCATGATGTGCTGATTTGCATGATTGAAAAGAGTCATTTTTCACAAAGAAAATATACTGTTTTAACTTGTTTTTCTTAATGAAATTTTAGATCAGATAGTTATCTACATAGACATATGTCTGTATTTAATTTTTCATTAAGAATAGGATTTTATTTGGAATTTATGGTGCAACTGGTCAAAAATCTGGAACAGACCTGACCAGTGTATTTGCCTGTACTTGGGGAATGTTTTCGACCTGCCTATGGTCTCTTTTAGGAATATCTTCCTTGAGACAAAATGTTGGCCTCTGAGTCTTCTTTCCAGGGATATATTTTAAGAATTTTTTGAGTAAGTACAGTGCCCTATGTGCCCATTTTGGTCCAGCCTGACAAAGCTGTCATCTTGCTGCGTGTTCCACCATGTTTTGATTGATTCTCATATGCTTTGGTTGTTTCTCACATGCCATATTTGATGCTATGCTATGTTCGGATGCTCGTATGCATACACTGCCATAATTGGAATGATCACATTGCCATAATTGAAATAATCACATTGCCATGATTAGAATGATACACATGTTTATTGCCATATTTGTCTGCTACACTTGCTCACATGCTATATTAAATGCTTATTGTCACAATTAGGGTAGAAAACCCTAAAAAATGGAAACAAAATAACATTTAGGTTACAAAACCCTAAGATGGAAAGAATGTAACAATTAGGGTAGAAAACCCTAAAAATAGAAAGAAAATAATAATTAGGGTAGAAAACCCTAAAATGGAAAGAATGTAACAATTAGGGTAGAAAACCCTAAAAATAGGAAAGAAAATAATAATTAGGGTATAAAACCCTAAAATGGAAAGAAAGTAACATTTAGGGTAGAAAACCCTAAGATGGAAAGAAAATAGCAATTAGGGTAGAAAACCCTAAAATGGAAAGAAAATAACAATTAGGGTAGAAAACCCTAAAAAATGGAAATAAAATAATAATTAGGGTAGAAAACCCTAAAATGGAAAGAAAGTAACAATTAGGGTAGAAAACCCTAAAATGGAAAGAAAATAACAATTAGGGTAGAAAACCCTAAAAAATGGAAAGAAAATAACAATTAGGGTAGAAAACCCTAAAAAATGGAAAGAAAATAATTAGGGTAGAAAACCCTAAAATGGAAAGAAAATAACAATTAGGGTAGAAAATCCTAAAAAATGGAAAGAAAATAGCAATTAGGGTAGAAAACCCTAAAAAATGGAAATAAAATTACAACTAGGGTAGAAAACCCTAAAATGGAAAGAAAGTAGCAATTAGGGTAGAAAATCCTAAAAAAAAAAATAGAAATAAAATTAGGGTAGAAGACCCTAAATATGGAAAGAAATTGCAATTAGGATCTTGCCATGCTTAGAAGATAGCATACTAGATCATGCCATGTAGGCTCTTGCCTTATTTACAATACATGCCATATTTGAAAGATTTTTAAACAATCTTACTGTATGTGAATTTCTTGTCATAAATGTTTTATGTGCCATATTTAGATAGAATATTCTATTTTTTTGGCAATAACTTATTTTATGCAACACCATAGTCAAACTGCCATATCTGCACACTTCTAGAAGACAATCTAGGCGTGGGGACGTGCATTTAGGCACCCACATTCTTGGGAAGGGCATAATGGGAATAATAAAACCTTAATAAAGAAAGAGAATTCTTTGCCAAACCTTCCAAAATTAGAATTCAGAATGAAAAGGGTAATTTAGGACGATTTGCCCCTCGGCAAACCCTAAACCTAGAATAGGTTCTAAACCCTAAACCTAGAATAGGTTCTAAACCCTAAACCTAGAATAGGTTCTCAATCATTAACCTAGAACAGGTTATCCATCCCGAACTACGCGGATTCTGATTCCTAGGTCAAACCCTAGGATACGTAGGCCATTTGGGAAAAACCCAGATTCGGATCCATAACCTTAGTCCACTTGGACTATCCATAGATCCACTAGGATATTTATCTTAGTCCACTCGGATTATCCATAGATCCACTAGGATATCCAGCCATATCCACCAACCATCCCGAACTACGCGGATTCTGATTCCTAGGTCAAACCCTAGGATACGTAGGCCATTTGGGAAAAACCCTGATTCGGATCCATAACCTTAGTCCACTTGGACTATCCATAGATCCACTAGGATATTTATCTTAGTCCACTCGGATTATCCATAGATCCACTAGGATATCCAGCCATATCCACCAACCATCCCGAACTACGCGGATTCTGATTCCTAGGTCAAACCCTAGGATACGTAGGCCATTTGGGAAAAACCCAAATTCGGATCCATAACCTTAGTCCACTTGGACTATCCATAGATCCACTAGGATATTTATCTTAGTCCACTCGGATTATCCATAGATCCACTAGGATATCCAGCCATATCCACCAACCATCCCGAACTACGCGGATTCTGATTCCTAGGTCAAACCCTAGGATACGTAGGCCATTTGGGAAAAACCCAAATTCGGATCCATAACCTTAGTCCACTTGGACTATCCATAGATCCACTAGGATATTTATCTTAGTCCACTCGGATTATCCATAGATCCACTAGGATATCCAGCCATATCCACCAACCATCCCGAACTACGCGGATTCTGATTCCTAGGGCAAACCCTAGGATACGTAGGCTATTTGGGAGAAACTCAAATTCGGATCCACATCTTAGTCCACTTGGACTATCCATAGATCCACTAGGATATTTATCCAAACCTTAGTCCACTCGGACTATCCATAGATCCACTAGGATATCCCCCATATTTTAACCCAAATAGGGTTATCTACACCTTAGTCCACTTGGACTATCCATAGATCCACTAGGATATTTATCCACATCTTAGTCCACTTGGACTATCCATAAATCCACTAGGACATTATCCATATTTCAACCCAAATAGGGTTATTCTTAGATCCACTAGGACTATCTATCAGTCCACATGGACTATCCAGATCCTAACCCATAGGATTTCTCAGCCTTTCAAGCATAACTTTCAACTTGAACAAAGAACTTAATCATGCACAAGCATAAATCACATCCATAAACTTTAATCACACCTGAACTACGATGGTGAACCTGATTTTCGGAATAATTCCGTAATACGTAGGCAATCTGATGGATACAGATTCGGTTCAATGATATCAAACCCCTTGGTTTGGTTTGGGTTAGCAAATAGAGTCTAGCATAGGAAAGGTATAGGAGACCGATTTCGATCGGGCGGTTTGGGTGCCTAACCCCTTCCCATAACCGTAACCTGACGCTTACCCAATCTCTGATGGACCAGAATTCCAATCTAAGGGTCATGAGTCAATCAAAGTCTTACCTTGGGGTGAGATTTCACATTTCTAAGGTCCTAGACCTAAATCTAGGTGGCGACTTCTAAAGATTTTCCATCTTTGTCCTCACAAAGGGCGACTTCACTTGGGGGATATAAATGTCAAACTCCTAAATGAGAACTTTCCTTGTGTGAATTGGATGCTAGATTTCAGGAACTATATTTATGCTTGTATATTATTGCTTTGGGGGGAATGGGTTCGGTCACACATTCGTGCGAGTAGCCGAACCGGGTCCCATGCATATGGGGCAGCCCGCTAGGCGAAACACACAGCCTTGGCCTGTACTTTGTGAGACCACGACCGGCGAGCAGCCTCTAACGAGCGTTTCTTGGGTCCGCCTGAGAATGCGTTATGCTACTCCACGTCGCTTGGATCCTTGCAACATAGTATATAAAGGGATTGGGGGCCCATTATTCATCGAGCATTCGGTGATAGGTTACCCCATCCTTGTCAAGGTGGCCTTTTCTGTCCTAACCCAGATTGTAGCCCAATGTTTGTTATTTTTGGTTCATCCCTGAACCGACCCAATATTGTTAACACGTCGATTTCAAAAAACGAACAAAAAATCCCGTCAAGACATAGATACCATGGTCAAGAAGAAATTTGCTAGTTTGTTCATCTATGAACCGCTTTTGCTAACCATCCCTAATAAGGACGACGGATTAATATATCCATTTCAATTTTATCGAATTCGGTAATCCAATTGGTCAGACCTTGGTACCACTGATTATCCATTTTGGAATCATGAGGTCCCAAGACTGAACACATGGCTTAATCAAATTCAATTAAATTGACTTGGATAATGTTTACCCAATCGCCCTTATGAGGGATCTAACTCTTGTATGGTTGAGTCATCCTTGATTGTGCATGTGACTTCTTCCACTCCCCTAGATGTCTAGAATCTCAATATTCCTCCATTGGATTTCAATGCCTTTGGAAAAGAGAATCAAACTGCAACTATATCCAATCCAATGCCTTTGGAAAAGAGAATCAAACTGCAACTATATCCACCCTTTAGGGTGAGAGGCCCCTACAATTAGGGAATTGTCTTGATCTCTCATCTTGAGATCCATCCATATTATCTTTCTAAATGAATCAATGGAAGTCATGAATCTAGATCTTGATTGAACATCAAATTTTATAAGAAAGAATGAAAGATTCAGCCCCTAGGCAGATCCAATCATAGTTCCCGATTCACCTTTGAATTAAGGAAAGATTCAGCCCCTAGGCAAATCCAATCAAAGTTCTGAATTCATCTCTGAATTAAGGAAAGATTCAGCCCCTAGGCAAATCCAATCACCATTCTCAATGTACCTCTAAATTAAGGAAAGATTCAGCCTCTAGGAAAATCCAATCATGGTTCTCAATGCACCCCTGAATTAAGGAAAGATTCAGCCCCTAGGCAAATCCAATCATAGTTCTCAATGTATCTTTGAATTAAGGAAAGATTCAGCCCCTAGGCAAATCCAATCATAGTTCTCGATTCACCTCAGAATTAAGAAAAGATTCAGCCCCTAGGCAAATCCAATCACCGTTCTCGATTCATCTCTGAATTAAGGAGAGATCCAGCCCCTAGGCAAATCCAATCATTGTTCCCTATTCACCTTTGAATTAAGGAAAGATTCAGCCCCTAGGCAGATTCAATTACATCCAGTTTATCTCAGAATCAAAAAAAAAATATTCAGCCCCTAGGCAGGTCCAACCACCATTTCTGGTTCATCTCAGAACCGAAGGAAAGATTCAGCCCCTAGTCAGGTCCAATCATCATTTTGGTTCATCCAGAATTAAGGAAAGATTCAGCCCCTAGGCAGATTCAATCACATTCAGTTCATCTCAGTATCAAAGAAATATTCAGTCCCAGATTCAATCACCATTTCTGGTTCATCTCAGAACTGAAGAAGGGTTTAACCTTTAGGCAGGTTCAATCATCACTCCCAGATCATGCTAAAATGAAGAAGGCATTCGGCCCCTAGGCTTTTTCACCCTTCACTTCCTGTTTAGGTTCTGATTCATGTTGGAACTAGGAAAAATTCCATTCATTTGAATTCAATTAGCCACTAGGCTTATCCAACCATCAACTTTGGTTAGGGTTCCAGTTCATGTCAAAACTAAGAAAAGTTTCATTCATCTGAATTTATTTAGCCCCTAGGCTTGTCCAACCATCAACTTTGGTTCAGGTTCAGATTCATGTTGGAATTAAGAAGAGTCTCATTCATCTGAATTCATTTAGCCACTAGGCTTATCCAACCATCAACCGTGATTCAAGTTCTGATTCATATTGGAACTAAGAAGAGTTCCATTCATTTGAATTTAATTAGCCCCTAAGCTTGTCTAACCGTCAACTCCGGTTCAGGTTTCGATTTATGTTGGAACTAAGAAATGTTCCATTCATATGAACTCAATGTGAGCATGAGTTAGCCTCTAGGCCTGTTCAACCATTACCTCTGGTCCATGTTTCACTTCATAAAGGAATCAAAGAGAATTTCAGTCAATCCATCATCTCTAGTAATTAGAGTCCAATCCATGATTGTCATCCTTGGCCTCTATCAATCGAAGCCCAACTCAAGCAATCCTTGCCTCTAGCAACTAGAGCCCAGTCCATGACTGTCAATCTTGATCTCTATCAATCAGAAATCAATTCAAAGTCAATCTTGATCTCTATTAATCAGAGATCAATTCAAAGTCAATCTTGATCTCTATCAATCAGAGATCAATTCAAAGTCAATCTTGATCTCTATCAATCAGAGATCAATTCAAAGTCAATCTTGATCTCTATCAATCAGAGACCAATTCAAAATCAATCTTGATCTCTATCAATCAGAGACCAATTCAAAATCAATCTTGATCTCTATCAATCAGAGACCAATTCAAAATCAATCTTGATCTCTATCAATCAGAGATCAATTCAAAGTCAATCTTGTCTCTATCAATCGGAGACCGATTCAAAATCAATCTCTGGCTCTATCAATTAGAGCCCGATCGATGTCCATCATAGCCCAGTGCTACAAGTTAGGATCGCTCCTCAAGAATGACGAATGAGAAGCATTCCTCATTGCCTGTCAATAAAGATCAGTTCCAGATCCTGGAGTCACCAGAAATCATAGCAGTGCTATTCCATCATGGGCATTTTTGCCCCATTGGCCAAGGAAATGCCAGAATCCAAAGAGTTGCCCTCATATTTCTCATTGTTCAAAGAGAGGGAATAGAATTTTCCCAAGCAGCAGGGTTGACCAAAGATGAGATCCGATATGCCCCAAGCTAGGATAGGAACAAGAATCACAGCTAGGGAATGGTCCAATGATGAAACCCTTAACCTATAAACTGGGGCATGAACCAGATTGACCTTGGACCTAAATTGAATGCGGTCTAATGAGGAAAGCCATTATGCCCTAAACTGGGGCATGGACCAAATTGACCTTAGACCCAAATTGAGAGTGGTCTAACAAAGAAATCCATTGAACCCCCCAAGCCAAGGCATAAATTAGTCCAATCTTGGATTCAAAATGGTGTAGTGCAATGGTGATACCCCTTGCTCCACAAGCTGGGGCATAAGCCAAAATGATCTGAATTCAGCTAGAAGTGGTCCATCGATGAATCCACTGAACCCCAAACTGGGGCATGAACCAGAGTAACCTTGTGCTTAAAAAGCAATAGTCCAGTTATGAATGGATCCCAAACTAAAAAAAAGAGGGAGAATTATATGGAAAAGGTAGGTATCTTGCACCTATTGATAGAGGGGCATGATGAGTCTTGCTATTAGAGATCTGAAGGAAGACTTATTCCCGCAATGACTGAAGGTGGTCGTCGAAGGAGTTATGCCCAACTGGAGCCGCTTAGACGAACTAGTTGTTTCAACTTTCTATTATCGGTATTTGATAGGTCATCCATGTCTGGGTCCAAGATCAATATGCTTGTTGACAAGTCCAGTCCAATCTGCCCTGCAAATAAAAGAAAATCACCCCATTTGGGATTTCAATCTCTGTGCTTTGTCTCTTCCATACATTTCCCCCCAGTTTCATACATCCTCCTATTTTACGTGCGCAGTCAATTCTGACTCTGAAGATGATTGAAATGATGAGCCCTCTCTTGAACTTCTATGCCACTTGGCCTCTTGAGAAAGAAAGGTCCAACCCGTCTGGGAAAGCTTTAAATGATCAATTAGGAGACACAAGAGTAGTCTCAGGAAACATGTATTGGAGAAGCTGCCATTTGTTCTACCTGTGAAAAGATTCCAAGGAAAGCATTAGATCAACAGGTCAGCCAATCAGTACAAATAAGTGGAGGACAGATGTGCCACCAAAAGGATAGAAATTTCAAAGTTCTTACAAAATACATCATCTGCAAGCAAGAGATACATGAAGAATGGTCAATCCCAAAATCAAAGAATGAGGTCATTGGAATACCCAAAAAAAAAAAAAAAAAAAAAAAAAAAAAAAAGAAAATTCAAGCCTAGGTTTTATCTACATCAATAATGGGAAGGCAGTCACATCAGATAGAAGGTGATGATTAACTTCCAGAGGATAGCATACGGATTCACCATTCAGATAAAATCAGATACTATATGAGCAGTCACAAATGCTCATAAAGTTTATAGAAGATCAGAGTTAAAGTTTATAGAAGATCAGAGTGCTAGTTGGGGCAAAGACGTTCTATCTGATTGGAAATGTTTGGAAGAAGAAGATTCAAATCCAATATTGAAAGTCAGGATTCAATTTCGCGATCAAGCGAAGCACTGCATTATGTGGCCTTCACATCCAAAAAAAAAAACAAGAAAAAGAAAAAAAGAAAAAAGAAAAAAAAAGAGAAGAAAAGAAAATAGCAAGATGTTGAATGGCATTGGAGCTCGACAGTAGGCCAATTGTCCCTCTCACTTCAAGAAGATTGGTAATTTCAATCAAAGCCTGATAGCAAGTTCGATCGTTCTTCAAGATTCACAGCATGTTGGACCGGACTTTTGATTTTGGCCAATTACATCCCGCCTTTGCAAGAGACGATCTCATCACTTCTTCATCATCAGAGAAAGATTTTTCATCGGCATTAGACTCTCTCTCCCGTCCATCAATCTGACGGCCTTCCAAGGAGTCTCTATCACAAGCCCTTCTTTTGATTATCATTTTTTATGGCATTGTATCTCGTGATCATGTCATCATTTTATGTACAAATTCATGAATCTGGCTGGAACCCTCATCTGTCGTTCATTACATCCAACGGCTTCCCAAAGGTTCCTATAAGCCCTTCATTTCTCAAGCCAATAAAATGGGATCTTCTCGGTAAGATAAACCCATTCTAACACTCTCCCAATGGTAGACCCATGTGGACAGTTTCACATCAGTCCTCTTGGACCTTCAACATCAATACTTGTCAACAAACTTAAAGGTTTCAGGCTCAGAAATGATCATGACTGATTCGGCATCTCGATGTAGCTTGTTGGGACACGTGTTCCATCTGAACATCTCCAAGAAAGGAAAACATAATTTGGCACCATTTTTAATTTGGTGTGGGACTGCATTTCCCTAAGATCACTTTTAGTGATGATTCAAATAGCTGCCCGCCTATCAATACGTGTAGGTGTCAACTTAAACAGTGGGGCAAGGCTACCCATTTGTCATAAAAGTCATGCCGTTCAGATTTCCCCTAAGGGTTTCAGACCATTGGATAGGACCATAATTTTGGCAATATCCTCACCACATCAGGACTCTTTATTCAACCCAAGATGGGATTGGCAAAAAGAAGAAAATGAAAAAAAAATAATAATGGGAAGAAAAGAAACCTCAGCAGGGAAAGGCAACCCGAGAAACCTCAATGGGCAACCTATAATACCTCAGTGGGGATAGGCGACCTGATGCAACCCTAAAGCATTGCCCTCATTGGTCATTCATAGGAAAATTCAGTGGTTCATGTAGACAAGTGTCATACCCAGTCTACCCTCCATAAGGAAATGAACCCCTCTTGCTCTCCAGTGAATCATACTCAGAGGAGTTGAACAAACCATCGTCTGTTTGCCTTTTGGGCTCCATAGCATTGCCTTTCAATAGAATTCTATTTTCATATCCTTTGGTCATGTTAGGGAGAGAGAAAATTCTCATGGCCTGGTTACGGATATAACCAAATTCATTCAAATCATCAGTTCCCTCATTTTTCAAGATGCAAGAAGGGTTTATCTAAGAAATCACTTCCTGCAATCAATCTATCAATCTTCCCTTGACCTTGGAAGCATGGTCAAATTCTGGATCCAATCCAGATTCAACCTAGTTCTAACTCTGTTAGATTGCCTGTGCCCTAGCACACCACAGTAGTGGTCTGTCACAACATGCAGACACTGGGGCATAGATATACCCTATGTAGAGGAATCGAATTTGATCATGAGCATTACATCAAGGATCCATTGTCTAGTCTGAAGTCACTACTTTCATAGTCAACAGAAGTAGGTCCATCCAAGTTGGTTTTTGCCAATTTCTCAGTTCTCCCAATCCTGTTGATGAAGAAAATCCAATGTGGTCGATCACCTGTTAGGATTTGGCCACCAAATTCTCTAAAGGAACACTTCGAATCCTTTGCTCCTCGTGCCTACTTTGGGGCCATGGTTCATTCATCTTTCCAAATTGGCACAACAATGTTGCAATGCCCTGAGCTTTTCATGAGCCTAGATTGAGGGCCAAACCCAAGTCACATTTCATCGCCGCTTGGCTATTCTACCAATTTGTTCTACCATAATGTACAGTCAAAGAACTTAGTGGACTAAATGTCCCTTGACAGTTTAACACCATGGTCAATCAATAAAGTCACTTTGGTTAAAGACTGTCAAGGTCCCCTCATTCTTGTCCAAAATCCTCACTAGAGTTTCTTTCAATCCAAAATCGAACAACACCAATGTTGGCTGAAGAAAATCATCACCTTCAAATTACATGGAACCCTTCAAAGGAAGTAACCAAGTCATCTCTACCGTGCTGAAATTGAGTCAAACCTTCAGTACCAGATCATAAATGGAAAATTTCAAATCTAGGTATCATGCCAGCAAAGTCCATGACACCATTTCCATCGATGTCATGTTTTGTGCCTTCACCAATAAAGTAGGAGCAAAAAACTCAGAAAACTGCCAAGGAATTCACCATCATTTCAAATATGTCCAACAATCTATAGGTTCAAAGTCAAGAGACTTCCAAGATGGGGTAGATTTCAACCCTAAAGGTTCAAAGTCAACAAAGCCTTCCTGTATGGGTCACTTTCAAGCATCCTAAAGGTTCATAGCCATAGAGATTCTAAGAAGGATATTCCTATTTTCAATCCCGAAGGTCCAAAGCTGGTAGGAACTGCCAAGATGAGTCATTCAGTATCACCTTATAAGCGACCTTCTGAGTTCTTACTCATTTCAGAATCAAATGTAGAGCCCTAGCTCATCCAAAGATCAAGTCAATCTCATCCCACAAGGAAATCAAATGCGGAGCCCTAGCTCATCCAAAGATCAAGTCAATCTCAGCCTATAAGCGAATGTAGAGCCCTAGATCATTCAAAGATCAAGTCAATCTCAGCTTATAAGTGAATCTAGAGCCCTAACTCATTCAAAGATCAAGTCAATCTCAGCCTATAAGTGAATCAAATGCGGAGCCTTAGCTTATTCAGAAAAAACAATATCAGAATTTCAATCAAAAGAGCCTCAGAGAAGACATCAAGTCTTCCATCCAAACAAATCAAATCCGAGCCCAAGCTCATGCAATCAGCCTTGTATTCACAGCCTAGCTTCATACAAGAAGAGGTTTATCAGCCTACAAATGGATCAAGCCGGGTCCAAGCCCGCACATACCTTGCATTGAGTTCCACCTCAACAAGAAGAGGTTCCCAGCCTACAAATGAGTCTTGTATTCACAGCCTAGCTTCATACAAGAAGAGCACTCACCAATCTTCCGAGAAGAGAAAACCTTCTTGCCAGTCGAACTACGTTCTGGGCTTGATTTCTAGGACACCCTTAGAATACGTAGGCAGTTTAGGAAGAAATACCCTAAGTGCAGCCCAATAAACAATGTCACTCATACCCCAAAAATGTGGTTCTTTTATCTTTAGCCTTCAACTGATAACAATCTCGGCTAAAGAGGGGCATCTGTAAGCACCCCATTTTTGCCACCCTCGGCATAAATGAACCAATATGGCAGGTTTCAGACCTTTAACCCAAAGATTTGTGATTCTCCACTGATCCTCACAACAGGGTCATGGGCTATTATCTGCATGGATGCATAGGTCATAGAATTATCTTCGAAACGAGACCAGAATTGCTCAATTCTGATATCAAATGAGGAAGATATGATCATTTTAGTCGGATGCTACATATAAGGGAGGTTTCTGAAATTATTATAAAATAATAATCCCAGGGGCCTTCATGCAAATTATCCTAAGTTGGATTGCTTGAATTTCAAATCATCATATCTTGATCATCCGACATCAGATTCAGATGATTCCAAGACCATCATTCTTCATTCATGATGTTCTACAAAGTGGACGTAAAAAAATCCCGGGTAGAAGTCGCGTGGGTCCCATGCAAACTTGCATGCAAAATGATCGTTAGAACTTCAAGGCTTCATATCTTTCCCGTTTTACATCGGATTCAGATGATTTCAAGACCATTATTCTTCATTCATGATGTTCTACAAAGTGGACGCAAAAATCCCGGGTAGAAGTCTCCGGTGGGTCCCATGCAAGCTTGCATGCAAAATTATCATCGAACTTAAGTCGTGATATCTTTTCCGTTCTACATCGGATTCGGGTGATTCCAGTCTCATTATGTTCCATTTTTAGTGCTCTACAAAGTGGACGTAAAATATTTCCGGTAGAAGTCTCCGAAGGATCTCATGCAGATGGTCAACCAAATTATCGGTAATTGGTCCGTTTAAACTTCAAAAATTCATAAGTTGACCATTTTACTTCCAAATGAGGTGGTTCAAGTTCCTATATTTTTCATTTTTTATGTTCTACAAAATGAACGCAAAAAATTTGGAATAGAGGCCATCGGAAAATTCCATGCGGGATGACAATGGAAATGACCCGTGAAATGACAAGGAGAGGAAACCCAGTGAATTCCAATCGGTCCAGTCAAACTCAATTCAAATCGGTTGTCAACCTAAGTCAGTATCTATATATATTATAATATATATATATATATATATATATATATATATATATATATATATATATATATATATATATATATATATATATATATATATATATATATATATATATATATATATATATATATATATATATATATATATATATATATATATATATATATATATATGTATGTATGTATGTATGTATGTATGTTATTAAATATATATGTGTAATATATATGTGTAAATCATAATCCAAAAGATTTTTGAGAAGAAAAGGAAAGAGGGGAGAGAAAAACGTGGAAAAGAATGGAGATTTCAATTGTGGAGATAATCCAAAAGATTTTGAGAAAAAAAGGAAAGAGGGGAGAGAAAAAACGTGGAAGAGAATGAGGATTTCGATTTTGGAGATAATCCAAAAGATTTTGAGAAAAAAAAGGAAAGAGGGGAGAGAAAAAAACGTCAAAGAGAATGAGGATTTCGATTTTTGAGATAATCCAAAAGATTTTGAGAAAAAAAAGGGAAAGAGGGAGAGAGAAAAAAACGTCACCTTTTTCTAAGAGAATCCAAAGGATTTCTTTGGAGAAAAAAAAGGAAAGAAGAAAGAGAAAAATTAGGTTTTTTAGGAGCCACGGTTTTAAGAGAGGAATAAAAGAAAAAAAAAAAAAAGGGGGGGGGGAAAAGATTCCCCTTCACGTTTTCTAGAAAGAAAACGTGAAAGAGAGAGAGGAGAAAGAAAGAAAGAAAAAGGAAGGAAAGAAAAAGGAAAAAAAAAATATTTTTTTAGAAAAAATGATCTTTTAGAAAATGAGTGAAAAATTATAAATAGGCAAGAGGAGGATCCTTTTTTTCCAGAGCAGAGAGAGGGAAACGTGGGTGAGAGAGAGAAAGGTGAGTGAGAGAGAGAAAACGTGAGAGAGGAAGAAAGAAAGAGAGAGAAAAGAGAAAAGAAAGAAAAGAGAAGAAGAAAAGAGAGAAAGAGAAGAGAGAAAGAAGCAGAAGAGAGGAAAAGGAAGATTCACATTCAAAGGGGATTGATACAATCCCCAATCACCCTTCATCAACGGTTTCGCTCGATTTGAGCCCAAGGTTAGTACTCTAAACAAATTTAGAGGTCGTTATAATGCCCGAATGCCGATTTTGCTTGAAAAAGGCTAATTTTCATGAAATCTCAATCATGAATGCTCTATTACATACTTGTTAATGTTAGGATGCCTATGTCTAACATTTTTCATGAATGATAATTTGTCTAAGCTATTCAATGATGAATTTTTGATTGATATACAATGATGTTTGATGTTTTTGTAAATTTCATAAAGTGATTTTCTGATCTGAAAATTCCAGATTTAGGGTTCAAACTTAGGACGTACATCATATGTATTTTTCTAAGATTTTGAAGCCCAAAATTTTATGGGAGTCTCTCTGATATGATAGAAGACTACCCTAGAAATTTCGTTCCATTTGGAATTGGGGAAATATATCAAACAATTTGTCTTTGACATTGCTATTTTTCTCGGATGTAATGCAATCCTCCATCGGAAAGTCTCTAGACAAAGACTTTATGGCCATAATCAGAAAATCCACTTAACATGAACTTTTTAGACATGAAAGTCTTCTAAAAAATGGCACTGGTTTCATATTTTTTCCATTTTTTGTTGAATTGATATCAATTTTTAAGTGCATAAAGCTTTGATTTCAGATCTGTCATGATGTGCTGATTTGCATGATTGAAAAGAGTCATTTTTCACAAAGAAAATATACTGTTTTAACTTGTTTTTCTTAATGAAATTTTAGATCAGATAGTTATCTACATAGACATATGTCTGTATTTAATTTTTCATTAAGAATAGGATTTTATTTGGAATTTATGGTGCAACTGGTCAAAAATCTGGAACAGACCTGACCAGTGTATTTGCCTGTACTTGGGGAATGTTTTCGACCTGCCTATGGTCTCTTTTAGGAATATCTTCCTTGAGAAAAAATGTTGGCCTCTGAGTCTTCTTTCCAGGGATATATTTTAAGAATTTTTTGAGTAAGTACAGTGCCCTATGTGCCCATTTTGGTCCAGCCTGACAAAGCTGTCATCTTGCTGCGTGTTCCACCATGTTTTGATTGATTCTCATATGCTTTGGTTGTTTCTCACATGCCATATTTGATGCTATGCTATGTTCGGATGCTCGTATGCATACACTGCCATAATTGGAATGATCACATTGCCATAATTGAAATAATCACATTGCCATAATTAGAATGATACACATGTTTATTGCCATATTTGTCTGCTACACTTGCTCACATGCTATATTAAATGCTTATTGTCACAATTAGGGTAGAAAACCCTAAAAAATGGAAACAAAATAACATTTAGGTTACAAAACCCTAAGATGGAAAGAATGTAACAATTAGGGTAGAAAACCCTAAAAATAGAAAGAAAATAATAATTAGGGTAGAAAACCCTAAAATGGAAAGAATGTAACAATTAGGGTAGAAAACCCTAAAAATAGGAAAGAAAATAATAATTAGGGTATAAAACCCTAAAATGGAAAGAAAGTAACATTTAGGGTAGAAAACCCTAAGATGGAAAGAAAATAGCAATTAGGGTAGAAAACCCTAAAATGGAAAGAAAATAACAATTAGGGTAGAAAACCCTAAAAAATGGAAATAAAATAATAATTAGGGTAGAAAACCCTAAAATGGAAAGAAAGTAACAATTAGGGTAGAAAACCCTAAAATGGAAAGAAAATAACAATTAGGGTAGAAAACCCTAAAAAAATGGAAACAAAATAACAATTAGGGTAGAAAACCCTAAAAATGGAAAGAAAATAATTAGGGTAGAAAACCCTAAAATGGAAAGAAAATAACAATTAGGGTAGAAAATCCTAAAAAATGGAAAGAAAATAGCAATTAGGGTAGAAAACCCTAAAAAATGGAAATAAAATTACAACTAGGGTAGAAAACCCTAAAATGGAAAGAAAGTAGCAATTAGGGTAGAAAATCCTAAAAAATAGAAATTAGGGTAGAAGACCCTAAATATGGAAAGAAATTGCAATTAGGATCTTGCCATGCTTAGAAGATAGCATACTAGATCATGCCATGTAGGCTCTTGCCTTATTTACAATACATGCCATATTTGAAAGATTTTTAAACAATCTTACTGTATGTGAATTTCTTGTCATAAATGTTTTATGTGCCATATTTAGATAGAATATTCTATTTTTTTGGCAATAACTTATTTTATGCAACACCATAGTCAAACTGCCATATCTGCACACTTCTAGAAGACAATCTAGGCGTGGGGACGTGCATTTAGGCACCCACATTCTTGGGAAGGGCATAATGGGAATAATAAAACCTTAATAAAGAAAGAGAATTCTTTGCCAAACCTTCCAAAATTAGAATTCAGAATGAAAAGGGTAATTTAGGACGATTTGCCCCTCGGCAAACCCTAAACCTAGAATAGGTTCTAAACCCTAAACCTAGAATAGGTTCTAAACCCTAAACCTAGAATAGGTTCTCAATCATTAACCTAGAACAGGTTATCCATCCCGAACTACGCGGATTCTGATTCCTAGGTCAAACCCTAGGATACGTAGGCCATTTGGGAAAAACCCGATTCGGATCCATAACCTTAGTACACTTGGACTATCCATAGATCCACTAGGATATTTATCTTAGTCCACTCGGATTATCCATAGATCCACTAGGATATCCAGCCATATCCACCAACCATCCCGAACTACGCGGATTCTGATTCCTAGGTCAAACCCTAGGATACGTAGGCCATTTGAGAAAAACCCAGATTCGGATCCATAACCTTAGTCCACTTGGACTATCCATAGATCCACTAGGATATTTATCTTAGTCCACTTGGATTATCCATAGATCCACTAGGATATCCAGCCATATCCACCAACCATCCCGAACTACGCGGATTCCGATTCCTAGGTCAAACCCTAGGATACGTAGGCCATTTGGGAAAAACCCGAATTCGGATCCATAACCTTAGTCCACTTGGACTATCCATAGATCCACTAGGATATTTATCTTAGTCCACTCGGATTATCCATAGATCCACTAAGATATCCAGCCATATCCACCAACCATCCCGAACTACGCGGATTCTGATTCCTAGGTCAAACCCTAGGATACGTAGGCCATTTGGGAAAAACCCAGATTCGGATCCATAACCTTAGTCCACTTGGACTATCCATAGATCCACTAGGATATTTATCTTAGTCCACTCGGATTATCCATAGATCCACTAGGATATCCAGCCATATCCACCAGCCATCCCGAACTACGCGGATTCTGATTCCTAGGGCAAACCCTAGGATACGTAGGCTATTTGGGAGAAACTCAAATTCGGATCCACATCTTAGTCCACTTGGACTATCCATAGATCCACTAGGATATTTATCCAAACCTTAGTCCACTTCGGACTATCCATAGATCCACTAGGATATCCCCCATATTTTAACCCAAATAGGGTTATCTACACCTTAGTCCACTTGGACTATCCATAGATCCACTAGGATATTTATCCACATCTTAGTCCACTTGGACTATCCATAAATCCACTAGGACATTATCCATATTTCAACCCAAATAGGGTTATTCTTAGATCCACTAGGACTATCTATCAGTCCACATGGACTATCCAGATCCTAACCCATAGGATTTCTCAGCCTTTCAAGCATAACTTTCAACTTGAACAAAGAACTTAATCATGCACAAGCATAAATCACATCCATAAACTTTAATCACACCTGAACTACGATGGTGAACCTGATTTTCGGAATAATTCCGTAATACGTAGGCAATCTGATGGATACAGATTCGGTTCAATGATATCAAACCCCTTGGTTTGGTTTGGGTTAGCAAATAGAGTCTAGCATAGGAAAGGTATAGGAGACCGATTTCGATCGGGCGGTTTGGGTGCCTAACCCCTTCCCATAACCGTAACCTGACGCTTACCCAATCTCTGATGGACCAGAATTCCAATCTAAGGGTCATGAGTCAATCAAAGTCTTACCTTGGGGTGAGATTTCACATTTCTAAGGTCCTAGACCTAAATCTAGGTGGCGACTTCTAAAGATTTTCCATCTTTGTCCTCACAGACCGCAAGTTCTATTCTCCAACCTAGATCATCTCCACCCACATTCTTTTTTTTTTCTTTTTTTTTTTGCCTTCTAATGAGCCTTTTAATACTAATATTGTACCCCCCCCAATTAATAATTAACGAAGATGTGTCAACATCTATTCTAGCTGCTATAGAAACCAGACAGGATACGGCCACAACAAGCCCCATCCATGAGTTACCTCAATGCAGTCATCCAATGCCACTAACGTCTCATCTACAACCATCAACAAGTTGCCCTCTTCCTTCAGGAAACCTCACAAAAACAAATGCTAATATCGAACCAACTTGTTTTATTGAGGCAAATAAACATAAAAAGTGGCGGGATGTTGTGGCTCTTGAGTATGATGCATTGCTCAAAATGGTACGTGGTCTTTAATTCCAACTTCTCCAAACCTAATTGTTGTAGGGTGTAATGGGTTTTTAGAATCAAATGAAAAACTGATTAGACCATCGACGACCACAAAACTTGCCTTGTAGCTAAACGTATAACCAACATGAAGGCATATATAGACTATACAGAGATGTTCAGTCCCATTGTCAAGCCCACATAGTTAGAACTATGCTATATTACTGGCCACAATTAACAACTGGGAAACCCCCCAACTAGATGTCATCAATTTGTTCTCACATGGCACACTAAATGAAGATGTCTTTATGAATCAGCCATTAGGTTTCACTTATCCGGACAAACCCACTCATATTTTCCATCTACGTAAGTCCCTATATGGGTTAAAACAAGCCCCATATGCTTGGTTCACTAGGCTGAGTACTTTCTTGATAAAACTGGGCTTCGAAGGATCCAAAACAGACACATCACTAATCATCTTTACAAAGGAGTGCATTGTCTTTATTTTTGCCATATGTTGATGACATTGTGCTTACTAGATGAGATTCCAACATGATTAGAACTCTGATAAATGTATTGAGCAAAGGCTTTCATGATTTGGGCTAACTTCATTATTTCTTAAGTGTGTGGAGGTCTTGACATATGACAAGGGTGTTTTACTGCCTAAGAAATAATATATTCATGATCTACTCAAAAAGATAAGCATGGATGGAGCCAAACCAATTCACAACCTAATGGCCTCTATTGCTTGGCTCTCTCAAAGTTCCAGCATCCCTCTAGATTAGCCAACCTCTTACAGAAGCGTGGTTGGAGCTCTCCAATATGCCACTTTGATCCAGCTTGATATCTTTTTTCTGTCATTAAAGTATCCCAATTTCTCCAAACACCTATGGGTAAAAGCATTGGCAGTCCATCAAAAGGATACTTCGTATCTCCAATCCACCATAACTCATGGCCTATTAATTTCACGAAATTCCAGTCCTCGACTTCAAGCATACAGTGATGTAGATTGGGCTGGATGTATCAATGATCGAAGATCAACAAGTCGATATGATATTTATCTCAGCACAAATCTTATTTCCTAGTCAGCCCATATGCAAACAACAATCGCACGTTCTTGCACAAAGTTTGAGTTTAGGGCACTTGCCAATGCAACATCTAAAGTGGTATGGATCACCTCACATATTGCACAAATCAAGCCAAAAGAGTTGAACCTATGACCTTGATGCCTGCAATAGAATAACAACTTCGCTCTGCATTAATGGTGAAAGAGTAAAATGGGTTCTTGAAAATGGATTCGGATCGTCTACTATTCTTAGCTGAATATGATACCATCCAGCTGCCTCTTAATGAGCGACAGCTAGATGGTATTAGACCCAACGGTTGATGAGATTTAGGGAATAATTAGCACAAGATACTAAGAAACACATCGAATCCTTTGACCTATTCAAAAATTGTATTCACCAAAACGATGGAATAACCCGCGAACAGAAGCTCTGCTGCATCTTCTCCTTCTTAAACCATTCTTCTTCTTCTTCTCAAACCATTCTTCTTCTTCTTCTTCCATTCTTTTTAAAGCTCAAAGTATATGGATGAATCACCTCACCTAGCCTCACAATGTTATGAACCCACCAATAGACCATGCTTACAAGTGTTACTCAATTTGGCTTCACTCCTCAAACTTGCATTTCCCTGAAATGGTACAAGGATTTTACATAGCTCTTGTTTTGAACAAACACCACAATGATGTTGTTCCATGAAATTAAATCCCTCTCAGGAATTGCTTTTGAAGTTCTCTTCAGCAGAAAGCATTCCATTATTTTTAAAGCTCAAAGTATATGGATGAATCATCTCACCTAGCCTCACAATGTTATGAACCCACCAACAGACCATGCTTACAAGTGTTACTCAGTTTGACTTCACTCCTCAAACTTGCATTTCCCTGAAATGGTACAAGGATTTCACATAACTCTTGTTTTGAACAAACACCACAATGATGTTGTTCCATGAAATTAAATCCCTCTTAGGAATTTCTTTTGAAGTTCTCTTCAGCAGAAACCATGTCTCCATCCTCTGTAAAACCATTAAGCATGAATCTGATCAAATAGTAAATGTGCATTTTTCGTGTCCACAATATGAACAAGACCATCAATAATGGAGGTCAAAGAGAGAATGGATTTCTCGGGCGTCCTATTAAACAATCTTGCAGCAAATCCATATCCAAACTTTACATACATATCAAGTAAACCCTTTTCAAGATTCCGAGTAATCTACAAACTATTCTTTATAATGTATCCATGGACCATCTTTCCGAGATACAAGTTCCTTGATTTGGAGCAACTAGAGATTAGACCAAGGATTGTAACTGCATTAATTCAACTCCAAAACGACACACATTTCAATGAATGTAGTTAAGGCCTTAATTAAGGCAACTGCATTGAGAAAAATTATCATTTACAACATTCTTCTAGACTAAATCTACTTCAACAATTTCATAATGGAGCATGTGAATATAAAGAGAGATGGCTTCATGACATGAGGTGTAGCACTCCAAGCATAGCCTCTCATCATGGTTACCCATTCGATTGAAGACAAATTGAGCATAACCAAAGTCCCCAGCAGCTGAGATTGTAGAAAAGAAGAGAAGGGCATTGAAAAAGTTGTTGGAAGCCTGGCAGTAGAACTTCATTTGTCCTTCATGTATGAACAATTCTTCATCAGGAAAAGAAGTGGCTAACTTGACTTGAGTAGTTTTGTTATGGTGGTTGATCTCATTATGAATTGGGACATCAAGCATGAACTAGGCCATGGTCTTATATATTGTCAAAACTACTCAATGCCACCTAATTAGCTGTGTCTATTTTTGCATCATGTTAGGGAATTATGCCACGCTGGCTATATCACCTCGACACGTAGGACTCGACCAACGAGCCACGTGGAGATCCCCTATTAGACGCCAGAGAGCTCCTTCACCAACTCAAACACTAGAGCAAAGGGCAAAAGCAGCATTTGGAAAATATGTACTATTCACTATAAATAGGGAAAATCTCAAGATTTCAGGAACGAGAATATTTATTACTCACTGCTCATTCTTGAGATTAACGCTCTGACACCTGGGACGGAGAATCTCATCTTACCCCACAATCTTTCTAGAATATCTTCGTGGGCTTGACACTGAACCCACTGACTATTCACAGAGCCCTAACTTTGGCATCGGAGTAGACCCGGGGCATCAGGCCTGCCCCCCTTGCCTTTGCTTGTCTTGCAGGTCTAGTCAGCTCGGTGGACCCACAGGACGGATCTAGGCCGAAACAGTTTGGCGCCCACCATGGGGCCTTGAGATTTAACGTCAACAGATTAAAAGCCAGAGAAAAGTTATAAGTTATGAGTCCAAGAAGGACCCGAAGCCAGATGGTTAGTCCCAACCCCCCTATGATCAACCAACGGGTAAATCGCGAAGAAGGAGATAGGTTCGAGATGCGACCTAGCAGGGACCGAGGAAAACGCGTGGCTGACCCAGCACCCACGCACGAAGCCTTTGTCACATATGAACAATTTGAGATCGTAGCACAGCAGCTTGCAGTGTTAACTTGGTTTGTACAAGGGTTACAGCCCCCAGTCGTAGAAGCTACATCTCGTCCCCCCATCGGAGTCGTCCCGCCAGCAGACCCGCGTAGGGAGACTGATCTCCTTAGAGAACCCCGTCACCACCTAGGGCAAAGCGGAGCTTGACCCGTGAGACCAGGAACCAGCGCTCGTCCTGTCCCAGAGTTGAGTAGGATGGGATCAACATCGCAGCACAGAAGAATCCCTGCTCGAGAAAGGCTCGGCCCTCATCCTGGAGCAGCACCTCGACTAGATGAAGACGCTATTGATGAACTTTTGGTTCCGTGGCATATAACGCTACCAGAGGTTGTCATGGGTGCAGACAAACAAAGTGCTCCCATGGACCCAGAGGTAGCAGCGACAATAGCGAACCAATTAGCAGCATTGCACCGAAAGGTCGAGACCATGGAGAAGTCCAGAGTCATACAGGACGAGGATAGGGATTATTCAACAGACAACCCTCTGACCGACATTATCATGAGGGTCCCCTTGCCCAAGAGGTTTACATGCCGCCGGTAGATTCCTATGATGGATCCACAGATCCTGTCGACCATCTGAACAATTTCGTGGGCGAGATGGTCCTCCATGCGAACCCTGACGCCATTATGTGCAGCGCCTTTCCCCTTACACTAAAAGGCGCGGCTCGGATGTGGTTTAACAACCTACCACCGCGGTCTATTGACTCTTTTAAGACCATGGGGAGACTATTCAGAATGCACTTCCAAGGAAGCAGGGTGCAGTGGAAGACAAGCGCACACCTGATGAATATGAGACAGAGGTCCGGTGAGACCCTAAGGGCCTTCTTGGCCAGATTCAACCTCGAAGTACTACAAGTGAAGGACATCGACGAGGCAGTTCATTTTGCCACGTTGAGAGCAGCGGTTACTGACCCGAAGCTCAGATTCTCTATAGCTAAGAAGGTACCAGCAGACTTGCAGGAACTCCTGGCACGGTGCGAGAAGTTTGCCACTGCCAACGAAATCTACGAAGCCAGCAAAGGCCTAGTTGATGCTCCACACAAGCGAACGGATGAGAGGCAAGACCTCACACGGTCGGGAGAGAACAAGAGGTCGAGAAGGGAAGAAGCACAGGCTAGAGGGTTACCCCAGAAAAAATTCAGTGATTATACCCCACTCAACCAATCCCTCGGGGATGTATACACCCTCATCGCTAATGACGGGTATCTTCAGAGGCCCCAGAAGATCGTGACCGAAGCGAGAAGGAGAAACCCAAACAAGTACTGTCAGTATCACCGAGACATCGGTCACACTACCGATGAATGTCGGAACCTACAAGCAGAGATCGAAGATCTCATCCAACGAGGGTATTATAAGCAGTACGTGGACCATAATGCTCCGAGAGTTCCGGCTACTGCAGCCGAGGATCGGAGAAGACCACCTCCCCCACCTCGGGCGAGAACTCCAGAGAGAGAGCCGAGAAGGCAAAAAGAAAGAGAACCCAATAGGGCAGAAAGAAGAGAAGTTCGAAGAGATCCTCCTAGGGAGGATAGAAGAAGAGATAAGGAAGCTGAGCCCCGATACCCAGAAAGGCGCCACGATCAGGAGCCTGCTCAACATGCAGAAAGAAGAGAAAGAGGACCCACTCCGACACATCGAGACATCGGGGTCATCCTTTGCCAGTTCGCCCGTACCCCCCAGCAGATACATAAACGAGGCAGAGTACTAAATTCATTGGAAACTCAGGGCAGAACAAGGCTGAGGACCGACCCTAGATTGCCAAGGCGACGCATGGACCAGACTCGGCCGCCGCCTCCATTGCATGTCATCGATCCACCTTCAACAAAAGACATACCTTATGAGCACGTATACATGGTCAGGCGTGCCAGACCCAAATGTGGCCCAAAGGTTAGCCAGGGCATTCCCAGCACAGCAATGATCAACCCAGGGCGCGGTGAGAGTCCGTCAAGTAACCGACCTACATTGGCCGAGATGGCCAGCTCGGCCGTAGATGACAATATAAAAATCGTCCAACCTCGATTGGCCGAGGCGGTCACCTCGGTCTCAAAAGACAATGAAATTTGTGATCCTTCTACACAGGGGCGGAAGGCCATGACTATCATCGGTGGGCCAGCAGCTGGAAACACTTCAGCCAACGCCAGAAAGGCATATGCAAGAAGGGTCATATCGACTGAATGGCCAGGAAAGAGAGCCCGCACAGGGGACTTCTTGACCTTCAGCGATGAAGATCTGTGCGAACTAGAACTGCCCCATGAGGATGCCATAGTTATCACTATGAGAATAGAGGACAGTGATGTTCATAAGATCATGGTGGACACAGGCAGCTCCGCCGACATCATCTACTGGCAGGCCTTCCAGCGCATGGAGATCCCGCTCGAGCGGTTGCTACCCGTGGATTATCCCCTGGTCAGTTTCTCGGGTGACTTTGTCAGTGTCAAAGGATCTATTCGATTGCCCGTCAGGGCAAGTACTTATCCATGGGAATCGAGGATCACCATGAATTTCCTGGTCGTCGACGTCCCGTCCTCGTACAACGCTCTCTTGGGCCGACCCGGCATGATTGCTCTTAGGTCGATGCCCCCTATCACTTGGTCATCAAGTTCCCTACCCCCAGAGGAGCGGGGGAATGCCGAACAGATCAGCTAGTATCCCGTAAATGTTATTCGGCCGAGCTCACAGATTTCAAAAAGCCGGCCCAAGCCCTACAGGTGCAAATTAAAGATTTACGGGACGATCCTAAGCAGCAAAGAGGAGCACCCGCCGAGGACCTGGTCCAGGTCCCCCTAACAGAGGAGAACCCAGATAGGACGATCCAGATAGGATCATCCCTCGTGGAGCCGCAGAGGACTGAGCTTGTGAGTTTTCTCAGGGCTAAAGCCGATATCTTTTCCTGGTCGGCGACCGATATGCCAGGCATCCCAAGGGAAGTGACGCAGCATTGCCTTAATGTGGACCCCCACTGCCGGCCAGTACGACAGAAGAAGCGGTCGTTCGCCGCGTCCCGCCAGCGGATCATTGATGAGGAAGTGGGAAAATTGTTGGATGCCAGATTTATCCAAGAAATTCACTACCCGGAGTGGCTTGCCAACGTCGTCATGGTCCCGAAAGCTAAGGACAAATGGAGTATTTGGATCGATTTTACTGATCTCAACAAGGCCTGTCCCAAGGACAGTTTCCCCCTTCCCCGGATTGATCAACTCATTGATGCTACTATCGGCCACGCGCAACTGAGCTTCATGGATGCCTACTCAGGCTACAACCAGATCCGGATGCACGCAGCTGATTCGGAGAAGACGACCTTTGTAACCAACCGAGGCCTCTTTTGTTATGAAGTGATGTCCTTTGGCCTTAAAAATGTCGGGGCCACCTACCAGAGGTTGGTCAACAAGCTCTTCGCCGATCAAATTGGCAGAAATATGGAAGTATACATGGATGACATGCTAGTGAAAAGCCTAATAGGAAACAACCATGTTCGAGACCTGGAAGAGGCATTCGGAGTACTGCGAAAGCACAGAATGCGCCTCAACCCCGCCAAATGCCCCTTCGGGGTCACCTCGGGAAAATTCCTCAATTTCATGGTCTCCCGTCGGGGCATTGAGGTGAACCCCGAGAAGATCCTGGCCATCCTCGATATGCCAGCTCCAACCAAAGTAAAAGAGGTGCAGGAGCTAATGGGGCGTGTGGTCGCCCTGAGCCGATTCATGTCTCGATCGGCGGATAAGTGTCTCCCCTTTTTTCAGACCCTTAAAGGCAATAAGACCTTCCAATGGACGATCGAATGTCAACAAGCATTCGAGGCATTGAAGACATATCTGGCATCTCCTCCACTATTGGTTAAGCCTGAGACAGGGGATACCTTGGAGTTGTACTTGGCTGTCTCTTCAAAGGCAGTAAGCGCCGTGCTGATCAAAGAAGTAGAGGGTATCCAGCACCCCATTTATTATGTCAACAAAATTTTGCTAGAGGCTGAAACTCGATACAAATTTATCAAGAAAGTCGCTTTGGCGTTGGTGACCTCGGCGCGCAAGCTCCGGCCTTACTTCCAGGCGCACTCCATCACTGTTCTAACCGACCAACCCCTCAAGAAAATCCTCTCAAAACCAGATATCTCAGGGCGGGTGATTAACTGGGCAGTCGAATTGGGTGAATTCGACCTCAGCTACAAGCCCCGCACGGCCATCAAGGCTCAAGCCTTGGCCGACTTCCTTATTGAACATCCCCCCAGGAAGAAGCCAGGGAAGGAACGGACAACCAATTCCCAGAGAACACCTCGCAGCCATGGACCCTGTTCGTCGATGGAGCCTCCAACAAGACCCAGTGTGGTGCCGGATTCATTCTTACCAGCCCAGAGGGTTTTCAAATTCGGTACGCCCTTCGGTTCATGTTTCAAGTATCCAACAATGCCACAGAGTACGAGGCATTAATTGCGGGACTCTGCCTGGCTAAAGCGGTAATGGCAAAGAGGGTCGAGGCGTCTAATGACTCTCAGTTAGTGGTGAGGCAAGTAAACGAGGAGTACGAGGCCAAGAAGGTGAGCATGTCCGCATACTTGAAGGAAGTCCAAGAGGCCGCATCGGCCTTTGAGTATTTCACCCTGCACCACATTCTCCGAGGCCAGAACACCCTGGCAGACTCTCTGTCCAAATTGGCCACTTCAGATTTGAACGATTTAGATCACTCAATGTATACTGAAGTTTTGTCCCATTCATCGGTGGATCCCAGCTCCAAATCCATACTGCCAGCCACATCGGAGCCATCATGGATCGACCCAATTTTTACTTTTCTCCGAGAGGGTAAATTACCGGAGGATAAGAAGGAGGCGAGAGTCCAGTAGGACAGACTTGGCCGAGGAGGGTAGATCGGCTTTGATCCCAATCGAGACCCATGTGGCCAAGGGTCCAGTAGGACAGACTTGGCTAAGGAGGGTAAATCGACGTCGAACCCACATGAGACCCATGCGGCCTAGAGTTCATTAGAACAGACTTGGCCAAACAGGGTAGATCGGCTCCGAGCCCAAGGCTCCGAGCCCAAAAGAGACCCATGCGGCCTAGAGTTCATTAGAACAGACCTGGCCGAGGAGGGTAGATCAGCTTCGAGCTCAGATTGAGACCCATACGGCAAGAGTTCACCAACTGCTAAACACATTGGGCCGAGGAGGGCAGACAAGTCACCATGCCGAGGGAATATCCGTACGGCACCGTACCACAGGGAGGCCCATGCAGACAAGGGTCTAGAAGGACAGACTTGGCCGAGGAGGGTAGATCAGCTCGACATACAGTCAATTCACTTTATCACATCAGGCATAAGGAAAAGAGAAAATAACTACACAAACTCAGGTTGCAGCAAAAAGACTTTCATTAAACAACAAGTATACATCGGCACAACAAGCCAAAGAAAAAAAAAGTTACATAGGTGAAAAAAAAAAGTTACAAAATTTTCTAAGTATTCTCTACTGGGGGATTCCCCCCGCTGCTACCTGCTTCGTCCACGCTTCGGGGAAGAGAACCACCAGGGGTGCGAGGAGGACCCATAGGAGAAGCCGTACCATCCTGGGGGGTCATCGGAGTCTCGTCTGCATCAGGAGAGGCAAGCGGATCCTCACCCTCAAAGACCTCATCCAGCCGACGGAGCATCTCAGTGTCATCCAGCTCCGAAATCTCAATCTCCGAGTCCACGGGGACCAGGCACTCAGCTCCACTATAGTCCAACTCAGGCGCCTTCTCATCAACATATTCCTTCAAGGCATACGCGCCCAGGGTGAAGCTTTACAGAGAAAACCGCCCCACCAACTCTTTGAAATCCTCGGACTTCTGGTAGAGCCGGACCGCCCCGGTAGCAATAGATCGGGTCTTCAAGAAGGCAACCTCGCCCCGTGATCCTTGGCTCGCAACAAAAACGACTTCAGTTGATCTATGAGGTCTTCCCTCTCCTTCCCCGCATCCTCCATACGGCGCTTCTCATCGCGCATCTTTTCGTTCTCTACCTGATGGCGGGTGACCTCAGCTGACAGAGAGGTCACCTCCCGCTCCTTGTACCGAAGCTGCGTCCGGGCATCCTTCCTCTCATCCGCGGCCGCGTGCAGCTTGCGGTCCGTCTCGGCCAAGTCTTTGGCTATCTCCTCGGCCGCTCCTTCAAAGTCTCCATATACACTCCAAGCTGCACCAAGACAACAACCACAAGTTAGCCACAAGTTAAAGTGAAAAAGAGAGGTGGGGGAAGGGGACGAGGAGATGAATAAGTGTTTACCGAAGCGGCCAGTGTGTCGGCTCCCGAGATCAGAGAAGGCATGGGGAGCTCATGCACCAGCGACAGATCCCGAGGAAGAATGGCCCCTCTAATCAGCTCCCGTGCAGCACGGATGTCGCCCATGGCCGTGTCATCCTCGGTCAAGTCCCAATCCGGCCGAAAGGCCCGCTCGTCCCCCGTCTTGTTTCGAGGAGAAGAACCCATGAGTGGGATGTGTCTGACGTCACTAGACACACCCCCTGCCCAATAATCACCCTCGGCCTCATAGATGGGGAGGCCGAACTTTGTTGTGGCCGAACTGGAGTCAGCTGCCTGGCTACCGGGGTTCCGGATGACTCCCCAAGTGCAAGAATGGCCTCCGGCACGGCCAAGGTAGTTCTCTTTCTTGAAAAGTCAAGAACACGGCACCGAAGAATCAGTGGCATGCATAGATACGCGCGGCCTCGACCAAGGCGGAGTCAGGGGAGTGCTTACGTGATCTCTTGGAGGGCCTCTGTGCCGCATCCCCCTCGACGCTGTGCCGATCCGCCGACGCCTTCGTTGTTTGCTCATCGTGGGACCTCTTAGCTGTGGCTTCCTTCTTCGCTGCTTCCTTCCTCCTCAGCTCCAACAAGTATTCTGCGTTCAACATCACTACAACATACCAAAATAGAATCAGCCCAGTTATTAGGTTGGGGTCGGCCAGCGCTATGACAAAAATACTCACACAGTCGATTTTCATGTAAAATGAGAGGGTCCCTCAGGTCGGCCACACGGATGGAATCCCCCTCAGAATGCCGAGCTCGCCGCAGCAACTCGGACTCAACAGGCAGCAGGGGCACATCCGTATTAAGCGTCTCTGCATCGAGCTTCTTCCATACATTCTCCAGGATAACTTTGTCGCCTCGGATGTAAAAAAAAAAAACTTGTTCTTCCATAGCTTGATCGAGGTCGGTTTATCAGCCAGAAGATCGCCGAAGTTGGGTTTCTTCGCGAAGTAATACCACCCCGTCTTGCAATAATCATTGAAAGTGAACATCGCTCGGAACATATTGAGGGTTGGTCTATGCCCCAGCCTCCTAAAATAGATGATGAAGGCAATCAGGTTCTTCCAGGAGTTCGGCATCAGCTGGATCGGTGCGACCTGGTTGTACTTCAGAATCTCGACCACCAGCCGTGGCACCGGCACGCGAAATTTGGCCTTGAACATCTCGATATTTACACACAACTCGAAGCAACGACTCCAGCAGGCCCGCTCCCCCTCGGTGGGCATTCTAATTTCCACGTCGTTTGGTATTTGGCATCGATCCCGAAGGCTATCAAACTCGGCATTGGTCAAAAGGCAAACCTCCCCCCTGGCATCAAACTCTGGGGGATCATTGGCCTCTTCGCGGGCCTGGATGAAGACTTCAGATCCTATCTCATGAGTTGAAACCCCCTCTAGAAGTTCGTTCCAAGACGACCCTGCTGTTCCAGACCTGCTTCGTTCCGGGGAATCCACGGTTCTCAATTCGGTCTCGGGACCGCCCTCAGTTACCCGCCCTATCGACCCACTTGTTGAAGAAGTACTGGTGGCCAACCCGCTATCCGACGAAGAGGAGCCGTTGCTGCCGCTGCTGCTGCTGGAGGACGGCCCAACTGTCTCTATGTCAACTCCGACCTCGGCCTCCCTGCCCTCGTCAACCATGGTTAAGAAAAAAACAAGTTAGAAGAAAACTTACTAGTTATGTGAGAGAGGCTGATCTGGTATCACAAAACCGATGTGAGGAAGCCGGAGTGAAAAGCCGATCTGATGTGAAACGACCGATGTCAAAAGATCGCGCCGATGTCAAGAACTCCGAACTGATGTGAGTAGAAATCCAAACAGTAATTCAGAGTGGGGGACCTCCATACCCCACCACCCCTTTTTATACACACTCTATTGAAGGCGTTCCACGTGGCACCTCATTATTGGCTTTCTCGTCGGTGCATTTATTACCGACGACAACTTCCGGGTCCATCAGCCGGGTCCCGCCTTGCGGTATCCACGTACCCAACCCGGGTCCATGACCAGATCCGGATCCAAGATGGATAAATCACATCGGCCAAAGACCGCCTCGGCTCCGCACTTGAAGATCGGACGTTAAGACATTTCAAGTCATAGACCGATGTGTATTGATCGCAGTCCCACATCGGTCAAATCAGCTCGGATCACGTGAGAAGCCCGTGATCGACTCGGAAATTCATCCTCAACAAGACCGATGTGTATTGGCCGCGGTGCCCACATCGGTCAAAACAGTTCGGATCACGTGAGAAGCCCATGACTGGCTTGAAAATCCTTCATCAGCAAGACCGATGTGCATTGGCCGCGGTGCCTACATCGGTCAAGTCAGCTCGGATCACGTGAGAAGCCCGTGATCGACTCGGAAATCCTTCCTCAGCAAGACCGATGTGCATTGGCCACGGTGCCTACATCGATCAAATCGGCTCGGATCACGAGAGAAACCCATGATCACCTCGGTACGTCGTCCTCAAGAAGACCGATGTGCATTGGCCGCGGTGCCCACATCGATCAAATTGGCTCGAATCACGTTAGACTCCCGTGATCGGCTCGGCACGTCTGCCTCAACAAAAGTCGATGTACATCGGCCGCAGTGCCCACATCGGGCCATCCACCCAGGTCGACTCAGATCGGTCAGTTCACCTCTTCTCAGTCCAAAAGGAAAGTGGCCGATGTGATTGGGCCGCAGTGTCCGCCTCGGTACGGTGTTCTCACATCGGTCATCTACATCGATCATCCGCATCGGTCATTCCACATCGATCATCCCACATCGGACATTCCACATCGATCATCCCACATCGGTCATCCCACATCGGTCATCCCACATCGGACATTCCACATGGGTCATCCCACATCGCGCATCCCACATCGGTCATCCCACATCGAGCATTTTGCATCGGCCCTGCCATATCTGCATTGGCCGAGGTGACTGAGCCGCAGTGCCCACCTCGGTACTCACCCCCAAAATTTCAGTACCCCATCAGTCTCCGGTACATCAAACACCACAACAGAGCAACGAGGTAAGTTGTTGGGAAGAGGTCTGGTCAGTCTTCTTTGCACAAGCCGAAACTTACGGATTCAGCGGAGCAACGAGGTAAGTTGTTGGGGGAAAATTCTGTCATCCTATTTTTTGCTCAGTGGAACCCTATAGATTCAGCAGGGCAACGAGGCAAGTGTTAGGGAATTATGTCACGCTGGCTGTATCACCTCGACACGTAGGACTCGACCAACGAGCCACGTGGAGATCCCCTATTCGACGCCAGAAAGCTCCTTCACCAACTCAAACACAAGAGCAAAGGGCAAAAGTGACATTTGAAAAATATACACTATTCACTATAAATAGGGCAAATCTCGAGATTTCAGGTACGAGAATATTTATTACTCACTGCTCATTCTTGAGATTAACGCTCTGACACCTAGGACGAAGAATCTCATCTTACCCCACACATCTTTCTAGAATATCTTCGTGGGCTCGACACTGAGCCCACTGACTGTTCACAGAGCCCTAACTTTGGCATCGGAGTGGACCCGGGGCATCCGGCCCACCCCTCCCCTTTTTGCTTGTCTTGCAGGTCTAGTCAGCTCGGTGGACCCACAAGACGGATCTGGGCCGAAACACATGCTTTGGAGTTAACTCTGTCACTAGGATAAAGTAGGTAACCTTCGATTTCATCCTCCTTAATCTTCTACAAATAAACATGTGGAGAAAGATAGATCACTCTTGAGAATTTACACTGTACAACTCAAGAAAAACATAATGTACATGAATCAAATTTTTGTATTCTGCAAGCAAATCCAAATATCTTATGCTGTGACTGATTATTTTTCTGAATGCAAGCAAATCCCAAAAGAAGAAGAAAACTGGTTTGAGAAGAAGAAGAAGAAGAAGAAGAAGAAGGGTTTGAGAAGGAGAAGAAGAAGAAGAGCTTCTGTTCGCAGGTTATTCCATCGTTTTGGGGAATACGATTTTGAATATAGGTCAAATGATTCAATGTGTTTATTGGTATCCTGTGCTATTTATACCCTAAGCCTCATTAACCGTTTGATCTAATACGATCCAGCTGTCACTCATTGAGCAGCAACTGGATGGTATCTGTTCAGCTAAGAACAGGAAATGATCCAAAACTATTCTACCGTCCTCCTCTGTTCCGCTTCAGGCATGTATTTTCTCCGTTTCGAACTTGCTCATTTCGGTGTCAGGACTACTGTCTCCCTCTTTTCTCTTCTTCCTTCCCTGGTTCTTCTCCTCTTCTCTTTAATGTCTTGAATTTTGGGTTCTTTTATGGATCCGAATATTTTTCCCCTTCATCCTCCCTTGGAACAACAAAGATCATCCATCCCACCTACGGCATCCATACATTTCAACACTTCAACGATTCACCAACCTACCTCTCATACATACAATAGAAGAATCTAAAGATTCTTTTACCATTGATGATAATAACGAAGATTTTCTTGATAAATCTACTCAACTCATCTTGATATGCCGCATTTTGGTTGGGAAACCCTATCTCAAGAAGCCATGTAAGCTCTTCCTGCTGCTTGGAACACTCAATACGGAATTGACGTTTCTCCCTTTTTTACAGAAACCTGCAAATTCAAGTTCAATCAACTTTCAGATCTTAATAATGTTCTTCAAGAAGCTCCATGGATTGTCTCAGGTAACCTTATCGTTCTGGAAAGATGGAATATTCTCCAGGAATGGTCTTTTGACAAGTCAAAATCTGGATGCAGATCCATAATATTCCAATTGACTTGCTTACAAAGAACTTGGCTTCAAAACTTGGAGGCGAAAGTCACTCCTCCCACTACTATTATCATAATTGAAGGCACCTCTATGGGGCAAAAAATTCAGTTTCTTCAAGCTCGAGTCACTCTTCAAATCGCTAAACCATTGCAATGCTTCTTCAATATCAAGCATCGCAATGGCAGGGACCAGAAGGTCTTGGTTATGTTTAAACGACTCCCCAGCTACTCTTACTACTGTAGTTTGATCTAGGCATGAACAAAACAGATGAACTCACAGCTTCGAAGCTGATAATTCTCACAGCTGTTTTCATGGTTGTAGCTCATCAAAACTGTCCCTTGCTTCCAGCTTAACCTTTTGGTACTGACTTAAAAGGCTCTGCGCGAAATCCCAGATTACTTGAAGATTCAAATTTTGCTCAGTTTTCACTTTCTTCTTTCCAACATAATTCTTCTGATCGATGATACTTCAGGTTTCTCTATCAGAGCCGGTACAAGAGAAAATGAAAGGTTTGCTAATCCCGCTGAAACACTTCGTTTCTCTCCTGGCAGGTCAGTAGACAATTCTTCGCAATTTCCAATGCCAAACTCAAGTGCTCCTTAGTTTGAACGCAGTATGCGACCTTCCCCAGCCATAAAGAATCCACGACGTTCCAATTCCCCATTGTTTCCTATAGACAAGCTTTTATTCTAACTACCACCCAATGCACTCAACTTTTTTGTGCCACTCTACCCCATCTATCTATACATTAGAACCTCACACTCAATCACAACAATTAAGCATTCCTGAGAACATTCTGAATAATCCGGACTTCACCAAAGCTATTTTATATATTCCTCTCCAATTTTCTGGTTTTTCTCTTACAACACCTAACCAACACACAACCCAACACCATTTTTCCTCTTTAAACCAGATGAACCTAATCAGTATTGAACCAAACCAGACCTTATCTCAACCAACCGGAACTTTCTCTGATCCTTCTCTCCCCATTCAAGAGAACTCTATTTCTCGAAAGAACACCCACTTGGAAACCCAACACTGCACCAACCATCAACTATTCCCATAGACCTTCATTATCCTCTCCCAACCTCCCAACTATCTCCAACAGATCCTTAGAATTTTATCTGGAAGAAATGAACTACTAAAAGAGCTCGAAGTTTTCAAGATGACAACGCTTCAGTGGTAAAGTCAGAAGTGCAATGACTACGTAGTTGTTGCTGCTGAAAGCTGTCTAGAAGAGTTATTTACATTCTGGCCGAGTTGACCATGTTCTATCCGAGTTGACCACAAATAAACTGAGTTCACAAGTTTAGCTGAGTTCAAGGTTTGAATATAAAAACAAAAGAAATCTGTGATTCTCAGGTTGACATTGAGAGGGGGGGTGAATCAGTACCCACTAAAATTCTTCCCAACTGTGAGGTCTGTCCCTACTAATTGAACACTAGCTGCTGCCTTGAACTGTCTGTTTTAGCTGTGCTACCTTGAGCTGACTAGTTCGCACATCTGTTCATTTACACATTTCGTGTAACACACCATGCCACACATCTACAGGTATCCATACCAGAGGCTTGGCCTACCTAGTGTGTACACCCAAACCTGCAACCCACGCACTTCACATATACAACAAAATATTCACAACCACAAAGCACACCATATAACGTGGTTCACCTATCACACACTGTGATGGCTACTCCACGGGGCAATACCCTAACTAGGGTTTTGTATTATACCCAATACGCTACTTCAATAGTTTTTCTGCTGCTACAACAACTTGGTGCTACCACCAATGTAATCCAAGCTGCAACTTGAAATTCTGGGCAACTACCTCAATCCTGTCAAGCCCCAACTTGACAGATTACAATGAAATTGATATGTAATGTATACAAACCCTTCCCAACATAATGAATCTCACAATGAAAGGTTTGCGTGCATGATTACCTTCCCAGCGTGAACACAGCAAGGTTGGTACTCACAAAATAGATGTTCCAAGCTCTCCAATAGTGATAGATACGCTTCGTTAGTAGAATGGAACTCTGGCATTCTTCCAATGCATCTCGCACACCATCATTCACATCAAGCTATCATTCACACTCACACTTCACTCCAAACTGCTCAAATACTCATGTGTATCAGATGGAAGAAGGTGGAGAATGATTTCTTCTTCAAAGAAAGCCCCAAATCATACTTTTCCCCAAAACCCACAGCTGAGCTCTTCAAAAACCAGGTTTCTTCATTCTAACAGGTTCTTCACGGAGAGAGAAGCTCGTGGGCTTTTGAATCACCTCAATCGGAGATCGTACGGCCAAGATATGGCCATTTGAAGTTCGGTCGATCAGATTATTCCAAATGGAATCTTCTAGGCTGATTCCATGCGGCGCGAAGCACCGTAGCTCGCCCTCGTCTGACCCACCGTACGCCGTTGTCGAGTTTTGATTGGCAGAGAAAGAATCAATTGAATCAGACCGTTGGATCGGTCAATAAACGGCGGGATCTCCTCTGGACTATCAGATCGGTCAGATCCCGCTGCCTCATTGTGGCATTTCAGCGAACAGATGATTCGGGCGGCTGCCTGCTCTACACTCGGCTGGTGCTGTGCGCGCGGCTATTGTTGTGCGCTCGGCTACCTGCTGTGCGCGAGACTAGTGCAATGCGCGCGGCTGCCTGCTGTGCACTCGGCTGGTGTTGTGCGCGCGGCTAGTGCTGTGCGCGCGGCTGCATGTTGTGCGCTCGGCTGGTGCTGTGCACTTGGCTGCCTGCTATGCACTCGGCTGGTGCTGTGCACGCGGCTAGTGTTGTGCACGCGGCTGCCTGCTGTGCGCTTGGCTGGTGTTGTGCACTCGGCTGCCTACTGTGCGCTCGGCTGGTGTTGTGCACTCGACTGCCTGCTGTGCGCTCGGCTGGTGCTGTGCACTCGGCTGGTACTATGCGCGCGGCTAGTGTTGTGCGCGCGGCTGCCTGTTGTGCGCTCGGCTGGTGCTGTGCACTCGGCTGCCTGCTGTGCGCTCGGCTGGTGTTGTGCAGTCGGATACCTACTGTGCGCTCGGCTGGTGCTGACCTCCCACAGTGGGACCCACCTGGTTTCCACTCTCTCTCCTCTTTCTCTCTCCTCCATTTTCTCTCTCTTCTTTCTCTCTCTTCTTTCTTGGACTTTCTTATCAACTTTCTTCAATGGTTCTTTCACATCATGTCTACCAGTTGCCAACAATGACAACCTTAACTTGGTCAAGGTTCCAACAAAATCTCACAGAGGGATGGATTGGGTAATCTGGTGGCCACTTTGTTGATTAAGTCAGTTCTCGAAACAAGCAGTATGAAATATGTATGAATAAATATTTCTTAGAAAGTGAGGTAAGGTTTGAGTGAAAGGAAAGTTATCCGTCGTATACCTTTGGGATTATCAATATTTATTAAGGGAGTTCACTGAATCTCTGAAAATGTCCAAATTACCCATCAAATTAGTTGAAGAACTGCTAATAACCGTCTTTTGCAGTTATTGATATGCATTGTTGGATGATGATCCCACAATCATAATAATGGTAGTTGTTGATACGCACCCTTTAGACTTCTCCTTGTTTCTAGGGATAAGGGTTAGATGTGCTAACTGAAGAATCGCTCCCTTACCTTTAGGAGAACGACCAATGTTGTTTGATTGTCACCACGTCTTATACATTTGTTGTAATTAATATTAGTGTACACCATATATAGAGAACATGTGTCACTCTGATATTGGTCAACAGAATATGGTATCAATAGTGGTGACATAGGAGAATCAGCCCCACAAGTCATCATGAAAATATTAAGCCTGAATTATCAAGGTTTAGGAAATTCTTTGACAATTTTTGTTCTTTTTTAATCTCCTCAAATCTGAGAAGCCAGACCTGACATATTTATTGTAAACCAAAAAAAAAAGAATTTCTAGACAGGAGATTCAGGCTGTGTTTGGTATCATTTTTATTTTTATTTTTCTGACAGTTTTTTATTTACGTAGTTGTTTAGTATGATTTTTAAGTGTTATATATGAAAAGTAAAAACAAAATAGACTCAAATTCAAATTTTTTATTTTTAGACAAAAATCGTTTTTAATGTGTTTTGCGCATCTTTTAAGTTCCATATGCTTCTTTTTATCTTCAGCAAACCTAAAACTGAGGGTAAAAACGTAAAACATAATTTTAACATAACATTTCCTTAGGTCCTCTTCTTTGTTCTCTTCTCCAACTGGTGGATGAGTTGCAGGGTTTATCCTCCGCTTTGTCTACGTATAGGTGCCGTTGGGATGAGTTGCAGAAGCATATCACTTTCATCCAAAACACCATCGAAGTGAGGCTTATGCGGTCTTATAAGGAGTACGTGATCCTGCTCTAAACCCTTCTTTTCCATTTGATTTTTCCCCAAAAACCCCAACCCCGCCATTCCCTGAAACTCTAAAACCCCAGCGGCCAGCCCACGTTGATTGCCATCGCTCTCTCACTCTCTCGCTCTCAAGTGGCATCCGGAATCGATTCACTGGGTCTTAGAAGCCAATCGTTGATTAGGTAATTCACTCAATGCTTCTTATCTTGCTTTGTGGAAGGAGTTCGATGAAGGGAAACCCCAAGAACTAAAGAAGTAAAAGAGCCAACATGGAAAGCCAAGTCAAGCCAAAGAGCTAACATGTGAGTGTTTGGTCGAATCATTCATACTCAGATCATTTTTTTTTTCTGGATTTTTCTCAGATTACTGTTGGTTTTGTTTTAGATGTCAAATGGAAATATGTTTCAGACCAACCATGGCAAATTGGATTTTGAGTTCCTGGGGAATATTTGAGGCAAGGAATGGTGGATTTAGACGAATATTTATGGTAACAGAAGCACAAGCATCGTAAGGGAAGAGAGATACGGTCTATGGTTTGATCCTTCCAAAGATTTTCATCAGTACAATGTTATCTGGATTCATAATTTCATCATGTAACTTTTTCAGTGAAGTTTCAAATTTACAATCAATTATCAGAATAAAAAAAATTCAGAATGAGTGGTTTAAATCTTTAGTTCTTGAAGAGATGTGCTTGTTAGCAAAATGAAAGTTAAAAGATTATATTTACTTTTTAGGTTTGATGAGATGATGAGAGAGATAAGATTACTAGGCTTCTCATTAGATGAAACCTGCTCTCCTGGTTTCTTGTACCGCATCTATTTGTGGGTTTTAGAGAAAAACAGAGTGAAAACAGAGAGACCCAGAAGGTTTTTTCATTCCATTTCTCATCCTTCTTTGCGTTTAATATGAACAGATGAATCCTGTGTGTTAAAAATGACAGAAAAAATCTTTAATTTTACTGTATCCTACTGCTTTGGTTTAGCTTATTTGATTGGGTTGATTTCAAAAATGTTGATAAGTCACCTTGAACCTTTATTGATTATCAATTATTGATTATCAACTGATAATTCTATGGACTCTCCTTGATGTTAAAATGAGTTGAGTGGAAGTAAGTGATATTCTTTAAGTTCAGTCAAATGCCTAAGTAGGTTTTGGTTAAAAATTAAAAAAAAGTTAGAAATTAGATGTTCTTGTGGGGTTGTTTCCATCTTTGAAGGTTTGACAATGAGTCTAACAAAAGTCATAAAAAATTATTTTTAGAGATAAGTATACCAAATCTATTTTTCATTCTATAATTATTTTTTATTGTAGTTACCAAACAACATTTTATTTTTTATCAAAAATGATTTGCAAAAATACTTTTTGATAAATAGACAAAAATCAAAAACAAAAATGATACCAAACACAGCCTGAGAAGCTGCTGAAGGGATCTTTTTTTGAAGAATTTATTTACGGTAGACCTGAATCTTATTGGGGCCCTTGCCTTGCTCTGGAATGATGAAATCCATGTCAGTGTTTTATATGCTAATTCTAGAATTATTGATATTAAAGTGGCTTTTTCTCATCAACCAAATTATTTTGTTACTTGTGTTTATGGAGAACCAAACAAATCATAGAGGCATGTTGTTTGGCAAAAATTAAAGTATTTGGGTTCCAGTAGAGCTGAAGATTGGCTATGCCTTGAAGATATCAACTCCTTTTTGACATGGTTTGAAAAAATGGGAGGAAGTAAACTTAAGGCAAGGGATTGGCAAAGCTTCAGAAATGTGATAAATGGCTGTTATCTCCTGGATTTGGGAATACATGGACCTAACAATAAAAGATCTGGTCCGAACAATATTTGTATCAAGCTTGATAGAGCTTTCTCTAACTCTACCTGCAGGAGCCGTTTTGATAATGTTGTGGTCTTTGTTCGACCACAATCCTATTGTAGTGGACACGAATGGAGGTATCTCTAAAGGGAGGAGAGCATTTCGTTTCGAAGCCGTGTGTGAGACATCCTGATTACCCAAGGCCTATTTCTAATGGTTGGATTTCTTATACAAATGGTTCGGCTAAGGGTATCCTTCATCAGAAACTTAACATTGCAAAGTTTCCCTTCAGAAATGTAACATTGTAAAGTTTCTCTTTAGAAATTTCACATACTACCCAAATATTTTTAGAAACATCACTTATCTCTCAAAATTTCAAAAAACATCAACTATCGCCTAAAATTCCAAAACGTTTATCAAAAAGATCCAAATCATTAAGACGGAATCATTAGATACTGATGTCAGCTTAAAACCATTTTTGTATTGGCAGCAATACCTTTATTTGAAAAGAAAAAAATGTCAGCTCAAAACCATTTTTGTATCGACAGCAATACCCTGATTTGAAAGGGAAAAATCGAGTTTATCCTTCATAATTTTTAATCCTACACCCAAATCATATTCTTCTTCCTCTCTGTTGCTCTGTTTCTCTGCCACGATTCTCTTTTAAGAAGTTGGCGTTCAAGATTGCTCATGGATCTGAACTGATGCCGTAGTTGAAAATTTCTCACGAATCGGCATTAACACCCCAAAATTCTTTCTTTTATGATTATTTTTCTGGCAGATTTTGAGGATAGTGAAGAGAGCTGAGGCGCTGAGGTTCCGTTGAGGAGTGAATTTCTTATTTTTATCATTTATTTTTTATCTCCAGAAAAAAAAATTATTTTCAGATCTGGAAAGAGTAATGGAGAACGGAAATGGCGTGAAGATGATGGAGAGTTGTTTGAGTTTGAAGTTGTTGCGAACGGTACACATTGGTGTTTTAGAGGGAACAAGGACCTAGATACACCTCCTGAAATCACCATTAGAGGTGTACTAGGTATGCTCAAGGATACTATTGATCGTGCAGACTCTAGGTCTACCATTCCTCTCGGCCATGGCGATCCCTCTTGCTTTCCTTCCTTCCGTACGATCAAGGTTGCCGAGAAAGCCATTGCCGATGCTCTTCATTCTGCTAATTTCAATTGATATGCTCCCACTGCTGGGCTCCCTTCTGCGTGCAGGTATATCAATTTACTACTAATTTCACTACTTATCATAAGTGGACACCGTCAGATTTTGAGTTCTCTTCTAGATTCCCAACCTGAAAAAAGTGTCTTCTCCACTCTCTTTTTTTTTTTTTCAAAATTGGCATCAATGGTTGCCCCAATTCATTAATATTTTACAGTTTTAAAGCTTATCCAGTTTTTTTTTAATAGAATGATATAATACTTCAATCCCCTCTGTTCAATATTTGAATCTCTCTCCCCTGCCCTTCCCGCCGGACCTCCCTGCTTCATCGCCAGTTTCACCAGCTCTGTTACCACAATCTCTGTCGTCTGTCTCTTCTTCGCCACCAGCAACCTCTTTTACTCCTCCGTCTCCCTCCACTGGGAGATGGCCCAGTGCATCATTAACGTGATTAACGACTGGTCAACGGTCAAAACTGCCCTGGACGTCAGATGCGGTAGAAGCATCCTCGTCAATGCAGTGGCGCTACAATTGAAAAAGGAAGGAAGTTCTGGTCGCGTCGTAGGCCTCGATCGCCTAAAAACAGTAGTGGCGCACAGCAGTTGTTCTCCCCTAAAAAAATTAATCGTTTGCTGGATATTCGATTTTGTCGGAGAAGGAACCAGTGGGCTGTAGGATGTTGCTAGAGAAGGAACCAGTGGATGGTAAGTGATGTTTCTCGATTTAAAATGAGAAGGGTATAAACATCTAGACAAAATTTCAATTCTTTCCGTCAATTAATGGGGCAACATTTTGGAATTTTGGGTGACAGTTGATGTTTTCAGAAATCTTGGGTGATAGATGATCTTTCTCAAAGTATTTAGATAGTATGTGAAATTTTTTCATATTAAATTATTAAAGCAAGAGCTTACTTCAGTACAGAGCCTTCCCTCGTTTGAATTTTCTCAAGGTAAGGAATCTGATATCATTTGTAAATTGAATGAAGAACTCCATAGAGAAGGGATCATGTGGAGACAAAATCTAGAGTTGAGTGGCAGTAGAGTGGTGAATCCAATACGAGTTTCTTTCATGCCACAACTATTTTGAGAAGAAATAATAATCAAAATTTTCAACTAAAACTCCCTAGTGGTTGTTGGACAAAAACTGAAGAGGAAGTCTTTCAGCTATCAAGGATCATTTTCAGAATGCATTCACTTACTCTGGTATCAATCAGGACAACCTTGCCTCATCATTAGTTTCTGTTAAAGTTATGGTTTCTTCTAAAATGAATGATACTCTTTGTAGAACTCCTAACAGTAAATCTTTATTTTCTATGTTTCCTCGAGAAACCTCTTGCACATAATGTCTTTTCCCCTTCCTTTTTCCAGAAGTCTTGGGACACTACCAAAGATGACCTGATAAATTTTGTCATTGATTTTTCCAAATCTGGCATCATCTCTAAGGAGCTTAATAAAACATATATGTCTCATTCCAGAGTCGTCTCAACCAAAGCTTGTTGAGAAATTTTGTCCCACAAGTCTTTGCAGCGTAAGTATGAAATTGATCACTAAGATTATGGTGGAAGGCTGAAATTTTTTCTTGATGAAATTATTTCAAAGTCTCAATTTACCTTCATTCCAAGCCGCCTTATTCTTGATAATATTTTGATAGCACATGAAGCTTTTAACTACATAAAAAGGAGGAAGAAGGGGAAGACTAAACTGATGGCTTTGAAACTTGATATGCAAAATGCCTATGATTGGCTGGAACAGAATTTAATTGAGGGTGTGCTTCTTTGTCTCGGTTTTAACTATTTCTGGGTGATCTGGTCATGCAAAACATCAAAACAATTTCTTATACTTTGATTATCAATGGTGCATAAAGAGGTGACATCATTCCATCCAAGGGCATATGACAAGGGGATCCCCTTTTGCCTGCTATTTTTACTTTATGCGCTTAAGCTCTTTCATCAATTATCCAAAATACTCAGGACCGAGGGGATATTAAAGACACCAAAATCCTGAATAGAACTCCCCCTTACTCATTTTTTATTTGCTAATGATTATCTTCCTTTCTCTCTGGTTAATCTTGGTGAGATCAATGCTTTGAAGAGCCACTTAGATCATTATTGCAAGGTTTCGGGTCAAAGTATCAATCTTAAAAATTTTGCATCACTTTTATCCCAAATACCCAGTCAAAGTTCAAAAGATGGTTCTCCATGAACCTGAAATTTTCTTATGGTGATGGCCCATCCAAAACTTGGGACTACCTTCTAATTTTGGGATATAAAAAAAAATCATTTTTAAAGATAGCTTTGATGGAACTCTTAACAAATTAAATTCTAGGAAGGCTTCATCGCTATCTCATGCTGGAAAGAGACTACTCAAATCTATGGCTTTATTTATGTGCATTCTTGAATAAGGTTCTTTTTTATGGCTTGATTTGGCAAGTTGAAATTGAGGAGAATATTCATATTTGGTATGATAAATGGATTCATCTATCAAAGGTTTTTGGCCTATCTCTCTCAAACCTTCTGGCTGTTCCATAAATTTGTTTATGATCTGATTGATTCTACGAATAGAATTCGAAAAAGACATATTAGAATCTTCATTTCAACCTTTTGAAGTTGAAACCATCAAGAAAATTCACTTAAGGTTGTTCCCCACCAAAGATAAACGAATATGGAGTGGCTCCAAAAATAGACAATTTTTGGTTAAATCAGCTTAACATTTTTAATCTAATCAACTTGAGGGTGAATACCTTAACTTTCCTTCTACTTCCCATATCAATAAATAGAAGTTGGTCCCTAAATCAATTTGGAAACGAATCTGGATTTGTTTGTTGCTCCCAAAGATCCAGGCTTTTCTTCGGAGACCGTGTGCTCAAGGGCTTACTTCAAGTGAAGGTTTGGTTCATTGGCATGTTCCTCTTGACCCTACTTGCTGCAGTGCACTGCTTCTTTGGAGTCTATTGATCATATTTTATTTACATGTCCCTTTATTCGTGCGGTCTGATTTGACTTTCCTTGTCTTATAATGTTCCCAAAGATCTAGATTTTAATCTCCTCTATTGGCTTCAAAGTTGGGATGGACCTTACAAGGTCTCAAAGGAGCTCGGGAGGCTTTGAGTCTTTCTTCTTTTATTTGTTGGTTTCTTTGGAAGGCAAGGAACGATTTATATTTTAATACCAAGATCTGGTCCCCAGCTGAAGTTGTTCTTGTTGCTGAAAAGCTTTTAAAGAGTTTAAGATGGCTTTTCAACCTTTGCTTTCTTCATCAACTCAACTTTCCTCCATGACTAAGAATTATATCCATTGGTTTCCTCCTCAAGAAGGTATTATCAAAATCAACTCTGATGCGAATTTACTTTAGGATTCTGTTGGGGAAAATAATGGTTCCTGATTAATCTAACCGTAGAAAGGGGATTTCAGAAGATGACCACGTGGCGTCTATCCATGGCATTGGAAAGAGGTCATCATGGTAAATATTGGAGGAAGCTTGTGTTCGACCCCCCAGTCTGACTCTAACAGGATGTGACAAGTAGACAAGGGTGGTTGGGCCATTAATGGATTGTCTTTAATGGCCATAAATGCTGACAACAAACATTAATGCAAGGTATGCTGACTTGACCCGCCGATTCACAGGATCTCGGTCCAAACCGACGAATCGTCAGAATATTACTTGGTAAAAGCACTATGATAGAGACAGTGTTTGGTGGTTATGGGAAACATAACCCAAAAGGGGGGTCGAAAACAATCCAAGGGGATCGAAAGGTGGCTGACGTGACGTTATAGCACGAACTAGGGGGTCGTAGGCCTAGTAACCTACTATGTCCTAAATAGTTAAATATCTAATAGAGATAGCCATAAGAATGCGTGTAAGACCCGTATCGAACTAACTGGTCTTACCACCTTGTACCAGGTCTACCTATCATGGTCGAGCCAAATGGACCAAGTGCGTGAAGAAAATAGCGAAACCAGGTATTAAACTGACCCAAAAACAGTAAAATAGAGGGCCGGGTCGCATAAACAGATAGGCAGGGTCGACCCCCTCACTAAGAAGTTAGACCCCTGATATTTTAACTGGGGGTCGGACAACTTAGAACTGAGGGTCGACGGGACCTCCGACCCCCTCATCGACCCCCTCTCTGTCGACAGAAACCACAAATAGAAAACTTTCCAAATTTCAGTGGGATTCTTTCCTAATCTCAATGGGATTTATTTTGGGAGATTCTACTCTATAAATAGGACGTCCCTAAGCCTCTTTCACTCATTTTCAAACCCTAATTGAAAGTGAGAGAACGAGAAGAGAAGGAGAAGAGAAGGAAAGTTGGAGAATATGACTAAAGGGGAGAATTCAAAGAAACCTCTGACTCTCAGCAATACCTAAGGTATGGGCATGTTTCCATTAATGATTTAAGACCTTATAATAGTTTATGAAGAGGGTATGGTTTAGGAGAAACCCAAATCATCAATCCATGGGAGGATTTCAATGAAATCCATGGAGGAAATCATGGTAGGCAAAGTAAGAAAGAAACCTAGAGTTCTAAGCCATAGAACAAGCATAGAATGGATTGTGAAAGTAAGCCATAGGACTCAAACATGAAAGAATGGACTGTAGAATGATATTCTAGACTCAACCCACGGGGGATCGCACATGGGGTCGATTGGGAGTTGACCCTACCAGACCACAGGATCGACCCCTAGTATTCGGGAAGTCCAGAAAATGGGTGGTCGCACCCAGGGTCGATGGAACATCCGACCCTGGAATCGATCCTACCTTAGGTCGCAGTAAACTGCTACCCTACCTGCGACCCACCCTGCGACCCTCGCTTAACAGCAAGCCTAAAATTGTTGGAATGACTTCTAACTAAAATCTATCGACTTGTTAGGTTTTCCTATTGATATAAAAGTGATTCTTAAAGCTTGAAGGAGGATCTACACTCAAGCAAAGGTGAGGGAACAAGACTTAAACTAATTGGCTAATAATAAATTATTTTTATTTTCTTGAGTCCAATGCCATGACTGATACTATGCGTGTATGCTTGTAATGTGCATTCAACATGTCATCCAATATTCCTGCTATTAATGTTCATGCATATTTAATTCTATTTTATTTATAACATGATGATGATGATGATGCTAGGAATAGACATGTGAATGTTTGTGTGTGGTTGGTGTGCTTGATGCGAGTGAAGCATGAGGGGAGGTGTTATGCGGTGTTTGATCCGGACACTTTAGCTTTATCTCTACTCAAGTCTTGTCCACTGACATCGTCGTATCGCCATTACCTTAGCAGAACTATTACGTCGTAGGGTGTTAGGGGAGGTGGTCTCGGACCGTGCAGTCTTCAACTTTGCCGGGGGACCTTAGCTCTATCTCTATGGACGTATTGAGGGATGCTGGGGTGAGGCCTTGGATACACTGTTTGACATTAGGATTGGTCAATTGCAAGCCCAGTTTGCAAGCCCTCACCAGCAGGGGCTTACGTGTTGATATGGGTAGGACATCAGACGAAGTGTTATGCGATGTTTGATCCGGGCACTTTAACTCTATCTCTATTCCATGTTGGGGTGGATGTGGACGACAATGGTGTTTGATCCGTTGGGTGGGCTTACACACCCTGTGTATAGAGGTGAGGCGGCCACTGAACCTTTCTATAGCACATTGCAAACTTATAAACCAAACCACAGATATAAATTGAATGCATACATATGTTTGTTGCATTGTTTTTTTTACTCACTGAGCCGTGATATGTGCTCACCCTTTCGACGTCGAATATTTTTTAGTTGATGATGCAGGTACCACGGTGGAAGACTATATGAATGCTTCTGTACATGGGCATGTTGCTGCGATGGAAGCTGAAGACTTAGTGGAGACGCATGACTCTTCATGCGAGTGCAACACATGCGTTTTTTATTAGATTTTTATTTGATTTATTAAGGAAATGTAACTGATATTTTATTTACTTATGTCTCAATTGATATAACATAACTTGATATTTTATTTATGATTATCACAATTAGATTCCTCAGTTCATTTAATATTAAGACTTTCGCTATTGTGTATTTATTCTGATTATGATTGTAGATGTGTATGGTTTAATTTCAACGGACACAACCTGTTAGAGATCCTGGTTGAACCGTTGGTTTATTAGCGGTTCATCACACCATTCTGAATAGTACGGAATTGGGGTGTGACAACTTGGTATCAGAGCTCTCAGGCCCTGTCTGTTAAACCAGTATACTTCCACAAAAGTTCGTGAACTGAGTTAGGATAAAAATTTAAAAGCTTTAATAATAACACACCATAAGCATCTGTGTTGTTTGAGACAAAAATTGAAAGAGAATAATGCATCTATTAAATTAGAAACAACTTTAGGCACATTTAAAGGAAGAACAAACGTATATATATACAAGTCTAAACCAGAGTACAGTCCACAACCTGGACAGTTACTCTGAAGTACAAAAAGAAAGATAAAAAGAAAATACATCAAGAAGCTGGAGGTGATGGGGGAGGCGGTGCCTCGCGGTCTCTGTCATAATCCTCAGCATAGACTTTAGTCAATCAAGCTATCTGAGTCTGGGTCGTCTAGAAACTAGCTGTGAGATCACCCACCCGTTGGTCAATCACGCCCTGAGCATCCCTAAGCTCTCCCACCCACTGATCCGACAAGCGCTGAGCATCCAGAAGCTGTCTCACCCGCTGATCGGACATGCGCTGAGCATCTAGAAGCTCTCCCATCCTCATATCAGACATGCGCTGAGCCTCTCGAATCTCATGCAATATCCCCATCATGTCATCAGAAGGTGGGTATAAAGGACCAACTGCATGTGAAGGACCAGCTGCATAAGAAGGATCAGCTCCCGTAGCATGAGTAGGTGATGGAGGAGGTATAGAATCCACATCCATATATAAACGATCATCATCACCCCCATGAACCCCTGCTCCAGCGGCTGCTGCTGCTGCCTCAGCGTCAGCCATCTCCACTCGAGTACGTGGACGCACCAGAGCGTTCCTCTCATCGTCGCTGACCTGGGCATCCCGCATGCCCATCTTACAGATGGCCTCCCAATCCAGAGGTGATGAGAAGGATTTCTCCTGAATCCTCTCATCCACCATGTCAACACCCAGGCGGGTAAGCAGCATAGAGATCATGCGTCCATAAGGCAGGTTGCCAGTATGACCGGGCAACGTAGCACTGATCATCGTCCGCATGATGATGTAAGGAAGGCAGACGGGCTGCCTAGTGCAGATACAGATTACAACGAATCTTGGGTCAACCTTGGGAGATCCTCTCGTAGTGCCCACTCGAGGTATCGGGTTGTCTTTGAATAATCTTGCAGTACACCCGAGGCTCTGGACGAAGGTAGATCGCTTTCCTCTCCCAGCAATCCTCTCTGATGATCTGACGGTCAATCTCAGCTCTCATCTCCAATGAAAAGAACTGGGGCTCTCCAGGAGCACAGAACACCAAGGGGCCATCGTATGAAATGCCCAACAAGTCGGCTAGCTGCCGATAATCAAATGAAATCTTGACTCCCTTGACGTAGCTGGTGATCCAGAGCTCTCTACCCCTCTCGGTATCATTGTAATCCCCCACCACTTGGAGATTATAGTAGAACTGTCTCACCAAATCCGGCTGAGTGCAGGCATCATAGGTGATCACAGGAAGCCAGCCCATGTCATCAGAAGCCCTCTCCACATCGAACAAGGCCAGGCTAGCCAAGTCCACCCGGCGACCTCCCTCTACCTTCTTACGAGAGTAGCGGGCATACTGTGTCTCCGCCTCGTTAGAACGGAAGCGGACTGGGTCATGAACCCTGGGTACTTTGGTACGTGCCATACTATCTGCAAAAAAAAAACAAAGGAAAACAAATAGTGGTTTAGTCAATATGAAAAACCTAAAACTTTCGATAGTATAATGACGTAAATTGGTCAAAAGCCTCACTTTTCACCCATACATGTGGGCAGGAGGACTAATAAAGGTTTTAAACAATCCTGCAAGACTCATACAGTTGGAAATTTCATCTAAAGAGATCGAATTTGAAGAAATTTCAAGAAATTCAAAAATCTCGACAAATTAGGATAAATTCCGACAAGCGCTGAGCATCCAGAAGCTGTCTCACCCGTTGATCGGACATGCGCTGAGCATCTAGAAGCTCTCCCATCCTCAGATCAGACATGCGCTGAGCCTCTCGAATCTCATGCAATATCCCCATCATGCATCAGAAGGTGGGTATGAAGGACCAACTGCATGTGAAGGACCAGCTGCATAAGAAGGACCAGCTCCCATAGCATGAGTAGGTGATGGAGGAGGTATAGAATCCACATCCATATATAAACGATCATCATCACCCCCATGAACCCCTGCTCCAGCGGCTGCTGCTGCTGCCTCAGCGTCAGCCATCTCCACTCGAGTACGTGGACGCACCAGAGCGTTCCTCTCATCGTCGCTAACCTGGGCATCCCGCATGCCCATCTTACAGATGGCCTCCCAATCCAGAGGTGATGATAAGGATTTCTCCTGAATCCTCTCATCCACCATATCAACACCCAGGCGGGTAAGCAGCATAGAGATCATGCGTCCATAAGGCAGGTTGCCAGTATGACCGGGCAACGTAGCACTGATCATCGTCCGCATGATGATGTAAGGAAGGCAGACGGGCTGCCTAGTGCAAATACAGTACAACAGATACTGGGTCAACTGGGAGATCCTCTCGTAGTGCCCACTCTGAGGTATCAGGTTGTGCTGAATAATCTTGCAGTACACCCGAGGCTCTGGACGAAGGTAGATCGCTTTCCTCTCCCAGCGATCCTCTCTGATGATCTGACGGTCAATCTCAACTCTCATCTCCAATGAAAAGAACTGGGGATCTCCAGGAGCACCGAACACCAAGGGGCCATCGTATGAAATGCCCAACAAGTCGGCTAGCTACCGATAATCAAATGAAATCTTGACTCCCTTGACGTAGCTGGTGATCCAGAGCTCTCTACCCCTCTCGGTATCATTGTAATCCCCCACCACTTGGAGATTATAGTAGAACTGTCTCACCAAATCCGGCTGAGTGCAGGCATCATAGGTGATCACAGGAAGCCAGCCCATGTCATCAAAAGCCCTCTCCACATCGAACAAAGCCAGGCTAGCCAAGTCCACCCGGCGACCTCCCTCTACCTTCTTACGAGAGTAGCGGGCATACTGTGTCTCCGCCTCGTTAGAACGGAAGCGGACTGGGTCATGAACCCTGGGTACTTTGGTACGTGCCATACTATCTGCAAAAAAAAAAACAAAGGAAAACAAATAGTGGTTTAGTAAATATGAAAAACCTAAAACTTTCGATAGTATAACGACGTAAATTGGTCAAAAGCCTCACTTTTCACCCATACATGTGGGCAGGAGGACTAATAAAGGTTTTAAACAATCCTGCAAGACTCATACAGTTGGAAATTTCATCTAAAGAGATCAAATTTGAAGAAATTTCAAGAAATTCAAAAATCTCGACAAATTAGGATAAAAATGGGAAATTTCAAGTTTCTCGATAACCAACTGATGAAACTCAAATATTTTGTAGGGCTTTCGTCCATTGAGTCACCAACAACAAAAGCCCCCAATAAAAATCGAATTTTTACGATTGGAAAAAGTTTAATTTGAATAAAATGATATAAATGAACAAAAACCTAGTTAGGAAACCCTAAAAACATGAAACTGTAGAGAACATACCTATAGACGAGGAGCAGACATCGAAATGAGAAGAAAATATCACCAATAGGTCCGAGTTGTCACTATAGCAACTCAGAGGGACGAGCCGAGTCGAAAAGGAGGAGGAAGAATGAGAAATGGATTCAAAATCAGGATTAAAAACCTGATTTTTTGGTCCGAGGGTCGGAGAATTCTACCAAAACATCCAACCCCCTCATCGACCCACGGCTCTCGATGATCTGACAGAGAACCAGGGGTCGAACCCTGGGTCGGACATCCATCGACCCCTGGCTCTCTGTAAGAATCAGTGATTCTCAGGGTCGCATACTGAGGGTCGGACATCCATCGACCCTGCAGTGAAAAATACAGTATTTTTTACAGAATGATCTGAAAATTTTGAAATTTTCATTGGTTAGTGGATTTAAACTATGATAATGAAGTATATAATGGTTGCCTTACGTATTCTATGATTTTCAGGTATTCCCACTACCAGAACAGATAATGGCTGGACGTAGAGTGACCAGACAAAGCCGTAACTCTATCCCACCACCACCACCTGTGGGGGAAGACAGCCAGATACACACAGAAACACAGGAGAATACGAACACAGCACCGTCCGTAATTAATGGGCAGGAAAATCCTACAAATCTGTCAGCTCCACCTACAGAGCTGGCTACAGCCATAATGAATTTGGCCCAACAGCTGCAGCAAATACAACAGACACAAGCTACTATGCAAGCTGCCATAGGCATGACCTTTCCAGCTGCACAGACGACAACGATGCCAGCAGGACAGGCAAGCACAGCACCAGGGGGAAGTAACACAGTACCCTACGCACCTCAGACTCCCATCATGCAGGCTCAAGTACAAAACCCTGAAGTAGCTCCGGGTGGATATCAATACCAACCACCTATGTATGGGGCTTATGTCCCGCATCAACTAGACCACTCCAGACTGGTGGAGCGTTTTCTGAAGATGAAGCCCAAGGAGTATAGTGGTAAGCCAGCTGATCCGTTGTGGCCAGCACACTGGATCAATGAGTTGGAGAAAAATTTCACGATGATGACAGTGAATGAAGAAGAAAAGGTATTGTGTGCAACATTCATGCTGAAAGGCGATGCACACCACTGGTGGAAGTCCACACGGACATATCTGATGACAAAGCACACCCAATTGACTTGGGATATATATAAGGAGGCATTCTTTGAGAAGTATTTTCCTAGGAGTTTCAGAGATTCTATGGAGAAGGAGTTCCTGAGTGTTTATCAGGGACAGATGACTGTCGATGGATACCAACAGCGTTATGAGGAGCTATTTTTCTTTGCACCAGTCAGTATGCAGGTGGAAGATAAAAAGACCCGAAGGTTCGTCATGGGACTTAGGGGAAGCATACGTGAACATGTTCTTGGACTTGAAAAGAAAATCTACAATGAAGCTGTACAAATTTCTCGAGTGATAGAGTCAAGCCAGAAAGAGAGTTGCCTTGCTCAAAATAAAGGAATCAAAAGGCCAAATGGAAATTCTTACAACGGAGGGAACACCAAGGTATTCAAACCCTTCCGTACTCAAGGTTTCAATGCTGCAGCCATGACTACTTCAGCAGCTCAACAGCAACAAAAGCCAAATAATGAAGGGTTAAAATGTTATAACTGCAATCAAGTGGGACATTATTTTCGGCCCAAGAAGCAACTACCACAAGGCAGAGTTTACGCGGTTACATCTGAGGATGCTGCCACATCGCCTGATGTGGTCACAGGTATGACCTAAATCTTATCATTTTTGTTACATTATGTAAGCATGTAAACTAAACCAAAACAAATTACAGGTATCGTACCTATTAATGGCATTCCTGCCAGAGTACTCTTTGATTCAGGAGCTACTCATTCCTTTATATCTGTGTCATTTGGAAAGAAGCTAAATCTACCCCTCAAATCCTTAGACTACAAACTGCTTGTACGATCGCCTATGGGATTAGAAGTGGTATTATAAAAAGGTTATGGACCATGTCCAGTTCTTATTGACGAGAAGACTTTGGATGCAACCTTGATCCAACTTGAGATGGCAGACTTTGACGTCATATTGGGAATGGACTGGTTAGCATGGCATTTTGCAAACCTATTATGTGCCGAAAAGAAGCTGACATTTAAAGACAAGGAAGGAGTAGAGTTCAGTTTTTCGAGAACCAAACTTCCCCGTAAACGAAAGCTCATACTCTCTGCATTAAAGGCTAGGAAGTGCCTTGAGAAAGGAGCAGTTGGGTATCTAATATCTGTGGTCGATCTTACCAAGGAAGCACCACGAATGGAGGATATTGATGTCGTACGTGACTATCCAGATGTATTTCCTGAAGAACTACCAGGACTACCACCCGACTGTGAGCATAGATGTCCACCCATGCTGAATGGACGGTGAATGATTTGGAGTCGCCACCTAGATTAAGGTCTAGGACCTAAAATGTAGCCTCATCCTGAGATAAGACTTCTATTGACTCATGACCCAACATATCGGATTTGGTCCAACAGAGAACGGATAAGCGTTCAAAGTACAGTTTGGGAAGGTGTTAGGCACCCAAAACTGCCCGATCCAAAAATCGGCGTCCTATGTGATTCTACTTTCCTTAGACTCTATGGTTCTGATTGTTCATGGTCAATGGATGATGACTAGGGCTCATGGGGGATTCTATGCCAAGTTTCTAAATTCTTCTAGCTTAAGTTCAGCCAAACATGTTCTCAAAGTAAGAAAAATAAACAAAATAATATACAATGAACCGAACCAAAGATGGTTCGGTGATGGACTGAATCTGAGATGTCCAAAACATCTCAAATTGCCTACGTATTCCAATCCTGGAAATCAAGTCCAAAACATAGTTCGAGACGAAAAGTGATTAAGGTTTATGGATGTGGATTATGATTAAGCTTTCTTAGATTCAATTTATTCAAGTTGAAGTTTATGCTTGATGATGATTGAGATTGAATCTAGAGATAGCCTAAATGGATCGAAGTGAACGAGGATATGGATACGGATATGGATATGGGGGACCTAAGGATACTAAGATGGGGTACCGTACTTGGAGAGTCCTCCAAGTTGCCTACGTATTCCAGAGGTCCTGGAAATCAGGTACAACGTAGTTCGTTTCGTGGGTTGTACTCTCAGGGAGTAAGGTGTGGCTCTCAGGGAGTCAGATTTGTACTCTCAGGGAGTAGGGTTGTACTCTCAGGGAGTAGGGTTGTACTCTCAGGGAGTAGGGTTTGTACTCTCAGGGAGTAGGGTTGTTCTCTTAGGGAGTTGGATTTGTACTCTCAGGGAGTAGGGTTTGTACTCTCAGGGAGTAAGGTTGTTCTCTCAGGGAGTTGGATTTGTACTCTCAGGGAGTAGGGTTGTTCTCTCAGGGAGTTGGATTTGTACTCTCAGGGAATAGGGTTGTTCTCTCAGGGAGTTAGATTTGTACTCTCAGGGAGTAGGGTTTGTACTCTCAGGGAGTAAGGTTTTGTACTCTCAGGGAGTAAGGTTTGTACTCTCAGGGAGTAGGGTTGTACTCTCAGGGAGTAGGGTTGTTCTCTCAGGGAGTTGGATTTGTACTCTCAGGGAGTAGGGTTGTTCTCTCAAGGAGTTGGATTTGTACTTTCAGGGAGTAAGGTTTGTATTCTCAAGGAGTGATGTTTGTACTCTTAGGGAGTAAGGTTTGTACTCTCAGGGAGTAAGGTTTGTACTCTCAGGGAGTAAGGTTTGTACTCTCAGGGAGTAAGGTATGGCTCTCAGGGAGTTGGATTTGTACTCTCAGGGAGTAGGGTATGGGGGCACATTGATTGAGGTGTGGAACCGTATCTGGGAGTTTTCCAGACTACCTACGTATCTCAGGGTATTGACCTGAGAATCAGGATCCGCGTAGTTCGAAATGGCACTGTTCATTGGGTGACTTGGGTCAGAATATGGGCGGTCCAGTTGGACCGAAAGATAATCCTAGATGATCTGTGGTTGGATTCACATTACACCTATCAAGATTCTGCATCCTAGGGGAAATGAACTGAGCGGTAGGGATCGTCCTAAACTACCCTTGTCACTTACTACCCTGATTTTGGAATTGTTGGGCTAAGCTTCATGATTCTTGATTAAGACTTTTATCATTTTCCATTATTACCCTTCCCATGAATGTGGGTGCCTATATGCACGTCCCCACACCTAAGAATGTCTTCTATCAGTGTACATACACGGCAGTTCGACTAGGGTGCAGCGAAAAGTAAATTCTTGCCAACATAAACATCATTCAATCATGGCATTAGCAAGCAGATCAGCATGGCAGTGTGTACAAAGCTAGCATTGTAAACATGTGAACAGGGTAGCGCATAATATGACAGCGTAATCAAGGGACATGATAGATGCATGGATATAACGACATAGACGATATCAGATCCTTAATCTAACGGTTATATCTCTTCAAAAAATGATGATCATGATCAACACTTAGATTTCATCAAAATAGCCAAGATCAACGGCTCAGATCTCATCAAATAGCTATAATCGCGATCAATGATTCATATCTCATCAAGATAGCTATGATCTATGACTTAAATCTCCTATCAAGATATAATCATGTTCAGACTAAGAAATCAATGGCTCAGATTTGTCTAAATCAATTATGATCCAGATTCAACAATCTACATCACTCAAAATACCCACGATGACAATCCAACGGTTCAAATTACTCAAGATCATAATCTAACCGTTCAGATTCATCAAAAATAAACATGATCAAGATTTAACGGTTTAGATTCACCAAAATCACTTACGATGACAATCCAACGGTTCAAATCGCCTAAGATCATAATCTAACCATTCAGATTCATTTAAATCATTCCCAAAGATAATCTAACGGTCCAGATTGCTCAAGATCATATTCTAACCGTTCAGATTTATCAAAAACACTCATGCTCAAGATTTAATGATTTAGATTCACCAAAATCGCTTACGATGACAATCCAACGGTTAAAATTACTTAAAATAACATCTAGTGACCATATTAAAATTCACATTAAAAATTTATGATCAAAGGATATTATAATCGCATCAAAATTCCAAACCGATGGCTATGATCAACTCATTAAAATTTCATATCATATGGTCATGATCAATTCTCATAAAATTAAGATCATGTGGTTGGATCAACCACATTAGAAATTCCAATCATATGGTCGAATCAATCAATCATATGGCCGGACCAATCACATAAAATTTCAATCCTATAGTCGGATCAAATTTCATCACATTAAATTCCATGATCAACGGTTTGATTTTCATCATGTTGAAATATTAACATCAATGGTTCTCAATAAACATTAGATAGACATGATGGTTCAAATGTCAAAAAATGATCGGTGATAAAGAATAAAATTAAATAAATAAATAAATTTAAATAATATTCACGTACCAAGCAAACAAAAGGTCGAAATACAATGTAAAATCCCATATTAATTATATACAGTATAACAACATAGATTAAAATAATAATAATAAAAATATACAACATAATATCAAAAGGTGGAAATAATGATGCACAAAAATATCAAAGATTAAATAAATAAATATGATACAATATATCGTGAGATACCAAATCAGGATAAATAATAATATATACATGGTACCATATAAGATGTCAAAAATAATATTAAAATATCAAAGATAGGAATACGTATGCAAAATGATATGTCATATGCAAGCAAAAAATCCGAAATTTAAAACAAACAAATAACAACAAGCTTGCAAGTGACTGTAAAGGGAGAAGAAAAAAAGAAGCTAACCTGGTTCGAGGTGTTGCCGATGGTCGTCACAGCAGGTCGTGAAGATTGTCGAGGGTCATCGCAAGGTGTCGCGAGGTGGTCGGGGATTGACCGATGATGATCGCAGGTGGTGTCGTAGGTGAGGTAGGTGGTGAGAAGGAGGAGCAGAGGTGGTCGGGTGCCAATTTTCCTTTCAGCCGTAGCTCAGACCAAAGATGGTCTGTTACAGCAAAAATATAAGAAAGAAAACAAACTGCCCGAAAAAAAAAAGTCCTCTTTCTCATTCGGTTGAGATGGGATTTTATAGCAGCTGGAGAGTTTGATGAAGGGAGGTAGTAGCATGGAGAGGAGTGGCGGTGAGATCGGTGGCAGCATGGAGAGGAGTGCGGTGAGATCGGTGGCAGCATGGAGAGGAGTGCGGCAGCATGGAGAGGAGTGGCGATGAGAAGAGGTGGCAGCATGGAGAGGAGTGGCGGTGGGGTGTTCAGTGATTCTGCCGGGTAGGTATGTGGCAGTGTGGCAAGAGGGTTGTCGGATGGGTGTTAATGAAGTATGGGAGGCGGAGTGATTCGTTGGACTGCTGCGGAGTCGTGTTGATGAAGCTGCTAAATAGCATGAGTTGCAGGTCCATGGGAGTAGGGGTGAGGGAGAATTGCTGATTTCTATCAGTTTTCTCTGTACAAGCATGGACGGAGTAGGGTGCATAGAAGTGGGGTGTTGCACGGTAGCAACACCCCCACATTCTCTCTCTCTCTCTCTCTCTCTCTCTCTCTCTCTCTCTCTCTCTCTCTCTCTCTCTCTCTTCCTCTCTCTCTTTCTTTCTCTCTCTTCCACTCTTTCTTCCTCTCTTTCGTCTTTTTCTGCTCTCTCTCTCTTCATCTCTCTTACTCTCTCTCTTTCTCCCTTTCTCTCTCTCTCTCTTTCTCTCTTCCTTCCTCTCTCTCTCTCTCTCTCTCTCTCTCTCTCTCTCTCTCTCTCTCTCTTATTGGACTCCTCATCTTGACATATACATACAAATATATATAATATACTATAATATAATATAGTATAATATAGTATAAATAGCATAATAATATAATATATATATATATATAACAAGTACATACACATGGACCGACCCGACTCGACCTGGGCCGGTCTGGGTTGGGTCGGGCTGGACTGATTGAGTTTGACAGGGTTAGACTAAATTGGGTTTGGACTTGGTTGGGCTGAGTAAGTATGGACTGGGTTGATTTCTCTCTCTATATGAGTCCTCTCAGCTTGCAATTCCGCATGAAAATTTCGACGGCCTTTCTCTCAGATTTTCCACGTCCACTTTGAAGAGGACGGACAAAGGAGCACACTGGTGCTTGAATCGTCTGATTCGGACGTCAGATGAACAAAATATGTAGAATTGGAGCTTTGACGATAATTCGGCTAGCAACTTTGCATGGGACCCGTAGGCGACTTCTGCCCAAAATTCTTTACGTCCACTTTGAAGAGGACGGACAATGGAGCATAGTGGCACTTGAATCGTCTGATTCGGACTTCGGATGATCAAGATATAAAGAATTGGAGTTTTGATGATAATCCAATCGACAACTTTGCATGGGACCCGCTGACGTCTTTCGCCCAAAATTCTTCACGTCCACTTTGAAGAGGACAGGCAATGGAGCACAGTAGCGCTTGAATCGTCGGATTTGGATGTCGGACGATCAAGATATGGTCGAATGAAGTCCGATCGATTTAAATCACGATAATTTTCCCAATAAATCCTTAATTTATGATAATTTACAGAAAAGCCATTGGATTTAATAAGCCAATTTCAATCCGACTAAAATTGCGACATCTTCTTCGTTTGATATCGGAATTGAATGATTCTGGTATCATTTCGAAAGTATTTCCATGACCTTGCTATAGGGCCCGCCAAAATCAGCTTTGAAATCACCACTTATCGTTCAAACCTTGAATTGACCCGCAACCCTTCTGAATATGCCCACCAAGACTCTTGTTCATGGCTGGGGATGGCAAAAATGGGGTGCTTACACCGACCGTGCTACAGAGTTTGTTATAGATCTGATACCCGGAGCCGCACCAGTATCTAAAACACCTTATCGAATGGCTCCTACTGAACTAAAGAAATTAAAAGTACAATTACAAGAACTGCTGGACAAGGGCTACATCTGACCTAGCATATCACCGTGTGGAGCGCCAGTATTATTCGTAAAGAAGAAGGACGGTAGTGTTCGATTGTGTATAGACTACCGAGAACTGAATAAACTGACAATCAAGAATCGATATCCATTGCCTCAGATCGATGACCTGTTCGATCAGTTGCAAGGTGCCAAAGTGTTCTCCAAGATCGATCTTTGGTCAGGCTACTATCAGTTGAAGATTAAGGACGGTGCTATCCCCAAGACAGCATTCAGGACCAGATATGGACATTATGAATTTTTGGTCATGTCTTTCGGATTGACGAACACACCAGCAACCTTTATGGAACTTATGAATCGGGTATTCCACGATATGTTGGATACGTCGGTTATTGTATTTATCGATGATATATTGGTCTACTCCAAGGACAAGGAAAACTCATATAAAGAATCTAAACGATGTTCTGCAGCGATTACGGAAGGAGAAGCTCTACGCCAAATTTACAAAGCGTGAGTTTTGGCTAAAGGAAGTCGCTTTTTCTAGGCCATGTTGTATCCGCTGAAGGAATTAAAGTGGATCCTAGCAAGATCGAAGCTATTGTAAAGTGGGAAGCACCGAAGAGCATTGCAGAAATTAGAAGTTTCTTAGGTCTAGCTGGGTATTATCGACGATTTATGGAAAACTATTCCCGAATTTCCTTACCTCTCACCAGTTTGACTAAGAAGGGCGAGAAGTTTGTTTGGACTGATAAATGCGAGAAGAGTTTCCAAACATTGAAGTTTAGATTGATATCTGCTCCAATCTTGACCATTACGATTCCAGGACAGCCATTTATTTTGTACACTGATGCATCAGGATTGGGAATATGATGTGTACTTATGCAAGGAGAACAGGTAATTGCTTATGCCTCAAGACAATTGAAGACACATGAGAAGAACTATCTCACTCATGATTTGGAATTAGCGGCAGTAGTACATGCTGTCAAAATATGGAGACATTATTTATACGGAGAGAAATTTCAGATTAAATAAGACTATAAGAGTCTTACTTACCTCTTTAATCATAAGGAGTTGAATATGAGACAAAGAAGATGGATGGAACTATTGAAAGACTATGATTGTGATATCCAGTATCATCCGGGGAAAGCTAATGTGGTTGCTGACGCACTGAGTAGAAAGGCAATGATGAAATCTCAAGAGGAGGTTAGCACCACTGCTGCACTGTGTGCTATCAGAAAAGTATTCAATTACGGTAATGAACAGTTTGTGATAGATGCACCGGGTGAATCAATCAACCAAGGGTTTATCCATCGGTTTGCAAGTATGTTCGTCACATTGAAGATTGTACCCAACATACTTGATGAAGTGAAAACAGCGATTAAATCAGACCCTTATCTAAGAACTGTACAGGAAGACATCAAAAAAGGTAGGACTACTCCTGAGTTCACCTTAGATGATGAAAGGGTACTGAAGTACAAAGGAAGAATATGTGTACCTGAAACAGAAAATTTGGACATTAGACACCGACTAATGAAGGAAGCCCATACCACCACCTATTCGATACACCCTGGAAGTACAAAAATGTATCATGACCTAAAGAAATTATATTGGTAGAGAGGAATGAAAGCAGATATAGTCAAGTTCGTGTCTGAATGGCTAAATTGTCAGAAGGTGAAAGCTGAACGGCAAAGACCAGCAGGACTGTTACAGCCATTACTGGAACCAGCATGGAAATGGGACTGCATCACTATGGACTTCGTCACCAGGTTACCATTGACTCCCTGAGTAGTTGACGCAGTTTGGGTGATTGTAGACCGACTGACTAAAACGGCTCGATTTATAGCTATACGACCTCAGTATACACTGGAGAGGTTAGCTAAATTGTATGTGGACAACATTGTCAGATTACAGGGTGTACCTGAAAGCATTGTGTCCGACAGAGATCCACGTTTTACTTTAAAGTTTTGGGAAGGATTGCAGAAGGCTATGAGTACAACATTAAAGTTCAGTACTGCATTCCATCCTCAGACAGACGGACAATCGGAGCGCACCATTCAGATTCTGGAAGACATGCTCCGAGCTCGTGTAATTGATTTTAAAGGATCATGGGATGAAAAGTTACCACTGATTGAGTTCGCTTACAACAATAGCTATCAGGCTACTATACAGATGTCACCTTATGAAGCACTGTATGGCAGGAAGTGTCGAACTCCTTTGTTTTGGAATGAAGTTGGAGAACATAGTATCGTTGGACCGAAATTTGTTGAAGAGACATGTACAGTAGTCGACATTATCAAGGAACGAGTAAGAATGGCTCAAAATCGTCAGAGGCAATATGCAGATACTAGACGCCGAGACCTTGAATTCGCCGTAGGTGATAAGTCAAAGTGTCACCTATGCGAGGTTTGAAACGGTTCGGACAGAAAGGGAAACTTAGTCCGAGATATGTCAGACCATATGAAATTCTAGCTAAACGTGGAAAAGTGGCTTACTAGTTAGCACTACCACCATCTATGTCAAGTGTGAATGATGTATTTCATATCTCCTTATTGAAGAAGTATGTCAGAGATCCAACGCACGTATTGACAGTAGATCTACCTGATTTGAGTGAGCATTTGACGTTTGAAGTAGCACCAACTGAAATCACCAGTCAAAAGGTGCAACGACTACGCAACCGTGACATTTATTATGTTAAGGTCACCTGGAGAAGTCGAGATATAGAAGAAATCACATGGGAAGAAGAGAATGCTATGCAAAAGCAATACCCTCATCTATTCGAATCGGAAGGTATGTATAATTTCGAGGACAAAATTTTTATAAGTAAGGGGGAGTTGCAAGACCCGTATCAAAGTAACCAGTCTTACCACCTTGTACCAGGTCTACCTATCATGGTCGAGCCAAATGGACCAAGTACGTGAAGGAAATAGCGAAATCAGGTATTAAACTGACCCAAAAACAGTAAAATAGAGGGCCGGGTCGCATACCCAGATACACAGGGTCGACCCCCCCTCACTAAGAAGTCAGACCCCTAATATTTTAACTGGGGGTCAAACAATTTAGAACGAGGGTCGACGGGACCTCCGACCCCCTCATCGACCCCCTCTCTGCCAACAAAAATCGCAAATAGGAAACTTTTTAAATTTCAGTGGGATTCTTTTCTAATCTCAATGGGATTTATTTTGGGAGATTCTATTCTATAAATAGGACATCCTTAAGCCTCTTTTACTCCTTTTGAAACTCTAATTGAAAGTGAGAGAAAGAGAAGAGAAGGAGAAGAGAAGGAAAGTTGGAGAAGAAGACTAAAGGGGAGAATTCAGAGAAACCTCTAACTCTCAGCAAAACCTAAGGTATGGGTATGTTTTCATTAATGATTTAAAACCTTAAAATAGTTTATGAAGAGGGTATGGTTTAGGAGAAACCCAAATCATCAATCCATGGGAGGATTTCAATGAAATCCATGGAGGAAATCATGGTAGGCAAAGTAAGGAAGAAACCTAGAGTTCTAAGCCATAGAACAAGCATAGAATGGATTGTGAAAGTAAGCCATAGGACTCAAACATGAAAGAATGGACTGTATAATGATATTCTCGACTCAACCCACGGGGCACATGGGGTCGATTGGGAATCGACCTTACCAGACCACAGGATCGACCCCCAGTATTTGAGAAGTCCAGAAAAGGGGTGGTCGCACCCAGGGTCGATGGAACATTCGACCCTGGCATCGACCCTACCCTGGGGGGTCGCAGTAAACTGCTACCCTACCTGCGACCCACCCTGCGAGCCTCGCTTAACAGCAAGCCTAAAATTGTCGAAATGACTTCTAACTAAAATCTATCGACTTGTTAGGTTTTCCTATTGATATAAAAGTGATTCTTAAAGCTTGTAAGAGGATCTACACTCAAGCAAAGGTGAGGGAACAAGACCTAAACTAATTGGCTAATAATAAACTATTTTTATTTTCTTGAGTCCAATGCCATGACTGATACTATGCGTGTATGCTTGTAATGTGCATTCAACATATCATCCAATATTCTTGCTATTAATGTTCGTACATTTTTAATTCTATTTTATTTATAACATGATGATGATGAAGATGCTAGGAATAGACATGTGAATGTTTGTGTGTGGTTGGTGTGCTTGATGCGAGTGGGGCATGAGGGGAGGTGTTATGCGGTGTTTGATCTGGGCACTTTAGCTCTATCTCTACTCAAGTCTTGTCCACTGACATCGTCGTATCGCCATTACCTTAGCAGAACTATTACGTCGTAGGGTGTTAGGGGAGGTGGTCTCGGACCGTGTAGTCTTCGACTCTGCCGGGGGGCCTTAGCTCTATCTCTATGGACGTATTGAGGGATGCTGGGGTGAGGCCTTGGATACACTATTTGACATTAGGATTGGTTAGTTGCGAGCCCAGTTTGCAAGCCCTCACCAGCAGGGGCTTACGTGTTGGTTCTTTTGCTTTATCTCTATTCCATGTTGAGGTGGATGTGGACGACAATGGTGTTTGATCCGTTGGGTGGGCTTACACACCCTGTGTATAGAGGTGAGGCGGTCACCGAACCTTTCTATAGCACATTGCAAACTTATAAACCAGACCACAGATATGAATTGAATGCATGCATATGTTTGTTGCATTGTTTTGTTTACTCACTGAGCCGTGATGTGTGCTCACCCTTTCGACGTCGAATATTTTTAGTTAATGATGCAGGTATCATGGTGGAAGACTATATGAATGCTTCTGTACATGGGCATGTTGCTGCGATGGAAGCTGAAGACTTAGTGGAGACGCATGACTCTTCATGCGAGTGCAACGCATGCGTTTTTTATTAGATTTTTAATTGATTTATTAAGGAAATGTAACTGATATTTTATTTACTTATGTCTCGGTTGATATAACATAACTTGATATTTTATTTATGATTATCATAGTTAGATTCTTAAGTTCATTTAATATTAAGACTTCCGCTCTTGTGTATTTATTCTGATTATGGTTGTGGATGTGTATGGTTTAATTTCAACGGATACAGCCTATTAGAGATCCTGGTTGAACCGTTGGTTTATTAGCGGTTCATCACACCATTCTGAATAGTGTGGAATTGAGGTGTGACAAAGCGGGCCTAAAAAAGGAAGGTGCACATGTTTGTGAATCTATATTTATTTAACGCACAGGCTTGTAAAGGACACAATGGATATACAAAGAAAAGCTCTTGCTCTCCATCTTGTTATCTCTCCCATTTTCTTAATTCCCTTTACATAAGTTATTTGCACCATATCCGAGTTGGTGGTAAAGTAGGGAAGGTCTTTGAACATTCACACCTCAGGGAACCCTTTGTTCAAAAAGGAACTCCGGTGTTTCACTGCGAGTTCCATATTTGACTGTCTTGGTCAATCCCCTTACGGATTCCATCGACAACAGTTTGGCACCCATCGTGGGGCCCTGACGTTTTCTGTTGGTTCAAGCCTTTTCTCTTTGATTTTCCCAGACCTTTTTCCTTTTTCGGGTTATTCCCATTCCCTTTCTATCTACTTTGAACCAGTGCTCCAGATATTGACATGGCACTAGCAAGAAGGGCTGAAAGTTCTTACAACTTACGAGAAACTCAAGCCAGAGAGGGCCAGATCCCCAAGATATATTTCCTGAAGGACCAGCCAATGAAGGAGCGGGCGGTTCTAACCCCAATCCGCCCAGTATGTCTCCAGGGAGAAGTTTGACAGACTGGCCCAGCAGTTGGCGGCTCTGACAGAACTGCTACAACAACGGCCAACAGGAGTACCAACGACTTCTGTGCCCCCAGTAGACGTACCTGAAGTCCCTCAAAGATCACAACAATCTAGACGCTCTGTGTCACGCGCCGTGTCGCCTAGCCTAAGGGGGGAAAGCCCATCAGTGGATTCGTATAACCGACAGGGTCGAAGCAGTCAGTGGGGGGGACCCACGACCTCTATCTGTCCCGGGGGTCGATCCCACTGAAGTGGTGGAAAGCAGTCAGGAGTCTTTGGGCGTTTCTCACCGATCGACGACCTCTCGGAGGACAAGATCGCTGTAAAAAGCCAGATGGGCTAGAGCCGGAGTATACACTGAAGCGGAGGTGGCGCGGGAGGCCCAAAGAAGGGTCGACGAGGCTAGACGTGCCAGAGAAGATGCTCAAGCCAGAGTCAATGCTGCTCGACAGGCCCGTGAAAATGTTCAAGCAAGAAACCAAGAAGCCAGAAGACTTCAACAAGACACCCAAGCCAGGGTCGAAGAGGCCAGACGGATCCGAGAAGAGGTCCAGGCTCGAGTGGATGCGACGTGAGGAGAAAGGATGGCGGCTGCACCCTCTGTTGCGGTGCCGTCAACTGCTGCACCAGTGGTGACAATACCAACAGTAGATAGTTCCCATGCAGCGAATGAGAACACTGAGAGACTAGAACGTCTCGTTAGAGAACTAACAGATCGAGTACAGCAGGTGGAGAGAGGGGTCGATTCAGCAGCTTTACAGGAGTATGCCACAGAGACAGCATTGATGGATGAAGTCATGAACCATCCCTTACCTTCTGGTTTTACCATTCCAAATATAGGATGGTATGATGGCAAGATGGATCCGGAGAAGCATTTGGACAACTTCAAGGTGGGGATGGTCATTTATGGCCACCACGATGTCCTATGCTATAGAGCCTTCCCATCCACATTGCAGGAAACAAGAAGAACGTGGTTCAACAATCTTCCCCCACAATCAGTAGGTACTTTCAAAGAACTCAGTAGTTTGTTCCTCTCCCACTTTCAGGGGAGTCGGGTATAGAAGAAAAATCTGTCCCATCTGATGGCGGTCAAGCAAGGTGAAAAAGAGCCACTGCGACAGTTCGTCACTCGCTTCCTAGGAGTGGCAGGAGAAATCAAGGACTTACAAACGGATGTGGTCGTTTCGACCCTATCCAAGGCATGCAGAGATCCCCAGCTAATGTTCTCCCTCAACAAGAAGCACCCACGAACTCATGCAGAAATTTTCAGTCGTTGTGATAGATATGCATCCGGGGCGGAGGCAGTGGTGGAGTTATCCGGGCCGGCAAGCACAAATCCTACAGTGGCGGAGAAGAAGAAAGGAGAACCTTCAGAGAAAGCTCCGAAAGAAGGAGTCCAGCAAGAAGACCAAGGTGGCGAAAGAATTATACCCCATTCGACCCGTACCAGAGTACACACCTCTCAACGGAACCATGACGAAGATACTGAATATCAAAAGGGGCGATGTACTCTTGGTCCCACCACCGCCGATGATTGCTCGATCGGAGGAGCGCAACCAACGACTGTATTACGCACATCATCGAGACCATGGCCATGATACCAATTCCTGTCGGCACTTGAAGGGTTTGGTGGAGAATCTCATCCAACACGGAAGATGGACAAAATTCGTAGGCCCAAGGGCAAACCTCACCTTGCCAAATCCTGCTGTGATACTTCCTCCACCTCTCCCAGTAAGAGCACCAGAAGAAAGAAGAGAAAGGGTCGAACACAGACCCCTACCACCCCCAAGGTCACCTCCGAGAGGATTCATGGGCCAGATCGATTTACGCCGAGATGGGGGACCAGAAGAGATGAAAGAATCCCCTGCTCTGGGGATTCGAACCATTCATGAGAAAAGTCCACAACGAAAGTTATTGGAGAGGGCAGACCCCAAACAAGACTTGGGACTGAGTGATGATGAATATGTCACACTCAGTTAGCTCGAATGCATGATGGTGACCGTCTGGCTAGAGCACATGAGGCGGGAGGTACTCCCGATTGTCATCGAACCAGTGGAGGAAGGAGTGTCCAGAGGAAAGCAAGTTTGATGAGAAGACGAGAACCTGGGGGAGTCATCTTCCAAAAAAGTCAGGTATGACGGCTACATTTACTTTGGGGACAATGATTTGATTGATGTTGTCACTCCCCATGAGGATCCCCTTGTTATCAAAATGGCCATTGGAGAAGAGTGGGAAGTGAGGCATATATTGGTCGACACAGGCAATGCTTGTGAAATCTTGTACTACGACACTTACCGGAGATTAGGCTACAAAGATGAGCAGTTGCGGCCCATTCGATACTCACTTCTGGGGTTCAATGGTGAGGGGGTACGGGTGAAAGGAGCTATCCAGATAGATACTCGCTTGGAAACTTATCCAACTCGAGTGAGCAACAATATGAAGTATATGGTGGTCGATACTCGATCGAGCCATAACGGCATTCTCGGAAGAATAGGCCTAAATAAGTTGCGGGCTTACCTGTCTACTTACTATTTGCTGATGAAGTTCCTAACTGAGTGGGGGGTAGGATATTGCAAGGCAGACCAGTCGGTCTCGAAGAGATGTTATGCTGCATCCTGGGCGGCCCTAGATGAAGATCAACCTGTACAAGTGATATAACTGGACGAGTACCTTGGCGACTTCCCTACGGAGTGAACTACCCCAGTCGAAGATCTTATTGCAGTACCCTTCAATGAGGACCATCCGGAAAAGACGTTTCTGGTGGGGTCAGCCATCCCAGAGGAGCAAAGGCAGGAGCTCATCAAATTTCTAAAAGCAAACTTAGATGTCTTTGCTTGGACGCCAGAAGACATGTCGGGGATCCCGCGATCGACCATAGAGCACCATCTTCAAATAGACCCGCACCAGCGTCCTATTCGCCAGAAAAAGAGAGCAATCTCAGTGGAGAAGCAAGAAATCATCGATCAGGAGGTCGAAAAGCTATTGAAGGCCGAATTTATCCGAGAAGTATACTACCCCGACTGGTTGGCGAATGTTGTATTAGTGTCAAAGACGGATGGCCGTTGGCATGTATGTACTGATTTCATAGATCTTAATAAAGCATGCCCAAAGGATTCCTACCCCTTGCCTCGGATAGATTAGCTCATCGATGCCACTACAGGGCATGAGCTACTATCCTTTTTGGATACTTATTCGGGATACAATCAAATAAAAATGGCCCGGGAGGACGAGGAGAATATAGCCTTTATCACTAACAAAGGCACCTACTGTTATACAGTAATGCCCTTCGGATTGAAAAATGCGGGGGCAACGTACCAGAGACTTGTCAGCAAGGTATTTGAAAAGCAAATTGATCGAACGATGGAGGTATATGTAGACGATTTCTTGGTCAAGACAGTAAAAGAGATAGATCATCTGGCAGATCTTGAGGAAGTCTTCGATGTAGTAAGAAGAAATTCTATGCGTCTTAACCCAACAAAATGTGCTTTCGGAGTACAATCCAGAAAATTCTTGGGCTTCATGGTTTCCCAAAGGGGAATCGAGGCCAATCCTATCAAGATCGAGGCAATTCAAAGCATGAAGGCTCCAACTACGCCCAAGCAAGTTCAAGTACTTACAGGTCGAATCACTGCCCTGGGGCGATTTGTATCTAGGTCTGCGGATAGGTGTCTCCCATTCTTCAAAACTCTTAAGGGATCAAAGCCTTTCGAGTGGATGACTGAGTGCGAGGAAGCATTCTGTGGCCTCAAGAGGTACCTTTCTTCACCACCCTTGCTAGTCAAGTCAGAGACTGGAGATACATTGCTACTTTATCTGGCGGTTTCGCCATGTGCTGTCAGCGGAGTGTTAGTCAAGGAAGTTAATTGAATCCAACACCCGTGTACTACGTTAGCAAAGCCTTATTGGATGTGGAAACCAGTTACTAATCCATTGAGAAATTAGCATTGGCATTAGTGGTTTGTGCTCACAAGTTACGACCCTACTTTCAGTCTCACTCTATTATCGTATTGACGGATCGACCCATAAGCAAGTTTCTAGCCAGAGCAGATGTGTCGGGTCGAATGATCAACTGGGCAGTCGAGTTGGGGGAGTTTGACCTCAAGTTCCAACCATGGACGACCATTAAGGCACAAGCTTTAGCAGATTTCTTGATCGAGAGTACACTCCCAGGAGGTGAAGAAGAATGAGTAAATCTGGAACGAGCCCTTGAAGAAGCAAAGATCAAAGTTTTCTTGGGTCCCGAAGAACCTTCTTGGGTTATGTATATAGACGGAGCCTCCAACCAAGAAGATGCGGGAGCTGGTATTGTACTCATCAGCCCCGAGGGATTCAAAGTGCTGACATCTGTACGTTTTGGTTTCTCCACAACCAACAATGTAGTGGAATATGAAGCCATGGTAGCCGGTCTTAAATTGGCTAGAAATTTGAAAATTACTCGTTTACAAGTATACGGGGATTCTCAAGTGGTCGTGTGGCAAGTAACTGGAGATTATGAGGCTCGACAAAGCCGTTCGGCTAAATACTTAGCCTTGGTGAAGCAACTTATCGAGCCACTGGAGAAGTTTGTGATGACCAATGTACCTCGGGATCAAAATACAGAATTAGACGCACTATCTCATCTAAGGTCCAGTGACTTGAGCAGTTTCAATGTGCTGGTATACGTTGAGCATCTATCGGATCCTAGCATCGATCCTGTGGGAGAAGTATTGCTTGTCGATGTTGAGCCTTGTTGGATGGACCCATTACTCACCTACCTGAGGGAGAATGTCTTACCGGAGGATAAGAAGGAAGCCCGACGCATTCAAACTCAAGCAGGGTCGTATGTGATTCACGATGATGTACTTTACAAGAAATCCCATACTTTTCCTTTACTCCGGTGTGTTCCACCGTCGAAGGTAGAATACATTATGGCGGAGGTTCATGAGGGGATCTGTGGAGCCCACCAATGTGGACGTACCATGTGTTTTAAGATCATCAGAATGGGGTATCACTGGCCCCATATGATGAGTGACTGTGAGAAGTACACCAGAAGCTGCGAAGCATGCCAGAAGCACGCTCCCATGTCCCACCGTACGTGTACACAGTTACAGCCTATCCCCTCGTCTATTCCTTTTGCAGTCTGGGGTATGGATATACTGGGACCATTCCCAAAAGCTAAGGGATAGTTGCAGTACATTTTGGTGGCAATTGACTACTTCACCAAGTGGATTGAAGTGAAGGCAATGGTGAGAGTCACAGCACACAAAGCTAAGGAGTTCTTCAGACTTGAGGTTTTATACAAATATAGAATCCCTCAAGTGCTGATTACTGATAATGGCCTGTAATTCTCGAGTCGAACCTTTCGGGAGTTTTGTCGTGATCACAAAATTGGGCACAGATTTGCATCAGTAGCACACCCCGAAGCTAATGGGCAGACTGAAGTCACCAATCGTACCTTGCTGCATGGGCTAGCCCGGCGAGTGGAAGAAAAGAGGCAGATGTCGGCACAAGAGTTGCCTAGTGTGGTTTGGTCATATCGAACCACCCAACGGACGGCCACGGGGGTTACTCCTTTCAAATTGGCTTTTGGGTCTGAGGCCGTCATCCTTATCGAAGTGGTGGAGAAAAGCTACAGGGTGTTAAATTTCTAAGAAGATACTAACAAAGACATCCTTCTAATGGATCTGGACCTCCTAGAAGACGTTCGTGAAACGGCTCAGCTACGTGTGGCAGCTTATTAGCAAAAAATAGCAAGATATTACAACTCCAGAGTGAAAGAGAACATGTTCCAAGTGGGTGATTTAGTCTTACGCTCGATAGCTGTCACCATGCCTACTCAGCAAGGAAAGTTGACCCCAAATTGGGAAGGGTCGTATCGAGTTGTGAAGGTTACAAGGCCGGGGTCATATCACTTAGAGACAATGGAGGGGTCTGCCTTACCAAGCACTTGGCACTCCAAAAATCTTCGAAGATACTATGTGTAAGGTATTTGACCTATCTATTCAATAAAAAGTTTTACTTATATGATGTTCTCGAAAAGAAAAGGTCTACGGGCCTCGAAAAGAAAAAGGCTTCCGGGCCTCGAAATGAAAAGGCCTCCAGGTTTCGAAAAGAAAAGGTCTACGGGCCTCAAAAAGAAAAAAGGCTTATGGGCCTCGAAAAGAGAAAAAGGCCTCCGGGTCTCAAAAAGAAAAAGGTCTACGGGCCTCGAAAAGAAAAAGGCCTCCGGTCTTGAAAAGAAAAAGGTCTACGGGCCTCGAAAAGAAAAAGGCCTAAGGGTCTCGAAAAGAAAAAGGTCTACAGGCCTCGAAAAGAAAAGGCCTCCGAGTCTCAAAAAAAAAAAAAAAAAAAAAAAAAAAGGACTTGAAAAGAGAAAAGGACCTAAGGGTCTCGAAAGAAAGAAGGAAAGCCTGAGGATCATACTGTTTTGGATTTAAATACTTAACAGAGTGTAAGTATTTAAAGCTAGGGGAAAGGTGGAAGGCACTCACATCAGAAAAGAAAGCAAAAAACTATAGAAACCAAATTGTATATATATTACAAAGGTTGGGTACATGTAAAAGACCTAAAGGTCCAAAAAAAAAATTAAAAAAAAAAATAAGTCATTGTCCTTCGAGTGAGGGTGAACATTCAGGAGCAGAGGAAGCTGCTTCTAGGTCTGATGGAGGAGCAGAAGCAGGAGCAGAGGAAGCTGCTTTTGGGTCTGAAAAAGGCGCAGGAGCGGAGGAAGTTGCTTCCGGGGGAGGAGCCGAACTTAAGGGCTATACAAGCTTGTCACAAATCACCTTATGCATCAGTTGGACTTGAGAGAAGTCGAAGGCGGGCAAGTAGGCGGACAGTTCTGAGTGTACGATCACCAGGGCCTCGCGAATGGCTCTGGCCCTTTCTCGCCTGAACAAGCCCTCCATGTCTTCTGAGTCCAACAGGGCCTTCAGGGTCTCTTCTCTGCCTTGCGACAAAGATGACCGGGCTTGTAACAGCTCTTCTGTCAGACGAGCGACATTAGCTTGCAGGACAACCAGGCCGTTCTTCAGTGCATCCCCAGTGGTGGAATACTGAGCCAAATCTCCCATCAGCTCGTTCTTCTCCATCTGCAATCGCTCCTTATCGATGACCAGGACGTCTCGGGCATTCTGCAAGTCCTTGATCTCCTTCTGCAGCTAGTTGTTAAGCTCAGTAGTGGAGTTGAGCTGCTCCAGCATGACCTCATTAGACAGTCGCGCGTCCGCCAACTCCTGTTGGGTGGTTTGGAACACCTTGGCCCAAGTGGCAAACTGCTCGTCCAATCGACAGTATCTGGATTTTTCTTCAGCCAACCACCTCCGATTTTGCTCCAACGAGGCCTCAGCAACCCGACATTTGAACTCCATATCCTGGGCCTCCTCCTCCACCTTTTTGGATCGCTCCTCAGCTTCCTTGGCCCTCTCCTCAGCATCATTCCTCTGACTCTCAACCTCTGCCTGAGTGGCAATGGCCGCGTCCCGAGCCTGGGTGGCCTGATCACGCTCAGCCTGGGCGACGACCATCAGCCTATGGTTATCTTGGGCTGTGGTTTGCATGTCCTTCAGCTTCTGAATTGAAACTGACAGCATCCTCTTATAGTGATTCGACCCGCACAACAACTGCAACAAGAAAGATGGCACAAAAGTATTGGTTAGGAAGATACACACACACACAAAAAAAAAAAAAAAAAAAAAAAAGGAGAGACGTACATGATATAGAGCTGGACTTCGATCCCGGTCGATCACCTCCAGGGGGACAGGCTTCAACAATTGATCATCAGAAGGGAGCGAAGCATGATGAATGATTTCTTGGGCTACTAGGCGATTACAGAGCCCGCTGTCAAAAGAGTGCACCCTCCAGGAAGGTGTAAAGATAGAAGGACCAGCGCCTGTTGAGCTTGGTCCGGGGGCGATGGAGCTAGAGCTTATGGGAGGAAGAATGGGAGATGGTCCTGCGGGTAGGGCAGAAGTTTCAACTGCCATGGAAGACGAAGGGGTCGTGGAAGGTGGCCCTACAGGAGGAGAGGAAGAAGAAGTAGCTACAGTTGAGTCTGTGGGGAAAGAAGATGTACAAGGAAGGGTTAGAGGGGCAATGGTCAGGCCTGAAGAAAATGGATGAAGGGCAGAAGTGGTGGGCGCAGATGAAGGGGCGTCGACCCCCGAGTCTAGAGCCGTTGTCGGGGGGAGCGGTGGTGAAGGAGTGGGATCAGCATTACCTGGGGAGCTAGGAGGCGCGGGGTCAACCCGGACTGGCTCGTTAGGAGACCTGGGGCAAGCTTGATCAGTAGAGATATCTCCAGGCAAAAGCATCTGCAGGGGTGGAGGTCCGACCATAACCCGTGCCAAGACATCCTGAGGAGTATCCTCGGGGAAGATGCGGTGGGGGGCCTCAGAGTTCAACCTCCTCCTTTTCATCCTTTGCACTGTCTCTGCGACAGTGGCTCCATCATCCTCATCCTCTGTAAAAAGAAGGAAAAGAAAGAAAGATTAGAATCACACAAGAAATAAGCAAAACAGCAGAAGGCACAGGGAAACGTACTTACCATCCTCATCCACCTCAATTACTGTTGGTGGGGCGGAAGCTCTGGTTGAAGGTTGGGGGTCAGAAGTCGGTAACTCCGTAGGAGCTTCTGGTTCAGAACCCCCAAGAGGGGGGACGGTCGAAGACCCGGGCTCGAGCGGAAGAGCGGCGGTCTCTGAAGGAATGCTCTCTGAAGGGAGCGAGGGAGCCGCCTGAGGGACCCAAGGAACAGTATCTGCGGCCCTTGATGGAAGCCTCTATGTCTTCCCTTTCCCTTTGATGGTGTCTGAAAAGGTCCGTCCCCATTAGATCTTCCCAGACACTGTCGTCTAAGCCCTCCACTGCAACACAAGTCAACAAAAGGATGTTAGAATCAAAACTGGAAGACAAACATAGAAATGAAGGTTAGCACCACTCTGGAACTTACTCAGTCCATACAAGAACAGGAACTGATTGTTGGACAGGTCCTTGAACCGGACGACCCTCCCTCGATCTTCTACCCGTCCAAGGGTCTCCATCTCGAGCGGTAAAAGAAAAGGGTTGACCCCCACTATGGAAGGATCGACAAACTGCCATCGGTTCCTGATGGGGAAAGAATGCATTCCCTGCAGAGTGTGGCCCCGCCTAATTATGGCCCCAAAAAATCTCTCCTTCCAGGGTGGAACAGAGGAGGGGGCGGTTTCTATCATAGCGGGAATTATGTCTAAATTTCGATGAAAAGAATAGTCGATCCCGTTGGGTTTTCCCTTATGGGTCGGATGGTCACGCCAGAGCAAGACACCCACATCAAAAATAAATTGGAAAAACCGCAAGGTAGGGGGTTCTCTACATCTAAGAAAGAAAATGAGGAAGGAGTAGATATGGGCCCAAGAATTGGGCGTAAGCTAAGTGGGGGCTAGGCCATAGAAGTTGAGGATTTCAAAGATAAGAGGATGGCAAGGAAAGCGGAAACCATAAGAGAACATGTTCAGGTTCACTACCATCCTATGAGAATAGGGATGGCACGCCCGATCTTCGGGGGTTGGAACTATTAACTCTACGGAGTTGAGGACTCAAAAGGTAGCCCTAAGGTCTTAGAGCCTAGATTCGATCATAACGGACTTCACGGAAGAAGCCACGCAAGGAGGACTAGCCTCATCGGGGAAGTCTGGGGGGTGCTCCCAGGGTGACTACTGGAACTTTCCCCACCCTGAGAAGATCGCGGAAGAGGCGACCGTCGCAGGGTAAGGTTCGGAAGCACGACTGACAATAGCTTTGTCTCGAGCCATGGTGAGTTAGAGAAGAAGTAAAAGAAGAAGAAATGCAGAAAGCAGAGGCGAGACTTACTTAGATGGTGCCGTACAGTCGGAAATCTACGAGAGTGACTTGCCTCTTACGGAACGAGAGTAGCAGAACCAGAGAGATCTTTAGAGAAGAAGTTATACAAAATATCAGTGCGTAAAGAAGGAGATGAGGAGAAGGATAAAGATATTTATAGATTTTGCTGACCAGTGGGTCCCAGCTTAACAGTCATGATGATTCTTGAGCGGTGCGATTGACGGGTGAAAGGCGGACGTAACGCTTGATGGGGAAACGATGCGTGGACGGATACGATGAATGATAGGTGGGAGGAAGCTGTCACTATTCGAAAATCTACGATTTGAGGGAAATGAGAACGGCATCTAAAGTTTTGGAAACCGGGATTAGCCTTAATTATGGCAAGGACGCTTCAGGAGCTACTTTGGAAAAACATGCATTCAAATTTGGAAAAATGGGGCAAATAATCATGCAACTGAGACGGGCGGCGGGAGATCAACCGCGCACTCATGAGATAATATTTTCCCTTTTAAAATGTGTCTCCTTCGGTCGAAACGACTCGTAAAGGAGACAAGGGGGTTCTGTTGGGAAAAATAATGGTTCCTGATTAATCTAACCGTAGAAAGGGGATTTCAGAAGATGACCACGTGGCATCTATCCATGGCATTGGAAAGAGGGCATCACGATAAATATTGGAGGAAGCTCGTGTTCGACCCCCCCCCAGTCTGACTCTAACAGGATGTGACAAGTAAACAAGGGTGGTTGGGCCATTAATGGATTGTCTTTAATGGCCATAAATGCTGACAACAAACATTAATGCAAGGTATGCTGATTTGACCCGCCGATTCACAGGATCTCAGTCCAAACCGACGAATCGTCAGATTATTACTTGGTAAAAGTACTATGATAGAGACAGTGTTTGGTGGTTATGGGGAACATAACCCAAAAGGGGGGTCGAAAACAATCCAAGGGGATCGAAAGGTGGCTGACGTGACGTTATAGCACGAACTAGGAGCTCGTAGGCCTATTAACCTACTATGTCCTAAATAGTTAAATATCTAATAGAGACAGCCATAAGAAACCGGGCCTAAAAAAGGAAGGTGCACATGTTTGTGAATCTATATATATGTAACGCACAAGCTTGTAAAGGACACAATGGATATACAAAGAAAAGCTCTTGCTCTTCATCTTGTTATCTCTCCTATTTTCTTAATTCCCTTTACATAAGTTATTTGCACCATATCCGAGTTGGTGGTGAAGTAGGGAAGGTCTTTGAACATTCACACCTTAGGGAACCCTTTGTTCGAAAAGGAACTCTGGTGTTTCACTGCGAGTTCCATATTTGGCTGTCTTGGTCAATCCCCTTACGGATTCCATCGACAACAGATTCTTCTTTTGGTAGAATCAGCTTTGTCTTTTGGAATTATTTGGGAGCTCATATCCGTGCCACTTCTGTTTCATTGCAATTTCATTCGGCTAAGGGAGGCATTGGCTGTTAGACTTCCTTCGCTTTCAGCTTTGGTAGACGTTTTTACAAAACTACATTTGGAATCGGATTGCAAGGAGGTGATGGATCTTTTAAACAGTCCCAATCCTATATGGGACCTTGAACTTCAACCCATCGTTGAGGACATTCTTTCCATTGCTGCTTTGTGTGAGTCCTGGTCTTTTTCTTTTATTTCAAGGGAAGCCAATGAAGTTGCTCATTCCTTTTCCTGGAAAACTTTGACATTGTTGTAAGCACCCCATTTTTACCATCCCCAGCCATGAACAAGAGTCTTGATGGGCCTATTCAGAAGGGTGCCAGGTCAATTCAAGGTTTGGACGATAAGTGGTGATTTCAAAGCTGATTTTGGCAGGCCCTACAGCAAGGTCATGGAAATACCTTCGAAATGATATCAGAATCATTCAATTCCGATATCAAACGAAGAAGATGTCGCGATTTTAGTCGGATTGAAATTGGCTTATTAAATCCAAGGGCTTTTCTGTAAATTATCATAAATTAAGGATTTATTGGGCAAATTATCATGATTAAAATCGATCGGACTTCATTCGACCATATCTTGATTGTTCGACATCCAAATCCGATGATTCAAGTGCCACTGTGCTCCATTGCCTGTCCTCTTCAAAGTGGACGTGAAGAATTTTTGGCGAAAGACGCCCGCGGGTCCCATGCAAAGTTGTCAGTAGGATTATCGTCAAAACTCCAATTCTCCATATTTTGATCATCCGAAGTCCGAATCAGGTGATTCAAGTGCCATTGTGCTCCATTACCTGTCCTCTTCAAAGTGGACGTGAAGAATTTTGGGCGGAGGCCGTCAGCGGGTCCCATGCAAAGTTGTCGATTGGATTATCGTCAAAACTCCAATTCTTCATATCTTGATCATCCGAAGTCCGAATCAGACAATTCAAGTGCCACTGTGCTCCATTGTCCATCCTCTTCAAAGTAGACGTAAAGAATTTTGGGCAGAAGCCGCCAGCGGGGTCCCATGCAAAGTTGCTGGCCGAATTATCGTCAATGCTTCAATTCTTCATATTTTGTTCATCTGACGTCCGAATCTGACAATTCGAGCACTAGTGTGCTCCTTTGTCCGTCCTATTCAAAGTGGACGTGGAAGATCTGAGACAGAAGCCATCGGAATTTTTCATGCAGAATTGCAGGCTGAGAGGACTCATAATAGAGAGAAAAATCAACCCAGTCCATACTTACTCAGCCCAACCAAGTTCAAGCCCAATTTAGTCCAACCCCGTCAAACTCAATCAGTCCAGCCTGACCCAACCCAGACCGACCCAGATTGAGTCGAGTCGGCCTATGTGTATGTACTTGTTATATATATATACATTTATATATTAATACATGCTTTATGTTATATATATATATATATATATATATATATATATATATATATATATATATATATATATATATATATATATAGCCGAGTCAAGAGAAATCCGATAAGAGAAAGGGAGAGGAAGAGAGAGGGGAAGAGAGAGAGGAAGAGAGGAGAGAGGAAGATATATATATATATATATATATATATATATATATATATATATATATATATATATATATATATATATATATATATATATATGTATATAACCGGTCAAGAGGAATCCGATAAGAGAAAGGGAGAGGAAGAGAGAGAGGAAGAGAGAGAGAGAGAATGGAAAGAGAGAGGGAGAAAAGTGAGATGACGGAAGGGAGAGAAAGGGAGGGAAAGATGGAGGTGCTGCCACCTCCAGCTTCCCCATACCTATTTCCCCCAAATTCGCCACCTCCTCCTCTCCTTGAGCCCCACTCCACCAGCCCCTTCTCTTTCTCCATGCCCCTCCCTCACCGCCTGTACAGCTCTCCCTCACCGCCACCTCATCTTACTTTGCCACCTCCATTCCTTGAGCCCAGTCCCAAAGCACCTGCAACCATAAAAAGGGAGAGGGAGGAGGATGATAGAGAGGGGAAGGGGGCTGCGACCGAACCAGAAAAAAAGAAAGGGGAGCAGCTGCTGCTCCAGAGAAAAAAAAACAGACTGAAACCAGAGAGGAGAAGAAGAAGAAAGAAGAGAGGAAGAAGAAATAAGAGAAGGGAGAAGAAAGAAGAAGAGGGAGAAAGGATAAGGGGCAGCGGCAGCGCTGCCGCCGTCGAAGAAGGGGGAGTAGCTCTGCTGCTGCTCCAAAGAAGAAAAAAAAGGGAAGAAAGCAGCAGCAACAGAGCTGCCGCTGCAGTGGAGAAAAAAAAAAGAGCAGCAGCTCTGCTGCTGGTCTAGTCCATGGAGTGAAAAAAAAAAGAGAAGGGAGAAGAAAGAGAGAGAGGCAGAGAGAAGAGGAAGATCATCTCGCGACGTCATACGACGGCCATCGTCGACGCCTCGAACCAGGTTAGTTTCTCTTCTTCTTCTCGGTTTATATGTAACTATTTTGTTTCATTTGTTTTATATTGGGTACATTTTTTGTATTTAATCTTTGATTTCATGTATATTATTTTAATCAGATCTGGTCCATTGATGTTAAATTCGATCTTGATCACGATTAATTTGATTTTAGTTAAATCTGATCCCATTGATTTGCGAATGATTATGATTAAATCTGATCCCATTGATCCCACCATCACAGGATTCACATCACAATCGTGTGATCCCATTACCACATGATTCACATCACAACCACTTGATCCCATCATCTCTTACACCATTGATCAGTCATCACAACCATTCCAGCCATGTGTTTTAATGTCATAGATCTGATTTATGTAATGAAAATTTGATCCGACCATGAGATTGAAATTAGTGTGATTTGATTCGACCATATGATCGAAATTTTAATGTGGGTGATCCAACCACACGATCTGAATTTTATGAGAATTGATCATGACCATATAATTTTCATGAGTTGATCATAGCCATTGATCTGAAATTTTGATGTGATTTTAATTAATTTGAACCGTTAGATGATCTTTGGAAGTGATGTTAATCAATCTGAACGGCTGGATTGTGATCTTGACAATCTGAACCGTTAGATGGTCTTTGGAAGTGCTTTTAATCAATCTGAGCGGTTAGATTATCATGATGAACGATCTGGACCATTAGATTATCTTTGGGAATGATTTAAATGAATCTGAATGGTTGGATTATGATCTTAAGCGATTTAAACCGTTGGATTGTCATCGTAAGTGATTTTGGTGAATCTAAACCGTTAAATCTTGATCATGAGTGTTTTTGATGAATCTGAACGGTTGGATTATGATCTTGAGTGATTTAAACCGTTAGATTATCATCATGGAAATTTTGAGTGATGTGAATTGTTGAATCTGGATCATAATTGATTTAGATGAATCTGAGCCATTGATTTCTTAGTCTGATCATGATAGGAGATCTAAGCCATAGATCATAGCTATTTTGATGAAATATGAGTCATTGATCATGATTATAGCTATTTGATGAGATTTGAGCCGTTGATCTTAGCTGTTTTGATGAAATCTAAGTGTTAATCATGATCATCATTTTTTGAAGAGATATAACCGTTAGATTGAGGATCTGATATCGTCTATGTCGTTATATCCATGCATCTATCATGTTCCCTTGATTACGCTGTCATATTATGCACTACCATGTTTGGAATCCTTACAATGTTAGCTTTGTGCACACTGCCATGCTGATCTGCTGTTGTATGCTATGCTTGAATGATGTTTATGTCGGCAATAACTTACTTTTCGCTACACCCTAGTCGAACTGCCGTGCATGTACACTGATAGAAGACACTCCTAGGTGTGGGGACGTGCATGTAGGCACCCACATTCATGGGAAGGGTAATAATGGAAAAATGATAAAATTCTTAATCAAGAATCATGAAGCCTAGCCCAACAATTCTAAAATCAGGGTTGTAAGTGACAAGGGTAGTTTAGGACGATCTCTACCCCTCAGTTCATTTTTCCTAGGATGCAGAATCTAGATAGGTGTAATGTTGAATCCAACCACAGATCATCTAGGATTATCATTCGGTCCGGCTGGACCGCCCATATTCTGACCCAAATGGGTCACCCAATGAACAGTGTCATTCCGAACTACGCGGATCCTGATTCTTAAGGCAAACCCTGAGATACGTAGGTAGTCTGGGAAACTCCCAGATACGGTTCCACACATCAATCAATGTGCCCTCATACATCACTCCCTGAGAGTACAAACCTTACTCCCTGAGAGTACAACCTTACTCCCGGAGAGTACAAATCCAACTCCCTGAGAGTACAAACCTTACTCCCTGAGAGTACAAGCCCTACTCCCTGAGAGTACAAATCTTACTCCCTGAAAGTACAACCTTACTCCCTGAGAGTACAAATCCAACTCCCTGAGAGTACAAACCTTACTCCTTGAGAGTACAAACATCACTCCCTGAGAGTACAAGCCCTACTCCCTGAGAGTACAAACCTTATCCCTGAGAGTACAAACCTTACTCCCTGAGAGTACAAACATCAATCCCTGAGAGTACAAGCCCTACTCCCTGAGAGTACAAACCTTACTCCCTGAGAGTACAAACCTTACTCCCTGAGAGTACAAACCTTACTCCCTGAGAGTACAAACCTTACTCCCTGAGAGTACAATCATCACTCCCTGAGAGTACAAGCCCTACTCCCTGAGAGTACAAGCCCTACTCCCTGAAAGTACAAACCTTACTCCCTGAGAGTACAAACCTTACTCCCTGAGAGTGCAACCTTACTCCCTGAGAGTAAAAATCCAACTCCCTGAGAGTACAAACCTTACTCCCTGAGAGTACAAACATCACTCCCTGAGAGTACAAGCCCTACTCCCTGAGAGTACAAACCTTACTCCCTGAGAGTACAAATCCAACTCCCTGAGAGTACAAATCCAACTCCCTGAGAGTACAAACCTTACTCCCTGAGAGTACAAACCTTACTCCCTCAGAGTACAATCATCACTCCCTGAGAGTACAAGCCCTACTCCCTGAGAGTACAAGCCTTACTCCCTGAGAGTACAAACCTTACTCCCTGAGAGTACAAACCTTACTCCCTGAGAGTACAAACCTTACTCCCTGAGAGTACAAATCTTACTCCCTGAGAGTACAAATCCAACTCCCTGAGAGTACAACCTTACTCCCTGAGAGTACAACCTTACTCCCTGAGAGTACAAATCCAACTCCCTGAGAGTACAAACCTTACTCCCTGAGAGTACAAACCTTACTCCCTGAGAGTACAAGCTTTACTCCCTGAGAGTACAAACCTTACTCCCTGAGAGTACAAACCTTACTCCCTGAGAGTACAAACCTTACTCCCTGAGAGTACAAACCTTACTCCCTGAGAGTACAAACCTTACTCCCTGAGAGTACAAATACAACTCCCTGAGAGTACAACCCTACTCCCTGAGAGTACAAACCTTACTCCTTGAGAGTACAAATCCAACTCCCTCTATCATGAAGTCGTACTTGCGAGTACGCACCCTTAGCCTTGCGAGGCTCAATCCCGAAGCCGTACTTGCGAGTACGCACCCTTAGCCTTGCGAGGCTTTATCATGAAGTCGTACTTGCGAGTACGCACCCTTAGCCTTGCGAGGCTCAACCCCGAAGTCGTGCTTGCGAGTACGCACCCTTAGCCTTACGAGACTCTATCATGAAGTCGTACTTGCGAGTACGCACCCTTAGCCTTGCGAGGCTCAATCCCAAAGTCGTGCTTGCGAGTACGCACCCTTAGCCTTGCGAGGCTCTATCTTGAAGTCGTGCTTGCGAGCATGCACCTCCCTTAGCCTTGCGAGGCTTTATCATGAAGTCGTACTTACGAGTACGCACCGTTAGCCTTGCGAGGCTCTATCTTGAAGTCGTGCTTGCGAGCACGCACCCCCCTTAGCCTTGCGAGGCTCTATCTTGAAGTCGTGCTTGCGAGCACGCACCCCACCCTTAGCCTTGCGAGGCTCTATCTTGAAGTCGTGCTTGCGAGCACGCACCCCCTTAGCCTTGCGAGGCTCTATCTTGAAGTCGTGCTTGCGAGTACGCACCTTAGTCTTGCGAGACTATCTTACACCCTACTCCCTGAGAGTACAAATCTGACTCCCTGAGAGTCACACCCTACTCCCTGAGAGTACAAATCTAACTCTCTGAGAGCCACACCTTACTCCCTGAGAGTACAAATCTAACTCCCTGAGAGCCACACCTTACTCCTTGAGAGTACAACCCATGTAACGAACTACGTTGTACCCGATTTTCAGGACCTCTGGAATACGTAGGCAACTTGGAGGACTCTCCAAGTACGGTACCCCATCTTAGTATCCTTAGGTTCCCCATATCCATATCCATATCCGTATCCATATCCTCATTCACTTCGATCCATTTAGGCTATCTCTAGATTCAATCTCAATCATCATCAAACATAAACTTCAATTTGAATAAATTGAATCTAAGAAAGCTTAATCATAATCCACATCCATAAACCTTAATCACTTTCTGTTTCGAACTACGTTTTTGGACTTGATTTTCAGGATTGGAATACGTAGGCAATTTGAGATGTCAAACTCAGATTCAATCCATCACCGAACCATCTTTGGTTCGATTCATTGTATATTATTTTGTTTGTTTTCTTACTTTAAGAACATGTTTGGTTGAACTTAAGCTAGAAAAATTCAGCAACTTGGCATAGGATCCCCCATGAGCCCTAGTCATCATCCATTGACCATGAACAGTCAGAACCATAGAGTCTAAGGAAAGTAGAATCACATAGGAGGTCGATTTTCGGATCGGACAGTTTTGGGTGCCTAACACCTTCCCAAACTGTACTTTGAACGTTTATCCGTTCTCTGTTGGACCAAAGCCGATACATTGGGTCATGAGTCAATAGAAGTCTTATCTCAGGATGAGGCTATATTTTAGGTCCTAGACCTTAATCTATGTGGCGACTCCAAATCATTCACCGTCCATTCAGCGTGGGTGGACATTTATCCTCACAATTGTCAGAGATGGTCAATTGGCCTATTTCCTCTCCTTAGATTCATGACCTTTGTCTTCATGATTCCTCGCTCATACTCGTTTTCTTTCTCCATAAAATTTCAGTTTACTGAAAAAATAAAATATATGGTCTACCTAATGAATAGGTAAGACAATGAATGCAATACAATTTGAATTTTTACACCCCTTATATTAAATATTGGTTGGAATTACCACATCACTCCTCCCACTAGGCACAAATAAGTTGTGCCATCATAGATCCCTTTAGGACAAGCCATCTAATGATATTTTTTCCTTTGATTCCCCTTACAACTATCTAATGTAATTTTAAATTTTCAGTCATGCATTTAAACCAGGGTTTTAGTATTCGGTGTTGGATCAATCAAAACAGTTGAATCTTATTGGTATCTGTGCCGATCCAAACCCCTTTATTTTCTTATTTTTTAATCATTGATGAAATGCATCGACCATCCAGCGGGTCCGATTGTCATGCGTCTTTTTTCATATATACATATATATAGAGGGAGAGACACCAAGTAGGACCGATACCTTGAACGTTGATCTTATCATATAGATTGATCAACTTGTAAGGTAAGATCATCCAAATGGGCTGATTTTTGGATTGAAAAGACTTGGACACTATCCCACAGTGGAAACACGTTTAGCTTGGACATTAATGCACCTCCTAGCCTGTTGGGTATAAGCCATCATTCCATTGTAGGGTCACAACATAGTTACCCAGCTCAGAAGAACAATAACTCACAAAAACTGTCATTGCTTCAAAGATTCTTCCACATACGAACGGTCACACCATAGTTATCCAATTCACAAGGTATCTCTTAATATTTATTTGCCTACTTTGCAAGGCATTCTATGTTCTTCAATTGACTAAAACGGTATAGTACAGCTTTGTCCGATATAAAATGCTTTCCTCGTAGTTATGCTTTAAACTCAAAGTTGTGCAGGACCCTGAGTTTTAGGCTGTGTTTGGTATTAGTTAGAGTATTGTTACGGTCGAAAATCATACGTCGGTCTGTGATCCGAGTAATCTGTAATCACAGAGATGAGACAACGGAGTTGGGCGACTAAGCCCCGGATACACTCCGATGCCTAAGTCAGATTCCCAATGTAAACAGTCAAGAGATAGCAGGAAGCTATCTCCAGTTTAGAGAAAGAGGGGAACGATGAGAGAGTTTAAACGTACGAGAATGAATGGTGAGGTTGTGAGATTGTGAATAAATTACCTTGAGAGGTCGTCCTCTACTTAGAGATTGGGAAGAGGTATGGAGGCACCATGACTCAGGTAAGTAGATCGCCAATAGGACTGCCAAGTGTCGCTCTGAGGGACACCCAAGTCATAGACTTTGAGCAGGAGTGGAAGACCGTAGCCAAAGAAACTAAGTCAGTCGATAGTGAGGGTGACACGCGTCACCGCACAGATAGTCGTATGACCGTGATGATCGGCATTGTACCGTACTAGGAGAAGGACTCCTCTGTCGTGACATAGTTGCTTTAGAACTCTGACCTCCGTCCAAGAAACGTAACCGAGTAGGACTATACCTCCGATCGGTACCGTGTCCTAACAGGACTGTGACTCCGAGCGATATAAACTGAGTGCACCATATCATTTGTGGTTGGCTCCGAAGATAAAGGTTGTCACGTGTAAGATTTTAAATAGATGATGTTTTTTCCACATAACAAGTATATTTTTAGAAATATATTTTTTAATAAAAAGAATATATGCTTAATATAGAATGAGAATGAATTAAAAAATGATGTATTTCTATTTTGGACTGATAATACAAAATAGGTTAAAGAACTAGTTCCAAAATGAGTTGCGTTTTCTAAAATATTCTATGATCAAAAATAAAAATATTTACCTAAAATGTATTCTTATTTTCTACCAATGTGTTCTTAACTTAAAATACATTTCAATAATGCATATTACCCAATACAACCTTAATATCCATGCTAAAGACTGGCATTAGTCAACTCATTAGTCAGTAGTTTGGCATGTTATTTAATTCGAAATGACTAAGGGTCCCACTTCTCCTTCATGACTTTATCAATGACAAGCCAAGAGATACGTTGGCTAGCCTGTATAGACACAATTAATTCAAACTGGACCTACTCCTAGCCTCACAATCAATTTAATCCCAACTTCCCAACGACTCATGCTAAAAGTAGTGGTTATGGATTTTACACTGCACCCCTCCTCTATCCAGCTGGGACCGGCAGCATAAGAATACTAAGACAATATTTGAATGTTAAGAAAAGAAAATGTTAGAAATGGGAAAGGGAGAGAGAGAAATAAAATTATCATTGTGTCGTCATTATTTGTGTTGTGTTATTTCGTTTTTCTTTCGGTTTTCTTTTCTTTTCTTTACATCCAAACATAATCTAACGAAGTTGCCTAGCCAACATACAATTAAAGAAAGTATCCAGCGGCTCACTCCTCCTTCCAAAATCGTTGGAACTAAGAAGCAAAACTAAATCCAAGAAATACAGGATAAATCTTGGTAGCTAGTAGATCATGTTCTTCAAGCTCATGGTGTTGTTTCTTCTGCTGATCAGGAGATCTGTGGCATCACAACAAGATCTTAGTTTCACCTACAATGGATTTCGAGGAGCTAATATCAGTTTGGATGGCATAGCTCAGATCACACACAAAGGCCTCCTGATGTTGACCAATGGATCCCAATATCAGAAGAGTTGCACCTTCTACCCTCATCCACTTCACTTCAAGAATCTTTCCACTGGTAATGTCTAGTCCTTCTCTACCACCTCTGTATTTGCCATGGTCCCTCAGTACACCACACTAGGAGGCCCTGGAATTGCCTTTGTTATCACGCCCTCCATAAGGTTCCCAGGTGCTTTGGCAGGCCATTATATGGGTCTCTTCAATGAGACAAACCTCGGCAATTCATCCAACCATGTCATTGTAGTCGAGATTGACACTGCCCAAAACTTGGATTTCGAAGACATCGATGACAACCATATTGGTATTGATATCAACAATTTAACTTCTGTTATATCTGCTTCAGCATCATATTTTAGTGATTAAGACCACCAACACCATCTTAACCTGACCCTCAACTGTGGACAACCCATGCTACTTTGGGTGGAATATAATGGTGAAAAGAAGCAAATTCATGTGACTTTAGCTCCAATTAATGTCCCTAAACCAAGAATCCCACTCTTGTCCTTCAACCATGATCTCTCTGGGATCATCATGGATTCCATGTTTGTGGGTTTCTCATCATCTACTGCCAAAGTTCTTGTATACCAGTATCTGCTAGGATGGAGCTTTAAGATGAATGGGCAAGCAGAAGAACTAAATCTCTCCCGACTTCCAAAGCTTCCTCCAACAGGACCCAAAAAGGAATCTAAACTTCTAAGCATTGGAATTCCTAATATGGGTACTGTTTTAATCGTAACCCTAATCTTTGTCATCCTATTTATTCTGAAGAGGAAGAAAAAGTTTGCAGAACTCTTGGAAGATGGGGAACTGGATTATGGACCTCACAGGTTCAAATATAAAGATCTCTACATTGCCACCAAAGGGTTTAAGGATACAGAGCTTCTTGGAATGGGTGGCTTTGGTAAGGTCTATCAGGGTGTATTACCCACCTCCAAAACAGAGGTTGCAGTGAAGAGAATCTCCCATGATTCAAGACAAGGGGAAAGGGAATTCATCGCTGAGATTGTTAGCATTGGTAAATTGAGGACAGGAACATAGTAACACTCTTGGGCTATTGCCGACGTAAGGGAGAGCTCCTTCTAGTGTATGATTTCATGCCCAATGGAAGCCTAGACAAGCTCCTCTACCATCAATCTAAGATGAAGCTAACATTGACTTGGACGCAAAGATTTTAAATCATAAAAAACATTGCGTCGGCGCTGCTATATCTTCATGAAGAATGGGAACAAGTTGTGGTTCACAAAGATGTGAAGTCTAGTAATGTGTTATTAGACAAGGAGATGAATGGAAGACTAGGAGATTTTGGGCTTGCAAGATTATATGATCATGGTACCGATCCTCAAACATTTCATGTAGTGGGGACACTTGGTTATCTTGCACCGAGCTTTCTAGAATTGGCAAAGCAAACCCAAGCACAGATGTGTTTTCATTTGGGGCCTTTATGCTTGAAATTGCTTGTGGTAGGAAGCCTATACAGCTAAGAGACCAGAAGAAGAAGAGTGTACAGTGTTGGTGGATTGGGTATTTTCATGTTGGAGTAGTGGGCTAATTCTTGAGACTGTGGATCCCAAGCTGGGAACTGAGTATAAACTGGAGGAAATGAAGAGGGTTTTGAAGCTTGGATTGATTTGTTCTCATACTATTCCAATGGCAAGGCCAAGCATGAGACAAGTGCTGCGATATTTAGAGGGTGAGGTTCCTCTACCAGAGTTGTCAAACTTGGCCTGACTACAGCCATTGGTAGCATAAATTTAGTGCCTTCTTCAGGTTATAGTCATGCCTCTATGTCGAATCCTTCTTACCACTACTACATCGTCTGTTGCAGAATCCCTACTTTCTGGAGGCCGTTGACAAGTGCTCTCTGGAGGCCGTTAACAAGCAAGCCCAACAAGTAGTCCATTCATGGGCTTTAGCTCTTTCAATAAGCAGTTCTCTTTTGTATAATTAGAAAACCATTATGTTGTATAGCTTAAACTTAATTTTTGTTAGGCAAAGGTGGTTGCTACTTTCCGACTTTGTTGTGAAGCCAGAATTTTTACTTCCACCTCCTTCCCAACTTAAAAAAAAAAAAAAAAAAAAATACACACCCTCCTATGTAAAAATTTAAAATAATTTTTATTTTTTATAAAATAATTAAGGAAAATGGAATTTAGTAACTACCCATCTATCTTAAAACAGAGAGTTAATCAACGGGTTGCACCAAACCAACTCCCATGCATCACCTTCAATTTTTTTTCTTTTGGTGAAAATCCATATGCTGGGGCCACAATTTGCCTAGGTAGAGGAACCGATAGGGGAAAGTTCCACACACACACGGGGAATCACCAAGAACAACATCAGCAATTCTTGACCGGGGTATTGATAACTCCCAGGCCCACCCCAGTAACCGGGCCATCAGCTGGAAGTTCATTAACCTCGTTGACCAAGGAACTAGCATCAGCCAACGAAGTAACACCACCTCCCCAGGACCTGGCCCAAATGACTGCCATGTGACCGGAGCAAACTGGAGCATATCTTGCACAGCTCGTTAATTGGATCCGAACTATGGAGGAAACATTTGGCAACCTCCATTGTTCGGATGCAAAGAAGGTTATATTCGCTACCTACCAGCTCGAAGGTATACCCTATATTTGGTAGCCAGGCACACAACCCATATTACTGCAGCACCACGGGGAGATTACGTGGGAGATATTCTAGGTGGCCTTTTTGGCCAACTAAGTTCCCCAAAGGTGTGAACCAAGGGCTGACATAATGGAGGCCATTAGAAGGGTCAATGCTGGTCTGACTGCACACAAAAGTTACACAGAGATATGTAACAAATGCCAAGTGTCTCAAACTGGCGAGAGCAGTCAGCAAGGGCACCACAAACCAGGTAATTTTTCTACTTACTCGTGATTTATTACTAATCATTTGAAAGTTGAGTACCCTATGGGACTTGTACGAGTCCCTCCCCGAATCATGTTCTCGATAAGTAATAATAATGTTGCCGCATGCAAGTATCTTAATTCCCTATCCCAAAACACTAAGGTGAGAAAACATAGTAGCCATATTCAAGTCCCTATAAATAGTAGGCAAGAATGCGTCATTGAAGGATCATGAATGTGATATCCGTATGTAACATCTCAATTCTTGACTAACCAGTGGTGTGATGAACCGTCAATAAATCAACGGTTCAACCAGGATCTCATATAGGCTGTACCTATCATATCAAACCAAATACATTTCACGATAATAATCAGAGATAATAAATTAATAAGCAGAAGTCTTTATAAATAATGAACTGAGGTTTAACAATGATAAATAAGTAATTATATCCAATTATCTCCAAACGACTCATGACATAAAGTAAATAAACCATTACATGTTTCGATACTTAAACATAACTAAACTAATAAAAAAAACACATTGATTGCACTCGCATGACGGATCATGCGCATCTTCCACAGCTTCTACATTCATAACTGTCATGTCACACCCCAATTCTAGACTAACCATTGGTGTAATGAACCGTCATAAGAACCAACGGTTCAAACCAGGATCTCGTATAGGCTATGCCAACCATGTTAAACCAAAACACATTCCACATTAATCAGAGATAATAAAGTAAATAGCGAAAGTCTTATTAAAAATGAACTGAGGTCTAACATGATAAATAATTAAATAATCCAGTTATCTCCAAGTAATCAAAACATAAATATATCAAATTATTACAAATACTAAATACAAAAGTTAAACACTAAGCGTAATCATTGTTGAAACACTCGCTTGACAAGTCATATTCATCATCCACAGCTTGCACATCCATAACCGTCACGTGTCTATACATTGGCGCATTCGTGTAGTCTTCAACGGTACTACCTGCATCATTAGAAACTAAAAGAAAATGGTACTGTGGGGTCAGCTCACAACTTAACTCAGTGAGAAAACAAAACAATGCAGCAAACATATGTGTAAGCACCCCATTTTTACCATCCCTAGTTGAACAAAGTCTTACTGGAGAGTAGACATCAAAGTGGGAGAAATAGGAGAAAGTTTGGAAAATACAGGAGAGGCGAGTGAAACTCTCTCAAAAATGACAGTCGATTAGCCCCGACATGCTCTCTATAATGTTTTGAGAATAATTGAGATGATCCCCAGCGTCCAAGAGCTTAAGTGAAACCATACGGAAACTTGGTGAATGCTAATGCAAGGTTTGAATTTTTTTCTGTGACTTTGAGAAGATTTTTGGTGGGCCCCACAGTAAGGAAATGGGTTGCAATCTGCATGGATGCGTAGGTCTTAGAAAATACCTTCGAAATAGGACCAGAATCACTCAATTTCGATGTCAAATGAAGAAGATATGACGATTTTAGTCTGGGAATAAGAATAAGGGTATTTTCTAAAGATTAATAATATCCAGAGGCTTGCATGCAAATTATCGTTAATTTAATTATTTAAACTTCATCTTCTCATATCTTGCTCATCTGACGACCAAATAAAGTGATTCCAGTGTCATTATTCCTCATTTTTTATGCTCTACAAAGTGAACGTGGAAAATTTGGAGTAGAGGTCTTCGAAGGATCCCATACGGAGTCGCAAGCCGATATGCCCTCTTAAATTTCAATTCCTCATAATTTTATTATCCGACGTCCAAATCAGGTGATTCAAGTCTCAATATATTCCATTTTTGGTGCTCTACAAAGTGGACGTGGAGAATTTGAGGCAGAGGTCTTCGAGGCATCCCATGCAGAGTTGCTAGCCGAATTATCGTAAATTAGTCTGTTTAAACTTCAAAAATTCATAAGTTAGCCATTTTACATCCAAATGAGGTGATTCAAACTCTAGTATTTCTCATTTTTAGTGCTCTATAAAGTGGAAGTGAAAGATTTGAGGCAAAGATCTCCGAGGCATCCCATGCAGACTTGTTAGCCGAATTATCATAAATTGGCTATTTAAACTTCAGAAATTCATAAGTTGGTCATTTTACGTCCAAATGAGGTGATTCAAACTCTAATATTTCTCATTTTTAGTGCTCTACAAAGTGGACATGAAGGATTTGAGACAGAGATCCCCGAGGCATCCCATGTAGAGTTGCTAGCCGAATTATCAAAAATTAGCCTATTTAAACTTCATAAATTTATAAATTGGATATTTTACTTCCAAATGAGGTGATTCAAGCTCTAGTATTTCTCATTTTTAGTGTTCTACAAAGTGAACATGGAAAATTTGGGATAGTAGCTGTCGAAAGATTCCATGCGGAATGGCAGCGGAAATGGCCTATGAAATGATAGAGAGAGAAAAACCAATCTTGGCCCAACCCAACTCAATTCATATCAGTTTAACTCAGTCCAACCCAACTTAGTCCAACTCAACCAAGCTCAGACTGGCCCAATTTGAAATGGTTCAGTCTATGTGCATTTTAATAATGTATAAATTATACATACCATATATATTATGTATAAGTATCAATATTTTATTATATGTGTATATATATATATATATATATACATTAAAAGAGTGAAAAAATGAAAAAAAAAAGAAAAAGAAAGAGAGAGGACGAGAGAGTGAGATCCGAATAAAAGAAGAAAAAAAAAAGACAAAAGGAAAGGGAAAAAAAAAGGAAAAGAAAAAAAAAAAGGAAAGAGGGGAGAACGTGAGTGGAGAAGGAAAAGAAAAAAAAAAGAAAAAGAAGGAAATCTAAAAGGGCTGGAAATTGAGAGAGAGTCTAAGAGAATAAGAGAGGAAGAAAGAGAAAAAGGAGGATAGAGAAGCTGAAATTGAGAGAGAAGAGGAAGAAGAAGGGAAAGAGTAGAAGAGAAGGAAGAAGGAGAAGCTAAGAAAGAGGGAACTCTCTGCAAAGCGGTAAGTTCATTCTCCATTATTATTTTATAGTACATACTTGCAATTCATGGCCCCTCACCCATTGGTGTAACCAAAACTTTGGTTTGATATGATTCCATGATGCTAACATGTCGAAAATTGCTTGAATATGCCTATTTTTGATAAATCATGATCAGAGATGTTATATTGCGTGCATGTTGATGCTGTAATGCTCATGTTTGATATTTTTTATGCATTAGAATATGTTTAAAATACTCAATGTAGAAAAAGTGAATGTCATGTGATGATTTTTGAGTATTTTAATGTTTTTTTTTACAAGGTGAATTTCAGATATGGAAATTCTAGATCTGGAATCCGATTTTCGGACATGCATCTCATATAGATTTTTGATGAATTTCGAGTCCAAAATTTTATGAGATACTCATACATATGTTAGAAAGTTCTTCTACAAATTTTGACTTGTTTGGAGTTGAGAAAGTCGAGATAAAAAGGCCCAATGATGCTATTATCTTTCTCGGGTAAAATACAAACCCTCATTGGAAAAGCTCTAAAAATAGAATTTACGACCATAATTTGATAATCCTTCCTTCAGAGAAAGTGATAGATATGAAGTCATGAAAATTTTGGCACTAGATTCAGATTTTTCTGGTGCACCATGGTCTGTTTTAGGGTCAGTTAGAACACACTAAATTACGTGACTGAGATGTGATGTTTGAGCCTTGAGGATCTTTCTGTTTGCATGATATTTTTTAATGAAGTGTTAGATCTATCAGTTAGCTTCATGACCATATGTCTGGATTCTATTTTCAATGAGTGGTGAATTTTATATAGAATTTATGGTGCAGCTGGTCAGAATCTCGAACAGATTTGACCACAGCACATGCCTGCACGTGTGGTGCATATTCAACCCATTTTGGTTCCCTTTTAGGATTTCCCTTCTTGAGACAAAATCTACGTCTCTGAGTCCTCTTTTAGAGGATATATTTGAGCTTAATTTTAATATGTATGAAGCCCCATATGCATGTTTTGGCAAAGGTCCACAGAATCTATTGATTGCAGTAAAAATCATGAAAATCCATGCATGAGTGTCATGTAGAGACTTTTTTAGACATCACTTCCTTGAAGGAAAAGGTAGCCACATCAGTCTGGAAGACGAACAAATTAACAGATAATTTTCTACATGATTGAAGAATATCTTATGATTATTTTTCCATGACTGGTTCGAATCTAAAAATCAGTCTGACCAGTTTTCATAGTCTGACCTTGTAGGCATGATTTAAACCGTTAGATTTCCATAATATTGTGCCTTAGAAGAATTTGAGACCATTAGATCTTGATTATGAGTATCTCATTTGAATCTGAACCATTGGATTGACATCAAGAGTGATATAAATGAATCTGAACCATTGGATTGGCTTGATGATTGATTTGAATGGATAAATTACCCTTTTTGAGTGATTTAATTGAATTTGAACGGTCAGATTGACCTCATGAATGTTTTAATTGAATCTGATCCATTGATCAAATATGATCTTGATTACATTGATGATGATCGATTACATCAAATCTGAGTTGTCGATCAAAGATGATCTTGGTCACATTGTTGATAATCGATGCTTGATCAATGCTTTCATATGCTTGTTGATATATTGATTCACATGCTTTATTGTTATACATGAGATGATATATGTTGTTACTTGTCATACTTGAATGATATTTATTGTTGGTAATAACTTAATTTCTGCAACACCCTAGTCGAACTGCCATATTTGTACACCTAGAAGACATATTAGGTGTGGGGACGTATATGTAGGCACCCACATTCATGGGAAGGGTAAAAATGAAAATGATAAATTTTAATCAAGAGATATGAAGCCTAGCCCAACACATGCCAAATTAGGATTTTAGGTTAAGGGTAGCTTGGAACGTTCCCTACCTCTCAGCTCATCTCCACTAGGGTACAAAGAACTAGATAGGTGTGATGTGAATTGAACCATAGAGAATTTAGGTTCCATTCTGATCATGAAAGAAAACATCAATGAATGAATCCACATTTCGAACTATGCGGATCCTGATTCTTAGGGCAACACCCTAAGATACGTTGGCAGTTTGGAGAGATTCCCAAACACGAACTTAAATCCTTGCTCCCGAGTGTAGAGAGGGACATATTGCTCCCCGAGAGTAGAGAAAAACAAATTGCTCCCTGAGAGTAGAGAAAGAGACAGATTGCTCCCTGAGAGTAGAGAAAGAGACAGATTACTCCCTGAGAGTAGAGAGAGAGAGACAGATTGCTCCCTTAGAGTAGAGAAAGATAGATTGCTCATCGAGAGTAGAAAGAGACACCTTGCCCCGAGAGTAGAGAAAAATAGATTGCTCCCTGAGAGTAGAGAAAGAAACAGATTATTCCCTGAGAGTAGAGAAAGAGACAGATTGCTCCTTAAGAGTAAAGAGAGACAGATTGCTCCCTGAGAGTATAGAAAGATAGATTGCTCCCCGAGAGTAGAAAGAGATAGATTGCTCCCCGAGAGTAGAGTAAAATAGATTTCTCCTTGAGAGTAGAAAAGAGACAGATTGCTCCTTGAGAGTAGAGAGAGGGACACATTACTCCCTGAGAGTAGAGAAAGAAACAGATTGCTCCCCGAGAGTAAAGAGAGAAACAAATTGCTCCCTGAGAGTAAAGAAAGAAACAAATTGCTCCTTGAGAGTAGAGAAAGAGATAGATTGCTCCCTGAATGTAGAAAGAGAGATAGATTGCTCCGAAAGTAGAGAGAGATAGCTTGCTCCCCGAGAGTATCAAAACATCACAACGAACTACGTTGTACCTGATTTTTAGGACCTCTGAAATACGTAGGCAACTTGGAGGACCTATCCAAGTACGATACCACATCTTAGAATCCTTAGGTCCTCCATATCATACCCATATCCATATCCATATCATACCCATATCTATATATATATTTACTTCAATCCACATTAGGCTATATCTAGATTCAATCTCAATCATCATCAAGCATAAACTTCAACTTGAACAATTGAATCTAATAAAGCTTAATCATAAATCACATCCAAAACCTTAATCACAATCCGTTCGAACTACTCTATGGACTTGATTTTTAGGATTGGAATACGTAGGCAATTTGAGATGTCTTGGATGTCTCAGATTTAGTCCATCACTGAATCATCTTTGGTTCGATTCACTATATATTTTTTTTTTGTTTATTTATTTTGAGAACATGTTTGGCTGAACCTAGGTTAAAAGAACTTAGCAACTTGACATAAGATCCCCCATGAGCCCTAGTCATCATCCATTGACCATGAATAGTCAGAACAATAGAGTCTAAGGAAAGTAGAATCACATAGGAGGTCGATTTTTGGATCAGACACCTTTGGGTGCCTAACACCTTCCCAAATTGTACCTTGAACGCTTACCCATTCTTTAATAGACCAAAGCCAATATATTGGGTCCAATGAGTCAATAAAATTCTTTTCTTATGATAAGACTACATTTTTATAAGTCCTAGACCTTAATCTAGGTGGCGACTCCAAATCATTATTTTTTCGGTCCATCAAAGATGGGTGGATGAGAGACGAACTTTGTCCTCACAATATGCATACATTCAATTCATATCTTTGGTCTGGTTTTTAAGTTTACAATATGCTATAGAAAGGATTGGCGGCCACCGCACCTCTATACCCGAGTGTGTGAATCCACCCAATGGATCAAACACCATTATCGTCCCACATGCACCCACCATGGAATAGAGATAGAGCTAAAGTGTCCAGATCAAACACCGTCAACACTTCCCCTGATGCCCTACCCATACCAATACGTAAGCCCCTATTGGCGAGGGCTTGTAAACTGGGCTCACAACTAACCAATCCTAATGTCATCCAGTGTATCTAAGGCCTTACCCCAGCATCCCTCAATACTTCTATAGAGATAGAGCTAAGGCCCCCCGGTAGAGTCAAAGACCACACGGTCCGAGACCACCTCCCCTGATGCCCTACGACGTAATAGTTCTGCTAAGGTAATGGTGATATGACGATGTCAGTGGGCAAGACTGTAAAGATAGAGCTAGAGTCTGGTGACCAGGTCAAAGACCACAATGCCACGTCCTCCCCCTGATGCCCCACTAGCACCAGCATACTAATCACACACACAATTACATGCTTATTTCTAGCATCATCATCATCATGTTATAAATAAACAAAAATAAATATACATGAACAGAATATAGCAGTAATATTGGATGACATGTGAGATGCACATTACAAGTATACAAGCATAGAATCAATCATGGCATTGGACTCAATAAAATAAACAGCTTGTTATTAGCCAATTAGTTTCGGTCTTATTCCATCACCTTTGATTGATGTTTGTTCCTCTCCTAAGCTTTGGAAGTCAATTTGAATCTATTAGGAACCTAAACAATTAATGTATTGAAGTTAGAGTTTAAGTTTACCAAGTTACAGTAGTCAAAAACCTTGTTTGGTCTCAAAATATGCTTGTTGTTATCGTGTGGTCGCACATGTGGTCGAACCTGTGGTCGCAATATATGAGACCACACACTATGTGGTTGAACCCTGTGGTCGCATTTTATGCGACCACACCCTGCGACCACACCTTTCCTGGGAAGTTCCTAAATAGCTGTAGTTAATCCTCTGGTCACCCTGTGGTCAACCATAGCTGCGACCATACGAAGTTTTGGTTAACCTTGTTTGGTCTCAAAATATGCTTGCTGTTATCGTGTGGTCGCATGTGTGGTCGAACCTGTGCTCGCAATATATGAGACCACACACTATATGGTCGAAACCTGTGGTTGCATTTTATGCGACTACACCCTGCGACCACACCTTTCCTGGGAAGTTCCTGAATAGCTGTGGTTGATCCTCTGGTCACCCTGTGGTCAACCATAGCTACGACCATACGAAGTTTTGGTTGATTTTACTTCTGATACGAGTTCTTCCTCATGGCTCATCAATGAGATTCATCCTAAGATCATTCTATGGCCTCTAATCATAGTTTTTCCCTCATCCATTATCCCTAACCTATTCTCTATGGTTTTCCATGGAAAACCTGTAAGACCCGTACTTTGCTAACCTGGTCTTACCACTTTATATTAGGTCTTCCTATCATGGTCGTACCAAGTGGACTAAGTGCGTAAATAAACCACAAGGCTAGGTATGTAATTCGAATAATAAATCATCTAATTGAGACGTGTGGTCGCATACCTAAACAGGTGTGGTCGACCACACCTCAGAATGTTGAGACCACTCGAATCTGAGACGTGTGATCGCAGTTTTCAGACTTATGGTCGAAGGATACTACGACCTCATGTGCGACCACACGATGGTATACTGACTCCAAAATTAGGAAACCTTCCTAATCTGAAAGGGGGTTCTTTCCTAATTAAAGTGGGACTTTATATGGATATTTTCCTTTATATAAAGGACGTCCCTTAGCCTCTTTCACTCTTTTAGAACCCAAAATGAAAGAGAGAGAAAGAAAGGAGTAAGATGTCACACTCCAATTCTGCACCAACCAGAATGGTGTGATGAACCGTCAATAAACCAACAGTTCAACCAGGATCTCGAATAGGCTATCACCACCATGTTAAACCAAAACGCATTCCACATTAATCAGAGATAATAAAGTAAATAGCGAAAGTCTTACATATAATGAACTGAGGTCTAGTCATGATAAATAATTAATATTTCATTTATCTCCAAGTAAAAAAAACATAATTTAATACATATTTCAATATCCAAATACGAAAATAAAGCACTAAGCGTATCCATAGTTGAAAAGCTCGCTTAACGAATCACAATAGTCCTCTACAACTTGCTCATCATAGCCGCCACCTGTTCATATGTTGGCGTGTCGACATAATCTTCAATCGTAATACCTGCAACATCAGAAACTAAAAAGAATTGTGCGTGCGCGGGTCAGCTCTCCAACTTGAGCTCAGTGAGTAAACTAAACAATGCAACAAACATATGCATGCATTCAATTCATATCTTTGGTCTGGTTTATAAGTTTGCAATGTGCAATAGAAAGGTTTAGTGGACGTCGCACCTCTATACACAGGGTGTGTAAGCCCACCCAATGGATCAAACACCATTGTCGTCCACATCCACCCCACCATGGAATAGGGATAGAGCTAAAGTGCTTAGGACCGCACCGCATCACACTTCCCCTGATGCCCTACCCATACCAACACATAAGCCCCTATTGGCGAGGGCTTGCAAACTGGGCTTACAATTAACCAATCCTAATGTCAAACAGTGTATCCAAGGCCTCACCCCAGCATCCCTCAATACGTCCATAGAGATAGAGCTAAGGCCCCCCGGCAGAGTCAGAGACTACACGGTCCGAGACCACCTCCCCTGATGCCCTACGACGTAATAGTTCTGCTAAGGTAATGGTTATACGACGATGTCAGTGGACAAGACTTGAGTAGAGATAGAGCTAAAGTGCTTAGGATCGCACCGCATCATATTTCCCCTGACGACCCACTCGCATCAAGTACACTAACCACACACAAACATTCACATGCTTATTCCTAGCATCATCATCATCATCATGTTATAAATAAACGAAATTAAATATGCATGGACAGTAATAGCAGGAATATTGGATGACATGTTAAATGCACATTACACCATACAAGCATAGAATCATTCATGGCATCGGACTCAATAAACAAAAATAGTTTATTATTAGCCAATTAGTTTAGGTTTTGTTCCCTCACCTTTGATTGCTAGTAAATCCTCGTTCAAGCTTTATAATTCACTTTTAAATCACTGGAAAAACCTAACAAGTCGATAAATTTTAATTAGAATTAATTCGAATATGTTAGACTAACAGGAACTGAGGGATCGCAGGTGAGGTAGCACCTGGGGTCTCAGTTCTGTAACCACCGGGTGTAGGGTCGCAGGTGGGGTCGGACATACTTCGATCCTATGTGCAACCACACCCTCCCTGGAACTTCCCGAGGGCCTATGGTCGAACATGTAGGTCTCGTGGGGTCGGATACCATGCGACCCTACGTGTGACCACACGTGTTCATGGTTGACCTTTCACTCTTAAGTCCATTCAGTTTTCTTTGAATCCTTTGGCTTACCATCATGGTCCTTCCTATGATCGTTCTATGGCTCAAAACTACAATTTTATACACCATCCATTGTCCACAATGACTTCCTCCATGGATTCTCTTGGAATTTTGTCCATGGATGGATGATTTGGATTTCTCCTAATCCTATCTTCTTCATGAACTATTCTATGCTCTTAATTCATGTAGGGAATTAGGTTCATACCTTAGGTTTGCTGAGATTCAGAGTTTTCTTTGAATTTCCTCCTCCTTAGTCTTCTTCTTCAATTCTCCTTCTCTTCTCCTTCTCTTCCTTCTCTTCTCTTTCTCTCTCTTTCAATTAGAGTTCTAAAGGAGTGAAAGAGGCTAAGGGACGTCCTATTTATAGAAGAAAATCCTCTATAATAAGCCCCAATGAGTTTAGGAAAGAACCCCCTTTGGATTAGGAAGGTTTCCTAAATTCGGTTTATGGCTGTTTCTGTGGGGTCGCAGGTAGGGTCACAAAATCTGTGACCCTACGTTTTTAAAATGTGCGACCCCACGACCAAAAGTCATGGGTTGGACTCTTTTGAGGTGGGGTCGGTCACACCTATTTAGGGATGCGACCACACACTCATATTTGGTTGTTTGTGAGTTAAATTTCATACCTGATCTTGTGGTTTCTTCACACACTTGGTCCACTTGGCTCGACCATGATAGGTAGACCTGATACAAGGTGGTAAGACCGGTTAGTTCGATACAGGTCTTACATAGGAAGAGAAGGAGAATTGAAGAGGAAGACTAGGAGAAGGAATTACAATGAAAGCTCTGATTCTGCAGCAAGTTTAAGGTATGGAATCATGCCCTATATTAATTGAATGCCTAAAATAGGTTATGGAGGAGAGATGGATTTAAAGTAAGATCTCAATCCTAAGACCTTGGATAAAACTCTTAGGGATCCGTGGTGGGAATCTATTAGGGTGAAGGATGATGTAAAAATAAGAATTTTAAGCCATAGAATAATCATAGGAAGGTTCATAATGATAAGCTAAGGAATCAAAACATGAAGGTATTGCATTGAGAGTGGAAAAGTTGACCAACACTCGTGAGGTCGCAGTTTGATCGACCACACGAGGCACATGTGTCGACCACACGCCCTCGGGAAGGTTCCAGGGAGGGTGTGGTCGCATGTGTGTGGTCGCATATCACGTATCGACCCCACACCCTGCAGTCGCAGAAACTGAGACCACAGATGCAGTCACACCTGCGACCACTCAGCTTTTGAAGGTTTGTTTGATTCCAGGATTGGACCATTAACTACTGTAATTTGATGAACTTGAATCCTAACTTAGAACTTACAAATTCTTAGGTTTTCAAGAGGTTCAAGAGTGAGTTAAGAAGCTTGGAGAAGATTAAACGTTCCTAATAGGTGAGGGAACATAACCTAAACTAACTGGTTAATAATAAATTGTTTACTTTTATTGAGTCCAATGCCATTACTGATTCTATGCTTGTATGCTTGTAATATGTATCTCACATGTCATCCAATATTCCTGTTATTACTGCTCATGTATATTTATTTCTGTTTATTTATAATATGATGATGATGATGATGCTAGGAATAGGCATGTGATTGTGTGTGTGTGATTGTTGTATTTGATGTGAGTGGAGCATCAGGGGGAGGACATGACATTGTGGTTCATCCTGGTCACCAGACTCTAGCTCTATCTCTACTTAAGTCTTGTTCACTGACATCGTCGTATCACCATTATCTTAGCAGAACTATTACATCGTAGGACATCAAGGGAGGTGGTCTCCGACCGTGTGGTCTCTGACTCTGTCGTGGGACCTTAGCTCTATCTCTATGGACGTATTGAGGGAAGTTGGGGTCAGGCCTTGGATACACTGGATGGCATTAGGATTGGTTAGTTATGAGCCCAGTTTGCAAGCCCTCGCCAATAGGGGCTTACGTGTTGGTATGGGTAGGACATCAGGAGAAGTGTTGGTAGTGTTTGATCTGGATACTTTAGCTCTATCTCTATTCCAAGGTGGGTGCATGTGGGACGGAAATAGTGTTTGATCCATTAGGCGGATTCACATAATCGTGTATAGAGGTGCGGTGGCCGCTAATCCTTTCTATAGCATATTACAAACTTAAAAATCAGACCAAAGATATATTGAATGCATACATATGTTTGTTGCATTGTTTTGTTTGCTCACTGAGCCGTGATGTGTGCTCACCCTTTTTGACGTTGAATATTTTTAGTTGTGATGCAAGTCCTACCGTTGAAGATTACATGAACACGTCGACGTATGGTCACGTAGTGGCGATAGATGTGGAAGCTTTAGAAGAGGTGCATGATCCGTCGTGCAAGTGGTTTTTAGTTTTTGACTGGTTGGTTATCTTATCTTGTGGTTTCTTCATACAATTGGTTCACTTGAGCCGGTTATGATGGGAAGACCAGTCACGAAAAGAGAACATAAGATTAAATCAGGTTCATGGCGTGCGGGTCTTACATGCCATGTGTCCATACGACGGTGAATTTACATAGTCTTCTACAGTAGGACCTGCATCATTAACTAAAAATATTCGACGTCAAGAGAGTGAGCACACATCACGGCTCAGTGAGCAAACAAAACAATGCGCAAACATATGCATGCATTCAATTCAATATCTTTGGTCTGGTTTTAAGTTTGCAACGTGCTATAGAAAGGATTGGCGGCCACCGCACCTCTATACACGAATGTGTGAATCCTCCCAATGGATCAAACATCATTGTCGTCCCACATGCACCCACCATGGAATAGAGATAGAGCTAAAGTGTCCGGATCACACACTGCCAATACTTTCCCTGATGCCCTACCCATACCAACACGTAAGCCCCTATTAGCGAGGGCTTGCAAACTGGGCTTGCAACTAACCAATCCTAATGCCATCCAAATGTATCCAAGGCCTCACCCAGCATCCCTCAATACATTCATAGAGATAGAGCTAAGGCCCCCCGGTAGAGTCAGAGACCACAAGGTCCGAGACTACCTCCCCTGATGCCCTATGACATAATAGTTCTGCTAAGGTAATGGCGATACGATAATGTCGATGTGAAGCATGGTTTAAGGATCAAATACCCTTCCCCATACAGCACACCCCTTCCCCATACTGCACACCAACCATACTCATAAACACGTGCTTATTCCTATCATCATCAATCAACATGGTAGTAACAATAAAGTAAATATGAATGAACAAGAATAGCAGTAATATTGGATGACATGTAAGATGCACGTTACAAATATACAAGCATAAAATCATTCATGACATTGGACACCGTAAAGTAAAAGTAGTTTGTTATTAATCAGTTAGTTTAGGTCTTGTTCCCTCACCTATTAATGATATTCGATACGATATTCGATCTCCTTCCAAGCCTTACAAATCACTTCGAATCAATTTAGCAACCTAAGAGTTATATGAATTTAGGTTAGGGTTCATTTATAACAAGTTACAGCAGTCAAAAATCGAAATAGACCACTGATAGGTGACGGATTGGTCCTATGGTCACGTGCCTGTGTCGACCATATCACATACGATCGACCCCTATGGTCACACTATATGCGACTACACCTGCGACCATACGTTTCCTGAATTCTTCTCGAATGGCTGTAGTTGACTCTCTGGTCACCCTATGGTCGACCATAACTGTGACCATATGATTTCTGGTCAATATTACTTCAATCTGAGTTCTTCCTGAGTCGATTTCTCGGCTCATTACTTGGATTCATCCTAAGGTTATCCTATGACCATTATTTACAGTTTCTCAACAACCATTATCCCTAACCCATCCCTCATGATTATCCTTGAGATTTACTCAAAGGATCACATGGATCATAATGGTTCGACATCCCCAATCCACAATAGAAAACCTTATTCAGTAGGATTTACATCTACAAAGATAAGTTTCATACCTTGGCTTACAGTAGAAAGCTGGAAAGCTGGAACCTTCTCTGTAAAACCCTCCTCTTAGCCTTCTTCTCCTTCTCTTCCCTTCTCTTTCTCCCTTAGGTCTAGGGTTTGATAATGTTCCAAAAGAGTGAAAAATGGGTGGAGGGATGTCCTTTACAAAGAGAGAAACTCTCCATATAGAGCTCTCTAACAATAGAAAAGAGATCCTCCTTTTATTTGGAAAGTTTCCAAACTCCGAAGTCAGATTTGGGTGCGTACAGTTGGGCTTACGGTCGCAAAATCCGTCAATCATACTTTTAAAAGTATCGACCATATGTTTAATTATCAGTGGTCTTCATTCCTCATCGTATGGTCAACCATACCTACTCAGGTAGTCGACCATACACTTAATTTTAAGTGTTTTTGAATCGATTCGCTTACCTAGTCTCGTGGTCTTTCTTCACACGGTTGGTCCACTTGATCTAGAAATGATGGGAAGACTTAGCACGACATGATTAGACCGGGTTAGTAGAGTGCGGGTCTTACAACGTATCACTCAGGTAGGGGCTATTGTGGTGACCGGTGCCTTAGGTTGAAGGGCACAAATTTGGATATCGAATGTCGACACTAATGGTCATCGCCTTGCTCATCCCCTAGTTACCATATTTTCCTTGCCACCGATATAGTAGGATTATTGAGTGCTTGGGCCATCCAACCCTTGAGGCTCCCTTGCCGAAAATTTGGATGAGGAACACTGCTCTTCTAATTTATGGGACTTGCTACAAGCAGGTCCTAGCGGTATTCCAGATGACGAATGCAACATTTTGTCAATAGAAATGGAAGGACTAGTATGACGAGAACTAATCATGGACTATTTCCAAGGGACATCATGATGTAAGAGGGTAGAAAGAGATACGATCTTATTATTACTCGGTAACGACATTGCTGCTAGTTAAGAAGGTGGTAGAAATGTAACAAATTGTTAGTATACATACTATTGATGATGACCACGAATTGTTGATGCAAGAATGATCTCTTGAATTAACCTATACTTGTTTGCAATGTGTCTTGACAGATGGCATCATACCCTGATATCAATGTGTATCGTTCCTCTAACGCCAAAGTGCCTAGTGTTGATGAGGCCACTACCAGTGTAAGATGTACTGTGACACTACTACCATTGGGTCGAGGTACCACGAATACAGTAAGGTTGGTGGATGGAATTAAAAAGGTCATCCATCGACAACACTTAGATTTTCAGCAAGAGATGCTAGCTAAATTGGTTGAAGCAGTACGACATAATTCAATCTCAGTCTCAGTTCTAGCGGGAATCTCAAAGGTCATGGGGAGATTCATTCTAGGCCTACAGGAACAACATCAGGAAATGGTAGTGCATATCATGACTGCCTCAAGCACCCAACCTATAAATGATACCCCAAGCACTATTCCTGTTTGGGGGGGAGGGGGTTGGAAAGCGGCCTATACCATCCTTGGATGTGACTTGTGAGTAAGCCATGCAAGGTACCTAATATTCAGTGTCCCAGTGCCAAATCATCACTAAAAGGACAACAACCTATTGTGCCAGAGACTCTCACCTTACCTACCACGGTGTGGGGTAAATGTTACTGGTACGGTAGGCGTGAGCACTTCGCGTGTGGTTGTAAGCTACCTTGTGTACGAGAACCGCCACTGCTACTAGCACGGTTGGGCACATGCTATAAATATAGCCAACCTGGGCATATGGCTTGAGACTGCCCGTGACCTCATAGGCACTCGTCCCCAATGTGATGACAAGTGGAACGATCATCCCTTCCTAAGAATTTTTGACAGGTAACTCCAAAGACCCCCTATGGAATCATTAGTTTGTTTCATTTCCCTACATGCACTAAAAGGTAAGCATGAAACCCCAGGTGTCACATTCAGAATAAGGAAGAAGAATATTGTCTCAGGAGAGGAAGCAATGTGGAATGACCGCATTTAACCAATGATACATGTAAGCTTCAATTTCAAGGATGAAATTCCTATAAATTGAGGGGATTGTAAAACCTACACCCGAAATCCCTTATCGACCTGAATTTCTACTGTACCAGGTCTTCCCACTTCGATGGTTGATGTACCCGACACAAACTAGATGGATACATCCGGATCATGGGAAAGGGACTCCTATCTGGACCTTAAGTATATTAATGGACCTTAAGTGGGCCCAACATGCATTATAATGCATGAAGCATGAGTAACTAAAGCTAAGCTGGTATTTTGGCCCTACCAGTGACACAACCGATGGACGAGCCAACTAGCTACTTGCTACCAGCTCAACTTCGTAGAACACTCTCTCTTTCTCCTTGGGTCTATAAATAGAGACCCAATGTCTCATTCCCTTCTTTCAGCAAATTATGGGAGTGAAAATGGTTTGCTATTGGAGCTTTGGAGTACTTAGAGGAAGCTTAAAGCTCAAGCCTTGGACACTCATTCTGTCCAAGTAGGTCTCCTAATCTCCCTCTCTTTAATGTGTATCGATGACCATCATTGATGGTGGTGATTGGCTACTACTAATGGCCACCATTAATGGACGTCAAGAGACCCTAAAAAATTGGTTTCGATTACTAAGGGTGGAAAACATGATTCCAACCATGTATATGAATGGAAGAAGTTGGAGAAACAAATCCCCAAGTTCCACTATATTTTCCCCCACTGAGTCTCTTTTCTAAGACTCAATCGGCAGACTTGAGCCAACGGAAGGGGGTCCTTGCCCCGGCTCTGGTCATTGACATAGGGGTCTATTCGGCTGACGAGCTGGCGGATCAGGCGCCGGGAAATCATCCCCCAACAGACCATATACTTGATGATTTTTTGGACTAAGCTCAGCTGACAAACTAGCTGGTGGCACAAACCACCGGATAGCATCTGTCACACCCCAATTCCGCACTGTTCAGAATGGTGTGATGAACCGCTAATAACCAACGGTTCAACCAGGATCTCGAATAATATTAAATGAACTGAGAATCTAAATGTGATAATCATAAATAAAATATCCAATTATCTTGCATTGACTGAGACATAAGTAAATAAAATATCAAATTATATTCCTCAATAATCCAAATAAAAATCTAATCGAAAACGCATGAGTTGCACTCGCATGACGAGTCATGCGTCTCTACTATATCTTCTGCGTCCATCGCCGCAACATGTCCGTATGCGGGAGCACTCATATAATCTTCCACAGTCATACTTGCATCATCAACTAAAAATATTTGAATTCGAAAAGGGTGAGCACACATCATGGCTCAGTGAGCAAACAAAACAATGCAACAAACATATGCATGCATTCAATTCATAACTGTGGTCTGGTATATAGGTTTGCAATGTGCTATAGAAAGGTTCAGAGTAAGGGTGTCAAAAATGGGCCCGGACCGGTAGCACGGACCGAGCCAGCCCGATATAACCCGAACCCAACCCGGACCGAACCTTAATGGACATGTTTCGGTCTCGGCTTGTAAAGCCCGACACCGTTTCAGCCCAAACCGAAACCAAACCGGACCAGCCCGTTAAGAAGCCCGAACTAGCCCGAACCAATAATACCTAACCCAAACACAATGGACCTAGTTTCTTAATTTTAATGGTTTTAAATTTTGATGGATTATATTACACTGTTAATAGTTCACTTCTTGATCGAAAAGATTATATGAATCTATAGTTGAAAAGAGTATGTTAATTGTTACAATTTACTGAATTACATGCATATAGAAGGAATGATGATAATTTTATAGATAGAAATAATAAAATAGGCTATATATCATACATATAAAATAGGCCCGATAAGCTTGATAAGCCCGGTCCGGACCGAACCAGCCCGAAATCACCTCAATAAGCCCAACCCGATAACAAACCGACACCGGACCAGCCCGATTGTTATTGTGTCCAGCGCAGCCCAACCCAGCCCGAACTCTTAATGGACATGTTTTGGGTTGGACTTATAAAACCCGACACCGATTCAGCCCGGACCGAAACCGGCCCGGCCCGGCCCGTTGACACCCTTAGTTCAGAGGCCGCCTCACCTCTATACACGAGTGTGTGGAGCCGCCCAATGAATATTGGCATTGCCGTCCCACATGCACCCACCATGGACAAGTATACACCCAATGAAAACGGCATTGCTGTACCGACTGCCCATACCAACACGTAAGCCCCTATTGGCGAGGGCTTGCAAACTGGGTTCGGAACTAACCAATTCTAATGTCAAACAATGTATCCAAAGTCTCACCCCAGCATCCCTCAATACACCCATAGAGATAGAGCTAGGGTCTGGTGACCAGGACACACCACAATGTCACGTCCCCCCTGATGTCCTATGATGTATTAGTTCTGCTAAGGTAATGGCAATACGACAATGTTAGTGGACAAGACTTGAGTAGAGATAGAGCTAAATTCTGGTGACCAGGACACACCTCGATATCACATCCTCCCCCTGATGCCCTACTCGCATCAAATACACTAACTATATATAAACATTCACATGCCTATTCCTAACATCACCATCATCATCATGTTATAAACATACGAAATTAAATATGCATGAACAATAATAGCAGGAATAAAAGATGACATGTTGAATGCACATTACAATCATAAAATCATAAAATCATACATGGCATTGGACTCAATAAACGAAAATAGTTTATTATTAGCCAATTAGTTTAGGTCTTATTCCCTCACCTTTGCATGAGTGTAGATTTTATTTCAAGATTTAAGAATCACCTTTATACCACTAGAAAAACCTAACAAGTCGATAGATTTTAATTAGAATTAATTCCAACAGTTTTAAGCTTGTTGTAAAGCTAGGGTCGCTGGATGGGTCGCAGGTATCTGAGACCCCAAGGTGTAGGGTCAGTCATAGGGTCGGTTACCTATCGACCCTATGTCCGACCATAGCCTCCCTGGACTTCCCGAGAGCATGGGGTCGATTCTATAGTCTTGTAGGTCCATTCTAAGAATGTTCTATGGCTCATAGCTATGTTTTTTACACACTTTCCGTCGCCTATGATGATTACCTTCATGGATTCTTTCGAAACTCATCCATGGGTAGATGATTTGGGATTCTCCCAACCCTAACTTCTTCATAAACTATTCTTAGGGTCTTACATAGTTCATGGAGAATGTATTCATACCTTAGGGTTGCTGAGATTCAGAGATTTCTCTGAATTCCTTCTCTTTAGTTGTCTTCTCAAATTCTCCTTCTCTTCTTCTTCTCCTCCTTCTCTTCTCTTTCTCTCACTATCAATTAGGGTTTCAAAAGGAGTGAAAGAGGCTAAGGGATGTCCTATTTATAGAGGAAAACCTCCCAAAATCTGTCCCAACGAGTTTAGGAAAGGTTCCCTTTGAATTAGGAAAGTTTCCTAATTTTCGATTTCTGTCAGTCTTCCTAGGGTTGATGCTAGGGTCGCAGAATCCGTCGACCCTAGGGTCTCAAGTCATCCGACCCTAGGACCTGAAAACCATGGGTTGGATTATGTTGAGGTGGGGGTCGACCCTACCTATTTAGGCATGCGACCTTACCCTCTATTTTACTGTTTTTGGATCAATTTCATACCTGGTCTTGTGATTTCCTTCACACACTTGGTCCATGTGGCTCGACCATGATAGGTAGACCTGGTACAAGGTGGTAAGACCGGTTACTTCAGTACGGGTCTTACAACTCCCCCCTGCTTATTAAAAATTTCGTCCTCAAAATTTGTACATACCTTCCGAGTCGAAAAGATGAGGGTATTGCTTTCGCATAGCATTCTCTTCTTCCCATGTGATCTCTTCTATATCTCGACTTCTCCAAATGACTTTGACATAGTATATGTCACGATTACGTAGACATTGAACCTTTCAACCGGTGAATTCATTTGGTGCTACTTCGAACGTCAAATCATCAGTTAAGTCTGGTGGATCTGCTGTCAAAACATGCGTCGGATCTCTGACGTACTTCTTTAATAAGGAGATATGAAATACATCAAGCACACTTGACATAGATGGTAGTAGTGCTAACTGATAAGCCACTTTTCCACGTTTGACTAGAATCTCATATGGCCCGACATATCTCGGACTTAATTTCCCTTTCTGTCCGAACCGTTTTAAACCTCGCATAGGTGATACTTTCAGAAATACCTTATCACCTACGACAAATTCAAGGTCTCGACGTCGAGTATCTGCATACTGTTTTTGATGATTCTGAGCCATCCTTACTCTTTCCTTGATAATGTCGACTACTCGACATGTTTCCTCAACAAATTCTAATCCAACAATGCTACGTTCCCCAACTTCATTCCAAAACAAAGGAGTTCGACACTTCCTACCGTACAATGCTTCATAGGGTGACATCTGTATAGTAGCATGATAGCTATTGTTATAAGCGAACTCGATCAATGGTAATTTTTCATCCCATGATCCTTTAAAATCGATTACACAGGCTCGGAGCATGTCTTCTAAAATCTGAATGGTACGCTCTGACTATCCGTCTGTTTGAGGATGTAATATAGTATTAAACTTCAATGTTGTACCCATAGCCTTTTGCAATCCTTCCCAAAACTTTGAAGTAAATCGTGGATTTTTATCGGACACAATGCTTTTGGGTACACCGTGTAGTCTGACAATATTGTCCACATACAACTTAGCTAACCTCTCCAGTGTATACTGAGATCGTATAGCTATGAATCGAGCTGTTTAGTCAGGCGGTCTACAATCACCCAAACCGCATCAACTACTCGGGGAGTCAATGGTAACTCGGTGACGAAGTTCATAGTGATGCAGTCCCATTTCCATGCTGGTTCTGGTAACGGTTGTAACAGTCCTGCAGGTCTTTGTCATTCAACCTTCACCCTCTCACAGTTTAGGCATTGAGACACGAACTTAGCTACATTTGCTTTCATTCCTCTCCACCAATATAATTTCTTTAGATCATGATATATTTTTGTACTTTCAGGATGTATCGAATAGACAGTGGTGTGGGCTTCTTTCATTAGTCGGTGTTTAATGTCCAAATTTTCTGTTTCAGGTACACATATTCTTCCATTGTACTTCAGTACCTTTTCATCATCTAAGGTGAACTCAGGAATAGTCCTACCTTTTTCGATGTCCTCTTGTACCGTTCTCAGGTAAGGGTCTGATTTAATGGCGGCTTTCACTTCATCAATTATATCAGGTACAATCTTCAATGTTGCAAACATATTTGAACCGATGAATAAACCCTTGGTTGGTTGGTTCACCCGGTGCATCTATCACGAACTGCACACATCATTGAATACTCTTCTTGTAGTACACATTGCTGCAGTCGTGTTAACATCTCCTTGAGATTTTATCATTGCTTTCCTGCTCAGCGCATCAGCAACTACGTTAGCCTTTCTTGGATGATACTGGATATCACAATCATAATCCTTTAATAATTCCAGCCATCTTCTTTGTCGCATGTTCAACTCCTTCTGATTAAATAGATAAGTAAGACTTTTATGATCTGATTTAATCTAAAATTTCTCTCTATACAAATAATGTCTCCATATCTTGACAGCATGTACCACAACCGCTAATTCCAAGTCAAGAGTGGGATAGTTCTTCTCATGTGTCTTCAGTTGTCTTGAGGCATATGCAATTACTTGTTCTCCTTGCATAAGTACACATCCTAAACCCAATCCTAACACATCAGTGTACAAAATAAATGGTTGTCCTGGTATAGGAATAGTCAAGATCGGAGCAGATATCAATCTAGCCTTCAATGTTTGGAAACTCTTCTCACATTTATCCATCCAAACAAACTTTTCGCCCTTCTTAGTCAAGCTGGTGAGAGGTACGGCAATTCTGAAATAATCTTCCACAAATCGTTGATAATACCCAGCTAGACCTAGAAAACTTCTAATTTATGCAATGCTCTTCGGTGCCTCCCACTTCACAATGGCTTCAATCTTGCTAGGATCCACCATAATCCCTTCAGGGGACACAACATGGCCTCGGAAGGCGACTTCATTTAGCCAAAACTCACATTTTGTAAATTTGGCATAACGCTTCTCTTCCAGTAACCATTGCAGAGCGGCTCTTAGATTCATAATATGAGTTTCCTTATGTAAGACCCGTATCAAACTAACCCGGTCTTACCACCTTGAACCAGGTCTACCCATCATGGATGAGTCAAATGGACCAAGTGCGTGAAGGAGATCACGATCCCAGGTATTAAACTGACCCAAAAATACTTAAATTAAAGGGAGGGTCGCATACCCAGCAAGGGAGGGTCGGACCCCCCCAAGACAGAAGTCAGACCCCCAGTTTTACATGGGGGGTCGGACACTTCAGGAACCAGGGGTCGACGGGATCTCTGACCCCCCTATCGACCCCTGGTACTCGGTAAATCTGAAAATTAGGAAAGTTTCCTAATTTCGATGGGATTCCTTCAAAAACTCAATGGGACTTATTTTAGGAGTTTCTACTCTATAAATGGGACGTCCCTAAGCCTCTTTTACTCCTTTTACAACCCTAATTGAATTGAGAGAAAGAGAAGAGAAGGAAGAGAAGGAAAAGAGAAGGAAAGAATAGAAGAAGGCCAAGGGAGAAGAGTTGCAGAGAAGGAGTATTCTTCTCAGGTATGGATACTAATTCCATGAATTGCTAAAGATCTTAGGATAGATAATGAAGAGAGTAAGATCTCGGAGAAACCCAAACCATCAACCTATGGTTAGGTTTTCATGGAGAACCATGGGAGAAAATCATGAAAGCCATATAGGTGGTAGAATCATGGTTCTAGACCATAGAACATGTGTAGAATGGATTATAGGAGCAAGCCATAGGACCCTAAACACGAAGAATGGATTTATGGAAGAAAATCGATCAAAACCCACAGGGGGTCGCATGGGGGTCGATGGCCAATCGACCCTACCAGACCCTGAGCATCGACCCCCAGTGTTCGGGAAGCCCAGAATAAGGGTGGTCACACCCAGGGTCGATCATTACTCCGACCCTACCTCCGACCCCCAGTTAACAGAATGGTTTTTAAATTCAGAATTAATTCTAATTAAATTCTATCGACTTTGTTAGGTCTTCTAGCAATATAATAATAATATAAAGGTGATCTTAAAGCTTGTAAGAGGATCTATTTGCAAGCTAAGGTGAGAAAACAAAACTCTAAACTAATTGGTTAACAATAAACTGTTTTCTCTTTTCTTGAGTCCAATGCCATGCTTGATCCTATACGAATATGTTTGTAATGTGCATACAACATGTCATCCAATATTTCTATTATTTGTTCATGCATATTTACTTTATTGTTTATAACATGATGATGATGATGATGATAGGAATAGGCATGTGAATATATGTGTGTGGTTGGTGTACTTGATGCGAGCGAGTATCAGGGGAGGTGTGATGGGAACGTCAATAAACGTTAACCTTTGGCGGGTCTCAGCACTTTAGCTCTATCTCTAACTCAAATCCTGTGCATTAGCATCGTCGTATCGCCATTACTTTAGCAGAACTATTACGTCGTAGAGTATCAGAGGAGGTGGTTTCGGTCCTTATAGTCTCTGACTCTACCAGGGGGCCTTAGCTCTATCTCTATGGACGTTCTGAGGGATGCTGGGGTGAGGCCTTGGATACACTATTTGGCATTAGGATTGGTTAGTTGCGAGCCCAGTTTGCAAGTCCTCGCCAGCAAGGGCTTACGTATTGATATGGTACTGTACAGCAATAAACGTTAACCTTTGTTGTACAATGTTATGGTGGGTGGATGGGGACGACAATAAACGTTAAACTTTGGGCAGACTTCCACACCCTGTGTATAGAGGCGGGGTCAATAAACGTTAACCTTTGACCACCCAACCTTTCTATTGCGCATGGTAAACTTTAAACCAGACCAAAGATATGAATTGACTGCATGTATATGTATTGTTGCATTGTTTTGTTTACTCACTGAGCCATGATGTGTGCTCACCCCCTCGATATTGAATATTTTTAGTTGATGATGCAGGTTCTACCGTCGAAGATTATATCAATGCCAGTGTACGGGCATGTGGCGGCGATGGAAGTTGAAGATGAAATGGATACATATGACTCCTCTTGCGAGTGCAACTCATGTGTATTCGATTAGATTTTTAGTTTTCTTTATTTAGATTTATTAAAGACATGTATTTGATACTTATTTATCTCTTAGTTGATACAAAATAATTTTCTATTTAAATATTAATGTCACAGTAGATTCTCAGTTCATTTTACTATAAGACTTCTGCTATTGTGTATTTACTCTGATTATGAATGTGGATATATGAGTTTAGATCAGCCGGATACCGTCTGTACGAGATCCTGGTTGAATCGTTGGTTTGCTAGCGGTTCGTCACACCATTCTGAAGTGTACGGAATTGGGGTGTGACAACTTGGTATCAGAGCATCTCGGGCTGTGTCCGCTAAACTGGCATACATTCACGACGAATTGTGAACTGAGATAGGATAAAAGTAAAAATTGTAATATTAACACACTATAAGCACAAGTGATGTTTGAGACCAAATTTGAAAAGAAAATAATGCATCTATTAAAGGATGAACAATTTTAAATACAATGAGAGATAAACAAACATGTACAAATAGCTAAAACAGAGTACAGTCCACAACCCAGACAGTTACTCTATAGTACAAAGAAAGAAAATAAGTACATTCATGAAGCTGGAGGTGAAGGAGGGGGCGGTGCCTCACGATCTCTGTCATAATCCTCAGCGTAGACTCTAGTCAACGCTGCTATCTGAGTCTGGGATGTCTGAAGACTAGCTGTAAGATCAGCTACCTGCAGATTAGTCCGGCGCTGAGCCTCTATGAGCTCTCCCATCCTCATGTCTGATGTACGCTGGGTGTCTAGTAGCTCATCCACTCTCAACCGCTGAGCGTCTAGTAACTCCCCCATCTTCAGATCAGATCTGCGCTGAGCCTCTCTGATCTCATGCAATATCTCCATCATATCAGGAGGTGGGTGAGAAGGACCAGCCACATGTGAAGGACCAGCCGCATATGAAGTAATAGCTCCAGCCGCATGTGTAGGTGAAGGAGGTGGTATAGAGTTTACATCCATGTACATACGGTCATCATCACCGGCAGGCTCCATATGAACTCCAGCGGCGGCAGCAGCTGTCTCAGCATCAGCTATCTCTACGCGAGTGCGAGGGCGCACCATCGCGTTCCTCTCCTCATCACTGACCTGAGCATCTTGCATGCTCATCTTGCAAATAGCCTCCCAATCTAGAGGCGATGAGAAGGACTTCTCCTGAATCTTCTCATCCAATAAATCAACCCCCAGGTGGGTAAGCAGAATAGTGATCATACATCCGTAAGGAAGGTTACCAGTGTGACTGGGCAACGTAGCAGTGATCATGGTACGCATGATGATGTACGGAAGGCAGACGGGCTGCCTAGTGCAAATACTATATAGAAGATACTGGGTCAGTTGGGAAACCCTCTCGTAATGACCACTCTGCGGGATCAGGTTATGCTGAATGATCTTACAATATAACCGTGGAGCTGGACGCATATAACATGCCCTCATCTGCCAGCGATCAGGACGAAGGAGCTAGTTATCGATCTTGGCCCTCATCTGTAGAGAGAAGAACTGGGGCTCTCCAGGAGCACAGAAAACCATGGGACCATCATAGGAGATGCCCAGTAGGTCGTCTAGCTGCCGATAGTCAAATGAGATGTTCACCCCTTTGACATAACTCATGATGCGCAACTCGTGACCCCTCTCAACATCATTGTAATCCCCTACCACCTGGAGGTTACAATAAAACTGGCGTACCTAGTCGGGGCAGGTGCACGCGTCGTAAGTAATGATAGGGAGCCATCCCATATCACCAAACGCTCTCTCCACATTGAACAAGGCTAACTCAGCCAAGTTCACCTTACGACCTCCCTCTACTTTCTTGCGAGCATAGTGGGTATACTGTGCCTCAGCTTCGTCGGAACGGAAATGAAGAGGAACACGAACTCTGGGTACTTTGGTACGAGCCATAGTATCTGCAAATAAGAAAGAGAAACCAATAATGGGTTAGTAGAGAGTAAAAACCAAAATTTGGACATTATGATGACGTAAGTTGGCCAAAAACCCTCACTTGTCACCCATACACGTGGGCAGGAGGACTTACGTAGGTTCTAACAGATCCTACAACACTCACACAGTAGGAAATTCTAACTAATGGAATCCAATTTGAAGAAATTACGAGAAATCAAAAATTTCGACAAATTAGGGCAAAAAGAGCAAAATCGAAGTTTCTCGATAACCAACCGATGAAACTCAAAAAATTTTGAGGGCTTTCGTTCCTCGAGCCACCAATAACAAAAGCCCCCAATAAAAATCGAATTTTTACGGTTGGAAAAAGTTTAATTTGAAAAATACAAGATAAACGGGCAAAAACCTAGAAATGAAAACCTAAAAACAGGTAAAAATGAGAAGACATACCTGTAGGAATGATGTGGACGTCGAAACACGGAACCAAAATGACCAATATAGCGGAGTGACAGTGTAGCAACTCAAAGGTGGGAGACGAGTCGAAACGGGGAAGGAATAATGGGAAATGGACCCAGAATCGAACCTTAAAAATCTGATTTTTGGTCCAGGGTCGGAGAATTCAACCAGGATAATCGACCCCCACATCGACCCCCATATCGACCCCTAGCTCTTGGGAACCTGATAGAAAACCAGGGGTCGCACCTGGGGGTCGGACATCCATCGACCCCCGTATCGACCCCCAGCTCTCGGGAATCTGACAGGAAACCAGGGGTCGCACCTGGGGGTCGGACATCCATCGACCCCCGCATCGACCCCCGGCTCTCGGGAAGAATAGGTAGATTCCCAGGGTCGGATACTGAGGGTCGGACATACCATCGACCCCCACCATCGACCCTGCATAGAAAAGATAGTATTTTTCACAGAATGATCTAAAAATTTTGAAATAACATCGGTTAGCGTGCCTACATGAAGTATAAATTATTGCATCACGTTTGTTAATGATTTTTCAGGCATCACCAATATCAGAGTAAAATGGCTGGACGTAGAGTAACCAGGCAGAGCCGAAACGTAGTTCCACCACCACCACCCGTGGAGGAAACCAGCCAAGAAAATATATACGCATAGGGTAATCCGCAGGTTGCACCACCAGTAAATCCGGTTCAGGCAAATCCTACAAACTTTCCACCTCCACCACCGGAGTTAGCAACCGTGGTTACGAACTTATCGCAACAGCTGCAACAAATGCAATATGCACAGGTTCAAATGCAAGCAGTAATGGGGATTATGTTCCAGGCAGCCCATGCTACACCAATGCCGATGGAACAAACCAGTGCAGCACCGGTGGGTAACCACCCAGCACCTCAAACACCTCAACCACCAGCTGCACAGATTCCAGTACCAGGTGCGGAAGCAGCTCAGGTTAATTATCAGTATCCACAACCTATGTTTGGGGCATACCCCCAAAATCAGTTGGATCACTCTCGATTGGTTGAGAGATTCTTGAAGATGAAGCCCAAGGAATTTAACCGTAAACCGTCTGATCCTTTATGGCCAGCACATTGGATCGACGAGATGGAGAGAAATTTTCTTATGATGACTATTACAGAAGAAGAAAAGGTATTATGTGCCACCTTCATGCTAAAAGGCGATGCACATCATTGGTGGAAATCGACCAGGACCTATCTATTAACCAAGCACGCCTTATTGACCTGGTCTATTTATAAAGAAGCTTTCTTTGAGAAGTATTTTCCCCGAAGCTTCAAAGATTCTATGGAGAAGGAGTTCCTGAGTTTATATCAGGGCCAGATGTCCGTGGATGCATATCAACAGCGTTATGAGGAGTTGTTTTTCTTTGCACCACTCAGTATGCAAGAAGAAGAAACTAAGACCCGTAGGTTTGTCACGGGACTTAGAGGAAGCATCAGAGAGCATGTTCTGGGTTTGGAGAAGAAAATATACAACGAAGCTGTGTAAATTGCTCGAGTTATAGAATCGAGCCAGAAGGAGAGCTATTTTACATAGAAAAGAGGTATGAAAAGGCCAGCTGGAAATGCTTATAACGGAGGGAATAATAAGACATTCAATCCCTTCCGTGCTCAAGGCTTTGTTACTGCACCCAAGACTACCCCAGTAATTCAACAACAGCCAAAGCTAAATTCTGAAGGTCCAAAATGTTATAACTGCAATCAAGCGGGGCATATGGCAAGGGAGTGTCCTAAGCCAAAGAAGCAGCTACATCAAGGACGAGTTTATGCTGTTACATCCGAGGATGCTGCCGCATCACCCGATGTGGTCACAGGTATGACTGAAACCTTTTAAGTTGTATTACATTGTATGAGCATGTAGACTAAGTAAAATAAATCACAGGTATTGTACCTATAAATGGCATACCCACCAGAGTACTCTTTGATTCAAGAGCTACTCATTCCTTTATATCTGTGTCATTTGGAAAGAAGCTGAATTTACCCATCAAAACATTGGACTACAAAATACTTGTACGGTCACCGATGGGGTTAGAAGTGGAGTTAGAGAAAGGTTATGGGCCATGTCCAGTTCTCATTGGCGAGAAAACTTTAGATGCAACCTTGATCCAACTTGGGATGGTAAACTTTGACGTCATCTTGGGAATGGACTGGTTAGCTCGGCATTCGGCAAACCTATTATGCGCCAAAAAGAAGCTAACATTTAGAGACAAAGATGGAGCAGAATTCAGTTTTACGGGAACCAAACTTTCCCGTAAACGCAAGCTCATACTATTAGCACTAAAGGCGAGGAAGTGCCTTGAGAAGGGAGCCGTTGGATATCTAGTATCAGTGGTCGACCTTACCAAAGAAGCACCACGGATGGAAGATATTGATGTCGTGCGGGATTACCCCGACATAATTCTTGAGGAACTACTAGGATTACCACCTGACCGAGCCACAGAGTTTGTGATAGATCTTGTACCTGGAGCCGCACCAGTATCAAAAGCACCTTACCGAATGGCTGATACTGAATTGAAGGAATTGAAAGTACAATTACAAGAACTACTGGACAAGGGTTATATTCGACCCAGTATATCACCATGGGGAGCGCCAGTATTGTTCGTAAAGAAGAAGGACGGTAGCGTTCGACTCTGTATAGACTATCGAGAATTGAACAAACTGACAATCAAGAATCGATATCCACTACCTCGGATCGATGACGTGTTCGATCAGTTGCAAGGAGCAAAAGTATTTTCTAAGATCGATTTGCGGTCAGGCTACCATCAGTTGAAGATTAAGGATGGTGATATTCCTAAGACAGCTTTCAGGACCAGATATGGGCATTATGAATTCTTGGTCATGTCTTTTGGATTAACAAATGCACCAGCAACTTTCATGGAACTTTTGAACCAGGTTTTCCACGATATGTTGGATACGTCGGTTATTGTATTTATTGATGATATATTGGTATATTCCAAGGACAAGAAAACTCATATTAAGAATCTAAACGCCACTCTACAGCGTTTAAGGAAAGAGAAGCTATATGCCAAATTTACCAAGTGTGAGTTTTGGCTAAGTGAAGTCGCCTTCCTAGGCCATGTAGTATCTGCTAAAGGAATCAAAGTGGATCCCAGTAAAATCAAAGCTATTGCAAAGTGGAAAGCCCCAAAAAGCGTTGTAGAAATTAGAAGTTTTCTGGGTCTTGCTGGTTATTATCGGTGATTTGTGAAAGACTATTCCGGATTGCCGTACCTCTCACCAGTCTGACTAAGAAAGGTGAAAAGTTTGTGTGGATAGGTAAATGCGAGAAGAGCTTCCAAACCTTGAAGACAAGATTGATATCCCCTCCGATTTTGACTATTCATGTTCCCGGATAGCCATTTACCTTGTACACTGATGCGTCAGGATTGGGATTAGGATGTGTGCTTATGCAAGGAGAACAAGTAGTTGCTTATTCCTCAAGACAGATAAATACACATGAGAAAAATAATCCCACTCATGATTTGGAGTTGGCGGCAGTAGTACATGCTGTCAAGATATGGAGACATTACCTATACGGAGAGAAGTTCTAGATTAAATCGGACCATAAAAGTTTTACTTATTTATTTAATCAAAAGGAGTTGAATATGAGACAAAGAAGATGGCTGGAACTACTAAAAGACTATGATTGTGATATCTAGTATCATCCGGGGAAAGCTAATGTAGTAGCAGATGCGTTGAGCAGAAAGGCAGTGATAAAATCCCAGGGAGAGATTAGCACAACCACAGCAATGAGTACTACTGGAATGGTATTCAATCACGGCAATGAGCAGTATGTGATAGACACACTGGATGGATCAGCCAACCAAGGGTTTATTCATTGGTTTTCAAATATGTTCGCTGCATTGAAGATTATACCGGATATAATTGATGAAGTGAAGACAGCTATCAAAGCAGACCCTTACCTGAGAATGGTACAAGAAGACATCGAAAAAGGTAGGACTAACCCTGAGTTCACCTTGGACAAAGAGAAGGTACTGAAGTACAAAGGAAGGAATATGTGTACCTGAAACAGAAAGTGTGGACATTAGACACCGACTGATGAAAGAAGCCCATACCACCATCTATTCGGTACATCCTGGAAGTACAAAAATGTATCATGACCTTAAAAAACTATATTGGTGGAGAGGAATGAAAGCAGATGTAGCTAAGTTTGTGTCTCAATGCTTAAATTGTCAGAAAGTCAAGGCTGAACGACAAAGACCCGCAGGACTGTTGCAGCCGTTACCGGAACCAGCATGGAAATGGGACTGCATCACCATGGACTTCATCACAGGGTTACCATTGACTCCTCGAGTAGTTGACGCAGTATGGGTGATTGTAGACCGTCTAACCAAAACAGCTCGCTTTATACCGATACGACCTCAGTATACACTAGAAAGGTTAGCAAAGCTGTATGTGGATAATATTGTTCAATTACACGGTGTACCAGAGAGCATTGTGTCCGATAGAGATCCACGATTTACTTCTAAGTTTTGGGAAGGATTGCAAAAGGCTATGGGTACAACATTGAAATTTAGTACTGCATTCCATCCACAGACAGATGGACAGTTAGAGCGTACAATTCAGATTCTAGAAGATATGCTACGAGCATGTGTGATTGACTTTAAAGGATCATGGGATGAAAAGCTACCAATGATCGAGTTTGCCTATAACAATAGCTATCAGGCTACTATACAGATGTCACCCTATGAAGCACTGTATGGCAGAAAGTGTCGAACTCCTCTATTTTGGAATGAAGTTGGGGAACGTAGTCTCGTTGGACCAGAATTTGTTGAAGATACTTGTCGAGTGGTCGACATTATCAAGGAAAGAGTGAGAACAGCCCAGAATCGTCAGAAGCAATATGCAGATACTCGACGCAGAGATCTTGAGTTCGTTGTGGGTGAAAAAGTATTCTTGAAGGTATCACCTATGCGAGGTCTAAAACGGTCCAGACAAAAAGGGAAACTAAGTCCAAGATATGTCGAGCCATATGAGATTCTAGCTAAGTGTGGGAAAGTGGCTTACCAGTTAGCACTACCACCATCTATGTCAAGTGTGCATGACGTATTTCATATTTCCTTATTGAAGAACAAGGATCCAACGCACGTTTTGACAATAGATCTACCTGATTTAATTGAAGATTTGACTTTTGAGGTAACACCAACGGAAATCACCAGCCGAAAGGTTCAACGACTACGCAACCGAGATATCTATTATGTCAAGGTCACTTGGAGAAGTAGAGACATGGAAGAAATTACATGGGAGGAAGAGAATGCTAGGCGAAAGCAATACCCTCACTTATTCGACTCAGAAGGTATGAACAATTTTGGGGACAAAATTTTTATAAGTAGGGGGGAGTTGTAAGACCCGTATCGAACTAACCCGGTCTTACCACCTTGAACCAGGTCTACCCATCATGAATGAGCCAAATGGACCAAGTGCGTGAAGGAGATCACGTTCCCAGGTATTAAACTGAACCAAAAATACTTAAATTAAAGGGAGGGTCGCATACCCAGCAAGGGAGGGTCGGACCCCCCCAAGACAGAAGTCAGACCCCCAGTTTTACATGGGGGGTCAGACACTTCAGGAACCAGGGGTCAACGGGATCTCCGACTCCCCCTATCGACCCCCGGTACTCGGTAAATCTGAAAATTAGGAAAGTTTCCTAATTTCGATGAGATTCCTTTCAAATCTCAATGGGACTTATTTTAGGAGTTTCTACTCTATAAATGGGACGTCCCTAAGCCTCTTTTACTCCTTTTACAACCCAAATTGAATTGAGAGAAAGAGAAGAGAATGAAGAGAAGGAAAAGAGAAGGAAAGAAGAGAAGGAAAAGAGAAGGAAAGAAGAGAAGAAGGCCAAGGGAGAAGAGTTGCAGAGAAGGAGTATTCTTCTCAGGTATGGATACTAATTCCATGAATTGCTAAAGACCTTAGGATAGATAATGAAGAGAGTATGATCTCGGAGAAACCCAAACCATCAACCTATGGTTAGGTTTTCATGGAGAACCATGGGGAAAAATCATGAAAGCCATATAGGTGGTAGAATCATGGTTCTAGACCATAGAACATGTGTAGAATGGATTATAGGAGCAAGCCATAGGACCCCAAACACGAAGAATGGATTTAAGGAAGAAAATTGACCAAAACCCACAGGGGGTCGCATGGGGGGTCGATGGCCAATTGACCCTACCAGACCCTGAGCATCGACCCCCAGTGTTCGGGAAGCCCAGAATAAGGGTGGTCGCACCCAGGGTCGATCATTACTCCGACCCTACCTCCGACCCCCAGTTAACAGAATGGTTTTTAAATTCAGAATTAATTCTAATTAAATTCTATCGACTTTGTTAGGTCTTCTAGCAATATAATAACAATATAAAGGTGATCTTAAAGCTTGTAAGAGGATCTATTAGCAAGCTAAGGTGAGAAAACAGAACTCTAAACTAATTGGTTAATAATAAACTGTTTTCTCTTTTCTTGAGTCCAATGCCATGCTTGATTCTATGCGAATATGTTTGTAATGTGCATACAACATGTCATCCAATATTTCTATTATTTGTTCATGCATATTTACTTTATTGTTTATAACATGATGATGATGATGATGATAGGAATAGGCATGTGAATGTATGTGTGTGGTTGGTGTACTTGATGCGAGCGAGTATCAAGGGATGTGTGATGGGAACATCAATAAACGTTAACCTTTGGCGGGTATCAGCACTTTAGCTCTATCTCTAACTCAAGTCTTGTGCATTAGCATCATCGTATCGCCATTACTTTAGCATAACTATTACGTCGTAGAGTATCAGGGGAGGTGGTCTCGGTCCTTGTAGTCTCTGACTCTACCGGGGGGCCTTAGCTCTATCTCTATGGACGTTCAGAGGGATGCTGGGGTGAGGCCTTGGATACACTGTTTGGCATTAGGATTGGTTAGTTGCGAGCCCAGTTTGCAAGCCCTCGCCCGCAGGGGCTTACGTGTTGGTATGGCACTGTACAGCAATAAACGTTAACCTTTGTTGTACAATGTAATGGTAGGGTGGATGGGGACGACAATAAATGTTAACCTTTGGGCGGACTTTCACAACCTGTGTATAGAGGCAGGGTCAATAAATGTTAACCTTTGATCACCCAACCTTTCTATTGCGCATTGCAAACTTTAAACCAGACCAAAGATATGAATTGACTGCATGCATATGTATTGTTGCATTGTTTTGTTTACTCACTGAGCCATGATGTGTGCTCACCCCCTCGACGTCGAATATTTTTAGTTGATGATGCAAGTACTACCGTCGAAGATTATGTCAATGCTCCAGTGTACGGGCACGTGGCGGCGATGAAAGTTGAAGATGAAGTGGATACACATGACTACTCTTGCGAGTGCAACTCATGTGTATTCGATTAGACTTTTAGTTTTCTTTATTTGGATTTATTAAAGACATGTATTTGATACTTATTTATGTCTTAGTTGATACAGAATAATTTGCTATATAAATATTAATATCACAGTAGATTCTCAGTTCATTTTACTATAAGACTTCCGCTATTGTGTATTTACTCTGATTATGAATGTGGATATATGAAGTTTAGATCAGCCGGATACCGTCTGTACGAGATCCTGGTTGAACCGTTGGTTTGCTAGCGGTTCATCACACCATTCTGAAGTGTGCGGAATTGGGGTGTGACACCTTGTCCTTGGAGTTGACCAATATATCATCAATGAATACAATGACCGACGTATCCAACATATCATGGAATACCCGATTCATAAGTTCCATAAAAGTTGCTGGTGCGTTAGTCAATCCAAAAGACATGACCAAAAATTCATAATGTCCATATCTTGTCCTAAATGTTGTCTTGGGAATATCACCATCCTTAATCTTCAACTGACGGTATCCTGACCGCAGATCGATCTTGGAGAACACCTTGGCACCTTGCAACTGATCGAACAGATCATCGATTCTAGGCAATGGATACCGATTCTTGATTGTCAGCTTATTCAGTTCCCGGTAGTCTATACACAGTCGCACACTACCATCCTTCTTCTTTATGAATAATACTGGCGCTCCCCATGGTGATATGATAGGTCTGATGTAACCCTTGTCCAGTAGTTCTTGTAATTGTATTTTTAATTCATTTAGTTCAGTAGGAGCCATTCGATAAGGTTCTTTAGACACTGGTGCGGCTCCGGGTACCAAATCTATAACAAACTCTGTAGCTCGGTCGGGTGGTTGTCCTGGTAGTTCTTCAGGAAATATATCTGGAAAGTCACGCACGACATCAATATCCTCCATTCGTGGTGCTTCCTTGGTGAGGTCGACCACTGAGACTTGATACCCAACTCCTCCTTTCTCGGGGCATTTTCTAGCCTTTAATGCAGAGAGGATGAGTTTTTATTTACGGGGAAGTTTGGTTCCCGCAAAACTAAACTCTGCTCCTTCGTTGTCTTTAAATGTTAGCTTATTTTCGGCACATAATAGGTTTGCAGAATGCCGAGCTAACCAGTCCATTCCCAAGATGACGTCAAAGTCTACCATCTCAAGTTGAATTAAAGTTGCATCCAAAGTTTTCTCGTCAATAAGAACTGAACATGGTCCATAACCTTTTTCTAACTCCACTTCTAATCCCATCGGCGATCGTACAAGCAGTTTGTAGTCTAAATATTTGAGGGGTAGATTTAGCTTCTTTCCAAATGACACAGATATAAAAGAATGAGTAGCTCCAAAATCAAAGAGTACTCTGGCGGGAATGCCATTAATAGGTACGATACCTGTGATTTATTTTAATTTAGTCCACATTGTCACACCCCAATTTTGCACTATTCAGAATGATGTGATGAACCGCTAATAAACCAACGGTTCAACCAGGATCTCAAATAGGCTATCCCCGCGTTATCTAAACTTACGCACATCCGTAATCATAATCAGAGTAAATACACAATAGCGGAAGTCTTATAATAACATGAACTGAGAAACTAAGATGACATTAATAATTTAATAGCAAATTATTCTGTTTTCAACTGAGACATAAATATTTAAATACCAAATACATGTCTTAATAAATCCAATAAATAAACCTACAAAATATCTAATCAAATACACACGAGTTGCACTCGCAAGAGGAGTCGTGTGTATCCACTTCAGCTTCAGCTTCTATTGCTGCCATGTTCCCATACGCAGACGCATTCATATAGTCTTCAACGGTACAACCTGCATCATCAACTAAAAATATTCGACGTCGAGGGGTGAGCACACATGACGGCTCAGTGAGTAGCCAAAACAATGCAACAATACATATGCATGCAAAATCAATTTATATCTTTGGTCTGGTATATAAGTTTGCAGTATGCAATAGAAAGGTTTAGGTAGCCAAAGGTCGCGTTTATTGACCCCGCCTCTATACACGAGTGTGTGACGTCACCCAAAGATCACGTTTATCGTCAACTCACATGCACCCAATCATGAACATTATATAACAAAGGTTACGTTTATTGCTATATAGTGTCATACCAACACGTAAGCCCCTGTTAGTGAGGGCTGCAAACTGGGCTCGCAACTAACCAATCCTAATGCCAAAAAGTGTATCCAAGGCCTTACCCCAGCATCCCTCAGAATGTCCATAGAGATAGAGCTAAGGCCCCCCAGTAGAGTCAGAGACTACAAGGACCGAGACCACCTCCCCTGATACTCTACGACATAATAGTTCTGCTAAAGTAATGGCGATACGACGATGCCAATGCACAAGACTTGAGTTGGAGATAGAGCTAAAGTGCTGAGACCCGCCAAAGGTTAACGTTTATTGACATTCTCATCACACCGCCCCTGATACTCGCTCGCATCAAGTACATCAACCACACACATACAAGCACATGCCTATTCCTATCATCATCATCATCATCATCATCATGTTATAAACAATAAGTAATTATGCATGAACAAGTAATAGAAATATTGGATGGCATGTTGTATGCACATTACAAACATATTCACATAGAATCAAGCATGGCATAGGACTCAAGAAATAGAAAACAGTTTTTGAATTAATCAAATTTAGTTTGGAGTTCTGGTTCCTCACCTTAGCTTGCTAATAGATACTTTTCCAAGCTTTAGAATCACATTTACAGTGTTATTATATTGCTAGAAGACCTAACAAAGTCGATAGAATTTAATTAGAATTAATTCTAGATTTAAAAACCATGCTGTTAACTGAGGGTCGGAGGTAGGGTCGGAGTCCTGATCGACCCTGGGTGCGACCCTCCCCAGATTCTGAACTTCCCGAACACTGAGGGTCAATGGTCAGGAACACCTAGGGTCGGATGGTCATCGACCCTCGGTGCGACCCTCTGTGCACTTTGGTCCAATTCCCTCTTTTAATCCATTCTTCGTGTTTGAAATCCTATGGCTTGCTCCTAAATTCCATTCTACATACATTCCATGGTCTGAAACCATGTATAACCCACCTAGATAGCTTTCACGCATTCTTCTATGGTTTTCCATGGAAACCTAACCATAGATTGAGGGTTTGGGTTTCTTCGAGATCACACTCTCAACAATAACTAACCTAAAGTCTGTAGAAACTCATGGAATTAGTATCCATACCTGAGAAGATTACTTTTTCTCTGAAATTCTTCTCCTTTTTGCTAAGTTCTCTTCCTTGCCTTTCTTCTTCCTCTTTTCCTTCTCCTTTCTTTCTCTCAATTCCATTAGGGTTGTGAAAGGAGTGAAAGTGGCTTAGGAACGTCCTTTAAATAGAGTAGGAACATCCTAAATAAGTCCCATTGAGATTTGGAAAGAATCCCAATCGAAAATTAGGAAATTTCCTAATTTTATTTTCTTACGACAACCGAGGGTCGATGGGAGGGTCGATGATCCCGTCGACCCTAGGGTCTTAAGCTGTCCGACCCTCCCTTCAAAACTGAGGGTCTGACTCTCTGTTTTGGGAGGTCCGACCCTGCTTAGCTGGGTATGCAACCCTTCCCCTATTTTAAGTGTTTTTGGGTCGATTTGATACCTGGGATCTCGATCTCCTTCACGCCCTTGGTCCATTTGACTCGACCATAATGGGTAAACCTGGTTCAAGGTGGTAAGACCGGGTTAGATTGACACGGGTCTTATAACTCCCCCCAACTTATAAAAATTTCATCCTCGAAATTGTACGTACCTTCTGAATCAAATAAGTGAGGGTATTGCTTTCGCATAGCATTTTCTTCTTCCCATGTAATTTCTTCCATGTCTCTACTTTTCCATGTGACCTTAACATAGTAGATATCTCTGTTGCGTAGACGTTGAACCTTTCGACTAGTGATTTCTGTTGGTGTTACTTCAAATGTCAAATCATCAGTCAATTCTGGCAAATCCACTGTCAAAATATGCGTTGGGTCTTTGACATACTTCTTCAATAGGGAAATGTGAAATACGTCATGGACACTTGACATAGACGGTGGTAGTGCTAACTGATATGCCACTTTTCCATGCTTAGCTAGAATTTCATACGGCCCGACATATCTTGGACTTAGTTCCCCTTTCTGTCCGAACCTCTTCAATCATCGCATGGGCGATACCTTCAAAAATACTTTATCACCTACTGCGAACTCCAGATCTCTTCGTCGAGTATCTGCATATTGCTTTTGACGGTTCTGAGCTGTTCTCACTCTTTCCTTGATAATGTCGACCACTCGACAAGTCCCTTTAACAAATTCCGGCCCAACAATACTACGTTCTCCAACTTCATTCCAAAACAAGGGAGTTCGACACTTCCGGCCATACAGTGCTTCATAAGGTAACATCTGTATAGTAGCCTGATAGCTATTGTTATAAGCAAACTCGATCAGTGGTAATCTTTCATCCCATGATCCCTTGAAATCAATTACACATGCTCGTAGCATATCTTCTAGAATTTTAATTGTACGTTCTGACTGTCCATCTGTCTGTGGGTGGAATGCAGTACTGAACTTCAACGTTGTACCCATAGCCTTTTGCAATCCTTCCCAAAACTTGGAAGTAAATCGTGGATCTCTATCCGACACAATGCTTTCTGGAACACCATGTAATCGAACAATATTATCCACATACAGCTTCGCTAATCTTTCCAGTGTATACTGAGGTCGTATAGGTATGAATCGAGCTATTTTAGTCAGACGGTCCACAATCACCCAAACTGCGTTAACTACTCGAGGAGTCAATGGTAGCCCTGTGACGAAGTCCATAGTGATGCAGTCCCATTTCCATGCTGGTTCCGGTAATGGCTGTAACAATCCTACGGGTCTTTGTCGTTCAGCCTTTACTTTCTGACAATTTAGGCATTGAGACACGAACTTAGCTACATCTGCTTTCATTCTCCTCCACCAATATAGTTTCTTTAGATCATGATACATTTTTGTACTTCCAGGATGTATCGAATAGATGGTGGTGTGGGCTTCCTTCAACAGTCGGTGTCTAATGTTTGCACTTTCTGTTTCAGGTACACATATTCTTCCTTTGTATCTCAGTACCTTCTCGTCATCCAAGGTGAACTCAGGGTTGGTCCTACCTTTCTCAATATCTTCTTGTACTGTTCTCAGATAAGGATCTGCTTTGATAGCTGTCTTCACTTCATCCACTATATCCGGTATAATCTTCAATGCCGCGAACATGTTTGAAAACCGATGAATAAACCCTTGGTTGGCTGATCCATCCGTTGTATCTATCACATACTGCTCGCTGCCATGATTGAATACCCTTCCGGTAGTACACATTGCTGCAGTCGTGCTAACTTCTCCTTGCGATTTTATCATTGCTTTTTGGCTTAACGCATCTGCTATTACGTTCGCTTTTCCCGGATGATACTGGATATCACAATCATAGTCTTTCAATAGTTCCAGCCATCTTCTTTGTCTCATATTCAACTCCTTCTGATTAAATAAATAAGTAAGACTTTTATGGTCCAACTTAATCTGAAATTTCTCTCCGTATAAGTAATGTCTCCATATCTTGACCGCATGTACTACTGCCGCTAACTCCAAATCATGAGTGGGGTAGTTTTTCTCATGTACCTTCAACTGTCTTGAAGCATAAGCAATCACTTGCTCTCCTTGCATAAGCACACATCCTAGTCCCAGTCCCGACACATCAGTGTATAAGGTAAACGTCTGTCCTGAAATAGGAATAGTCAAAATCAAGGCGGATATCAATCTGGACTTCAGTGTTTGGAAGCTCCGTCCACACAAACTTTTCACCTTTCTTAGTCAAACTGGTGAGAGGTACGGCAATCCGAGAATAGTCTTCTACGAATCTCTGATAATAACCAGCTAGACCCAGAAAACTTCTGATTTCTGAAACGCTCTTTGGTGCTTCCACTTCACAATAGCCTCGATCTTGCTGGGATCCACTTTGATTCCTTCAGCGGATACTACATGGCCTAGAAAGGCGACTTCCCTTAGCCAAAACTCGCACTTTGAAAATTTGGCATATAGCTTCTCTTTCCTTAAACGCTGTAGGGCTGCGTTTAGGTTCTTGATATGGGTTTCCTTGTCCTTGGAGTATACCAATATATCATCAATGAATACTATAACCGACGTATCCAACATATCGTGGAAAACTCGGTTCATAAGTTCCATGAACGTTGCCGGTGCATTAGTTAATCCGAAAGACATAACCAAAAATTCATAATGTCTGTATCTGGTCCTGAAAGCTGTCTTCAGAATATCACCTTTTTTAATCTTCAACTGATGATAGCCCGATCGAAGATCGATCTTAGAAAATACTTTCGCTCCTTGTAACTGATCGAACAAGTCATCGATCCGAGGTAGTGGGTATCGATTCTTGATTGTCAGTTTTTTCAACTCCCGATAGTCGATGCATAATCGAACGCTACCATCCTTCTTCTTTACGAACAACACCGGTGCCCCCCATGGAGATATACTGGGTCGAATATAACCCTTGTCCAGCAGTTTTTGTAGTTGCACTTTTAATTCCTTTCAGTAGGAGCCATTCTATAAGGTGCTTTAGACACTGGTGCGGCTCCAGGTATAAGGTCTATCACAAACTCTGTGGCTCGGTCGGGTGGTAATCCGGGTAGTTCCTCTGGAAATACGTCAGGATAGTCTCGCACGACATCAATATCTTCCATTCGTGGTGCTTCCTTGGTTAGCTCGACCACTGATACTAGATACCCGATTGCCCCCTTCTCAAGGCACTTCTTAGCCTTTAGTGCTGAAAGTATGAGCTTGCGTCTCCGGGGAAGTTTGGTTCCCTAGAAACTTAATTCTGCTCCTTTGTCTTTGAACGTTATCTTCTTTTCGGCGCATAATAGATTTGCCGAATGTCGAGCTAACCAGTCCATTCCCAAGATGACATCAAAGTCTGCCATCTCAAGTTTTATCAAGGTTGCATCTAAGGTCTTCTCTCCAATGAGAACTGGACATGGTCCATAACCTTTCTCTAGTTCCACTTCTAACCCCATCGGTGATCGTACAAGTAATTTGTAGTCTAATGTTTTGATGGGTAAGTTTATCTTCTTTCCGAATGACACAGATATAAAGGAATGAGTAGCTCCTGAATCAAAGAGTACTCTGGCGGGTACGCCATTTATAGGTACAATACCTGTGATTTATCTTTACTTAGTCTACATGCTCATTCAATGTAATTTTAACTTTAAAAGTTTCAGTCATACCTGTGACCACATCGGGTGATGCGGCCGCATCCTCGGACGTAATAGCATATACACATCCCTGATGGAATTGCTTCTTGGGCTTAGGGCACTCCCTTGCCATATGTCCCGGTTGGTTGCAGTTATAACACTTCAGGACTTCAGAATTTGGCTTTGGCTGAGGTTGAGCTGCTGGAGTAGTCTTGGTTGCAGCAGTAAAATTCTGAGGACGGAAAGGCTTATATGTCTTGTTATTGCCTCCGTTGTAAGAATTTCCGGCTGGCCTTTTGATGCCTCTGTTTTGAGTAAAATAACTCTCCTTCTAGCTCGATTCTATAACTCGAGCAATCTGGACAGCTTCATTATAAATTATCTTTTCTAAGCCCAGAACATGTTCTCTGATGTTTCCTCTCAGTCCCGTGACAAACCTACGGGTTTTAGTTTCTTCTTCTTGCATACTCAGTGGTGCGAAGAAGAACAACTCTTCATAACGCTGTTGGTACGCATCCACTGACATCTGTCCCTGATAAAGACTCAGGAACTCCTTCTCCATCGAATCTCTGAAGCTCCGTGGAAAATATTTCTCAAAGAAGGCTTCTTTATATATAGCCCATGTCAGTAGGGCGTGCTTGGTCAGTAGATATGCCTTTGTGGATTTCCACCAATGATGTGCGTCGCCCTTGAGCATGAAGGTGGCGCATAGTACTTTCTCTTCCTCTGTGATAGTCATCATGAGGAAATTTCTCTCCATCTCGTCTATCCAGTGTGCTGGCCACAATGGATCAGACGGTTTGCCGTTGAATTCCTTGGGTTTCATCTTCAAAAATCTCTCCACTAGTCGGGAGTGGTCCAGCTGATTTTGGGGGTTTGCCCCAAACATATGGGGTGGATACTGGTAATTCCCTTGAGCTGCTTCTGGAACCTGCACTGGAATCTGTGCAGTCGGTTGCTGAGGTGTCTGAGGAGCTGGGTGGTTACCCACCGGTGCTGCACTGGCTTGTCCTGTGTGCATGGGTGCAGCCTGAGTGGCTTGAAACATTATTCCCATGGCAACCTGCATCTGAGCCTGCGCGTGTTGCATCTGCTGCAGCTGCTGTGCCAAATTCATCACCACGGTTGTTAGCTCTGGTGGTGGAGGTGGCAAATTTGTAGGGTTTGTCGGTTCTGGATTACCCGGTGCATAGTTATTTTCTTGACTAGTCTCCTCCACGGGTGGTGGTGGTGGGACTGCATTTCGGGTCTGTCGGGTCACCCTACGTCCAGACATAATTCTCTTCTGTGGTTTGTGGTGCCTGAAAATCATCAAAATAGGTGAGAAGTCATTTATATTTCATGTAGGCACGCTAACCAATAATCAATTCCAATTCTAGCTTATTCTATAAAAAAATACTGTCTTTTCTATGCAGGGTCGATGGTGAGGGTCGATGGTATGTCCGACCCTTAGTATCCGACCCTGGGAATGACCTGTTCTTCCCAAGAGCTGAGGGTCGATGCGAGGGTCGATGGGTATCCGACCCTCAGTTCCGACCCTTGATTTTCTGTCAGATTCCCGAGAGCCGAGGGTCGATGGGAGGGTCGATTCGAGGGTCGATTGTGCTAGTCGAATTGTCCGACCCTCGGACCAAAAATCAGATTTTTAAGATCCGATTCTGGGTCATTTCTTATTATTTCCCTCCCGTTTCGACTCGCCTCTCCACTCTGAGTTGCTACAGTGCTACTCCACTGTTGTTGGTCGATTTTAGTCCGAGTTTCGACGTCCACGTCATCCATACAGGTATGTTCTCTCATTTTTACCTGTTTTTAGGTTTTCTTTTCTAGGTTTTCGTCCATTTAACTCGTATTTTTCAAATTAAACTTTTTCTAACCGTAAAAATTTGATTTTTATTGGGGGCTTTTGTTATTGGTGTCTCGAGGAATGAAAGCCCTCAAAAATTTTTGAGTTTCATCGGTTGGTTATCGAGAAACTTGAAATTTTCTCTTTTTGCCCTAATTTGTTGACATTTTCGATTTTTCTTGAATTTCTTCAAATTGGACATCGTCAATTAAAATTTCCTACTGTATGTGGGTTGTAGGATGTATTTTAACCTACATAAGTTCTCATGCCCACTTGTATGGTGAGAAATGGGGCTTTATGGTCAACTTACATCGTTTATTAAATCAATTTTTGGGTTTTTATCCTATTAACTCCTTGTTTTTCCTTCTCTTTCTTACTTTGCAGATACCATGGCTCGTACCAAGGTACCCCGAGTTCGTGATCCCCTTCGCTTCCGTTCCAATGAAGCCGAGGCATGGTATGCTGACTATGCCCGTAAGAAGGTTGAGGGTGGTCGTATGGTGAACTTGGCTGAGTTAGCCGTGTTCAACGTAGAGGGAGCCTTTGGTGACATGGGGTGGCTTCCTGTCATTACATACGATGCATGCACAAGTCTAGATTTGGTGCGCCAGTTCTATTGTAATCTCCAGGTGGTAGGGAATTACAATGACGTTGAGCATGGTCAGGAGTTGTGCATCACCAGCTACTTCAAAGGGGTAGATATCTCTTTCGACTATCGGTAGCTGGCCGACTTGTTGGGCATTCCCTATGATGGCCCCATGGTGTACTGTGCGCCTGGAGAGCCACAGTTTGTTGAGATGGAGATGAGGGTAGAGATCGATAATCAGTTGCTCCGTCCTGATCGTTGGCAGATGAGAGCTTGTTATCTGTGTCCAGCTCCATGGGTCTTCTGCAAGATTATCCAGCATAATCTGATCCCGCAGAGTGGGTACAATGAGAGGGTTTCTCAGCTGACTCAGTTTCTGATTTACAGTATCTGCACTCGCCAGCCCGTCTGCCTTCCATACATCATCATGCAGACTATGATTAGTGCTACATTGTCCGGTCATAGGGGTAATCTACCCTATGGACGCATGATTACAGTCCTACTGACCCGTCTGGGGGTTGACCTGGTAGATGAGAAGATTCAGGAGAAGACCTTCTCGTCGCCTCTAGATTGGGAGACAATCTGCAAGATGGGTATGCAGGATGCCCAGGTTAGTGATGAGGAGAGGAACGCGATGGTGCGCCCTCACACTCGTGTTGAGATGGCTGACGCTGAGGCTGCTGCTGCCGTTGCTAGAGCCCATGTGGATCCTGTCGATGATGACGACCGCATGTATATGGATGTTGACGCGATACCACCGCCTTCACCTACTCATGCGGCTGGTGTTGGTACTTCTTCTGTGGCGGATCCTGTACCTGAGACTGGTCCTTCTTATGCGGCTGGTCCTTTACGCCCACCTGCTAATATGATGAAGATGCTGCAGGAGATCAGGGAGTCTCAGCGCAGATCTGATATGAGGATGGAGGAGTTGCTAGACGCTCAGCGTATGAGGGTGGATGAGCTGTTATCGGTCCAACGGGCGACTGATAGGAGGGTAGCCGATCTTGCAGCTAGTCTCCAGACGACCCAAACCCAGGTGGCCTGGTTGACTAGGGTCTATGCTGAGGACTATGACCGAGATCGTGAGGCCCTACGTCCTCCTTCGCCTCCAGCTTCTTGATTGTACTTTATTTTCTTGTACTACAGAGTAACTGTCTGGGTTGTGGACTGTACTCTGCTTTACTTATGTATTTATATTTTGTTTCTCTCACTCATTGTATGTAACTTATTTCCCCTTTAATAGATGCATTATTCTCTTTTTAAATTTGGTCTCAATCATCACTTGTGCTTACAGTGTGTTTGTATTACAGCTTTTAATTTATCCTATCTCAGTTCACTATTGTCTTGAATGTATGCTAGTTCAGCGGACAAGGCCTGAGATGCTCTGATACCAAGTTGTCACACCCCAATTCTGCACTATTCAGAATGATGTGATGAACCGCTAATAAACCAACGATTCAACCAGGATCTCAAATAGGCTATCCCCGCGTTATCTAAACTTACAGACATCCGTAATCATAATTAGAGTAAATACACAATAGCGGAAGTCTTATAATAACATGAACTAAAAAACTAAGATGATATTAATAATTTAATAGCAAATTATTCTGTTTTCAACTGAGACATAAATATTTAAATACCAAATACATGTCTTAAAAAATCCAATAAAGAAACCTACAAAATATCTAATCAAATACACACAAGTTGCACTCGCAAGAGGAGTCGTGTGTATCCAACTTCAGCTTCAGATTCCATTGCTGCCACGTTCCCGTACGCAGACGCATTCATATAGTCTTCAACGGTATAACCTGCATCATCAACTAAAAATATTTGACGTCGAGGGGTGAGCACACATGACGGCTCAGTGAGTAGCCAAAACAATGCAACAATACATATGCATGCAAAATCAATTTATATCTTTGGTCTGGTATATAAGTTTGCAGTATGCAATAGAAAGGTTTAGGTAGCCAAAGGACGCATTTATTGACCCCGCCTCTATACACGAGTGTGTGACGTCACCCGAAGATCACGTTTATCGTCAACTCACATGCACACAATCATGAACATTATATAACAAAGGTTGCGTTTATTGCTATATAGTTCCATCCCAACACATAAGCCCCTATTAGTGAGGGCTGCAAACTGGGCTCGCAACTAACCAATCCTAATGCCAAAAAGTGTATCCAAGGCCTCACCCCAGCATCCCTCAGAATGTCCATAGAGATAGAGCTAACGCCCCCCGGTAGAGTCAGAGACTACAAGGACCGAGACCACCTCCCCTGATACTCTACGACATAATAGTTCTGCTAAAGTAATGGCGATACGACGATGTCAATGCACAAGACTTGAGTTAGAGATAGAGCTAAAGTGCTGAGACCCGCCAAAGGTTAACGTTTATTGACGTTCTCATCACACCTCCCCTGATACTCGCTCGCATCAAGTACATCAACCACACACGTACAAGCACATGCCTATTCCTATCATCATCATCATCATCATGTTATAAACAATAAGTAACTATGCATGAACAAGTAATAGAAATATTGGATGGCATGTTGTATGCACATTACAAACATATTCACATAGAATCAAGCATGGCATAGGACTCAAGAAATAGAAAACAGTTTTTGTATTAATCCAATTTAGTTTAGAGTTCTGGTTCCTCACCTTAGCTTGCTAATAGATACTTTTCCAAGCTTTAGAATCACCTTTACAATGTTATTATATTTCTAGAAGACCTAACAAAGTCGATAGAATTTAATTGGAATTAATTCCAGATTTAAAAACCATGCTGTTAACTGAGGGTCGGAGGTAGGGTCGGAGTCCTGATCGACCCTGGGTGCGACCCTCCCCAGATTCTGAACTTCCCGAACACTGAGGGTCGATGGTCAGGAACACCTAGGGTCGGATGGTCATCGACCCTCGGTGCGACCCTCTGTGCACTTTGGTCCAATTCCCTCTTTTAATCCATTCTTCGTGTTTGAAATCCTATGGCTTGCTCCTACATTTCATTCTACATACATTACATGGTCTTAAACCATGTATAACCCACCTAGATAGCTTTCACGCATTCTTCTATGGTTTTCCATGGAAACCTAACCATAGATTGATGGTTTGGGTTTCTCCGAGATCACACTCTCAACAATAACTAACCTAAAGTCTGTAGAAACTCATGGAATTAGTATCCATACCTGAGAAGATTACTTTTTCTCTGAAATTCTTCTCCTTTTTGCTAAGTTCTCTTCCTTGCCTTTCTTCTTCCTCTTTTCCTTCTCCTCTCTTTCTCTCAATTCATTAGGGTTGTGAAAGGAGTGAAAGTGGCTTAGGAATGTCCTTTAAATAGAGTAGGAACATCCTAAATAAGTCCCATTGAGATTTGGAAAGAATCCCAATCGAAAATTAGGAAATTTCCTAATTTTATTTTCTTACGACAACCGAGGGTCGATGGGAGGGTCGATGATCCCGTCGACCGTAGGGTCTTAAGCTGTCCAACCCTCCCTTCAAAACTGAGGGTCTGACTCTCTGTTTTGGGAGGTCCGACCCTGCTTAGCTGGGTATGCGACCCTTCCCCTATTTTAAGTATTTTTGGGTCGATTTGATACCTGGGATCTCGATCTCCTTCACGCCCTTGGTCCATTTGACACGACCATGATGGGTAAACCTGGTTCAAGGTGGTAAGACCGGATTAGATTGACACGGGTCTTACATACATGCTCACACAATGTAACACAAAATGAGAAAGGTTCAAGTCATACCAGTGACCACATCAGGCGATGCGATAGCATCCTCAGAGGTAACAACGTAAACTCTCCCTTGCTGTAGTTGTTTTCTGGGCTTAGTACACTCTCTTGAGATATGCCCTACTTGATTGTAGTTAAAACATCTTATTCCTTCGCCATTTGACTTTGGTTGCGGTGGGGCTGCTGAAGTGGTCTTGGCTGCAGCATTGAAGCCTTGGGTACGGAAGGGTTTGAATGCCTTGGTGTTCCCTCTGTTGCAAGAATTTCCATTCGGCCTTTTAATACCCCTGTTTTGAGAAAAATAACTCTCTTTCTGACTCAACTCTATCACGCGAGCAATTTGTACAGCTTCATTGTAGACTTTCTTCTCAAGTCCCAGGACATGTTAACGGATGCTTCCCCTGAGTCCCGTGACAAACCTTCGGGTCTTTGTGTTTTCCTCTTGCTTGCTAGAGGGTGCAAAGAAGAACAGCTCCTCATAACGCTGTTGATATGCATCCACAGTCAGTTGCCCCTGATACAAACTCAGGAACTCTCTCTCCATAGAATCTCTAAAACTTTTAGGAAAGTACTTCTCAAAAAATGCCTCTTTGTATATACCCTAGGTCAGTTGGGTGTGCTTTATTAACAGGTAATTCCATGTGGACTTCCACCAGTGGTGTGCATCACCTTTCAGGATGAATGTTGCGCACAATACTTTCTCCACTTCATTCACCGTCATCATCGTAAAATTCCTCTCCATCTCATCAATCCAGTGTGTTGGTCACAACGGATCAGCTGGCTTGCCATTATACTCTTTTGGCTTCATCTTCAAAAAATGCTCAACTAGTCTGGAGTGGTCTAGTTGATGAGGAACATAAGCCCCATACATAGGTGGTTGATACTGATAACCACCTTGAGCTACTTCAGGGTTCTGAACTTGAGCCTGCATGACGGGAGTTTGAGGTGCATGGGGCACCGTGTTACTTCCCCTTGGTATTGTGCTTGCCTGTCCTGCTAGCATCGGTGTCGTTTGTGCAGTTGGAAAAGCCATGCCTATGGCAGCTTGCATAGTAGCTTGTACCTGTTGTATTTGCTGCAGTTGTTGTGCCAAGTTCATCACGGCTATAGCCAGGCCTGTAGGTGGAGCTGGCAGATTGGTAGGATTTGTCTGACCATTAACTACAGATGGTGCCGTGTTCAGATTCTCCTGTGTTTCAAGACGTATATGGCTGTCTTCCCCCACAGGTGGTGGTGGTGGAATGGAGTTTTGACTTTGCCTGGTTACTCTTCGCCCAACCATTTTTCCATTCTGAAATTGGTAGTGCCTGTAAGTAATCATAGCACATATGAGGCAATCAATATAATTATTCTCTAGTAAAAAATCCAACTAATCCATATCATTTTCAAATTTTTCATATCATTCTGTCAAAATTACTGTATTTTCCAGCGTAGGGTCGATGGTAGGGTCGATCCTTATGCGACCCTGAGAATCACTGTCAACTTACCGAGAGCCTAGGGTCGATGGTAGGGTCGGTATAAGTCCGACCCAAGGGTCGACTCCTAGTTCTCTGTCAGATCACCGAGAGGCTAGGGTCGATGAGGGGGTCGGAGGTAGAGTCGCATGTTTTGGTCGAATTATGCGACCCTAGGACCCAGAATCAGGTTTTTAATCCCGATTTTGGATTCATTTCTCATTCTTTCTCCTCCTTTCTGACTCAGCTCATTCCTCTGAGTTGCTACAGTGAAAACTCCAACCCATTTGGTGATTCTATCATACATTCGAGACTCTCACTCCTTCTCTTCAGGTGTGTGCTCTACTATTTCATGTTTTCAAGGTTTCCTAACTAGGGTTTCGCCCATTTATATCATTTTCTTCAAATTAAAATTTCTCCAACCATAAAAATTTGATTTTTATTAGGGGCTTTTGCAGTTGGTCACCCAATGGATGAAAGCCCTCAAAAATATTCAAGTTTCAACGGTTGGTTATCGAGAAACTTCCAAATTTCTAATTTTGACCTAATTTTTGAGATTTTTTGAATTTCTTGAAATTTCTTCGAATTCAATCTTTCTAGATTAAATTCCCAACTGTATGAACCTTGCAAGATGGCTTGGAACCTATGTAAGTCCTCCTGCCCAAGTGTATGGGTGAAAAGTGAGATTTTTGACCAATTTATGTCGTTATAATACCAAAATTTTTGGGTTTTTCACCATTACTGAGCTATTATCTGTTTTTCTTTGTTTTGGTAGATAATATGACTTGTACCAAAGTACCTAGGGTTCATGACCCAGTTCCTTTCCGCTCTAACGAGGCCGAGGCTCAGTATGCTCCTTACACTCGTAAGAAGGTAGAGGGAGGTCTTCGTGTGGACTTGGCTAGTATAGCCTTGTTCGACGTGGAGACAGCATTTGGTGACATGGGCTGGCTTCCCGTGATTACCTACGATGCCTGTACCCGTCTGGATCTGGTGAGACAGTTCTATTGTAATCTCCAGGTGGTGGGAGATCATAATGACACTGAGAGGGGTAGGGAGCTCAGGATTACGAGCTACGTCAAAGGAGTAGAGGTTTCCTTTGACTGCCAGCAGTTAGTGGACCTCTTGGGCATATCACATGATGGCCCCTTGGTATACTGTGCTCCCAGGGAGCCCCAGTTCTTCAACTTGGAGATGCGGGCTGAGATTAACTGTTAGCTTATCAAAGAGGATCGCTGGGAGATGAAAGCGATCAACCTACGTCCAGAGCCTTGGGTTTACTGTAAGATCATCAAGTACAATCTGATACCCCAGAGTGGACACTACGAGAGGATCTCCCAATTGACCCAGTACTTACTTTACTGTATCTGCATTAGGTAGCCTATCTGCCTCCCTTATATTATTATGAGGATGATGATCTGTGCTACGCTGCTTGGTCAGGTAGGCAACCTGCCCTATGGACACCTGATCACTACACTGCTTACCCATCTAGGGGTTGATTTAGTAGATGAGAAGATTCAGGAGAAGACTTTCTCATCAGTGTCGGACTGGGAGGCTATTTGTAGGATGGGAATGCGGGATGCTCAGGTCAGTGATGAGGAGAGTAACGCTCTGGTGCGTCCTCGTACTCAGGTGGAGGTGGCAGACGCTGAGGCAGCAGCAGCAGCCGCTAGAGCAGGGGTTCATGGGGGTGATGCTGAGAATGAGGATCGTATGTACATGGATGTAGACTCCATACCTCCTCCATCACCTCTGCATTCTACTGGAGCTGGTCCATCACAGACTCCTTCATGCACGGCTGGTCCTTCACGCCCACCATCTGATGATATGATGGGATTACTTCGTGAGATTAGGGAGGCTCAGCGCGTGACGGATTCGAGAGTGGGAGAGCTTCTAGATGCTCAGTGTGCGTCTGATCAGCGGATGACTGCGTTGACGGCTAATCTCCAGACGACCCAGACTCAGGTAGCCTGGCTGACTAGAGTCTATGCTGAGGACTATGACAGAGATCGCGAGGCACCGCCTCCCCCATCACCTCCAGCTTCATGATGTATTTTTCTTTTCTTTTGTATTACAGAGTAACTGTCCGGGTTGTGGACTGTACTCTGCTTTGGATATGTATACAAACTTGCTTTTAGTTTGATGTATATAAAACTTGTTTCTCCCTTTATATGTGCATTATTCTCTTTCTTAATTTTGTCTCAAACAATACGGTGCTTACAGTGTGTTTTTATTACAGCTTTTAAATTTTTCCTAACTCAGTTCACAAACTTTGTGGAATCATACTGGTTCAACAGACAGGGCCTGAGAGCTCTGATACCAAGTTGTCACACCCCAATTTCGTACTATTCAGAATGGTGTGATGAACCGTTAATAACCAACAGTTCAACCAGGATCTCAAATAGGTTGTGTCTGTTTGTTTAAACCATACACTTCTACAATCATAATCAGAGTAAATACACAATAGCGAAAGTCTTAATATTAAATGAACTGAGAATCTAAATGTGATAATCATAAATAAAATATCCAATTATCTTGCATTGACTGAGACATAAGTAAATAAAATATCAAATTACATTTCCTCAATAATCCAAATAAAAATCTAATAGAAAATGCATGAGTTGCACTCGCATGACGAGTCATGCGTCCCTACTATATCTTCTGCGTCCATCGCCGCAACATGTCCATACGAAAGCACTCATATAATCTTCCACAGTCATACCTGCATCATCAACTAAAACTATTTGAATTCGAAAAGGGTGACCACACATCAAGGCTCAATGAGCAAACAACACAATGCAACAAATATATGCATGCATTCAATTCATAACTGTGGTCTGGTATATAGGTTTGCAATGTGCTATAGAAAGGTTCAGAGGCCGCCTCACCTCTATACACGAGTGTGTGGAGCCACCCAATGAATATCGATATTGTCGTCCCACATGCACCCACCATGGACAAGTATACACCCAATGAAAACGACATTGCTATACCGACTGCCCATACCAACACGTAAGCCCCTATTGGAGAGGGCTTGCAAACTGGGTTCGCAACTAACCAATCCTAATGTCAAACAATGTATCCAAAGCCTCACCCCAACATCCCTCAATACACCCATAGAGATAGAGCTAGAGTCTGGTGACCAGGACACACCACAATGTCATGTCCCCCCTTGCTGTCCTATGATGTATTAGTTCTGCTAAGGTAATGGCGATACGACGATGTTAGTGGACAAGACTTGAGTAGAGATAGAGCTAGAGTCTGGTGACCAGGACACACCTTGATAATCACATCCTCCCCCTGATGCCCTACTCGCATCAAATACACTAACCATACACAAACATTCACATGCTTATTCCTAACATCACCATCATCATCATGGTATAAACATACGAAATTAAATATGCCTGAACAATAATAGCAGGAAGAAGATGGCATGTTGAATGCACATTACAATCATAAAATCATAAAATCATACATGACATTGGACTCAATAAACGAAAACAGTTTATTATTAGTCAATTAGTTTAGGTCTTGTTCCCTCACCTTTGCTTGAGTGTAGATCTTCTTTCAAACTTTAAGAATCACCTTTATATCACTAGGAAAACCTAACAAGTTGATAGATTTTAATTAGAATTAATTCCAACAGTTTTAAGCTTGCTGTAAAGCTAGGGTCGCAGGATGGGTCGTAGGATGGGTCGCAGGTATCTGAGACCCCAAGGTGTAGGGTCGGTCATAGGGTCGGTTACCTACCGACCCTATGTGCGACCACAGCCTCCCTGGACTTCCCGAGAGCATGGGGTCGATCCTATAGTCCTGTAGGTCCATTATAAGAATGTTCTATGGCTCATAGCTATGTTTTTTACACACTTTCCATCGCCTATGAAGATTACCATCATGGATTCCTTCGAAACTCATCCATGGGTAGATGATTTGGGTTTCTCCCAACCCTAACTTCTTCATAAACTATTCTTAGGGTCTTACATAGTTCATGGAGAATGTATTCATACCTTAGGGTTGCTGAGATTCAGAGATTTCTCTGAATTCCTTCTCTTTAGTTATCTTCTCAAATTCTCCTTCTTTTTTTCTTCTCCTCCTTCTCTTCTCTTTCTCTCACTATCAATTAGGGTTTCAAAAGGAGTGAAAGAGGCTAAGGGACATCGTATTTATAGAGAAAAACCACCCAAAATCCGTCCCAACGAGTTTAGGAAAGGTTCCCTTTGAATTAGGAAAGTTTCCTAATTTTCGATTTATGTCAGTCTTCCTAGGGTCGATGCTAGGGTCGCAGAATCCGTCGACCCTAGGGTCTCAAGTCATCCGACCCTAGGACCTGAAAACCATGGGTTGGATTCTGTTGAGGTGGGGGTCGACCCTACCTGTTTAGGCATGCGACCCTACCCTCTATTTCACTATTTTTGGGTCAATTTCATACCTGGTCTTGTGATTTCCTTCACGCACTTGGTCCATGTGGCTCGACCATGATAGGTAGACCTGGTACAAGGTGGTAAGACCGGTTAGTTCGGTACGGGTCTTACAGCATCCCCTAGCTCAGCTCATGGGTTCGCTTAGTTTTGGGTCCGCCTGGCCATGGGGCCGACTAAGGCCTTAAGCCATGGTGCCAGTGGCACACTAGAGTCGGTGACATGTCTCGCCCCCTAGTGGGCCGGCTCAATTACAGAAGGCCTTATTTGAGCCTTGGCCTAACCGGCAGATGCCAGCTGATGGCACCTACAGATGGGGGCTTTCAGCCGCTGCCTTGGCTGTTGTTATCCAAGTGAGTAGACTAATCTTTCGGGGACCAACCGTTGGGTTCCCAACTTTTCTTGGGACCCGCATTGGGACATTTAGAACATGTACTAGCTAGTTTAAAAGCTGTCTAACGAACGTACTCAAACTTGTGCACATGAATAGGTAAATCGATGTAGGTATTCAGGAGAAGTCTATTACCAACTTCAAGGTTCAATAGCACTACAGGTGCGTCCAGCTGAAGGGTCGGGTCCATAGTAATTAGGACATAACTGTATGTCTATGAATGATGTATTATTATAACATGTCATCTTTATACGTGATATCTTCTCATGCATTTTCATATAAATACAATTATGTATGTTGATGTGTGGTGGATGTGGATTATTTAGTCTATGTGGCGTGCGGACACCGAAGGGACTGGTAACTCATGGCCACATGGACACTGCTTTGCACTTGCTAGCATCTTAGTAGGGACACGGTGGCCCGAAGGGACTGTGGACCATGGATTTCGGCTGGGGTGCAGTCCCCTTTATGTTTATGCATATGTTAGACATAGGTGGTTGCATTTCCCTTGGTTCTGAACCCTTACCAATAGGGGTCACGTGTTGGCATAGACTCATATCCCTAGATACACTGAATGTATTGTGCAATGGGGGAATCAGAACGGCCTAGGGTCTCTTGATGCCAGAACAGATTCTATATAAGGGAGATGACGAGCCCTGGATCTCGGCTTTATGGGGGGTTCACTTGTTGAAGTAATTTAGTGGAAGAGGCCGAGGTATTTACTTCTACCTTAGTCCGTTGCATGAGAGTTGGATGCCATTGACCGTAGATGGGGCCGAAAGCTGTGGCTAAATCTCAATATGGCACCTACAAAATCATATTTACCAATGACATAATAATAGAACTGCATTATCATTCATTGCATGGGCATGTGATACCTGATTTTCCCACTGAGCTAGGATGAGAGCTCACCTCTCGTATACGTTTTTCAAATTCTAACGTAGGTTCCTTCTATGTGATGAATTTCATGGAGTCCCCTCTAGTGGGCTATGCCTTTACTAGCGAAGACTTTCTGGATGATCATGGTGAGGGCTATGTCTATAGGGACTGTCTATAGCTAATGCCGCACCCTCTTTCTCTCTCTCTCTCTCTCTCTCTCTCTCTCTCTCTCTCTCTCTCTCTCTCTCTCTTACTTGTAGATCTATAGATAGATATTGTTTAGTCCTCTATGTAGGTTTTTGGATACATATTTACTCTCTTTTTGGTATACTTGTATATTGGATGCAATATGGTATTTTGTGGAACAATTTGATGTAGAGCATAACAACTCTTAATTATGTTATTATATCATTTAGTTGGCATCTGTTACTTATGAAATTCACTTCTGCTATTATTACTCTGATTGTTATTTGATTACGTTGGATATTGCATATGTAGACTGTTGGTATGATTAATGAATCATAGCAGTTTAGTGGATCCTGGGTGGATTCGGGTTACCATATGAGGCGACCCGGATATCATGCCCATGACCTAAAATGGGTTGTGACACTAGCGGCCATGACTTAGGGAGCAGTGAAGTGGGTTTGGGACTGGGAGATAGATTTTATGGGCTGGACGGGCATGGGGATCCCCAACAGGAAGCCCATGATTTTATACGATCCTAAGATTGAAGGCAAGAATGTCTTTTACCTGTTTCAGATTAAGAATAGGAAGTTTTCTCTGACATTTTTGAGATTTTGCTTATTTTTTTCTTCTCTGCAAATATACAATATTTTCTCAGGGACATGATTTCTTGTTGTAAATTCATTCATACGGTACAACACTTTGGTCTAATTGTTTAAAATCTAGCTGAAGCTTGGTTCTGATTGTTTAGATAAAGTCTTCGACCAATTCTCCATAATATCAAGCAGCAAATATTTTAAAATTCAATTTGTGGAACAAAGTTTTCCTTCATACTACCTCACCCAGAGCAACCAGAGAACACTTGTGGGGGATAACGAAGTGAACAGTGACAGAACAAGTACAGCAATGGCAGAAGCACAACAGACAATAGGAAAGACGAGGGTTTGCAGAGAGGGAGATTTTGCACGAAAATGGAAGATGGCGGAACCGTTGAACTGTAGTAGGAAGAAGAATAGAGAAGAGCAGGGAAGCGAACGAATGAAGAATACCAAGAGTGGGGGAGAGGAGAGAGAGGGAGAGAGAGGGGTTTGAGCAAATGTTATAAAAAAAATATTAATTTTACTATTTTACCCTCATAAAAAAACGCATATTCATTAACACATGCGCAAAAACAGCCAAAAAGAGATTTTGACCAAAAATCAAAAAGAGGTCAAGACCTCTTGAGTAAGCTATTGTTCTGGTGAATCATCTCATAGATGACCTCACTTTTTTTTTTCTTTTGTTTACCTTCTTGATTATGACAAAAATGAAGCATAATAAATGGATCACCACACCACAAAACTCAATAAAAAGACCAATAAAACCATTGTTTATTAGTCTAATCAAAATCAAAGGCTTCAAAAGTCGAAATTCTAATAGATACACCCAAAATTATCAAAATAGTGTCATCCCCACTATGTAAAATAGCAAAAACCCCTAATTTATGTAGCATTTCATTTAGGAAGGAAAAGTACATAAAATATATGAAAATACAAAAAAAAATTGTTAAAGAGGAGGTGTGAAGTATTTCAACCGATCAAAGAGGAGTTTGATCCACTCTTCTTTGTGTTTAATCTCATCTAAAAGGATTTCTAGATAGCTAATTAAGAATGTAACTGGTCATTTTCATTTCCATAGGGAAGAGTTTTGGGGTTGATCCAAGATTAAAAAAAAAATGGAAAAAAGGAGTCTTACAAGTATAATGAAAATAAAAATAAAAATCCAGAAGTTGGACTACAATAGAAGGTATTGGATTGAATTTGAGTCTAAAATTTGAAACATGGCTTACCCATAAATTGTATGATTTTCCAGCTGGACTTAAAACGGTGTACAATTTGTCATTTGGTTACCTATGCTTATTTTGGTTGTGTTTGGTTGCAAGGGGAATTGAAGGGAAGGGAAGGGAAAGTTTTTTAATTTTAAAAGGAAACTTTTATAGTTGTAATACAAAATGATTGTATAAACTACCTAAATTTCTTAATGTCTGCTCAGAACTATGCTATGGTGGTTTACTACTAATGTAGGCCACCCCGTCCAAGGAAAACTACTGTAAATTGGCCATAGCGTAGTGATCCGTCGACGTTTGATGAGGTGCGGTTTGTTTCCTTAGAGGCTCAGCAAGCATTCTCAAGGTTTGAAAATAAACTGGTTGAATCAGGTCGATGTGTGCTATTTGACGAGTTGGAACGGTTCGACATCAGAGCCACCTTCAATGCTATGGGATGGTCTCCCATGTTAGAAATTGAAATCATCACAAGGCCTGACTTGGTACGTCTTTTTAACTGCAACTTACATGTAGTAGGTGGTATGGATGATGATGACGATACTGCAGACCTTCGCATTTCCAGCCGGGTATTAGGCAGAGATATCTCCTTCAATACCAAACAGCTAGCCGAAATGTTGGGCATGTCCATGGGTGGAGACATAGCATACTGAGGTCTTAAGAATAAGGACTCCTTAACTGAGGTTACGCGGCTAGAGATTGCAAGTCAAATTCTCCTACAAGGTAAGCATTATAAAACTATCAATTATCGCCCTTTAACCCGGGTATACGGTAGAATTGTGCAGCACAACATCCTACTACAGGGTGGTCATTACAATGAACTCTCTTCATTTGGCCAATTCCTGGTTTATCGGCTTGTAACCAGGATTCCAGTTTGTCTACCCTACATCCTTATGCGGACCATGATTATGACTTCAGAGGGCACATGCCCTTCAAACCTTCCTTGCGGCAAACTGCTCACTCATCTCTTATCACTTTTGAGGGTTGACAAACAAGATCATTGCTACATATGAAGAGACAATGGCATCCCCCTTTAGCTGGTATGCCATCTCCAAGATACACCTTGATGATGTAGTGTTTTCTGATGAGTTAGAGACTCATCCTCATCTTGGAGCATTAGCAGACGAAGAATTTAAGAATGAAACAGAGGATGATCCACGAATGGGTGTTGAGGATGGAGATAGAGACTGAGCAGGTCCATCACAAACTCCCATTGATATGAACATCCTTCTAGCTGAGCGGTACGATATTCAGGATCACCAAAGGCAGTTTGCGTACTCTGTGGAGAACAATTTTAGGTGAGTGCGGCATGCCCAATCATCATTCTTGTCTCAACTCAACACAAAGCAAGCGACCATGGTGACTTTGGGTATAATGTCTGAGAATGACATTAGAGATGCGGCGGCTGCATCACGGGTGAAGACCTACCAGCAAGTTCATAAGTCTACACTATCAGATTCTGAGTGATCAAGATGATCTTTGCGTCCTAATATTGTTGTTGTAAAATTGTCTTATTTTCCTGTACTAGCTCTGTTGCTTAATCTCTAATCTTTCCCTAATATATTATGTTCTTTTGTTAGTTATCACACAACATACAAATCTAGTTTTATATTTACTAGTTATGCTGTAAGACCCGTATCGAACTAACTGGTCTTACCACCTTGTACCAGGTCTACCCATCATGGTCGAGCCAAATGGACCAAGTGCATGAAGGAAATGGCGAAACCAGGTACTAAACTGACCCAAAAACAGTGAATTGGAGGGCAGGGTCGCATACCTAGGTAGGCAGGGTCGACCCCCCCTCACATAGAAGTCAGACCCTTGATTTTTCACTGGGGGTCAGACAACTTAGGAACTGAGGGTCGACGGGATCTCCGACCCCCTCATCGACCCCCTGTTTGCCGACAGAAACCATAAATAGAAAACTTTCCAAATTTCAATGGGATTCATTCCTAATCTCAATGGGACTTATTTTTAGAGATTCTACTCTATAAATAGGACATCCCTAAGCCTCTTTCACTCCTTTCAAACCTTAATTGAGAGTGAGAGAAAGAGAAGAGAAGAAGAAGAGAAGGAAAGTTAGAGAAGAGGACCGAATTGAAGAATTCAGAGAAATCTCTAAATCTCAGCAAACCTAAGGTATGGGAAAGCTTTCTATTTGATAATCTAAGACCTTAGAATAGTTCATGAAGAGAGTATGGTCTAGGAGAAACCCAAATCATACACCCATGGGAAGATTTCGATGAAGTCCATGAAGAAATCATGGTAGACAAGGTAAGGAAGAAACCTAGTGTTCTAAGCCATAGAACAAGCCTAAAATGGATTGTGGAAGTAAGCCATAGGACCCAAATGTGAAAGAATGGACTGTAGAATGAAAATCTTGACTCAACCCATGGGGGGTCGCACGTGGGGTCAATTAGAAATCCACCCTACCAGACCACAGGATCGACCCCCACAATTCGGGAAGTCCAGAATAGGGGTGGTCGCACCCAGGGTCGATGGAACATCCGACCCTAGCATCGACCCTACCCTGGGGGTCGATGTAGACTGCTACCCTACCTGCGACCCACCCTGCGACCCATGCTTAAAAACAAGCCTAATGATGCCGGAATGACTTCTAACCAAAATCTATCGACTTGTTAGGTTTTCCTATTGATATAAAAGTGGTTTTAAAGCTTGAAAGAGGATCAACACTCAAGCAAAGGTGAGGGAACAAGACCTAAACTAATTGGCTAATAATAAACTGTTTTTATTTCTTGAGTCCAATGCCATGACTGATTCTATATGTGTATGCTTGTATGTGCATTCAATATGTCATCAAATATTCCTGTTATTACGGTTCATGCATATTAATTCTGTTTATTTATAACATGATGATGATGATGATGCTAGGAATAGGCATGTGAATGTATGTGTGTGGTTAGTATACATAGTGCAGGTAGGGGATGGTATCAACCGGTATAGTCATGCCATTTTCATGGGGTGTATATTGTGTCATGGTTCTACTCAAGTCATGTCCACTGACATCATCGTATCGCCATTACCTTAGGAACTATTACGTCGTAGGGTATCAAGGGAGGTGGTCTCGGACCTTGTAGTCTTCGACTCTGTCGGGGGGGGCTTAGCTCTATCTCTATGGATGTATTGAGGGATGCTGGGGTGAGGCCTTGGATACACTATTTGACATTAGGATTGGTTAGTTGCGAGCTCAGTTTGTAAGCCCTCGCCAGCAAGGGCTTACGTGTTGGTATGGACAACCGATACAGCCATGCCATTTTCATGGGGTGTTTATTGTCCATGGTGGGTGCATGTGGGACGACAATGCCGATACTCATTGGACGGATTCACACACTCGTGTATAGAGGTGAGGCGGCCACCGAACCTTTCTATAGCACATTGCAAACTTATAAACCAGACCACAGATATGAATTGAATGCATGCATATGATTGTTGCATTGTTTTGTTTGCTCACTGAGCCGTGATGTGTGCTCACCCTTTCGACGTCGAATGTTTTTAGTTGATGATGCAGGTACCACGGTGGAAAAAAACTATATGAATGTTTCTGCGTATGGGCACATCACTGCGATGGAAGCTGAAGACTTAGTGGAAATGCATGACTCTTCATGCAAGTGCAATGCATGCGTTTTCGATTAGATTTTGATTTGAATTATTAAGGAAATGTAATTGATATTTTACTTACTTATGTCTCAGTTGATATAACATAATTTGATACTTTATTTATGACTATCACAGCTAGATTCCTCAGTTCATTTATTATTAAGACTTCTGCTATTGTGTATTTATTCTGATTATGGTTGTGGATGTGTATGATTTTATTTTCAACGGACACAGCCTATTAGAGATCCTGGTTAAACCGTTGGTTTATTAGCGGTTCATCACACCGTTCTGAATGATACAGAATTGAGGTGTGACAACTTGGTATCAGAGCTCTCAGGCCCTGTCTGTGAAACCAGTACTTCCACAAAAGTTCGTGAACTGAGATAGAATAAAAATTTAAAAGATGTAATAATAACACACCATAAGCATCTGTGTTGTTTGAGACAAAGTTGAAAGAGAATAATACATCCATTAAATGAGAAATAAATTTATATACATCCAAAAGAAGAACAAACGTATATATACATGACTAAAGCAGATTCAGTCCACAACCTGGACAGTTACTCTGAAGTACAAAAAGAAAGACAAAAGAGAATACATCATGGAGCTGGAGGTGCTGGAGGAGGAGGTGCCTCGCGATCTCTATCATAGTCCTCAGCATACACCCTAGTCAACCAGGCCACCTAAGTCTGGGTCACCTGGAGACTAGCTGCCAGCTATGCCATCCGCTGATCCGATGCGTGCTGGGCTCCCTAATCTCACGCAACAGCCCCATCATGTCATCCGAAGGTGCATACGAAGGACCAGATGAATTAGAAGGACCAGCTCCTGTAGCATGAGTAGGTAATGTAGGAGGTATGGCATCCACATCCATGTACAAGCGATTATCATCACCCCCATGAACCCCAGCTCCAGCGGCTGCTGCTGCTGCCTCAGCGTCAGCCATCTCCACTCGAGTATGTGGACGCACCAGAGCATTCCTCTCCTCGTCACTGACCTGGGCATCCCGCATGCTCATCTTGCAGATGGCCTCCCAATCCAAAGGTGACGAGAAGGATTTCTTCTGAATCCTCTCATCCGTCATGTCAACACCCAGGCGGGTCAGTAGCATAGAGATCATGCGTCCATATGGCAGGTTGCCAATATGACTGGGCAACGTAGCGTTGATCATCGTCTGCATGATGATGTAAGGAAGGCAGACGGGCTGCCTAGTGCAGATACTGGGTCAACTGTGAGATCCTCTCGTAATGCCCACTCTGAGGTATCAGGTTGTGCTGAATAATCTTGCAGTACACCCGAGGCTCTGGACGAAGATAGATCGCTTTCATCTCCCAGCGATCCTCTCTGATGATCTGACGGTCAATCTCAGCTTTCATCTCTAATGAAAAGAACGGGGGCTCTCCAGGAGCACAGATCACCAAGGGGCCGTCATATGAAATGCCCAACAAGTCGGCTAGCTGCCAATAATCGAATGAAATCTCGACCCCCTTGACGTAGCTGGTGATCCGAAGCTCTCTACCCCTCTCGGTATCATTGTAATCTCCCACCACCTGGAGATTACAGTAAAACTGTCTCACCAAATCCGACCGAGTGCAGGCATCATAGGTGATCACAGGAAGCCAACCCATGTCACCGAAAGCCCTCTCTACATCGAACAATGCCAGGCTAGCCAAGTCTACCCGGCGACCTCCCTCTACCTTCTAACGAGAATAGCAGGCATACTGTGTCTCAGCCTCGTTAGAACGAAAGCGGACTGGGTCATGCACCCTGGGTACTTTGGTACGAGCCATAGTATCTACAAAAACAAAGAAAAACAGATATTGGTTTAGTAAGGATGAAAAACCCAAAAATTTCGGCAGTATAATGATATAAATTGGTCAAAAGCCTCACTTTTCACCCATACACGTGGGCAGGAGGACTTATAAAGGTAATAAACAATCCTGCAAGACTCATACAGTTGGAAATTTCATTTAAAAAGATCGAATTTCAAGAAATTTCAAGAAATTCAAAAATCTCGACAAATTAAGGCAAAAATGGAAAAATTCAACTTTCCCGATAACCAACCGACGAAACTCAAATATTTTTGAGGGCTTTCATTCCTTGAGTCACCAACAACAAAATTCCCCAATAAAAATCAAATTTTTACAGTTGGAAAAAGTTTAATTTGAAGAAAACGAGTTAAATGAGCAAAAACCTAGCTAAGGAAACCTAAAAACATGAAAATGTAGAGAACATACCTGTAGACTAGGTGTGGATGTCGAAATAAGAAACAAATAGCACCAAAGAGTCTGAGTTGGCACTGTAGCAACTCAGAGGGATGAGCCGAGTCGGAAAGGAGGAGGAAGAATGAGAAATGGATTCAAAATCGGGATTAAAAACCCGATTTTTAGTCCGAGGGTCAGAGAATTCGACCAAGACATCCGACCCCCCCTCCGACCCCCTCATCGACCCTCAGCTCTCGATAATCTGACAGAGAACTAGGGGTCGAACCCTGGGTCGGACATCCATCGACCCCAAGCTCTCGAAAAGAATCAGTGATTCCTCAGGGTCGCATACTGAGGGTCGGACATCCATCGACCCCCACCATCGACCCTGCAGTGAAAATACAGCATTTTCGATAGGATGATCTGAAAAAATTTGAAATTTGCATTTGTTAGTGGTTAAAATATGAGAATGAAGTATATAATGATTGCCTCACGTGTTCTATGATTTTCAGGCATTCCCACTACCAGATTAGATAATGGCTGGACGTAGAGTGACCAGACAAAGCTGTAACTCTATCCCACCACCACCACCTGTGGGGGAAGACAGCCAGACACACCCGGAAACACAGGGGAATACGAACACGGCACTGTCCGTAATTAATGGGCAGACAAATCCTACAAATCTGCCAGCTCCACCTACAGACCTAGCTACAGTAGTAATGAATTTGGCCCAACAACTGCAGCAAATACAACAGGCACAAGCTACTATGCAAGCTGCCATAGGCATGACCTTTCCCGCTGCACAGACGACACCGATGCCAGCAGGACAGGAAAGCACAGTACTAGGGGGAAGTAACACAGTACCCCACGCACCTCAGACTCCCATTATGCAGGCTCAAGTGCAGAATCCTGAGGTAGCTCAAGGTGGATATCAATACCAACCACCTATGTATGGGGCGTATGTCCCGTAACAACTAGACCACTCCAGACTATGGAGCGTTTTCTGAAAATGAAGCCCAAAGAATTTAATGGCAAGCCAGCAGATCCTTATGGCTGGCACACTAAGTTGACGAAATGGAAAGAAATTTAATGATGATGACAGTAAGTGAAGAAGAGAAAGTATTGTGTGCCACCTTTATGCTGAAAGGAGATGCACACCATTGGTGGAGGTCTGCCAGGACATATTTATTAACAAAGCATGCCCAATTAACTTGGGATATTTATAAGGAGGCATTCTTGGAGAAGGACTTTCCTAGAAGTTTTAGAGATTCTATGGAAAGAGAGTTCCTGAGTTTATATCAGGGGCAGATGACTATCGATGCATACTAATAGCGTTATGAGGAGCTGTTTTTCTTTGCACCCGCCAGTATGCAAGAGGAAAACACCAAGACCCGAAGGTTCGTCATGGGACTTAGGAGAAACATACGTGAACTTGTTCTTGGACTTGAGAAGAAAATCTACAATGAAGCTATACAAATTGCTCGAGTGATAGAGTTGAGCCAGAAAGAGAGCTATCTTGCTCAAAATAGAGGAATAAAAAGGCCAAATGGAAATTTTTACAACGGAGGGAGCACCAAGATATTCAAACCCTTCCATACTCAAGGCTTTAATGCTGTAGCCAAGACTACCCCCGCAGCTCCACAGCAACAAAAGCAAGTCAGTGAAGGAGTAAGATGTTTTAACTGCAATCAAGTAGGGCATATTGCAAGGGAGTGTACTAAGCCCAAGAAGCAACTACAACAAGGCAGAGTTTACGCGGTTACATCCGAGGATGCTGTCGCATCGCCTGATGTGGTCACAGGTATGACCTGAATCTTATCATTTTGTGTTACATTATGTGAGCATGTAGACTAAATCAAAACAAATCACAGGTATCGTACCTATTAATGGTATTCTCGCCAGACAACTCTTTGATTCAGGAGCTACTCATTCTTTTTTATCTGTGTCATTTGGAAAGAAGCTAAATCTACCCCTTAAATCCTTAGACTACAAACTGCTTGTACGATCACATATGGGATTAGAAGTGAGAAGTGGAGTTATAAAAAGGTTATGGGTCATGTCCAGTTCTGATTGATGAAAAGACTTTGGATGCAACCTTGATCCAACTTGAGATGGCAGACTTTGACGTCATCTTGGGAATGGACTGGTTAGCTCGGCATTCTGCAAACCTATTGTGTGTCTAAAAGAAGCTGACATTTAAAGACAAAGAAGGAGCAGAGTTCTATTTTTTGGGAACCAAACTTCCCCGTAAACGAAAGCTCATACTCTCTGCATTAAAGGCTAGGAAGTGCCTTGAGAAAGGAGCAGTTGGGTATCTAGTATCTGTGGTCGATCTTACCAAAGAACTACTACGAATGGAGGATATTGATGTCGTGTGTGACTATCCAGATGTATTTCCTGAAGAACTACCAGGATTACCACCCGACCGCGCTACAGAGTTTGTTTTAGATCTAATACCCGGAGTCGCACCAATATCTAAAGCACCTTATCGAATGGCTCCTACTGAATTGAAGGAATTAAAATTACAACTACAAGAACTGCTAGACAAGGGTTACATCTAACCTAGCATATCACCATGGGGAGCGCCAGTATTATTCGTGAAGAAGAAGGACGGTAGCGTTCGATTGTGAATAGACTATCGAGAACTGAATAAACTGACAATCAAAAATCGGTATCCATTGCCTCGGATCGATGACTTGTTCGATTAGTTGCAAGGGGACAAAGTGTTCTCCAAGATCGATCTTCGGTCAGGCTACCATCAATTGAAGATTAAGGATGGTGATATCCCCAAGATAGCATTCAGGACCAGATATGGACATTATGAATTTTTGGTCATGTCTTTTGGATTGACGAACGCACCAGCAACCTTTATGGAACTTATGAATCGAGTATTCCACGATATGTTGGATACGTCGGTTATTGTATTCATCGATGATGTATTGGTTTACTCCAAGGACAAGGAAACTCATATAAAGAATCTAAACGTCGCTCTGCAGCGATTACGGAAGGAGAAGCTCTACAATAAATTTACAAAGTGTGAGTTTTGGCTAAAGAAAGTCGTTTTTCTAGGCCATGTTGTATCCGCTAAAGGAATTAAAGTTGATCCTAGCAAGATCGAAGCTATTGTGAAGTGGGAAGCACCGAAGAGCGTTGCAGAAATTAGAAATTTCTTAGGTCTAGCTGGGTATTATCGACGATTTGTGGAAGACTATTCACAAATTGCCGTACCTCTTACCAGTTTGACTAAGAAGGGCAAAAAGTTTGTGTGGACTGATAAATGCGAGAAGAGTTTCCAAACATTGAAGGCTAGATTGATATCATCTCCAATCTTGACCATTTTGATTCCAAGACAGCCATTTATTTTGTACACGGATGCATTAGGACTGGGATTAGGATGTGTACTTATGCAAGGAGAACAAGTAATTGCTTATGCCTCAAGACAATTGAAGACACATGAGAAGAACTATCCCACTCATGATTTGGAATTAGCGGCAGTAGTACATGCTATCAAAATATGGAGACATTACTTGTACGGAGAGAAATTTTATATTAAATCAAATCATAAAAGTTTTACTTACCTTTTTAATCAGAAGGAGTTGAATATGAGACAAAGAAGATGGCTGGAACTATTGAAAGACTATGATTTTGATATCCAGTATCATTCGGGAAAAGCTAATGTGGTTACGGACGCACTGAGTAGAAAGGCAATGATGAAATCACAAGAAGAGGTTAGCACCACTGCTGCACTGTGTACTACCGAAAAAGTATTCAATTATGGTAATGAACAGTTTATGATAGATGCACTAGGTGAATCAACCAACCAAGGGTTTATCCATCGGTTTGCAAATATGCTCGTCACATTGAAGATTGTACCCGATATACTTGATGAAGTGAAAACAGCGATTAAATCATACCCTTATCTAAGAACGGTACAAGAAGACATCGAAAAAGGTAGGACTACTCCTGAGTTCTCCTTAGATGATGAAAGGGTACTGAAGTACAAAGGAAGAATATGTGTACCCGAAACAGAAAGTTCGGACATTAGACACCGATTAATGAAGGAAGCCCATACCACCGCCTATTCGATACACCCTGAAAGTACAAAAATGTATCATGACCTAAAGAAATTATATTGGTGGAGGGGAATGAAAGCAGATATAGCCAAGTTCGTGTCTCAATGCCTAAATTATCAGAAGGTGAAATCTGAACGACAAAGACCAGCAGGACTGTTACAGTCGTTACTAGAACCAGCATGGAAATGGGACTACATCACTATGGACTTCATCACCGGGTTACCATTGACTCCCCGAGTAGTTGACGCAGTTTGGGTGATTGTAGACCGACTGACTAAAACGGCTCGATTTATAGGTATACGACCTCAGTATACACTAGAAAGGTTAGCTAAGTTATATGTGGATAATATTGTCAGATTACACGGTGTACCTGAAAGCATTGTGTCCGACAGAGATCCACGATTTACTTCAAAGTTTTGGGAAGGATTACAGAAGGCTATGGGTACAACATTGAAGTTCAGTACTGCATTCCATCCCCAGACAGACGGACAGTCGGAGCGCACCATTCATATTCTAGAAGACATGCTCCGAGCTTGTGTAATTGATTTTAAAGGATCATGGGATGAAATGTTACCACTGATTGAGTTCGCTTATAACAATAGCTATCAGGCTACTATACAGATGTCACCTTATGAAGCACTGTATGGTAGGAAGTGTTGAACTCCTTTGTTTTGGAATGAAGTTGGAGAACGTAGTATTGTTGGGCCAGAATTTGTTAAAGAGACTTATCGAGTAGTCGACATTATCAAGGAAAGGTAAGAACGGCTCAGAATCGTCATAAGCAATATGCAGACACTAGACGCCGAGACCTTGAATTCGTCATGGGTGATAAGGTATTCCTCAAAGTGTCACCTATGCGAGGTTTGAAACGGTTCGGACAGTAAGGGAAATTAAATCCGAGATATGTTGGACCTTATGAGATTCTAGTTAAACGTGGAAAAATGGCTTATCAGTTAGCACTACCACCATCTATGTCAAGTGTGCATGAGGTATTTCATATCCCCTTACTGAAGAAGTATGTCAGAAACCCAACGCACGTATTGACAATAGATGTACCTGATTTGAGTGAGGATTTGACGTTTGAAGTAGCACCAACTGAAATCACCAGCCGAAAGGTGCAATGACTATGCAACCGTGACATTTATTATGTTAAGGTCACCTGGAGAAGCAGGAATATAGAAGAAATCACATGGGAAGAAGAGAATGTTATGCGGAAGCAATACCCTCATCTATTCGACTCGGAAGGTATGTATAATTTCGAGGATGAAATTTTTATAAGTAGGGGGAGTTGTATGACCGTATCGAACTAACCGGTCTTACCACCTTGTACCAGGTCTACCCATCGTGGTCGAGCCAAATGGACCAAGTGCATGAAGGAAATGGCGAAATCCGGTACTAAACTGACCCAAAAATAGTGAATTGGAGGGCAGGGTAGCATACCTAGGTAGGCAGGGTCGACCCCCCCTCACATAGAAGTCAGACCCCTGATTTTTCACTGGGGGTCGAACAACTTAGGAACTGAGGGTCGACGGGATCTCCGACCCCCTCATCGACCCCCTGTTTGCCGACAGAAATCGCAAATAGAAAACATTCCAAATTTCAATGGGATTCCTTCCTAATCTCAATGGGACTTATTTTTAAAGATTCTACTCTATAAATAGGATGTCCCTAAGCCTCTTTCACTCCTTTTGAAACCTTAATTGAGAGTGAGAGAAAGAGAAGAGAAGAAGAAGAGAAGGAAAGTTGGAGAAGAGGACCGAATTGAAGAATTCAGAGAAATCTCTAAATCTTAGCAAACCTAAGGTATGGGCAAGCTTTCTATTTGATAATCTAAGACCTTAGAATAGTTCATGAAGAGAGTATGGTCTAGGAGAAACCCAAATCATACACCCATGGGAAGATTTCAATGAAGTCCATGGAGAAATCATGGTAGACAAGGTAAGGAAGAAACCTAGTGTTCTAAGCCATAGAACAAGCCTAGAATGGATTGTGGAAGTAAGCCAAAGGACCCAAACGTGAAAGAATGGACTTTAGAATGAAAATCTCGACTCAACCCATGGGGGTCGCACATGGGGTCGATTGGAAATCGACCCTACCAGACCACAGGATCGACCCCCAGTATTCGGGAAGTCCAAAATAGGGGTGGTCGCACCCAGGGTTGACGGAACATCCGACCCTGGCATCGACCCTACCCTGGGGGTCGATTTAGACTGCTACCCTACCTGCGACCCACCCTGCGACCCGTGCTTAAAAATAAGCCTAATGATGCTGGAATGACTTCTAACCAAATTCTATCGACTTGTTAGGTTTTCCTATTGATATAAAAATGGTTTTAAAGCTTGAAAGAGGATCAACACTCAAGCAAAGGAGAGGGAAGAAGACCTAAACTAATTGGCTAATAATAAACTGTTTTTATTTCTTGAGTCCAATGCCATGACTGATTCTATGCGTGTAAGCTTGTATGTGCATTCAATATGTCATCTAATATTTCTGCTATTACTATTCATGCATATTTAATTCTATTTATTTATAACATGATGATGATGATGATGCTAGGAATAGGCATGTGAATGTATATGTGTGGTTAGTGTACATGGTGTGGGTAGGGGATGGTATCAATTGGTACACATGGCGTTTTCATGGGGTGTATATTGTGCCATGGTTCTACTCAAGTCATGTCCACTGACATCGTCGTATCGCCATTACCTTAGTGGAACTATTACGTCGTAGGGTATCAAGGGAGGTGGTCTCGGACTTTGTAGTCTTCGACTATGCCGGGGGGCCTTAGCTCTATCTCTATGGATGAATTGAGGGATGCTGGGGTGAGGCCATGGATACACTGTTTGACATTAGGATTGGTTAATTGCGAGCCCAGTTTGCAAGCCCTCGCCAGCAGGGGCTTACGTGTTGGTATGGGCAACCGGGACAGCCATGCCGTTTTCATGGGGTGTATATTGTCCATGGTGGGTGCATGTGGGACGACAGTGTAAGACCCGTATCAAACTAACCCGGTCTTACCACCTTGAACTAGGTCTACCCATCATGGTTGAGCCAAATGGACCAAGTGCGTGAAGGAGATCACGATCCCAAGTATTAAACTGACCCAAAAATACTCAAAATAAGGTGAGGGTCGCATACCCAGCAAGGGAGGGTCGGACCCCCCCCCCCAGTATAAAAGTCAGACCCCCAGTTTTACAGGGGGGTCGGACACATTAAGGACCAGGGGTCGACGGGATCTCCGACCCCCCTATCGACCCCCGATAGTCGGTAAAAACAGTTCGAAACTTAAATTAGGAAACCTTCCTAATTTCAATGGGATTCCTTCCTAATCTCAATGGGACTTATTTTAAAAGTTTCTACTCTATAAATAGGACGTCTCTAAGCCTCTTTCACTCCTTTTAGAACCCTAATTGAATTGAGATAAAGAGAAGATAAGGAAGAGAAGAAAAAAAGAATGAAAGAAGAGAAGAAGGCAAAAGGAGAAGAGTTACAAAGAAGGAGTATTCTTCTCAAGTATGGATACTACTTCCATGAATTTCTAAAGACCTTAGTGTAGATAATGAAGAGGGTGTGATCTTGGAGAAACCCAAATCACCCACCTATGGTAAGGTTTTCATGGAAAACCATGGGGAAAGTCATGAAAGCCATATAAGTGAATGAATCACGGTTCTAAGCCATAGAACAAGTGTGGAATGGACTGTAGTAGCAAGCCATAGGACCCCAAACACGAAGAATGGACTGAAGGAAGAAAAATTGACAAAACCCACAGGGGGTCGCATGGGGGGTCGATGGCCAATCGACCCTACCAGACCCTGAGCATCGACCCCCAGTGTTCGGGAAGCCCAAAATAGGGGTGGTCGCACCCAGGGTCGATCAAGACTCCGACCCTAGCATCGACCCCCAGTTAACAACATGGTTTTTAAAATCAAAATTAATTCTAATTAAATTCTATCGACTTTGTTAGGCCTTCTAGCAATATAATATCAATATAAAGGTTATTCTTAAAGCTTAAACGAGGACTTACGATCAAGTTAAGGTGAGGAAACAAGACCTAAGAACTAATTGATTAATAACAAATGTTTTTATTTCTTGAGTCCAATGCTATGCTTGATTCTCTGCGAATATGTTTGTAATATGCATACAACATGTCATCCAATATTTCTATTATTTAGTCATGCATATTTACTTTATGGTTAATAACATGATGATGATGATGATGATAGGAATAGGCATGTGAAAGTATGTGTGTGGTTGATGTACTTGATGCGAGCGAGTATCAGGGGGGGTGTCATAGGCTGGGCCTCAGCACTCTAGCTCTATCTCTAACTCAATTCTTGTGCATTAGTATCGTCGTATCGCTATTACTTTAGCAGAACTATTACGTCGTAGAGTATCAGGGGAGGTGGTCTCGGTCCTTGTAGTCTCTGACTCTATCGGGGGGCCTTAGCTCTATCTCTATGGACGTTCGAGGGATCTTTGGGGTGAGGCCTTGGATACACTGTTTGGCATTAGGATTGGTTAGTTGCGAGCCCAGTTTGCAAGTCCTCGCCAGTAGGGGCTTACGTGTTGGTATGGCACTGTACAGCAATAAATGTTAACCTTTGTTGTACAATGTTCATGGTATGGTGGATGGGGACGACAATAAACGTTACCTTTGGGCGGACTTCCACACCCTGTGTATAGAGGAGGGGTCAATAAACGTTAACCTTTGACCACCGAACCTTTCTATTGCGCATTACAAACTTAAAACCAGACCAAAGATATGAATTGAATGCATGCATATGTATTGTTGCATTGTTTTGTTTGCTCACTGAGCCATGATGTGTGCTCACCCCTCGACGTCGAATATTTTTAGTTGATGATGCAGGTACTACCATCGAAGATTATGTCAACACTCCAGTGTACGGGCACAAGGCGGCGATGAAAGTTGAAGACGAAGTGGATACGCATGACTCCTCTTGCGAGTGCAACTCATGCGTATTCGATTAGATTTTATAGATTTTATTTTCATTAATTGGATTTAGTAAAGACATATAATTGATATTTATTTATGTCTTAGTTGATACAGAATAATTTATTATTTAAATATGATTATCACATCTAGATTTCTCAGTTTATTTTACTATAAGACTTCCGCTATTGTGTATTTACTCTGATTATGAATGTGAATGTATGAGGTTTAGATAAAATGGATATAGCCTACTCGAGATCCTGGTTGAACCGTTGGTTTGCTAGCGGTTCATCACACCATTCTGAATAGTGCAGAATTGGGGTATGACAATTTGGTATCAGACTAACCCGGTCTTACCACCTTGAACCAGGTCTACCGGTCATGGTTGAGCCAAATGGACCAAGTGCGTGAAGGAGATCACGATCCCAGGTATTAAACTGACCCAAAAACACTCAAAATAAGGGGAGGGTCGCATGCCCAGCAAGGGAGGGTCGGACCCCCTCAGTATAAAAGTTAGACCCCCAGTTTTACATGGGGGGTCGGACACTTTAAGGACCAAGGGTCGACGGGATCTCCGACCCCCCCTATCGACCCCCGGTAGTCGGTAAAAAATAGTTCGAAACTTAAATTAGGAAACCTTCCTAATTTCAATGGGATTCCTTCCTAATCTCAATTGGACTTATTTTAGGAGTTTCTACTCTATAAATAGGACGTCCCTAAGCCTCTTTCACTCCTTTTAGAACCCTAATTGAATTGAGAGAAAGAGAAGAGAAGAAGAAGAGAAGGAAAGAAGAGAAGAAGGCAAAAGGAGAAGAGTTGCAGAGAAGGAGTATTCTTCTCAAGTATGGATACTACTTCCATGAATTTCTAAAGACCTTAGTGTGGATAATGAAGAGGGTGTGATCTCGGAGAAACCCATATCACCCACCCATGGTTAGGTTTTCATAAAAAACCATGGGGAAAATCATGAAAGCCATATAGGTGAATGAATCACGGTTCTAGGCCATAGAACAAGTGTGGAATGGACTGTAGTAGCAAGCCATAGGACCCCAAACACGAAGAATGGACTAAAGGAAGAAAAAATTGACAAAACCCACGGGGGGTCGCATGGGGGGTCGATGGCCAATCGACCCTACCAGACCCTGAGCATCGACCCCCAGTGTTCAGGAAGCCCAGAATAGGGGTGGTCGCACCCAGGGTCGATCAAGACTCCGACCCTAGCATCGACCCCCAGTTAACAGCATGGTTTTTAAAATCAGAATTAATTCTAATTAAATTCTATCGACTTTGTTAGGTCTTCTAGCAATATAATATCAATATAAAGGTTATTCTTAAAGCTTAAACGAGGACTTACGATCAAGTTAAGGTGAGGAAACAAGACCTAAGAACTAATTGATTAATAACAAACTGTTTTTATTTCTTGAGTCCAATGCTATGCTTGATTCTATGCGAATATGTTTGTAATGTGCATACAACATGTCATCCAATATTTCTATTATTTGTTCATGCATATTTACTTTATGGTTTATAATATGATGATGATGATGATGATAGGAATAGGCATGTGAAAGTATGTATGTGGTTGATGTACTTGATGCGAGCGAGTGTCAGGGGGGTGTCATAGGCTGGGCCTCAGCACTCTAGCTCTATCTCTAACTCAAGTCTTGTGCATTAGCATCGTCGTATCGCCATTACTTTAGCAGAACTATTACGTCGTAGAGTATCAGGGGAGGTGGTCTCGGTCCTTGTAGTCTCTGACTCTATCGGGGGGCCTTAGCTCTATCTCTATGGACGTTCTGAGGGATGCTGGGGTGAGGCCTTGGATACACTGTTTGGCATTAGGATTGGTTAGTTGCGAGCCCAGTTTGCAAGTCCTCGCCAGTAGGGGCTTACGTGTTGGTATGGCACTGTACAGCAATAAATGTTAACCTTTGTTGTACAATGTTCATGGTATGGTGGATGGGGACGACAATAAACGTTACCTTTGGGCGGACTTCCACACCCTGTGTATAGAGGAGGGGTCAATAAACGTTAACCTTTGACCACCGAACCTTTCTATTGCGCATTACAAACTTAAAACCAGACCAAAGATATGAATTGAATGCATGCATATGTATTGTTGCATTGTTTTGTTTGCTCACTGAGCCATGATGTGTGCTCACCCCTCGACGTCGAATATTTTTAGTTGATGATGCAGGTACTACCATCGAAGATTATGTCAACACTCCAGTATACGGGCACAAGGCGGCGATGGAAGTTGAAGACGAAGTGGATACGCATGACTCCTCTTGCGAGTGCAACTCATGCGTATTCGATTAGATTTTATAGATTTTATTTTCATTACTTGGATTTAGTAAAGACATGTAATTGATATTTATTTATGTCTTAGTTGATACAGAATAATTTATTATTTAAATATGATTATCACATCTAGATTTCTCAGTTTATTTTACTATAAGACTTCCGCTATTGTGTATTTACTCTGATTATGAATGTGAATGTATGAGGTTTAGATAAAATGGATATAGCCTACTCGAGATCCTGGTTGAACCGTTGGTTTGCTAGCGGTTCATCACACCATTCTGAATAGTGCAGAATTGGGGTATGACAATTTGGTATCAGACTAACCCGGTCTTACCACCTTGAACCAGGTCTACCGGTCATGGTTGAGCCAAATGGACCAAGTGCGTGAAGGAGATCACGATCCCAGGTATTAAACTGACCCAAAAACACTCAAAATAAGGGGAGGGTCGCATGCCCAGCAAGGGAGGGTCGGACCCCCTCAGTATAAAAGTTAGACCCCCAGTTTTACATGGGGGGTCGGACACTTTAAGGACCAAGGGTCGACGGGATCTCCGACCCCCCCTATCGACCCCCGGTAGTCGGTAAAAAATAGTTCGAAACTTAAATTAGGAAACCTTCCTAATTTCAATGGGATTCCTTCCTAATCTCAATTGGACTTATTTTAGGAGTTTCTACTCTATAAATAGGACGTCCCTAAGCCTCTTTCACTCCTTTTAGAACCCTAATTGAATTGAGAGAAAGAGAAGAGAAGAAGAAGAGAAGGAAAGAAGAGAAGAAGGCAAAAGGAGAAGAGTTGCAGAGAAGGAGTATTCTTCTCAAGTATGGATACTACTTCCATGAATTTCTAAAGACCTTAGTGTGGATAATGAAGAGGGTGTGATCTCGGAGAAACCCATATCACCCACCCATGGTTAGGTTTTCATAAAAAACCATGGGGAAAATCATGAAAGCCATATAGGTGAATGAATCACGGTTCTAGGCCATAGAACAAGTGTGGAATGGACTGTAGTAGCAAGACATAGGACCCCAAACACGAAGAATGGACTAAAGGAAGAAAAAATTGACAAAACCCACGGGGGGTCGCATGGGGGGTCGATGGCCAATCGACCCTACCAGACCCTGAGCATCGACCCCCAGTGTTCAGGAAGCCCAGAATAGGGGTGGTCGCACCCAGGGTCGATCAAGACTCCGACCCTAGCATCGACCCCCAGTTAACAGCATGGTTTTTAAAATCAGAATTAATTCTAATTAAATTCTATCGACTTTGTTAGGTCTTCTAGCAATATAATATCAATATAAAGGTTATTCTTAAAGCTTAAACGAGGACTTACGATCAAGTTAAGGTGAGGAAACAAGACCTAAGAACTAATTGATTAATAACAAACCTGTTTTTATTTCTTGAGTCCAATGCTATGCTTGATTCTATGCGAATATGTTTGTAATGTGCATACAACATGTCATCCAATATTTCTATTATTTGTTCATGCATATTTACTTTATGGTTTATAATATGATGATGATGATGATGATAGGAATAGGCATGTGAAAGTATGTATGTGGTTGATGTACTTGATGCGAGCGAGTGTCAGGGGGGTGTCATAGGCTGGGCCTCAGCACTCTAGCTCTATCTCTAACTCAAGTCTTGTGCATTAGCATCGTCGTATCGCCATTACTTTAGCAGAACTATTACGTCGTAGAGTATCAGGGGAGGTGGTCTCAGTCCTTGTAGTCTCTGACTCTACCGGGGGGCCTTAGCTCGATCTCTATGGACGTTCTGAGGGATGCTGGGGTGAGGCCTTGGATACACTGTTTGGCATTAGGATTGGTTAGTTGCGAGTCCAGTTTGCAAGCCCTCGCCAGCAGGGGCTTACATGTTGGTATGGCACTGTACAGCAATAAACGTTAACCTTTGTTGTACAATGGTCATGGTAGGGTGGATGGGGACGACAATAAACGTTACCTTTGGGCGAACTTCCACACCCTGTGTATAGAGGAGGGGTCAATAAACGTTAACCTTTGACCACCGAACCTTTCTATTGCGCATTGCAAACTTAAAACCAGACCAAAGATATGAATTGAATGCATGCATATGTATTGTTGCATTGTTTTGTTTGCTCACTGAGCCATGATGTGTGCTCACCCCTCGACGTCGAATATTTTTAGTTGATGATGCAGGTACTACCATCGAAGATTATGTCAACACTCCAGTATACGGGCACAAGGCGGCGATGGAAGTTGAAGACGAAGTGGATACGCATGACTCCTCTTGCGAGTGCAACTCATGCGTATTCGATTAGATTTTATAGATTTTATTTTCATTACTTGGATTTAGTAAAGACATGTAATTGATATTTATTTATGTCTTAGTTGATACAGAATAATTTATTATTTAAATATGATTATCACAGTTAGATTTCTCAGTTCATTTTACTATAAGACTTCCGCTATTGTGTATTTACTCTGATTATGAATGTGGATGTATGAGGTTTAGATAAAACGGATATAGCCTACTCAAGATCCTGGTTGAACTGTTGGTTTGCTAGAGGTTCATCACACCATTCTGAATAGTGCGGAATTGGTGTGTGACAATTAGATTGAATTTCAAGAAATTTCAAGAAATTCAAAATTTCGCCAAAATTAGGGCAAAAACTGAAAATTTCAAGTTTCTCAATAACCAACCGATGAAACTCAAATATTTTTGAGGGCTTTCGTTCCTCGAGTCACTAATAACAAAATCCCCCAATAAAAATCGAATTTTTACGGCTGGAAAAAGTTTAATTTGAAGAAAACGAGATATACGGGTGAAAACCTAGAAAAGAAAACCTAAAAACAGGTAAAGGTAAGATATATACCTGTAGGGAAGGCGTAGACGTCGAAACAAGGAACCCAAATGACCAATGTAGCGAAGTTGGCACTGTAGCAACTCAGAGGAAGGAGACGAGTCGAAATGGGGAGGGAAGAATGGAAAATGAACTCAGAATCGGACCTTCAAAATCTGATTTTTGGTCCGGGGGTCGGAGAATTCGATTAGAACAATCGACCCCCATATCGACCCCAGCATCGACCCTCGGCTCTCGGGAACCTGACAGAGAACCAGGGGTCGCACCCTGGGTCGGGCATACTCCGACCCCCCCATCGACCCGGCTCTCGGGAAAAATAGGTGATTTCCCAGGGTCGGATACTGAGGGTCGAACATACCACCGACCCCCACCATCGACCCTGCATAGAAAAGATAGTGTTTTTCATAGAATGATCTGAAAAACTTGAAAATTAACATCGGTTAACTTACCTACATGAAGTATAAATGATTGACTCACGTATGTTAATGATTTTCAGGCATCACCATTATCATAGGAAAATTATGGTTGGGCGTAGAGTAACTAGGCAGAGCCGAAACGCAGTTCCACCACCACCACCGTAGAGGAAGCCAGTCAAGAAAATATATATATGCACAGGGTAATCCGCAAGTTACACCACCAGTAAACCAGGGTCAGGCAAATCCTACCAACTTGCAACCTCCACCACCGGAGCTGGCAACCGTGGTTATGAACCTAGCACAACGACTGCAACAAATGCAACAAGCACAGGCTCAAATGCAAGCAGCAATGGGAATAATGTTTCAGGCAGCACATGTTACACCAATGCCGACTGGACAAACAAGTGCAGCACCAGTGGGTAACCACCCAGCACCTCAAATACCTCAACCACCAACTGCACAGATTTCAGTACCAGGTCCTGAAGCAGTTCAGGTTAATTACCAGTATCCACAACCTATGTTTGGGGCATACCCTCAAAATCAAATGGACCACTCCCGACTGGTGGAGCGATTCTTAAAGATGAAACCCAAGGAGTTTAACGGCAAACCGTCTGATCCTTTATGGCCAGCACATTGGATCGACAAGATGGAGGGGAATTTTCTGATGATGACTATTACAGAAGAAGAAAAGGTATTATATGCCACCTTCATGCTAAAAGGTGATGCACATCATTGGTGGAAATCTATCAGGGCCTACCTATTAACCAAGCACGCCCTATTGACCTGGGCTATATATAAAGAAGCTTTCTTTGAGAAGTACTTTCCCCGAAGCTTCAAAGATTCTATGGAGAAGGAGTTCCTAAGTTTATATTAGGGACAGATGTCCGTGGATGCATATCAACAGCGTTATGAGGAGCTATTTTTCTTTGCACCACTCAGCATGCAAGAAGAAGACACTAAGACCTGTAGGTTTGTCACGGGACTTAGAGGAAGCATCAGAGAGCATGTTCTAGGTTTGGAGAAGAAAATATATAATGAAGTTGTGCAAATTGGTCGAGTTATAGAATCGAGCCAGAAGGAGAGTTATTTCACACAGAACAGAGGTATAAAAAGGCCAGCTGGAAATGCTTAAAACGGAGGGAATAATAAGACATTCAAACCCTTCCGTGCTCAAGGCTTTACTGCTGTACCCAAGACTACCCCAGTAACTCAACAGTAGCCAAAGCCAAATACTGAAGGTCCAAAATGTTTTAACTGCAATCAAGCGAGGCATATGGCAAGGGAGTGTCCTAAGCCCAGGAAGCAGCGACATCAAGGACGAGTTTATGCTGTTACATCTGAGGACACATCACCCGATGTGGTCACAGGTATGACTGAAACCTTTTAAGTTGTATTACATTGTGTGAATATGTAGACTAAGTTAAAATAAATCACAGGTATCGTACCTATAAATGACATACCCGCCAGAGTACTCTTTGACTCAGGAGCTACTCATTCTTTTATATCTGTGTCATTTGGAAAGAAGCTGAATTTACCCATCAAAACATTAGACTACAAACTACTTGTACGGTCATCGATGGGTTTAGAAGTGGAGTTAGAAAAAGGTTATGGGCCGTGTCCAGTTCTCATTGGTGAGAAAACCATAGATGCAACCTTGATCCAACTTTGAATGGCAGACTTTGACGTCATCTTGGGAATGGACTGGTTAGCTCGGCATTCTGCGAACCTATTATGCGCCGAAAAGAAGCTAACATTTAAAGACAAAGAAGGAGCAGAATTCAGTTTTGCGGGAACCAAATTTCCCCATAAACGCAAGCTCATATTCTCAGCACTAAAGGCTAAGAAGTGCCTTGAGAAAGGAGCAGCCGGGTATCTAGTGTCAGTGGTCGACCTTACCAAAGAAGCACCACGGATAGAAGATATTGATGTCGTGCGGGACTACCCCGACGTATTTCCTGAGGAACTACCAGGATCACCACCCGATCGGGCCACAGAGTTTGTGATAGATCTTATACCTGGAGCCGCACCAGTATCAAAAGCACTTTATCGAATGGCTCCTACTGAACTAAAGGAATTAAAAGTACAACAACAAGAATTACTGGACAAAGGTTACATCCGACCCAGTATATCACCATGGGGAGCGCCGGTATTGTTCATAAAGAAGAAGGACGGTAGCGTTCGATTATGTATCGACTATCGAGAGTTGAACAAACTGAAAATCAAGAATCGATATCTACTACCTCGGATCGATGACTTGATCGATCAGTTGCAAGGAGCAAAAGTATTTTCTAAGATCAATCTTCGATCAGGCTACCATCAGTTGAAGATTAAAGATGGTGATACTCCTAAGACAGCTTTCAGGACCAGATATGGACATTATGAATTCTTGGTCATGTCTTTCGGATTAACAAACACACCAGCAACTTTCATGGAACTCATGAACCGGGTTTTCCACGATATGTTGGATACGTCGATTATTGTGTTTATTGATTATATATTGGTATATTCCAAGGACAAAGAAACTCATATTAAGAATCTAAACGCCACTCTACAGCGTTTAAGGAAAGAGAAGTTGAATGCCAAATTTACCAAGTGTGAGTTTTGGCTAAGTGAAGTCGCCTTCCTAGGCCATGTAGTATCCACTGAAGGAATCAAAGTGGATCCCAGCAAGATCGATGCTATTGTAAAGTGGGAAGCACCAAAGAGTGTTGCAGAAACTAGAAGTTTTCTAGGTCTAGCTGGTTATTATCGGTAATTTGTGGAAGACTATTCCCAGATTGTCGTACCACTCACCAGTCTGACTAAGAAAGGTGAAAAGTTTGTGTGGACGGATAAATGCGAGAAGAGCTTTTAAACCTTGAAGACCAGATTGATATCCGCTCTGATTTTGACTATTCCTGTTCCAGGACAGCCATTTGTCTAGTACACTGATGCGTCAGGACTGGGATTAGGATGTGTGCTTATGCAAGGAGAACAAGTAATTGCTTATGTCTCAAGACAGTTAAAGACACATGAGAAAAATTAACCCACTCATGATTTGGAGTTAGCGGCAGTAGTACATGCTGTCAAGATATGGAGACATTACCTATACAGAGAGAAGTTTTAGATTAAATCGGACCACAAAAGTCTTACTTATCTATTTAATCAAAAGGAGTTGAATATGAGACAAAGAAGATGGTTGGAACTATTGAAAGACTATGATTGTGATATCCAGTATCATCCGGGGAAAGCTAATGTAGTAGCGGATGCGTTGAGCAGAAAGGTAATGATAAAATCTCAAGGAGAGGTTAGCACAATTGCAGCAATGTGTACTACTGGAACAGTATTCAATCACGGCAATGAGCAGTATGTGATAGATACAATGGATGGATCAGCCAACCAAGGGTTCATTCATCGGTTTTCCAATATGTTCGCTGCATTGAAGATTATACCGGATATAATTGATGAAGTGAAGACAGCTATCAAATCAGACCCTTACCTGAGAACGGTACAAGAAGACATCGAAAAAGGTAGAACTGACCCTGAGTTCACCTTGGACGAAGAGAAGGTATTGAAGTACAAAGGAAGAATATGTGTACCCAAAATAGAAAGTGTGGACATTAGACACCGACTGATGAAAGAAGCCCATACCACCATCTATTCGATACACCCGGGAAGTACAAAAATGTATCATGATCTAAAGAAATTATATTGGTGGAGAGGAATAAAAGCAAACGTAGCTAAGTTCGTGTCTCAATGCCTAAATTGTCAGAAGGTAAAGGCTGAACGACAAAGACCCACAGGACTGTTACAGCCGTTATCGAAACCAGCATGGAAATGGGACTGCATCACTATGGACTTCGTCACAGGGTTACCATTGACTCCTCAAGTAGTTCACGCAGTTTGGGTGATTGTAGACCGCCTGACTAAAACAGCTCGCTTTATACCGATACGACCTCAGTATACACTAGAGAGGTTAGCAAAGATGTATGTGGATAATATTGTTCGATTGCACGGTGTACCAGAGAGCATTGTGTCTGATAGAGATCCACGATTTACTTACAAGTTTTGGGAAGGATTGCAAAAGGCTATGGGTACAACATTGAAGTTTAGTACTGCATTCCATCCACAGACAGATGGACAGTCAGTCGAAACGTACAATTCAGATTCTAGAAGATATGCTTCGAGCATGTGTAATTGATTTAAAGGATCATGGGATGAAAAGTTACCACTTATCAAGTTCGCTTATAACAATAGCTATCAGGCTACTATACAGATGTCACCCTATGAAGCACTGTATGGCAGAAAGTGTCGAACTCCTTTATTTTGGAATGAAGTTGGGGAACGTAGTCTCGTTGGACCAGATTTTGTTGAGGAGACCTGTCGAGTGGTCGACATCATCAAGGAAAGAGTGAGAGCAGCCCAGAATCGTCAGAAGCAATATGCAGATACTCGATGCAGAGATCTTGAGTTCATCGTGGGTGATAAAGTATTCTTAAAAATATTGCCTATGCGAGGATTGAAACGGTTCGGACAGAAAGGAAAACTAAGTCCAAGATATGTCGGGCCATATGAGATTCTAGCTATGCGTGGGAAAGTGACTTACCAGTTAATACTACCACCATCAATGTCAAGTGTGCATGACGTATTTCATATCTCCTTATTAAAGAAGTATGTCAAAGATCCAACGCATGTTCTGACAGTAGATCAGCCTGATTTCACTGATGATTTGACATTTGAAGTAACACCAACTAAAATCACCAGCAGAAAGGTTCAACGATTACGCAACCAAGATATCTATTATGTTAATGTCACTTGGAGAAGTAGAGACATGGAAGAAATTACATGGGAAGAAGAGAATGTTATGCGAAAGCAATACCCTCACTTATTCAACTCAGAAGGTATGAACAATTTTGGGGACGAAATTTTTATAAGTAGGGGGGAGTTGATAGACCCGTATCAAACTAACCCAGTCTTACCACCTTGAACCAGGTCTACCCATCATGGTTGAGCCAAATGGACCAAGTGCGTGAAGGAGATCACGATCCCAGGTATTAAACTGACCCAAAAACACTCAAAATAAGGGGAGGGTCGCATACCCAGCAAGGGAGGGTCGGACCCCACCCCCAGTATAAAAGTCAGACCCCCAGTTTTACATGGGGGGTCGGACACTTTAAGGACCAGGGGTCGATGGGATCTCCGACCCCCCCTATCGACCCCCGGTAGTCGGTAAAAACAATTCGAAACTTAAATTAGGAAACCTTCCTAATTTCAATGGGATTCCTTCCTAATCTCAATGGGACTAATTTTAGGAGTTTCTACTCTATAAATAGGACGTCCCTAAGCCTCTTTCACTCCTTTTAGAACCCTAATTGAATTGAGAGAAAGAGAAGAGAAGGAAGAGAAGAACAAGAGAAGGAAAGAAGAGAAGAAGGAAAAAGGAGAAGAGTTGCAAAGAAGGAGTATTCTTCTCAGGTATGGATACTACTTCCATGAATTTCTAAAGACCTTAGTGTAGATAATAAAGAGGGTGTGATATCGGAGAAACCCAAATCACCCACCCATGGTTAGGTTTTCATGGAAAACCATGGGGAAAGTCATGAAAGCCATATAGGTGAATGAATCACGGTTCTAGGCCATAGAACAAGTGTGGAATGGACTGTAGTAGCAAGCCATAGGACCCCAAACACGAAGAATGGAGTGAAGGAAGAAAAATTGACAAAACCCACAGGGGGTCGCATGGGGGGTCGATGGCCAATCGACCCTACCAGACCCTGAGCATCCACCCCCAGTGTTCGGGAAGCCCAAAATAGGGGTGGTCGCACCCAGGTTTGATCAAGACTCCGACCCTAGCAACGACCCCCAGTTAACAGCATGGTTTTTAAAATCAGAATTAATTCTAATTAATTTCTATCGACTTTGTTAGGTCTTCTAGCAATATAATATCAATATAAAGGTTATTCTTAAAGCTTGAACGAGGACTTACGATCAAGTTAAGGTGAGGAAACAAGACCTAAAAACTAATTGATTAATAACAAACTGCTTTTATTTTTTGAGTCCAATGCTATGCTTGATTCTATGCGAATATGTTTGTAATGTGCATACAACATGTCATCCAATATTTCTATTATTTGTTCATGCATATTTACTTTATGGTTTATAACATGATCATGATGATGATGATGATGATAGGAATAGGCATGTGAAAGTATGTATGTGGTTGATGTACTTGATGCGAGCGTGTATCAGGGGGGTGTCATAGGCTGGGCCTCAGCACTCTAGCTCTATCTCTAACTCAAGTCTTGTACATTAGCATCGTCGTATCACCATTACTTTAGCAGAACTATTACGTCGTAGAGTATCAGGGGAGGTGGTCTCGGTCCTTGTAGTCTCTGACTTTACCGGGGGGCCTTAGCTCTATCTCTATGGACGTTCTGAGGGATGCTGGGATGAGGCTTTAGATACACTATTTGGCATTAGGATTGGTTAGTTGCGAGCCCAGTTTGCAAGCCCTCGCCGGCAGGGGCTTACGTGTTGGTATGGCACTGTATAGCAATAAACGTTAACCTTTGTTGTACAATGTTCATGGTAGGGTGGATGGGGACGACAATAAACGTTACCTTTGGGCGGACTTCCACACCCTGTGTATAGAGGAGGGGTCAATAAACGTTAATCTTTGACCACCGAACCTTTCTATTGCGCATTGCAAACTTAAAACCAGACCAAAGATATGAATTGAATGCATGCATATGTATTGTTGCATTGTTTTGTTTGCTCACTGAACCATGATGTGTGCTCACCCCTCGATGTCGAATATTTTTAGTTGATGATGCAGGTACTACCGTCGAAGATTATGTCAATGCTCCAGTGTACGAACACATCGCAGTGATGGAAGTTGAAGACGAAGTGGATACGCATGACTCCTCTTGCGAGTGCAACTCATGCGTATTCGATTAGATTATATAGATTTTATTTTCATTACTTGGATTCAGTAAAAACATGTAATTGATATTTATTTATGTCTTAGTTGTTACAGAATAATTTATTATTTAAATATGATTATTACATCTAGATTTCTCAGTTCATTTTACTATAAGACTTCCGCTATTATGTATTTACTCTGATTATGAATGTGGATGTATGAGGTTTAGATAAAACGGATATAGCCTACTCGAGATCCTGGTTGAACCGTTGGTTTGCTAGCGGTTCTTCACACCATTCTGAATAGTACGAAATTGGGGTATGACAGACAGTGCCGATACTCATTGGGCGGATTCACACACTCGTGTATAGAGGTGAGGCGGCCACCGAACCATTCTATAGCACATTGCAAACTTATAAACCAGACCACAGATATGAATTGAATGCATGCATATGATTGTTGCATTATTTTGTTTGCTCACTGAGCCGTGATGTGTGCTCACCCTTTCGACGTCGAATATTTTTCATTGATGATTCAGGTACTGTAAGAACCGTGCTCTAAAACCCGGTTTAACCATGGTTTTATGCGATGGCAGGTGCCCCAATCATAATCGGACCGGAAAGCGAAGCCGGGCAAGGGACCACGCAAGAAGCCGGGTGAAGAACCAATCAATTTCAGGTACGAAAAATGTGTAAAATTGGCTAAGTTCATACCGGTCTCACCCTTACCGGTATCACCATACCGGATGCACTATCCTGCAACCGGTATGGCATACCGGTCGCACTATACCGGTCTCGCTATCCTGCGACCGGTATGTGCGAGACCGGTATGTGTTCGGAGCTGTGTTTCTCTCAAAAAATGGAAACTTAAAGTTTCCATATGAGGGGGGAGCGTGTTTTGGACGGCCTCCCTCTATTAATAGAGGGGGAGACGCTCCGTGAACCCCTTTGTTCTGAGAAGGAGTTGAGGGTTCAAGGAGGTTGACGCCGCCAAGGAAGGAGCTGCCGGTGGAGGAACTCGCCGCCAACTGACAACCGCTACCGGTAAAGTGCTCTATCCTTCCTGTAGGGTTGTTTATCGGATCGGAGCCGCGAAGCGGCGTGAGATCTGATGGAAAATGCTTAGTTTCCTTTCGTCTTTCTTTCGGATCTGGTTGATTTTTGGCATTCTAGCCAAGATCCGTAGGACCCTTCAGAGACTGGACCTTAGCAGAAGATAGGTGAAACCTTAGGGAGCTACCGTGGAGACCTCGATCTTGGAAATCACGCCGTAGGGTATATCCTTGGGAAAATCCCGCGGTATGGGCCGCGGTGTATACCGCTGGCACCATACCGGTCGCACTCAGCCAGATCTGAGTGAGACCGGTATGTGTGCATCCGGTATGCATACCGCTGGCACCATACCGGTTGCACTCAGTCAGATCTGAGTGAGACCGGTATGTGTGCATCCGGTATGCATACCGGTCTCACCCATACCGGTCTCACCCATACCGGTCTCACCATACCGGTCTCACTATCCTACGACCGGTATGTGCGAGACCGGTATGTGTTTTGAGCCCTGTTTGTCTGGGAAAGCCAGGTTTTGGCTTCTAAAACTCTAATAAATGGAAATTAACATGAAAATATGGTTGTGTAGGACTTGTATGTGAAACTTCTGACGCCGAAAAGGATTAACACCACGCGTCAGGTAAGGGACAAGACCCGAAACTTAAATTAAAGACTTAATAATAAACCTTAGAGAGCTCTTTAATTTTCTGTATCAAATTATATGCTTGTTTGATGGATTGTGCATATCACATGTCATGTAGTGTAAATTTTATTTGATTTATCTGTTCATGCATTTCATATGCTAGGTGTGATGGATGTTAGACATGTGTTTGTTTTAGTTGGAGTGTGGAATGGGAAGGGCCGGGGGCCTGGGATCATTCCTCACTTCAACGCCTTTCAGTAGCACCTTATCTTAGCATGCTTGGTATGGGTGGGGTATCAGGGGGAGGTTATGGCAGGTGGTCTCCGATGTTGACGTTGATCTGGCCGCAGTGATGTGGCATGGTGATCTCCGATGTCGACGTTGACCTGGCAATGACGCTCTAGCTCTATCCTTATGCCATAGGGAGCGATGTTGGGATAGGGCCTACTTGCGTATAGTTCCATCTTGGTATGCTTGTTGCGGGTAGGGTATCAGGGGGAGGTGAGGTAATGTGGTCTCCAGCCTGGCCTGCACGCTCTAGCTCTATCCCTATGCCGTAGACGGCTGTACTAGGGTGGAGCCTACTTGTATTGACATCTAGGACTGGTTAGAAACGGAACCCACTTGCAAGCCCTTGCCAATAGGGGTTTAGGTATTGGTACGGTATGGGGTATCAGGAGGAGGACGTGGGATTGTGGTTCTTCCTGCCCGCCAGACTCGAGTCCTATCTCTATACCGGAGTGAGTGATGTGGGGCAACAGTAGTAGTGTGGTAGGAGCCTGACTATTGGGTGTGCTCACACTCTCGTGCATGGAGGTGCGGTGGCCGCCAAACCTTACCATAGCACAATTGCAAGTTATACCTGGCCCAAAGTGTAATGTTAACTCATGCATGTGGATGTTGCATTGGTCTTGTGCTTTACTGAGCTGTGTTGTAGCTCACCCCGATATATATATATCTCTCTTTTCAGATTTGGATGCAGGGTATACGGTGGAGGACTTCGTGACCGCCCCAGCCTACAGTACGATGGCTGCCCTGGAGACACAGAGTGTGGAGGACGAGCATGATGCGTTATGCGAGTGCTCCTTCTGTGTCTTTCCTCTTTGACTTGGTTATTTTCAATTAAAGCTTTGTAATAAAATATTATTTAAATTCTGATGGATGATGGAATAACTGGATTAATTATTTAATTTATTATTTAGTTCAGCTCATTGATATATTATTTCCGCTGCTAGTATTACTCTGGTTTTTGATGGTTTGCTCAGGGATGATTGGTTGACACGGTCTTTCGAGATCCTGGTGTGAACCGTGGTTTATTACCGGTTCACTCACACTTCTGGTTCAGCCGGAATTGGGGTGTGACAACTTGGTATCGAACCCTAGGCTCGGCCCAGCCTAATCATTCTTCGCCATCTCGTGTCCAATGAGCTGAGTTAGGAAAAATTAATAAAACATTAATAAGAACACACCATAAGCTTGTCTGATGCCTGAGACTTAAGAAAGATTGCATAATATACTAATAATGAAGAGAAATTTTAAGCACTGAAGTTTTAAACAATACCAACTAACTCTTTTACTATGAGAACATAAATAAATACAAAGTGTACTACAGAGTACGGTCCACAGGTCGGACAGTTACTCTATTAACAAAATAAAATACGTAAACATCAAGCAAAAATCTAATCGGGCTATGGTGGAGTAGCGGGCCTGGATGGGACCGGGTCTGTTATATCATAGTCTCGCTCGTATACCTCCCTGAGCCAGTGGACCTGGTCCTGAGTGACCCGTAAGCTGCGTGCCAGGCGCCCCAACTCCCCGACCCATCTCTCGCCGTGAGACCGGGATGTCTCTCCGAGTATCCGGGATGACTCTCTGGGTGTCCCCCGAGCTCGGTGAGCATGCGAATCGAAATGTCGAAGATGAAGGGGGTGGAACGAGGCGGCATGCGCCTAGCCGATCTAGGAACCGGAGCGGGTCTAGAAGTGCCAGCACCCGTAGGGGTTTGTAGAAGGACGTGGTGGTGCCGTAGCCGACGTGTACCCCGCTGGTTCGGGAATGGGATCAGACCTAGATGTACCGGGGTCCGACGGCCCGAGGGCTCGCGCTCTTGGTGAATGCTGAGGTGCGGGTACCGGGATGTCCTCCATGTGGGTGTCCTCATCGTCCCCCATCTCGACGACATCCGCCGCTTCGCACCATCGCCGCGGCAAGAGCCGCATGGTTTCTGGGCAGAGGGGACGAGCCTCAGTAACTCCTCATCACCGAGCTCTAGGACGTCCATCCGCATCTTGTAGATGGCCTCGGCATCAATATCCGAGTTCATGGTCACCTCCCTAGGTGCCTCTCCCCGCATACCGACACCAAAGCGCCGTAGAAGTGCCGTAATCAACCTACCATATGGAAGGTTACCTAACACATCAGGGGCATCGCCGCAGTGATCATAACCCGCATGATCGGGTAGGGCGCACAAACACGGTACCGGAGGCAACGCTGTAGGTAATGAACTGGGTCAACTGAGATACCTCTCCATAATGCCCACTCTGAGGGACGATATTATGCTGAATGATCCGGCAATATAGGCGAGGTAAGGGATAAAGATTTGAGGCCGACATAACCCGTCCTGGTATTAATATCTGCGCGGCTATCATCGCCCTGGTGTACTCATCTAGGTACCCTTTGACCCTGGGGGCACAGTAAACGAGGTCCCCATCGTCTGGAACCCCTAGTAGAACGGCTAGCTCTGCTGTGTTGAAGGAGATTACCACCCCTTTCACATAGCTTGTGATGCGCAGACTTCTAGCATTGTCCCAGTCATCCACATCTCCTTCCACCTCTAGGTTGGAGAAAAATAGCTTTACCAGATTTGGACAGGTGCGTTCTCGATACTGAATGACGGGTAACCACCCCAAAATCCCAAAGGCCGACGCTACATCAAAGCGATGGAGATGCTCCAGGTTGACGTACCGGCCGGATTCTATGTTTTTGGTCTGAAACCGATCAAACCGTGAGGCGGCCGTCGCCGAACGAAAATAACTCTCGTTATACGAGGTGGCTGGGGGTGGCGTGCTGCTCATTGTGTTTGATGGAACGTCTCCTTGAAGTGTGGAAATTATATAACCTGTGAAATCAAGGAAAACGTAACGGTTAGTCTTAAATTTTGAGAAATTTCGGCAGAGTAACGGCTGTAAATGGTGTAAAAGCCTCGAACTCACCCAAAAGTTTGGGGAGGAGGACTTATGTAACCCCCGCTCTCTTCCATCAAACCAAACCTAGGCATACCGGGTGAAAAATTTGGGAGAAATCAAACAAATTCAAGAAAATCGAAATTTTTCCCAAAACCTAGGTTAAAAATCGATTTTTGTTGATTTCTTGCAAACCAACCGATGGAACTCCAAATAGGTTGAGGGGTTTCACTCAGAGGGACCCCAAGAACCTTTTCCAAGCAACAATAAGAGTTTTCCACGGTTGGAATTCCTCGATTTGAGAAAAGTTAAGTTTTGGGTAAAAAGACGATGTAAAAATCATCTAAAGAGGGAAAGAGAGAAGAAGCTTACCTTTTTAGTCGACGTGGAGACTCTGGCAAGGGTGAAAACCGATTCTTAGGACTCCGGATGCACTGTAGCAACTCGGAGAAGCGGAGAGAAATCGCCACCGGAGAGAAACCAAAGAGAGAATGAGGAAAAAGACAAGAAAAATCACGATTTTAAAGAGATTTTTCTGTCTTTTGGTATACCGGTCGCACTATCCTGCGACCAGTACCTCCCTGCGGTACCGTGCGACCAGTACCTGCTGTGAGCTATACCGGTCGCGCTATCCTGCGACCGGTACCTCCCAGCGGTACCCCGCAACCGGTACCTGCTGAGAGGTATACCGGTTGCGCTATCCCGCGACCGGTACCTCCCAGCGGTACCCCGCGACCGGTACCTACTGTGAGGTATACCGGTTGCGCTATCCCGCGACCGGTACCTCCCAACGGTATGGTCCGACCGGTATGGGCAAAAAGGGGTTTTTCTCCCCGAAAGTCCGGTGCCTTGCCATGAAACTCCAGAGATATTTGGATTGTACAAATTGATATCAAAAACTTTATGAACGGAGGGTTTTTCGACCCTATGTCGGTGTAAGTTGGTGAAAAGAGGGTTATCTAGTAAATTTGAAAATTTAGCCTGATTACTTTCTGTTACTCTTTCTCTTTCCTTGCCACTCTTGTTAAATACTAAATGCACATGTTGAGGCTATAAATTGTTGGGATACATTTTTCTAAATTGCTCCATGTGTTTTGATGTATTCAGGTTCTTACAAGGTAGAGTAAAGTACCTATGGCAAGAGGTAATGGTCGTAGGTTTCCGCGCAGACGTCATCGCTCAAGGACGCCTGCGGTAGACAGGAGTTCAGGTGCAGAGAATTCTGAAGGGCAGGAAGAGAGGATAAGCGGGGAAGAGCAGAACCCCCTGAACGCATCCGAGAATTTAAGGCGGGCAAGTGAAGAGTCGCCATCCCGGGGCAGCCATCTTCAAGCTCCAAACAAAGATGGAAAATTTCATGTCTAGTATGGCGGCGCAGCAAAAGAAGTTTTTCGAAGAGATAACCAAAATGCTCGGAACCACCCGAGCCTGTACCGGGACCTACGGATGTGCCAATCACCGCAGGAAAATGTTCAAGCAACACCTGTGGGGGTAAACACAGGCACCGGAATACCAACACAGCAAGAACCACCCGTCACTGAGCCTCACCCGGTTACCGGCACACCAGTGTATAATCAGGACCACGGAGGGTATCAGGGACAGTACCAGGGTCCATATCCAGGTGCACACTATGGTGGCTATCAGGGAGGCAGTCAGGGTGGCTACGCCTATCAGCCACAGTGGTATGGACAGGCGCCGTACGCTCAGAACAGCCTTGCTAAGGCAGTGGATGGGTTCTTGAAACTTAAACCACCCACATTTACAGGGAAGTCTGGGAAAGCACTGTGGCCAGCACAGTGGATATCAGAGATGGAGAAAAATTTCAGGTTGTTGGACTGTCAGGATGAGGATAAAGTCTTGTATGCTACTCACATGTTGAAGGAAGAGGCCAATGGGTGGTGGAATTCTATTCGAAGATACTTGGAAACCAAGCACCAGGTTATCACCTGGCCTATATTCAAAGAGTCATTCTTCGACAAGTACTTCCCCAGGAGTTTCCGTGACCAGATGGAGAGGGAATTCCTAAATCTACAGCAATCACAGATGACTGTAGTTGTGATTGCTGTAGAGGCGTATCAGCAAAAGTATGAGGAGTTGTTCTTCTTCGCTCCCACCAGCATGCAAGAGGAAGAGACTAAGACTCACCGTTTTACCATGGGACTGCGGGGCACAATCAGAGAACATGTTATAGGTCGGGGTTTGGTCATTTACAATGAAGCTGTACAGGTGGCTCGTGTCATTGAGTCAATCCAGAGGGACAGCTTTGTGGCCCAGAACAGAGGTTTGAAGAGGCCGAATACCGAATTCCAAGGTGGAGGCGGACGAGGCAACAGGCCATACCGTCCATTCAGGCCGCAAGCTAGTACCATACCTCCCAAATCAGCTCCTGCAATGGCCTCGCAAGCAACGGGGCCGGCCCCCAACGTCAAGTGCTACAACTGTCAACAGGTGGGGCACTATGCCAGATCATGCCCGCAACCCAAGAAGGAACAGCAGTTGGGCAAGGTATATGCCGTTACTGCGAGGAGGCAGCCGCATCACCAGATGTGGTTACAGGTATTACTTACATTTCCTCCTAAATTGTTGCATTATTTGTTGCATATTTAAAGCTAAAAAGGAAATTTTACAACCTCGGGAACAGTAAATATAGCAGGGGATACCCGCAAGGGTCCCGTTTAACTCGGGGCTACTCATTCATTTGTCTCGGGATCCTTCGGAAAAGGGCTTGGACATCCCATCAAGACCTTACAACCAAGTCTACTAGTTCGGTCACCAATGGGGATCGAGGTGGTATTAGAAGACTATTATGGACCTTGCCCAGTGTGTATTGAGGGACGAGAACTTGAAGCCAATTTAGTCCAACTGGAGATGTCAGATTTTGATGTTATTCTGCGTATGGACTGGTTAGCTAAACACTCAGCAAACCTGCTATGTGCTGAAAAGAAGTTGATGCTCAAGGACAGCGATGGGAATGAGTTTCAGTTCAAAGGGGTTAAGCTGCCAAGAAAGAGGAAGCTCATACTCTCAGCCTTAAAAGCAAAGAGGTGCTTAGAGAAAGGAGGAGTAGGATATCTTGTGTCAGTGGTAGATGTGACCGCTGAAACACCGAAATTGGAAGACATCCAGGTCGTACGGGAGTTCCCCGATGTGTTTCCAGAAGAATTAGCAGGGTTACCACCTGACAGGGCTACCGAGTTTGTGATAGACTTACTACCAAGGGTGGCGCCTGTGTCTAAGGCTCCGTACAGGATGGCTCCTACTGAGCTGAAAGAATTAAAAACCCAACTGCAGGAACTTTTGGACAAGGGGTTTATAAGACCAAGCATCTCACCTTGGGGAGCACCTGTGCTCTTTGTAAAGAAAAAGGATGGCAGTGTGCGCCTGTGCATGGACTATCGAGAGTTGAACAAGCTCACTATCAAGAACAGGTATCCACTACCTAGAATAGATGACTTGTTTGATCAGCTGCAAGGTTCAAGTGTGTTTTCAAAGATTGACTTAAGGTCTGGGTATCACCAGTTAAAGATTAAGGACTCAGACATCCCAAAGACCGCCTTCAGGACACGGTACGGACACTACGAGTTCCTTGTGATGTCCTTTGGATTAACTAATGCACCGGCATCATTTATGGAATTAATGAACCGAGTATTCCATGACATGTTGGATACGTCGGTTATAGTTTTCATTGATGACATCCTTGTATACTCCAAGGACCAGGAGACGCATGCAGTGCATCTCAAGGTAGACCCCAGCAAGATTTCAGCCATAGTCAATTGGGAGGCACCGAAGACAGTCGCTGAAATTCGTAGTTTCCTGGGCTTGGCCGGATACTACAGAAGGTTTGTGGAGAACTATTCCAAGATTGCTGTTCCACTCACCAAGTTGACCAAAAAGGGGCAGAAGTTCATATGGTCGGATGAGTGCGAGAAATGTTTCCAGACGTTGAAAGCAAGGCTGGTATCGGCACCTATACTGATAATTCCAGCTCCAGATCGCCCATTTACGCTATATACAGATGCTTCGGGTCCGGGACTGGGTTGTGTGCTGATGCAAGGCGAGCAGTGATAACTTATGCCTCAAGACAGCTAAAGGAGCATGAAAAGAACTACCCTACGCATGGCCTAGAGTTGGCAGCAGTCATTCATGCCATCAAGACGTGGAGGCATTACCTGTATGGTGAGAAGTTCCAAATTAAGTCCGACCACAAGAGCCCGACGTATCTGTTCACCCGTAAGGACTTGAATATGAGACAGAGGAGGTGGTTAGAGTTGCTCAAGGACTACGACCGTGATATCCAAGTATCACCCCCGGTAAGGCCAACATAGTAGCCGATGCACTAAGCGGGAAATGGGCATCGAACCCCGAGCGGGATCAAGTACTAATGCAAAGCATTGGGCGCCGCTGTTTCGAAACATCAGGGGACGACGAGCAACACCTAATTGAGTCAGCTGATGATCCCATTGAGCAAGGGTTGATACACAAGTTTACCTTAATGTTTGCAGCATTAAGGATTTTGCCCGACCTGAAGGAGGAATTAAAGGCAGCAATTTTACAGGACCCATACCTCAGGACAGTTCAAGAGGATTTGGAAAAGGGTCGAGTCAATCCTGACTTTACGCTTGATGCGGACAAGGTACTCAGATATCGTGGGCGTTTGTGCATACCGAGGATGAAGATCCGGAAATCCGGAATCGGATTATGTTGGAAGCTCACGCCACTCCATATTCAATACACCCCGGCAAAGCACGAAAATGTACCACGACTTGAAGAGGTTGTACTGGTGGAGGGGAATGAAGGCTGATGTGGCTCGACATGTGTTCCAATGCTTAAACCGTCAGCAAGTCAAGGCGGAAAGACAGAGACCTGCAGGACTACTACAACCATTGCCCGAGCCCGTGTGGAAGTGGGATTGTATTACCATGGATTTCGTCACTAGTCTACCCATGACTCCGAGGTCGGTGAATGCAGTATGGGTAATTGTGGATCGCCTAACCAAAACTGCTAGATTTATCCCCCTCGGACCCCGTATACAATGGACAAGTTGGCAAGGTTGTATGTAGACAACATAGTCGACTCCACGGGGTCCCGCAAAGTATTGTATCCGACGGAGACCCCCGCTTCACATCCGAGTTCGGGGAAGGACTGCAAAAGGCAATGGGAACGAAATTGAAATTTAGCACAGCCTTCCACCCTCGGACGGATGGTCGGGTCGAAAGGACCATCCAGATTTTAGAAGACATGCTTCGGGCATGTGCTATTGACTTCAAGGGGGGCTTGGGATGAGAAGCTATCTCTCATTGAGTTTGCCTACAACAACGATTATCGGGCCTACGATCCGGATGGCCCCATACGAGGCTTTGTATGGTAAGAAATGCCGGACACCTCTATTATGGGATGAAGTCGGTGAGAGAAGAATCGTTGGACCTGAGTTTGTAGAAGAAACCTGCAAGGCAGTGGATCAAATTAGGAGCCGGGTAAAGACAGCTCGGAGGCCGGAAGCACTATGCCGATAACAGCGGCGGGATCTTGAATTCATGGTAGGTGATAAAGTGTTTTTGAAGATATCACCGGTCTGCGAGGCCTGGCGGTTCGGCGAAAAGGGAAATTGTGTCCAAGATATGTGGGGCCCTATGAAATTCTATCCCGGTGCGGCAAAGTGGCCTATCAACTTGCATTGCCGCCGGCAATGTCTAGCGTCCACGATGTTTTCCATGTGTCCCTACTGAAGAAGTATGTGCGAGATCCTTCGCATATCCTTGTTGCTGATCCTCCAGAGTTGACAGAAGATTTAACCTTTGAGGTAGTGCCAATCCAACTCCTTAGCAGAAAGGTACAACATCTTCGAAGGCGGGATATCTACTATGTCAAGGTGCTTTGGAAAAGTCAGGACGTAGAGGAAATTACTTGGGAAGAGGAGGATGCCATGCGAAAAGAATACCCCCGTCTTTTCGACTCTGAAGGTACGTACAATTTCGGGGACGAAATTCTTTTAAGGGAGGGGGAATTGTAAGACCTACATGCAAATTTCGGGGATGAAATTTTTTTAAGGGTGGTAGAGTTGTAAGAACCGTGCTCTAAAACCCGGTTTAACCATGGTTTTATGCGATGGCAGGTGCCCCAATCATAACCGGACCGGAAAGCGAAGCCGGGCAAGGGACCACGCAAGAAGCCGGGTGAAGAACCAATCAATTTCAGGTACGAAAAATGTGTAAAATTGGCTAAGTTCATACCGGTCTCACCCATACCGGTCTCACCATACCGGATGCACTATCCTGCAACCGGTATGGCATACCGGTCGCACTATACCGGTCTCGCTATCCTGCGACCGGTATGTGCGAGACCGGTATGTGTTCGGAGCTGTGTTTCTCTCAAAAAATGGAAACTTAAAGTTTCCATATGAGGGGGGAGCGTGTTTTGGACGGCCTCCCTCTATTAATAGAGGGGGAGACGCTCCGTGAACCCCTTTGTTCTGAGAAGGAGTTGAGGGTTCAAGGAGGTTGACGCCGCCAAGGAAGGAGCTGCCGGTGGAGGAACTCGCCGCCAACTGACAACCACTACCGGTAAAGTGCTCTATCCTTCCTGTAGGGTTGTTTATCGGATCGGAGCCGCGAAGCGGCGTGAGATCTGATGGAAAATGCTTAGTTTCCTTTCGTCTTTCTTTCGGATCTGGTTGATTTTTGGCATTCTAGCCAAGATCCATAGGACCCTTCAGAGACTGGACCTTAGCAGAAGATAGGTGAAACCTTAGGGAGCTACCGTGGAGACCTCGATCTTGGAAATCACGCCGTAGGGTATATCCTTGGGAAAATCCCACGGTATGGGCCGCGGTGTATACCGCTGGCACCATACCGGGTCGCACTCGGCCGGATCCGAGTGAGACCGGTATGTGTGCATCCGGTATGCATACCGCTGGCACCATACCGGTTGCACTCAGTCAGATCTGAGTGAGACCGGTATGTGTGCATCCGGTATGCATACCGGTCTCACCCATACCGGTCTCACCCATACCGGTCTCACTATCCTGCGACCGGTATGTGCGAGACCGGTATGTGTTTTGAGCCCTGTTTGTCTGGGAAAGCCAGGTTTTGGCTTCTAAAACTCTAATAAATAGAAATTAACATGAAAATATGGTTGTGTAGGACTTGTATGTGAAACTTCTGACGCCGAAAAAGGATTAACACCACGCGTCGGGTAAGGGACAAGACCCGAAACTTAAATTAAAGACTTAATAATAAACATTAGAGAGCTCTTTAATTTTCTCAGTATCAAATTATATGCTTGTTTGATGGATTGTGCATATCACATGTCATGTAGTGTAAATTTTATTTGATTTATCTGTTCATGCATTTCATATGCTAGGTGTGATGGATGTTAGACATGTGTTTGTTTTAGTTGGAGTGTGGAATGGGAAGGGCCGGGGGCCTGGGATCATTCCTCACTTCAACGCCTTCGCAGCACCTTATCTTAGCATGCTTGGTATGGGTGGGGTATCGGGGGGAGGTTATGGCGGGTGGTCTCCGATGTTGACGTTGATCCGGCCGCAGGTGATGTGGCATGGTGATCTCCGATGTCGACGTTGACCCGGCCATGACGCTCTAGCTCTATCCTTATGCCATAGGGAGCGATGTTGGGATAGGGCCTACTTGCGTATAGTTCCATCTTGGTATGCTTGTTGCGGGTAGGGTATCGGGGGAGGTGAGGTAATGTGGTCTCCAGCTGGGCTCGCACGCTCTAGCTCTCTCGTGCATGGAGGTGCGGTGGCCGCCAAACCTTACCATATCACAATTGCAAGTTATACCTGGCCCAAAGTGTAATGTTAACTCATGCATGTGGATGTTGCATTGGTCTTGTGCTTTACTGAGCTGTGTTGTAGCTCACCCCGATATATATATCTCTCTTTTCAGATTTGGATGCAGGGTATACGGTAGAGGACTTCGTGACCGCCCCAGCCTACAGTACGATGGCTGCCCTGGAGACACAGAGTGTGGAGGACGAGCATGATGCGTTATGCGAGTGCTCCTTCTGTGTCTTTCCTCTTTGACTTGGTTATTTTCAATTAAAGCTTTGTAATAAAATATTATTTAAATTCTGATGGATGATGGAATAACTGGATTAATTATTTAATTTATTATTTAGTTCAGCTCATTGATATATTATTTCCGCTGCTAGTATTACTCTGGTTTTTGATGGTTTGCTCAGGGATGATTGGTTGACACGGTCTTTCGAGATCCTTGTGTGAACCGTGGTTTATTACCGGTTCACTCACACTTCTGGTTCAGCCGGAATTGGGGTGTGACAGGTACCACGGTGGAAGACTCTATGAATGTTTCTGCGTACGGGCACATCGCTGCGATGGAAGCTGAAGACTTAGTGGAAACGCATGACTCTTCATGTGAGTGCAACGCATGCGTTTTCGATTAGATTTTGATTTGAATTATTAAAGAAAATGTAATTTATATTTTACTTACTTATGTCTCAGTTAATATAACATAATTTGATACTTTATTTATGATTATCACAGCTAGATTCCTCAGTTCATTTATTATTAAGACTTCCGCTATTGTGTATTTATTCTGATTATGGTTGTAGATGTATATGGTTTTATTTTCAACAAACACAGCCTATTAGAGATTCTGGTTGAACCATTGGTTTATTAGTGGTTCATTACACCATTCTGAATGGTGCAGAATTGGGGTGTGACATATGCTCTTTAAACTTTTATTAGCCTATTGTTCAGGTTACTGTAATAAGACCGTAGCATTGGTTTGATTGGCATTGTGTAACAGAGTTTAACGCTCTGATACCTAAACTATCACACCCCAAAATACCGGTATGAAAAATTTTTGGGATACTACTGGATCAACATCGTAGTTTGGATGTGATCCCACTAAGATATCATAAACAGTGCACATACATACCAACCATATACTGGCACAATGCCACATACACAATCCAGAGTAGTTAATAGTGGAAGATAAATAAATAATTATGAGCTCTCTATTGATAAATACGAATAATAATACTAATGCATTTCATATTTTAACAATTGTTCGTCAACCATCACCATCAAATAAAATTAAAGTATTACTAACCTATAAATTACAGGCTAACTGAATGTAATCTAAATAGTTTAAAAGAAAAATAACATAAACTGTTCATAAGCTAAGTAGCTTTCCATCACTGACAACTATCCATCAAAAACACATGTGTTGCATTCGCAGTCCACGTCGTGTACTTCGTCCTCTAACGACATTGCTCCTAACTGGGCTGAATGAGAGATCGCAGACGCATTCAGATAATCAGCAACAGTGGTACCTGGAACATCATCTAAAAAAATAACGTACGCAAGGGTAAGCTCTTCAACTTGAGCTCAGTGAGAAACAAACAGGCAAGCAAGCAAGATGGGTGATCGGTTTATTATACACAGCAATTCATGAGTCCAGTATCATGTATGTTAGTATGCTACGGTAAGGCCTAGCCATACTTCCCCAAAGCTGACTATAACCTTCATGCACGGGAGTGTTTGGAGACTTACCAGCCTACTCTAATAGCCCTAGTAAAGCCACGCAACGTCCCAATCAGAATGGTGATCGGGCAGCAAGTCCGACCAGTGACGCTCCAATGAACACTGCCGACCCTCCCCCTCATCACTCTATCCTACCAGCACTTGACCCCTTACTGGCTAGGGTTGCATACAGGGATTGTGCCAATAACCAATCTTACATGTCATCCGATATATCCCTCTCACCAATCCCAACAGGAATCCCAAGCCATCCGTTTTGCCCCCCCCCCCAAGATGCTGTCATCCCACTAGGAGTAAGTGACATACTCGTCCACATTTACCTAGTAGGTCTGATTTAGAGGTCCTCGACCATTTCACCACTGCCCACTAGGTCTCAATCACATACATTCACACAATAATCATATAATAAATGGAAAAGTAAGCACGAAGTTGTTATTAGTTCACATGTTATCACAGCAAGCATGTGGTACAATAATCATATATTATAAACACTCCAAAAATCAGTTAGGGGTTCTGTTCCTCACCTAGGTTCTTGTAATTTCCACTATCTGCACCACGTGAGTTGATGATATCAACACACGTGACACCTAGATTAAGTAGATTAAAGTTATTGTCTTAATTGTTCTCAATAAACTAAATAATAATCTTCTGGGGCTGTCTAGTAGCATCTTCGGACGCAAGGATCGAGTCCGGTATTGCGTCCGGCTAAACCTTAGGTCTTCTGCCAGTGGCTGGTCATTGTGTTGGTTGTTACAATCATTCGACTGGCACCGCGTCCAACTACTTACTGAGGCCATTCTGGGATTGGCTGGTCATTACTCCAGCTCTTATAGTCCATCGTCTGGGGTATCATTCGGCCTCTTCCACAAGGGTAAGTCAAGGTTGGTAGTCTATCCGGAGGCATGGGTTTTGCCTCTGGGGTTCCCCTCCCGACACACTTCAGGACTCTTCTATTGACGACCATTAGAAGTCTTCAAGATAGGGATTTTACTATAAGATTAGTCCATACTCTGCTAACCTAATGTGGTCCAATAGTTGGGTACCTCTTAGGCCTAGGCATTAACGTAATAAGGGTGGATTTAAGGTTTAACCTAAATCACCCATCGAGAATATGTCTTTTTGAAGTTAAGAATATGATGCAAATGTTCTCCCATTGATGGAGAGCGATCAACAATCACATTAATATACATTCAGTTGAGTATTGAGGCTTCCATCATAATCTACATAAAGGTTTAGAGTTTTACTGACAATCGCTTAACCAATGCCGATCAGCAATGCACGTCATTGATAATTCCCCAAGCACGAGTGTTGTCAAGCTTCTCCCTCTTCCTTCAATTTTCTCCCTTTCTCTAAGAATGCATCAGAATTCTCTAAGGTGAATACCTACTAAGAGGAATGTGAAAAAGTACGGTTTTTAATCTATTGCAGTGTCCCTCTTGGAAAAAAACTCCTAGTTTGAATAAGGGACTCCTAGGAAGTTGCCAAGTGGCAAGAGTTTGAGTGGAAAGGGACTTCTTCTATCCTCAACTTCAAAGGCGGTTAGGATAGGTATAGGCCCCCTCTAGATTCGTCCATGGGTCCAGGAAATATCCTAAACGACTTCCCAAAATGGATTCAATCATCAAATCTCGTGGATAGGCCAATTCTGGCTTGCCCGATCGATGGTCCCGGTCTCTACCCCATTGGGTTTATAGTCCAACGATTGCAACCAGCCCCCTTTTAGGTTGCATACTAACACAAGGCAAGAAAGTTTTTGAGGTACCTACTATGCTTGTCATTAATTTGGTACTGAATCGGGTCCATCGACGGTGGAAAACCCTAGCATGAAAGAAAAACCCATTTAGATCGGATTTTCTAGGTGTGGGTTTTACATCCACCCCCACCACCACCATGGAAAACCACCGTCACCACCCACGGAAACCCACTGCAGCCACTACGACCACCACCGCCACCACCACCACCCACCACCACCAATGCCATCACCACCACCACTACTGCCACCACCACCACCATCGCCACCACCACCACCACCATCCACCAACCACCACCACCTCCACCACCACCACCACAGTCGCCACTACCACCACCCACCACTGCCACTACCACCAACCACCACCACTGCTACCACCACCAAATCTGAAATCAATTCTAGATTCATTTTTATCAAATGGATTTCTACTTCCAATAAGTTCTGAAATTGATTCTGGAGTAGCGTTATCAAACAACATTCTACTCTAAAAAAATGACTCCAGAGAAGAAGTAAACAAATGACTCCAGACCAGAAGTAACTTTAGGGGAGCTTGAGTGTTATCAAACAGGGCCTTAATAAACATGATCCCCAAGATATGACCACTCTCAATTCGATGAAAGAGTAAGATTTCTGGTGCTTTTTGTTTTAAGCTCTTGGAGCTCTAAAACAAGTGACAAAGAACAAAATTTAAAATAAAAAAATTTTGAATCCCAATATTATCTACCAACCCATCTCCGACGACCAAACTACACGAAATTTCTTCTTTCACCGTGATGAACTACCCCGATAGATGAGTTGCAGCTCTCTCTCTCTCTCTCTCTCTCTCTCTCTCTCTCTCTCTCTCTCTCTCTTCTCCTGAACCCTAAGGCTTTGTTTGGTTGTAAGGGGAATTGAAGGAAAAGGAACTCAAATTTTTATACTTTAAATAGAAACTTTTGTAATGATAACACAATATGATGTATAAGATGTAAAATTTATTTTACTTTTCTTAACATATTTAGTAATGATACTTATAAAATATAAAATTTATTTTCATTTTCAAATGGGAGGGATTTGGATGCAAAGTGAAGTGTAAGTTAATAACTAAATGTGGAAACTTAGAATTAGTTAGATAGTAATTTGATTGCATGTGCTGTAATCATTGCAAAAGTTTCCATTTAAAGTATAAAAATTTCACTTCCCTTCCCTTCAATTCCCCTTGTAACCAAACGAAACCAATATGATTGTATAAGATGTAAAATTTACGTTACGTTTCTTAACATATTTAGTAATGATACTTAAAAAATTAAAATTTATTTTCCTTTTCAAATGGGAGGGATTTGGATGCAAAGTTAGAGTGTAAGTTAGGCTCTCTTTGGTTTGTATTATATAATATATTATATAATACATTATAAAATTTATGATTGTTTGTTATGATTTATAGTATCTATTTATAATTAAAATAAATAGATATAATACATAATCTACAAATAGGTTAATAGTTGTTTATCATTATTAGGATAATGTATTATTTTTTAATTATCATAAGAACTTTAAAACCTGATAAAAGCTCTCAGGTTTCTTCAGCTCTCTCTTTCTAAACGATCTCCTCTCCTCCCTGGCGAACCCCATGGTATGTGTTCTTCTTCCTCTCTCCTCCCCCTCCCTCTTCGTATTTCTCTTCAATTTCTGGTTTCTAGGACTGCAAGAGTCTGTTTAGTTCTGTGATTTCCATTTCTAGGTCTCTCCCCCCTTCCCTCTTTGCATTTCCCTATGATTTCTGGTTTCGAGGACTGCAACAATCCGTTTAGGTCTTTATAATTATCAAAGATTACAATCCAATTGGTATATGTAAAGCATACAGATTAGTGTCGTAACTCTGTAGTTTCACTTCCCCCATCTGCAATCAAAGTTTACTACGTAGGTAGATGCCAACTAATTGCAGACTTTCTGTCATACTGTCTCAATCTGAGTCTGAAGTTTCAAAAAGGTAAGCAAACCTTCATGGACTTTTAGATTCAGAATAAAACACTTCTTTTACTTTTCCACTTTACGTGGCAGAGGAAAGCTTCTCCTCCCTCTCTCAATGGGGAAGATATAAACCAGCGCCTCCTAATTTTCATCGCATCTTTCTTTATCGGTCTACCTCTTTCATTCTTCAGGGACCTCTATCTTCCTACCTGGGTCGTCTTTAGAATGTCGGTGGTTCTATTTGGATTCTTCTCTTTCTCTATTTTTGAAGTTTCATTTCCTGTGGGTTGTTGGAATTGATCTTGTTTCCTTCATTTCTTTGAGTAAATGATTCATTTTCTAGGTGTAGTTGTTGAAGTGAGTTGTGGATGTTAGTTAAATTTTAATTTTAAGACTATATGAGATATTGGGGTTTTTAATTTCTGGGCTTTTTCAGGGTGCATTTGATAACACTCCCAGCTCCCACTTCTCAGCTCCGGAGTCAATCCGGAGTAGAATAGCGATTGATAACGCCAGTTCAAATTGTGACTGTAATGGAGTGAACCGGATAGAAAATGAGTCTGGGAGAAGAAATTTTGGAGTTAAAAAAACTTACTCTTTTAACTCCGGAGTCATTTTGGGGAGAGAGTTGAGGGAGTCAACTCCCAACGTAAGAACTTACTCCCGATAAATCAGTTTTTCTCTACTGTTGGCCATCTCTACTGCACGAAATAGGTGGAAGACAAAAGGAAAAGTAGCAGTCGAAGATCGGAAGTGCATATTCCAGCTCCTTGTTCATCTGTGGAAGATGAAGACTCCTCCTCTTGCTGCAAAGACGAAGACGAAGATCCAGAGTACAGATTCTCTCTCTTTGGAAGCCGAATGTTGAGAAGAATCTTTGTCTGTGTTTTCTCTTTCACTCGCTCCGAAGACGAAGTTGCTGGCTTCGCTTCATTTGTTCATGTTCACTCCATCTCTTCGACATTCCCTCTGACTGTGCAAGGTATTTTTTTTCACTTCTCTCTCTCTCTCTCTCTCTCTCTCTCTGTGATTTCAGGTTAGGGCTGAATTTTTTTTCCCTAATCAGCTTCTTTCTCATTGTATTTTTTAGGGTTTTTCGTGGTCATTTTATTTGCCTCTCTCCTGTAGAAGATTACCTCTGATTGCAGCAGGTAATGTTCTTCTATTTAGTTTGTAATTTCTGATAATGGGTATTTTGTAGGATTTGGCAACGATTTTGATTAGGGGTGATATCTTAGAGGGGTTATTTCTGTCAATATCCATTTCATTATTCTTGCGGTCTTCTGGTTTGTTTCCCCTATTTAATCTTTAATTATCAAACAAAAAACAATGCAACAATGATAAAAGTTTAGAAGTTTATTCAGGGAACACATATCCTACACTAGTAGCACATCTCTATCCTTTACATCATACACTATCCATCAGTTGCAGAGTAATGGTAAGAAGTTATGCTTGTTAATCCAAGGGCTATTATTTGGTGCCTTTGGAGGGCCAGAAACAACAGGGTCTTCAATAATCGTGTCATTTCAGTACATGTGGTAAGTTAATAGTAAGTTAATAGAGTTTAAACACAACCTCAGAGATGGGCTTCTCAGACCTTTGAATTTCAGAGCGGTAAACAGTCCTTCTCATCAATTGAAGCATTTCTAGAGATCATTAAGGATTTGAATCTAAGTTCCCCTAGATAGATAGCACTGGATCTTTTGGCCCTGTTCCTATGTATTTGTGGATTACCTTTTTTGTATAGTACGGGGATACACTTGTGTATTCTTTTTTTCACCGGGCGCGGGGGAGGGGGAGGGGGAGGGAGAGGGAGGGGAGGAGGAGGGGAGGGGGGAGAGTATTGTGCATTGGACAGTACACATCTTTTAAGAAATAGGAATGCAATACTTGTAGCAACCACAGTTGGTAAATGAAGCAAGAACCAGTAGGATTAAACTTTTTTCAGTCAAACAATATTGAATGTAAAATGAGTTCTACTGTAAGACCCGTGTCAATCTAACCCGGTCTTACCACCTTGAACCAGGTTTACCCATTATGGTCGAGTCAAATGGACCAAGGGCGTGAAGGAGATCGAGATCCCAGGTATCAACTCGATCCAAAAATACTTAAAATAGGGGAAGGGTCGCATACCCATCTAAGCAGGGTCGGACCTCCCAAAACAGAAAGTCAGACCCTCAGTTTTAAAGGGAAGGTCGGACAGCTTAAGACCCTAGGGTCGACGGGATCAACGACCCTCCCATCGACCCTCGGTTTCTGCCGAATATAGAAATTAGGAAATTTCTATATTTTTCGATTGGGATTCTTTCCAAATCTCAGAGGGACTTATTTAGGATGTTCCTACTCTATTTAAAGGACGTCCCTAAGCCACTTTCACTCCTTTCACAACCCTAATTGAATTGAGAGAAAGAGAGGAGAAGGAAAAGAGGAAGAAGAGAGGCAAGCAAGATAACTTAGCAAAAAGGAGAAGAATTTCAGAGGAAAAGTTATCTTCTCAGGTATGGATACTAATTCCATGAATTTCTACAGACCTTAGGTTAGTAATTGTTGAGAGTGTGATCTCGGAGAAACCCAAACCATTAATCCATGGTTAGGTTTTCATGGAAAACCCTAGGAGAATGTATGAAAGTTATCTAGGAGGATGATTCATGGTTTCAGACCATGGAATAAATGTTGAATGGAATGTAGAAGCAAGCCATAGGACCCCAAACACGAAGAATGGACTAAAAAGTAGAAATTGGACCAAAGTGCACAGAGGGTCGCACCGAGGGTCGATGACCATCCGACCCTAGGTGTTCCTGACCATCGACCCTCAGCATTCGGGAAGTCCAGAAAGAGGGAAGGGTCGATAGATCCATCGACCCTAGCATCGACCCTCAATTAACAGAGTAGTTTTTAATTCTGAATAAATTCTAATTAAATTCTATCGACTTTGTTAGGTCTTTTAGCAATATAATAACATTATAAAGGTGATTTTAAAGCTTGGAAAAGTATCTTGTAGCAAGCTAAGGTGAGGAACCTTAACCCCAAACTAAATTGGTTAATAATAAACTGTTTTCTATTTCTTGAGTCCTATGCTACGTTTGGTTCTATGCGAATATGTTTGTAATGTGCATACAGCATGCCATCCAATATTTCTATTTTTTTTGTTCATGCATATTTACTTTATTGTTTATAACATGATGATGATGATGATGATGATAGGAATAAGCATGTCCTTGTATGTGTGTGGTTGATGTGCTTGATGCGAGCGAGTATCAGGGGAGGTGTGATGAGAACGTCAATAAACGTTAAACTTTGGCGGGTCTCAGCACTTTAGCTCTATCTCTAACTCAAGTCTTGTGCATTGACATCGTCGTATCGCCATTACTTTAGCAGAACTATTATGTCGTAGAGTATCAGGGGAGGTGGTCTCGGTCCTTGTAGTCTCTGACTCTACCGGGGGGCTTTAGCTCTATCTCTATGGACATTCAGAGGGATGCTAGGGTGAGGCCTTGGATACACTGTTTGGCATTAGGATTGGTTAGTTGCGAGCCCAGATTGCAGCCCTCGCCAACAGGGGCTTACGTGTTGGTATGGCACTATATAGCAATAAACGTAACCTTTGTTATATAATGTTCATGATTTGATGCATGTGAGTTGACGATAAACGTGATCTTCGGGTAACGTCACACACTCGTGTATAGAGGCGGGGTCAATAAACGCGACCTTTGGCTACCTAAACCTTTTTATTGCATATTGCAAACTTATATACTAGACCAAAGATATAAATTGACTTTTTGCATGCATATGTATTGTTGCATTGTTTTGGCTACTCACTGAGCCGTGATGTGTGCTCACCCCTCGACATCGAATATTTTTAGTTGATGATGCAGGTTATACGGTTGAAGATTTTGTAAATGCTTCTGCGTACGTGACGATAGCGGCAATGGAAGCTGGAGCTGAAGAGGATACACACGACTCCTCTTGCGAGTGCAACTCGTGTATATTTGATTAGATATTTTATAGTTTTCTTTATTCGGATTTATTAAGACGTGTATTTGGTATTTAAATATTTATGTCTTAGTTGGAAACAGAATAATTTGCTATTAAATTATTAATATCATCTTAGTTTCTCAGTTCATTTTATTATAAGACTTCCGCTATTGTGTATTTACTCTGATTATGACATGGATGTATGGAGGTTCAGTTAACGCGGGGATAGCCTATTTGAGATCCTGGTTGAACCGTTGGTTTATTAGTGGTTCATCACATCATTCTGAATAGTACAGAATTGGGGTGTGACAACTTGGTATCAGAGCATCTCAGGCCTTGTCCGCTGAACTAGCATACATTCAACACAATTGTGAACTGAGATAGGATAAAAATAAAAACAGTAATATTAACACATTGTAAGCACCAGTGATGTTTGAAACAAAATTTAAAAAGAGAATAATGCATCTATTAAAAAGGGAAACAAGTTTACATAACAATGAGAGCGAAACAAAACATATAAACATAATGAAAGCAGAGTACGATCCACAACCCGACCGGTTACTCAAGTACAAGGAAATGAAGGTACAATCAAGAAGCGGAGGCGAAGGAGGAGGCGGTGCCTCATGGTCTCTGTCGTAGTCCTCGGCATAGACTCTAGTCAACCGGGCTATCCGAGTCCGGGTCGCCTCAGAGACTAGCCGTGAGACCGGCTATCCTCTGATCAGTCGCACGCTGCACCTCTAGGAGCTCTCCCATCCGCGCGTCTGATGCGTGCTGAGCATCCAACAGCTCATCCATCATCAGATCAGATCTGCGCTGAGCATCCCTGATCTCCTGTAGCATCTCCATCATGGCTGAATGTGGAAGTGAAGGATCAGCCGAATGGGAAGGATCAGCCTCAGGTGCAGGAGCCACCGCAGAAGAAGTACCAACTCCAGCCGCATGTGTAGGTGAAGGCGGTGGTATCGAGTCGACGTCCATATACATATGATCGTCATCGTCGACCGGATCCACACGAGCTCTAGCAGGCGGCGGCCAGCAGCCTCGGCATCGCCCATCTCGACCAGAGTGTGAGGGCGCACCATCGCGTTCCTCTCCTCATCACTAACCTCAGCATCTCGCAACCCCATCTTGCAGATAGCCTCCCAATATAGAGGCGACGAGAAGGTTTTCTCCTGGATTTTCTCATCTACCAGATCCACCCCCGGATGGGTCGAGATCTGTAATCATGTGTCCATAGGGTAGATTACCCCTATGACCAGACAATGTAGCACTAATCATGGTCCGCATGATGATGTATGGAAGGCAGACGGGCTGTCGAGTGCATATACTATATATCAGGAACTGGGTCAGCTGAGACACCCTCTCATAGTGCCCACTCTCCGGGATCAGATTATGCTGAATAATCTTACAGAAGACCCGTGGAGCTAGACGCAGATAACAAGCTCTCATCTGCCAACGATCAAGACGGAGCAGCTGGTTGTCGATCTCTGCCCTCATCTCCATCTCAACAAACTATGGCTCTCCCGGCGCACAGTACACCATGGGGCCATCATAGGGAATGCCCAACAGATCGGCCAGCTGTCGATAATCAAAGGAAATGTGCACCCCTTTGACGTAACTGGTGATGCTCAACTCCTGACCATGCTCAACGTCATTGTAATTCCCCACCACCTGGAGATTACAATAGAACTGGCGCACCAAATCTGGACATGTGCACGCATCGTATGTGATGACAGGGAGCCACCCCATATCACCAAATGCTCCCTCTACATTGAACAAGGCTAGCTCAGCCAAGTTCACCATGTGACCCCCTTCCACTTTCTTACGGGCATAGTCAGCATACTTTGCCTCAACTTCATTCGAACGGAAGTGAAGTGGATCACGCACTCTAGGACCTTGGTACGAGCCATAGTATCTGCAAAATAAGAGAGAGAAAGGAAACAAGGAGTAAATAGGATAAAAATCTAAAATTTGATGTAATAACGACGTAAGTTGATCATAAAGCCCCATTTCTCACCATTCAAGTGGGCATGAGAACTTACGTAGGTTAAAACATATCCTACAACCCACATACAGTAGGAGACTTTAACTGACGAATCTCAATTTGAAGAAATTCAAGAAAAATCAAAAATTCCGACAAATTAGGGTAAAAAGAGAAAATTTCAAGTTTCTCGATAACCAACCGATGAAACTCAAAAAATTTTGAGGGCTTTCGTTCCTCGAGACACCAATAACAAAATCGCCCAATAAAAATCGAATTTTTACGGTTGGAAAAAGTTTAATTTGGAAAATACAAGTTAAACGTGCGAAAACCTAGAAATGGAAACCTAAAAACAGGTAAAAATGGGAAGACATACCTATAGTGATGACGTGGACGTCGAAACCCGGAGTCACACCGATCCAAAACAGTAGAGTAGCACTGTAGCAACTCAGAGAGAAGAGATGAGTTGAAACGGAGGAGGAATAGTGAGAAATGACCCAGAATCGGATCTTAAAAATCTGATTTTTGGTCCGAGGGTCGGACAATTCGACTAGCACAATCGACCCTCGAATCGACCCTCCCATCGACCCTCGACTCTCGGGAATCTGACAGAAAATCAAGGGTCGGAACTGAGGGTCGGATACCCATCGACCCTCGAATCGACCCTCAGCTCTCGGGAAGAACAGGTCATTCCCAGGGTCGGAAACTAAGGGTCGGACATACCAGCGACCCTCACCATCGACCCTGCATAGAAAAGACAGTATTTTTTTTATAAAATGAGCGAGAATTGGAATTGATTATTGGTAAGCGTGCCTACATGAAATATAAATGACTTCTAACCTATTTGATGATTTCCAGGCACCACCAATTAGCGAAAGGAATTATATCTGGACGTAGAGTGACCCGGCAGACCCGAAATGCAGTCCCACCACCACCACCGGTGGAGGAGACTAGTCAAGAGAATAACTACGCACCGGGAAATCTAGAACCGGCAAACCCTACAAATTTGCCACCTCCACCACCAGAGCTAGTAACAGTGGTGATGAACCTGGCACAGCAGCTGCAGCAGATGCAACACGCACAGGCTCAGATGCAGGTTGCCATGGGAATTATGTTTCAAGCCACTCAGGCCGCACCCATGCACACTGGACAAGCCAGTGCAGCCCCGGTGGGTAACCACCCAGCTCATCAGACACCTCAACAACCGGCTGCACAGATTCCAGTGCAGGCACCGGAAGCAGCTCAAGGGAATTACCAGTATCCACCCAACATGTTTGGGGCAAACCCCCAAAATCAGCTGGACCACTCCCGACTAGTAGAGAGATTTTTGAAGATGAAACCCAGAGAATTCAACGGCAAGCCGTCTGATCCATTGTGGCCAGCACACTGGATAGACGAGATGGAGAGAAACTTCCTCATGATGACTATTACAGAGGAAGAGAAAGTACTATGTGCCACCTTCATGCTCAAGGGCGACGCACACCATTGGTGGAAATCCACGAACACATATTTACTGACTAAGCACGCCCTACTGACATGGGCTATATATAAAGAAGCATTCTTCGAGAAATATTTTCCATGAAGCTTCAGAGATTCGATGGAGAAGGAGTTCCTGAGCTTGTACCAGGGACAGATGACTGTAGACTCATATCAACAGCGCTACGAAGAGCTGTTTTTCTTTGCACCACTGAGTATGCAAGAAGAAGAAACAAAAACCCGTAAGTTTGTCACGGGACTAAGAGGAAGCATCAGAGAAAATGTTCTGGGCTTAGAGAAGAAAAATTTACAACGAAGCTGTCCAGATTGCTCGAGTGATTGAATCGAGCCAGAAGGAGAGTTACCTTACTCAGAACAGAGGCATCAAGAGACCAGCCGAAAATTCTTACAACGGAGGCAATAACAAGACATATAAGTCTTTCCGTCCTCAAAATTTTAATGCTGCAACCAAGACTACTCCAGCAGCTCAACCTCAGCCAAAGCCAAACTCTGAAGTCCTGAAGTGTTTTAACTGCAACTAGCCGGGACATATGGCAAGGGAGTGCCCTAAGCCCAAGAAGCAATTCCATCAGGGACGTGTATATGCTGTTACATCCGAGGATACGACCGCATCACCCGATGTGGTCACAGGTATGACTGAAACTTTTAAAGTTGTAATTACATTGAATGAGCATGTAGACTAAGTAAAGATAAATCACAGGTATTTTACCTATAAATGGCGTACCCGCCAGAGTACTCTTTGATTCCGGAGCTACTCATTCATTTATATCTGTGTCATTTGGAAAGAAGACAAAATTACCCATCAAAACATTAGACTACAAATTACTTGTACGGTCACCGATGGGGTTAGAAGTGGAACTAGAAAAGGGTTATGGACCATGTCCAGTTCTTATTGGAGAGCAGACCTTAAATGCAACCTTGATACAACTTGAGATGGCAGACTTTGATGTCATCTTGGGAATGGATTGGTTAGCTCGGCATTCTGCAAATTTATTATGCGCCGAAAAGAAGCTAACATTCAAAGACAAAGAAGGGGCAGAATTCGGGTTTCTGGGAACCAAACTTCCCCGGAGGCGCAAGCTCATACTCTCAGCATTAAAGGCTAAGAAGTGCCTTGACAAGGGAGCAGTCGGGTATCTAGTGTCAGTGGTCGACCTAACCAAGGAAGCACCACGAATGGAAGACATTGACGTCGTGCGGGATTACCCTGACGTATTTCCGGAGGAACTACCTGGATTACCACCCGACCGGGCCACGGAGTTTGTAATAGACCTGATACCTGGAGCCACACCCGTATCAAAAGCACCTTATAGAATGGCTCCTACGGAACTGAAGGAATTAAAAGTGCAACTACAAGAACTACTGGACAAGGGTTATATTCGACCCAGTATATCTCCATGGGGTGCACCGGTGTTATTCGTAAAGAAGAAGGATGGTAGCATTCGATTATGTATCGACTATCGGGAGTTGAATAAACTGACAATTAAGAATCGATATCCACTACCTCGGATCGATGACTTGTTCGATCAGTTACAAGGGGCAAAAGTATTTTCTAAGATCGATCTTCGATCGGACTATCATCAGTTGAAGATTAAAGAAGGTGATATTCCGAAGACAGCTTTCAGGGTCAGATACGAACATTATGAATTTTTGGTTATGTCTTTCGGATTAACTAATGCACCAGCAATGTTCATGGAACTTATGAACCGAGTTTTCCATGATATGTTGGATACGTCGGTTATAGTATTCATTGATGATATATTGGTATACTCTAAGGACAAGGAAACTCATATCAAGAACCTAAATGCAGCCCTACAGCGTTTAAGGAAAGAGAAGCTATATGCCAAATTTTCAAAGTGCGAGTTTTGGCTAAGTGAAGTCGCATTCCTAGGCCATGTAGTATCCGCTGAAGGAATCAAAGTAGACCCTAGCAAGATCGAGGCTATTGTGAAGTGGGAAGCACCAAAGAGCGTTTCAGAAATTAGAAGTTTTCTGGGTCTAGGTGGTTATTATCGGAGATTCGTAGAAGACTATTCTCGGATTGCCGTACCTCTCACCAGTTTGACCAAGAAAGGTGAAAAGTTTGTGTTGACGGATAAATGTGAGAAGAGCTTCCAGACATTGAAGACCAGATTGATAACCGCCCCGATTTTGACTATTCCCGTGTCAGGACAGACATTTACTTTATACACTGAAGTGTCGGGACTGGGATTGGGATGTGTGCTTATACAAGGAGAGCAAGTGATTGCTTATGCTTCAAGACAGTTAAAGGTACATGAGAAAAATTATCCCACTCATGATCTAGAGCTAGCGGCAGTAGTACATGCGGTCAAGATATGGAGACATTAACTATACGAGGAGAAATTTCAGATTAAGTCGGACCATAAAAGTCTTACTTATTTATTTAATCAGAAGGAGTTGAATATGAGACAACGAAGATGGCTGGAACTATTGAAAGACTATGATTGTGATATTCAGTATCATCCGGGAAAAGCGAACGTAGTAGCGGATGCATTAAGCAGAAAAGCAATGATAAAATCTCAAGGAGAAGTTAGCACGACCGCAGCAATGTGTACCACCGGAATGGTATTCAATCATGGCAACGAGCAGTATGTGATAGATACAACGGATGAATCAGCCAACCAAGGGTTTATTCATCGATTTTCAGATATGTTCGCGGCATTGAAGATTATACCAGATATAGTGGATGAAGTGAAGACAGCTATCAAAGCAGATCCTTATCTGAGAACACTACAAGAAGATATTGAGAAAGGTAGGACTAACCCTGAGTTCTCCTTGGATGACGAGAAAGTACTGAAATACAAAGGAAGAATATGTGTACCTGAAACAGAAAGTATGGACATTAGACACCGACTGATGAAAGAAGCCCATACCACCATCTACTCGATACACCCTGAAAGTACAAAAATGTATCATGATCTAAAGAAATTATATTGGTGGAGGGGAATGAAAGCAGATGTAGCTAAGTTCGTGTCTCAATGCCTAAATTGTCAGAAAGTAAAGGCTGAACGACAAAGACCCGCAGGATTGTTATAGCCATTACCGAAACCAGCATGGAAATGGGACTGCATTACTATGAACTTCGTCACAGGGCTACCATTGACTCCTCGAGTAGTTGACGCAGTTTGGGTGATTGTGGACCGTCTGACTAAAATAGCTCGCTTCATACCTATACGACCTCAATATACACTGGAAAGGTTAGCAAAGTTGTATGTGGATAATACTGTTCGGTTACACGGTGTACCAGAAAGTATTGTGTCCGATAGAGATTCATGATTTACTTCTAAATTTTGGGAAGGACTGCAAAAGGCTATGGGTACAACATTGAAGTTCAGTACTGCCTTCCACCCAGGACAGGATGGACGGTCGAGAGCATACAATCCAGATTCTAGAAGATATGCTACGAGCATGTGTGATTGATTTCAAAGGATCATGGGACGAAAAGTTACCATTGATCGAGTTCGCTTATAATAACAGCTATCAGGCCACAATACAGATGTCACCATATGAAGCATTGTATGGCCGAAAGTGTCGAACTCCCTTGTTTTGGAATGAAGTTGGAGAACGTAGTATTGTTGGACCAGAATTTGTTGAAGAGACTTGTCGAGTGGTCGACATTATCAAGGAAAGAGTGAGAACAGCTCAGAACCGTCAGAAGCAATATGCGATACTCGACGAAGAGATCTGGAGTTCGCCGTAGGTGATAAAGTATTTTTGAAAGTATCGCCTATGCGAGGATTGAAGAGGTTCGGACAGAAAGGGAAGCTAAGTCCAAGATATGTCGGGACGTATGAAATTCTAGCTAAGCGTGGAAAAGTAGCTTATCAGTTAGCACTACCACCATCTATGTCAAGTGTGCATGACGTATTTCATATTTCCTTGTTGAAGAAGTATGTCAAAGACCCAACGCATGTTTTGACAGTAGATTTGCCAGAATTGACTGATGATTTGACGTTTGAAGTAACACCAACAGAAATCACTAGTCGAAAAGTTCAACGTCTACACAACAGAGATATCTACTATGTTAAGGTCACATGGAAAAGTAGAGACATGGAAGAAATTACATGGGAAGAAGAAAATGCTATGCGAAAGCAATACCCTCATTTATTTGATTCAGAAGGTACGTACAATTTCGAGGATGAAATTTTTATAAGTTGGGGGGAGTTATAAGACCCGTGTCAATCTAACCCGGTCTTACCACCTTGAACCAGGTTTACCCATTATGGTCTAGTCAAATGGACCAAGGGCATGAAGGAGATCGAGATCCCAAGTATCAAATCGACCCAAAAACACTTAAAATGGGGGAAGGGTCGCATACCCAGCTAAGCAGGGTCGGACCTCCCAAAACAGAAAGTCAGACCCTCAGTTTTGAAGGGAGGGTCGGACAGCTTAAGACCCTAGGGTCGACAGGATCATCGACCCTCCCATCGACCCTCGGTTTCTGCCGAATATAGAAATTAAGAAATTTCTATATTTTTCGATTGGGATTCTTTCCAAATCTTAGAGGGACTTATTTAGGATGTTCCTACTCTATTTAAAAGACGTCCCTAAGTCACTTTCACTCCTTTCACAACCCTAATTGAATTGAGAGAAAGAGAGGATAAGGAAAAGAGGAAGAAGAGAGGCAAGCAAGAGAACTTAGCAAAAAAGAGAAGAATTTCAGAGGAAAAGTTATCTTCTCAAGTATGGATACTAATTCCATGAATTTCTACAGACCTTAGGTTAGTAATTATTGAGAGTGTGATCTCGGAGAAACCCAAACCATCAATCCATGGTTAGGTTTTCATGAAAAACCCTAGGAGAATGTATGAAAGTTATCTAGGTGGATGATTCATGATTTCAGACCATGGAATGAATGTTGAATGGAATGTAGAAGCAAGCCATAGGACCCCAAACATGAAGAATGGACTAAAAAGTGGAAATTGAACCAAAGTGCACAAAGGGTCGCACCGAGGGTCGATGACCATCCGACCCTAGGTGTTCCTGACCATCGACCCTCAGCATTCGGGAAGTCCAGAAAGAGGGAAGGGTCGATAGACCCATCGACCCTAGCATCGACCCTAGCATCGACCCTCAGTTAACAGAGTAATTTTTAATTCCGAATAAATTCTAATTAAATTCTATCGACTTTGTTAGGTTTTCTAGCAATATAATAACATTATAAAGGTGATTTTAAAGCTTGGAAAAGTATCTTGTAGCAAGCTAAGGTGAGGAACCTTAACCCCAAACTAAATTGGTTAATAATAAACTATTTTCTATTTCTTGAGTCCTATGCTATGTTTGGTTCTATGCGAATATGTTTGTAATGTGCATACAGCATGCCATCCAATATTTCTATTATTTGTTCATACATATTTACTTTATTGTTTATAACATGATGATGATGATGATGATAGGAATAGGCATGTGCTTGTATGTATATGGTTGATGTGCTTGATGCGAGCGAGTATTAGGGGAGGTGTGATGAGAACGTCAATAAACGTTAACCTTTGGCGGGTCTCAGCACTTTAGCTCTATCTCTAACTCAAGTCTTGTGCATTGACATCGTCGTATCTCCATTACTTTAGCAGAACTATTATGTCGTAGAGTATCAGGGGAGGTGGTCTCGGTCCTTGTAGTCTCTGACTCTACCGGGGGGCCTTAGCTCTATCTCTATGAACATTCTGAGGGATGCTGGGGTGAGGCCTTGGATACACTGTTTGGCATTAGGATTGGTTAGTTGCGAGCCTAGTTTGCAGCCCTCGCCAACAGGGGCTTACGTGTTGGTATGGCACTATATAGCAATAAATGTAACCTTTGTTATATAATGTTCATGATTGGGTGCATGTGAGTTGACGATAAACGTGATCTTCAGATAACGTCACACACTCGTGTATAGAGGCGAGGTCAATAAACGCGACATTTGGCTACCTAAACCTTTCTATTGCATACTGCAAACTTATATACCAGACCAAAGATATAAATTGACTTTTTGCATGCATATGTATTGTTGCATTATTTTGGCTACTCACTGAGCCGTGATGTATACTCACCCCTCGACGTCGAATATTTTTAGTTGATGATGCAGGTTATACGGTTGAAGATTTTGTAGATGCTTCTGCGTACGGGATGGTAGCGGCGATTGAAGCTGGAGCTGAAGAGGATACACACGACTCCTCTTGCGAGTGCAACTCGTGTATATTTGATTAGATATTTTATAGTTTTCTTTATTCGGATATATTAAGACGTGTATTTGGTATTTAAATATTTATGTCTTAGTTGGAAACAGAATAATTTGCTATTAAATTATTAATATCATCTTAGTTTCTCAGTTCATTTTATTATAAGACTTCCGCTATTGTGTATTTACTCTGATTATGACATGGATGTATGGACGCGGGGATAGCCTATTTGAGATCCTGGTTGAACCGTTAGTTTATTAGCGGTTCATCACATCATTCTGAATAGTGCAGAATTGGGGTGTGACATCTACTGTGTACACAATAATTCAGTTGCAAAAAAACAATCCAAAGGAAAAAAAAACGAAAAACTTATGTATTATAATCAAATTTCAAATGGTAAGGTGTTATCTACAATAAAAGTGGTGTATAATCAAATTCCAAATTAGTTTCTGTTATTTCTGTGGTAAAACAGAGTTTTTTCTTTTCTTTTTCTTATCATTAGTTTTAGGGTTTTGGGTAGGAAGGACAAAAGAAAATGAAACAGAGAAAAAACATGGAAAGATACAATACAGTGATTATAATTCATTTTGTCTATGATCTTCAGTGGATGTGCATCATTTACATTGATTTTTGAATATCTTATATACTTAAGGGTTGTACCACTTAGTAGGTGATTGATATTATATATGATACTTGGGTCTTTCTTATGAGTTTGATGTTTCATTCCCTATTTTGATTGTTTACCAAATGTATTGATGATATTTTGTGCATACAATAAGCTATACTGACTAGTAGTTCAAAACAAGAAACAGACGTGATGAAATGGTCAAAAGCAGATGTTGATGCTTTGGTGACTGTTATGGTGGAGGAAGTAATGAAAGGTAACAAAACCACTAGTACTTTCAATAAAGTGGGATGGGCAAACATAAAGCAGAAGCTTGAGGAGAAGGTGGGTAGAGTATTTCATCCTAGACAATTGAAGAACAAGCTTTGCAAACTGAGGACCGAGTACAGCAATTTTAGGAGTTTGGTGCGTTCCACAGGTATGGGATGGGATGATCCGACTAGGAGTGTGAACTGTTCAGACGACAGCATCTGGGATACCCTGATTAAGGTAAAATCAAGCCTCTACTATAGGTTGGGTTTTATAATCTAATGATCTAACATCAATCATTACACAATAAATTTAGGAAAACCCAGGGTGGGCGAAGTATCGAAGAAATGGACTACCACAATACACAGAGCTTTGCATTATCTTTGGTGATTCTTATGCGACCGGATCTAATGCATTTGCTAGTACCCAGGAGTGGTTGGATGAGGACGATGAAGAGATATACATTACGTCCACGCCGCAAACTACAACTCAATCAGCCCCACCATTTGTTGATCTTGGTGATGAACTAGTACATCCGAGCAGAAATGCTCACAATCTTGATAGAACACCAACTGGTATTAGGAAAAAGAAGAAGACATCCGAAATAGCAGGAGCTATCAAAGAAATGGTTGAGCACTCCAGGGCAAGACTAGAGTTTTTCACTGCTTCCTCTTCTCCTTCTCCCACTAGTATTGTGACATCATCTGGGTTTTCAATTGCTTCGTGTGTGAAATTTTTGGACAGTATACCGGATTTGGATAGGGAATTATATGTGCGTGCTGTGTACCACATGCAAAAGAATCCAGAGTGGAGGGAGGTATTTTTTACCATGGAAGATCATAAGAAGCTTTGGTTGATAGAATCTATTCCTAAGTAGTTATCAGTTCCATAATGGTTTTGAAAAGTTGTAACTTTGATGGGATTTTTCATGTTATTTGGTGCATTGTGAACAGTAGGCTATAACTTTGTGATGCTGTTTTTTTTTTTCATGGATTTAAGTTAGAATGGCTATTTTTCATGTCATTGAACAATATGCTTTTTATTCTAAATTTATGACGTGCTTTAAAACCTTATAGTATAACAACTCATCTATTTTGTCTATTTATCCATGTGCAGTAGATTCGATGAATGGTCAAATTAATCGTGATGTGATTGAGTTATTCATGATAGAGGAAGAAGGAGAATTTGGATTTTTGAGCCTACTAGCATTTGATGAGATTGACAATTCAATCCATTGTAGAGAACCATGTAGAGATAGTAACTTGCTTGGTGCATCATGGATGTCTGAACTTATGTTCGGGCATAGTAATAGGATATATGAGGAGGTTAGGATGGAACGTCATGTGTTTGTCAACTTATGTAACCTGATGAAGCAACGTGGCTGGCTACAAGATAGCCGCTACATTAGAGTTGACGAATAGATTGTCATGTTCATTCAAGCACTGCAGGGGAGAGGTAGTAATAGAAAAATCTCTGAGAGATTTCAACACTCTGGTGAGACCATAAGTAGATTTTTTCATATTGTGTTGAAAGCATTCTTGAAGTTGGGTAGAGAGCGCATTCGACCCCCTTCGTTCAATGAGGTGCCAACACAGATCAGATGTAGTACAAAACACTGGCCCTTCTTAAAGGTATGGATCTGAATTATAGTTCTCTACATCATTTGTCAAACTGTGTACACTTCTATCTTACAAAATTGTTTTTATGTATTAGGATTGTATTGGGGCAATTGATGGCGTACATATTAATGCTTCCGTTCCAGTGGGTTTACAAGTACCATATAGGAATAAGAAGCAGGGACTATCACAAAATGTGATGTGTGTTTGTGATTTCAATATGAAATTTACATATGTATACGCTGGGTGGGAAGGTAGCGCAAACAATTGCCGGGTATTCAACTATGCGAGACAAGATATAAATTTGATATTCCCTCATCCTCCGATAGGTACTTATAAAGAAAGTTTCATTTAAAATTGTTATATTTTGGTGATTATTATCTAATTATGATAATCCATACTGTAGGAAAATATTACGTTGTTGATTCTGGATACTCGACTCTTCGTGGTTATATGATGCCATTTAAAGGGGATAGATTTCACTTACATGATTATCGGGGAACCAGCCGTCAACCTCGAACCGCAAAGGAATTGTTCAATCATAGGCATTCTTCCTTGAGGAATGTTATTGAACGAGCATTCGGGGTTTTGAAGGCTAGGTTCGGAATTTTGAAGTTAATGCCATCATATCCCCTGAATATTCAAAGTGCCATTGTTGTTGTCTGTTGTGCGCTACATAACTTCATCAAAGATGAACCAATGGCCGATGCAGCATTTAATGAACTGGGTGATTTTGATGCCTTGGTACCCGATCAGGATAATGATCATGTAATATTGCCGGGTGATGTTGTGGTTGAAGAGAATGATAATTTGCATGGCACAGGACCTGAGATGAATGCACTGAGAGTGCATATTGCTAATCAATTAGCTACACGTCATCATTTACCCCAGATATGATGTGTTACCCCTTAAAATATGGTTAACTCAGGATTGTGTTATGTATATTTTTATCAAAATACAATTGTTACTTTCAGTATGATGTAATTCAATATTTTACATATATTTTTAATTGCTATGTCATTACTTGAATAACTCTGAAATTGTGCGCTTAATTTTGTAAACATTATAGAATTTAAATTTACAATTATATATATTCTAACTTAGACTTTTAATCGAATGCTTGAATTGTAATTTAAAAAAATAAAAATAAATAACTTCCAGATTATTGTTTATCAAACATGATTCTTCTCTCAAATAGCTCTGGATTCAATTCAGAGTAAATTTTATCAAACAAAATTCTACTCCCAATCAGTTCTGGAATTCATTCTGGAGTAGCGTTATCAATCAGCCTTCTACTCCAAAAATTCTGACTCCAGAGAAGAAGTAGAAAATGACTCCGGACTAGAAGTAGTTCCATGGGAGCTGGAGTGTTATCAAATGGGCCCTCAGTGTTGGGTTCTTGGGATTTTTCTTGTTTGCTTCAGTTCATTGAGTGAATTATGCATCTTCAATTCTTCTTTTAGTATATTTTTTTCCTACGTGGTCGGTAAGTGCTGGACCGTAATCAAGCTATAGATCTCAGAACTTCCATTTGAGGAGTTGCTATTTTCTTAAAAAATTGTCTTGCAATTCAGCTTTTCCTCCTTTCCTGGCTTTCAGAAAGTATTGATCATAAACCCATACAAGGATCTGATAGTTGGCGGATTGCAATATAATTCCCTTACAGGGGTTTGATATTGGCA